>CAWUFW010007475.1:0-600000 GCA_963921515.1 Calotriton arnoldi
CCAGGGGGGCTGGATGCCTACCACCACTACCACCCTCACCCAGGGGGGCAGGATGCCTACCACTACTACCACCCTCACCCAGGGGGGCTGGATGCCTACCACTACTACCACCCTCACCCAGGGGGCTGGATGCCTACCACTACTACCACCCTTAGCCAGGGGGCTCGATGCCTACCACTACTACCACCCTTAGCCAGGGGGGCTGGATGCCTACCACTACTACCACCCTCACCCAGGGGGGCTGGATGCCTACCACCACTACCACCCTCACCCAGGGGGGCAGGATGCCTACCACTACTACCACCCTTAGCCAGGGGGGCTGGATGCCTACCACTACTACCACCCTTAGCCAGGGGGGCTGGATGCCTACCACTACTACCACCCTTAGCCAGGGGGGCTGGATGCCTACCACTACTAGCACCCTCACCCAGGGGGGCTGGATGCCTACCACCACTACCACCCTCACCCAGGGGGGCAGGATGCCTACCACTACTACCACCCTCACCCAGGGGGCTGGATGCCTACCACTACTACCACCCTCACCCAGGGGGGCTGGATGCCTACCACTACTACCACCCTTAGCCAGGGGGGCTGGATGCCTACCACTACTACCACCCTTAGCCAGGGGGGCTGGATGCCTACCACTACTACCACCCTCACCCAGGGGGGCTGGATGCCTACCACTACTACCATCCTTAGCCAGGGGGCTGGATGCCTACCACTACTACCACCCTTAGCCAGGGGGGCTGGATGCCTACCACTACTACCACCCTTAGCCAGGGGGCTGGATGCCTACCACTACTACCACCCTTAGCCAGGGGGGCTGGATGCCTACCACTACTACCACCCTCACCCAGGGGGGCTGGATGCCTACCACCACTACCACCCTCACCCAGGGGGGCAGGATGCCTACCACTACTACCACCCTTAGCCAGGGGGGCTGGATGCCTACCACTACTACCACCCTTAGCCAGGGGGGCTGGATGCCTACCACTACTACCACCCTCACCCAGGGGGGCTGGATGCCTACCACGACTACCACCCTCACCCAGGGGGGCTGGATGCCTACCACTACTACCACCCCCACTCATAGGATGGACAATGCATGACACAACCAGCACACCACAACCTAGGGAATGCAAGATAAAGACATCCCCCCACCACCATGACAAGCGTGTGTAGGCTGTGTCAAATGCCTACAACACCGAACATGACTTTGAACATACAATGTGACCCCTAGCACATGTGCCACACATATATGTGTGTGGCACCCACAATGCAAGCAGCCCATGACCATTGTGGCAATGGGGCCTAAACCCCCATCATCACAGTGACCAAAAGGTAAGTGTGGGGTCCATAGCTGAAGCACATTTTGACCATTGTGGCAATGGGGTCTAAACCCCCATCATCACAGTGACCAAAAGGCAAGTGTGGGGTCCATAGCTGAAGCACATTTTGACCATTGTGGCAATGGGGTCTAAACCCCCATCATCACAGTGACCAAAAGGCAAGTGTGGGGTCCATAGCTGAAGCACATTTTGACCATTGTGGCAATGGGGTCTAAACCCCCATCATCACAGTGACCAAAAGGGAAGTGTGGGGTCCATAGCTGAAGCACATTTTGACCATTGTGGCAATGGGGTCTAAACCCCCATCATCACAGTGACCAAAAGGGAAGTGTGGGGTCCATAGCTGAAGCACATTTTGACCATTGTGGCAATGGGGTCTACACCCCCATCATCACAGTGACCAAAAGGTAAGTGTTGACAAAGAAAGAGCTGCAACTGCCAAACTGCATGGATCATTCCTGGTCACAGAACCAAAAACTCATCTGTGGCAAAGTAGTGTATGTGTCCCATTGCAACATAAATTGGGTGAGCCAAATACTGCAGTGCAAATGAGACATTCCTTTGGCCATGTGCAGACAAACAACACCCATGGGGGCTGACACCGTCAACATTCATCAATGACACAATGACAGAAGTGACCATCAGAATGCAGAACCACATATTTGCACCAATGGGCACACAAATGCAGATATCCTGTGGAGACAGCAGATGTGAGGTGAACAGATACCATACCATGGCAGCAATGGGACACACAAACCATGATCACTGTGCTGACCGATGACCTAGGAGTCCCAGGGACAGCAGGGGAAACACACCAAACAACATACAGCCAATGGCACACCCAAGATATGCCAATGCAGTGGTGCAGATGCACAAACACAAACAGGCAGACCAACACTGTCATCATACACAGCAGGTGAGGGGGGTGCCAGTGTCCCCAGGTAACCACACAACACATGAGGAGAGCTGAATACCAATCATACAGATGTGCATACACTGCCACACTAAGGTAACTCATGGATCCAAATCCCCTATGTGGGCAAGCAGGCATTGTCAGATGAGAGGGAGCACAAAACACACATGTCACACAGGCACATAGGAACAACAACTGACACAGCAAGACACAGACACACCACAGCACCACCCCCAGGGCCCCCACAATGTGGTGACCCTTGGCTGCATAAAAATCCCACTCTGATGACAAAGCTGAATGTGGTTCACACTGTGAACCACAGTCATGTGTCCTGAGCAACAAACTACCATCACACCGACACAAGCACAAATCAATCAGCATGGCCAGTAAGCCAAGGCCAACATGGAGGCAGCGGTCTAGCTGGGCAACAACTCCCATCTGCACACACTCAAGACCACACCCTCGACCTCCAACAATGTGCAGCAGTGAAGTACACATGCACTGGTGACATTGCACATGCACCCATGACTATTCCAGGGTGGTGGGTGGGAACCAAGGTGCAGAAACACATCACACATGGCCACTCAACAAGACTCCTGAATGTCTGACACACTGCACACTACGCTGTACATGGACATGACGGCGATACCACACCAACCAATGGGATCCCAGCCACAGTCACACACCAATGAAGAAGCCAAGGTCACCCACAAAGAACACACATAGACAACAACCAACATCGCAGCCCGGACCCTGAGGAGTGCCAGCAGTCATACACACAACGTGTCACAATAACTTAAAGATAACACGAACTGAAAATCACATGACAGGGGCAAACAACAAGTGCCAAGGGGAAACCTGACTGTGACCCATCTGCATCTGCACACAAACTCAGCCCTGACAGCAAACACACCTATGGGTGACACCCTGATGACCAGTAATGTGCCATGCACCCACATCACAGAGAACACAGGGAGAAGACTTTGGGGGAACATAGCTCAAGTCAGCAAGCATCACAAACAGGTACAACACTAGGGATCACAGCATGCGCAGATAAATGGAAGTGAACACACAGACATGCACATACAACACACCTTGGGCGCAGGCAATGTCACATGTGTACACACTGCCATGAGGGGACTCCACTCCTGTGTGAGGAAAGCTGTGCCATATGTTGCCTCAGTAGGGCCCCATCATGTCAGCTGAGCACTTGGTCACACAATCAACAATTAGCACCAAATGAGGGCTCCCGTCACATCAGCCTGGTCATGGATGTGCCAACGGAATCATCAGCACAGATCCAACACACTTGTATAGCAATGTTGCACTGACTACACGGATGAGTCCTTCCCCATTGATGCCCAAACCTGCATGTCCAGTGGAGATGGCAACACGGTCAGGGAAGTAGACAAATCCAACAATGGCAGGCACAACAGATGTGCAGGGGTGGAAGCCACAGATATGAAATTGCTAATGTAAGTAGGAAATCCCATTGCCAAATACTGAACACATGACACCCTCAGATGCTGCTATGGATGACATGGATACACCACATGATAGGACACATTCCCCCTGGACCACATGGGTTCCTGCACAGTAACACTTCATAATCATGAGACCAGATATCACCATCACTGCAGCAAGGGCATGGTTAGCAGCACCAACAACATGTACATCTGAAGCATGAGCACTAGAGAAAAGAAAGTTGCTTTATTCAGCATATGTGTTGAATGAAAACGATGTCCAGAAAAAAGAGCAAAGGCCAATGGCCAGTCCATTGTCAAAGTTCAAACAGGGTGACACTGGCAGATGTCACCCTACGCATGCCTGCACAAAACCAGGGACAATCCACTAGGAGGGGCAACCGGGGGGCAGGCCAGGCACCGCAGGGACAGGATCAGGGCTCACCAGGGGGAGTCAGGGAAGGGGTGGTGGGTGCTGGAGAGCCACTGACAACTGCAGTGGAGGTGTCTGACATGGTGTGTGCCGGCACAACTGGGGGGCATGACTCAGATGTCGTGGGTGCCGGCACAACTGCAGTGGACCCTGCAGATGGAGTGGACAGGTCCGCCACTGCAGTGCCCAAGTCAGACAGGGCGGTAGTGGACTCCACTGCAGTGCCTACCTCCAGAGGAGGAGAATGGGGAACAGGCAAGGTGGGTTGGGCAGAGGGGGAGGACACCCTCACCACATCAGTGGCACAGACAAGCGCAGCGGGGGGTGTGGTGCTGGGAGAGCAAGTGGCAGGGGGAGAAGGCCTGATCCTCTTGGGGATGGTATATCTGTGGGTGGGGGAACCTGGGGCAGGGTGTGTTGGGGGCACCTGTCAGTGGGGGCCTGAGGGATGGAGGACGGAGACCTTGTGCCTGAGCTGCAGGGCGGTGGCGGGGTCTTGCTCTTAGGACTCCGGGGGACTTGCGGGTGGGGGCCTCAGTCCGTCTGCGCCTGGGGGAGGGTGTCCGGGGGCGAGGGGCACTCTGCTCCGTGTGGGTGGGCTTCCTCTTCCCCCGGGATGCTGGAGCAGCTTCATCGGTGGGGAAGAGGCCGAGGTCACAGAGGAAGAGCTGCTGTGACTTTGGGGTTGCAGGTGAGGCAAGGGAGGGTGCTTTGGAGGGAGAGGGAACTGAGGACTGCGCAGTGCATGTGGATGCGTGTGTGTGTTCCAGGGCCCCATCCCCTGTGAGTCTGGCTTCAGTCCCCTGAATGTGCGTGCGTGTGCGTTTTGTCATTGGCGTGTGTGTCAGTGTGCTGGATGTGTGTGTGCTGGTGTGTGCCTGTGCCGGTGTGTGTGTGCTTGGGATGGGTAAGGTGCTGGGGAGTGTGGATGGAGCAGAGGCAGGAGGGGTGAGGGACCGTTTGAGGAGGGACACTGCTGCCGTCAGGGAGGAGTCCATGGACCTATTGCCCCTCTGTAGGTCAGACATGCCCGATGAGATGCCCTCCATGAACGACACCAGCTGAGTCAACAGCGCGGTGTGCGCATGGAGGACACTCAGCATGGCTGTCTGGCCTACATGGAGCTGGCGAAGGAGGTACACAGACTCCTCACTCAGGGCAGCAGGGGACACAGGGGCAGGGGCTGCGGTGCCTGGCCCAAAGGAGACACGCTCCCGGACATGGGAGCCTCCACGGACCTGGGGAATGGGAGCCGATGGGAGGGCGGTGGTGGTGCTGGTGGTGGCGGGGACAGCAACACTAGCTGGGGTGTGGTGGCTGCTGACACCCGCCTCCACAAGGGAGTCATCCTTCGAGTTGCTCTGGTCCTCAGCTGAGGTGGATGCTGCTGAGGACTCCTCGGTGTGGCTCCCTCGCCCTCCGTGCCACTGGGTCCCTCCGACCACTCCTCGGCTGCTGACCCAGTCTGGCTCTCTGGCTCCTCCTGGTCCATGGAGCTGTCCCCTTCCGTGGCCGTGGATGTATCTGCAAACAATGGGGAAACAGACAGACATCAGTCACCTGCACAAAACGCACACACCACTGTGAGCACAGCACATCACAGAGCAAGCCCTGGCATCATTAGTTGTACATTGCTAAAAGTGCCCTAACTGAACAGGAGAAGCCAATTGTCAGTCTGATGCCAAGCATGGCACTCACATCCCACATGGCCTTGCACCCATCTGTCTGGTGTCTGTTGGATTGCAACACCCCAGTGTGGACACATGCACCAAGTACACAGTAGTTGGACAGTGCAGAGGAGACGGTGTGGCATGTGGACATGCACACATCACAGCTCTTGCCACTGAGTCAGTACAGGTTTCCGGATGAAAGGGATGCCCAGAGTCAAATAGGAAATGCATGTGATGCATACCAGCGACAGACACCATGATGCACCCATGTCCTGATAGCCAGTGCCACTATGGTGTGCATGTAGCACATGTCACTCCCCTGAAGGCTCACCAATCAGTAGACACATGCCATGGCGGAGGCATGACTGCAAAGTCATACATCACTGTCTCAGTGATGTATGACTTTGCAGCCAGACAACAACACTCTGCACTGTGTCACAATAGTAGGTCATGGGGAATGCAAGTCCTGGAGCTGCACAAGTGCACATGTACATCCCCCCCACAACACATCCTCTCAACCCTCATCTGTCCAGGTCATACCTATTGGACATATGGGAGACCTGTGACACTACCCTCTGAACCTGAGCCCCTCACACTCTGCTGTGAATGGGGAGCAGCTGCCTGAACTTCACATTCACATGCCCCAGTCTGCATGGGCAGCTGATCAGACACCTATGTGACACACAAGTATCGTCTCCTATGGTCACATCTCCAGTGGCATGCTGAGCCCCTACCAAGAAACTCCACAGCAGTCCTGGCGACTAATCCACAGCACACTGACACAGAGGCAGACACCTGAGGGGTCAAATCACTGCGCACAATGTGTCAGCTGATACACGGGAGTGGGAGTACAGAGTGTATTGTATGGCCTGGAGTAGGCATGACTGTCCAGCCCCACATGAATGAGGGATGAGCCCTGGACTGTAGGCAGCTGGCTAAGTATGTGTGACACACGTCATATACATACTCCTGGGGCCCAAACATTGTTCCCACCCGCAGCATGGGTGTGTGCCAGATACCCCAGCCACATGTGGTGGATCAGCTCAGCAATTGGACCACAGATCAAAGTAACACGCTGAATACATGTCAGAATACAGGCATTGTGTAAGCAATGGACCCACCCATGATGCCCACCACAGAGTCAGGGAAACAGATGCTGTCTCCCACCTTGAGTCAAGCAAACTGCAAGGACACAGTCCTAAGTGACAGAATTCCATGCATGTAAGGGCCACACCTGGGTATCAGATGAGGAGTGGGCAGTGCACAATAGAGGGACATGGCTCCTGGACAACATGACTGCTGTACTGTGGCAGTTTAACCAGGCCCGAGGAGGGCACATAGCATGTTAGACAGAGTTCACAGTGCAGTCTTTGACTCACCCCCTCCTTGCTGCTCTCTGGCCTTCAGCTGCCCATCCAGGTCTGGAAAGACCACCGCCAGGATCCTGAGCATGTGGGGGTCAGGGTCCGTGTTCCGCCCCTCCTGCGAGGAGGCGACAGCTTCAGCTGGACCCGTGCAATCCTCCGGGTCCAGCCCCGAAGGTCCTGCCACCTCTTTTGGCAGTTGCGGATCCGGCGCTTGTAGACCCCCACGGACCGGACAGCCCGGACGATGTCCTTCCAGATCTCCTGCTTCCGATGGGCAGAAGCCTGTCAGGATGACAAAGTGATAAGGCCATTACTACACATGCAACATATCCGTGCATGACACAGTTGCATATACATGTCGCAATCACAGGGGCACATGGTGTACACAGGCAGTGCACGGCTGCCCATGGACAGTTTTCCAGAAGTCACTACATGGTATCATTGCATGGGGAGTAAAACCCTGTTCAGAAGCACTGTCACTGCACCATACCTGTCCAGTGCAAGTCACTACACACTATGGGGGGTGACAACTACTCAGTGAGCCTGCTAGCCAGTGGCGTGCAGACTCTCAGCCTTGCTAGTCAGACAAAATGCACATTCAGAAAGGCAGTGCACAGGACACTCACCTGCTCCCCTGGTGTCCCATACAGCTTGCTGTACTGTGGAAGTAGGCTGTCCAGCAGGGCCTGGTTCTCTTCAAGGCTGAAGGCTGGGGCTCTCTCCACAGTACGTGCCATTGCAGGGTCCAGAGGGGCAGAGACAGCAGCAGTGCAGTGGCAGATGTCGTCTTGGAGCATGTAGTGCAGGCAAGTGGGCTCTCAGGGGAACAGCCAGCAATATATATGTGCTGGAGAGGCAGATACTGTCCCTTGTGTCCAAAGTGATAGGTCCAAGTCGTTTGCATCTTCTGAATCTGGCCAATCCATGGAATAGCAGCACCAAAACATGCCCACAGCATCCTTCAAATCTTCAACTTCATGACATACATGATTTTGCAACATTGTTGTGGGTGACCAACTGATTTTCCAGCAACCGACTCGTTCGAAATTCGAAAACGCGTCCGTTGCCAGGCAAGCCCATTGTCAATGGGTGCGCACCGATCGGTCCATTGCAGTTCAACGCGCACAGGGGTACAACGCGTACCCGCACACATTGAAAGCAATGGGCCGGCCGGAGGCACCGATCGGTCCATTGCAGTTCAACGCGCACAGGGGTACAACGCGTACCCGCACACATTGAAAGCAATGGGCCGGCCGGAGGCACCGATCGGTCCATTGCAGTTCAACGCGCACAGGGGTACAACGCGTACCCGCACACATTGAAAGCAATGGGCCGGCCGGAGGCACCGATCGGTCCATTGCAGTTCAACGCGCACAGGGGTACAACGCGTACCCGCACACATTGAAAGCAATGGGCCGGCCGGAGGCACCGATCGGTCCATTGCAGTTCAACGCGCACAGGGGTACAACACGTACCCCCACACATTGAAAGCAATGGGCCGGCCGGAGGCACCGATCGGTCCATTGCAGTTCAACGCGCACAGGGGTACAACGCGTACCCGCACACATTGAAAGCAATGGGCCGGCCGGAGGCACCGATCGGTCCATTGCAGTTCAACGCGCACAGGGGTACAACGCGTACCCGCACTCATTGAAAGCAATGTGCCGGCCGGAGGCACCGATCGGTCCATTGCAGTTCAACGCGCACAGGGGTACAACGCGTACCCGCACACATTGAAAGCAATGGGCCGGCCGGAGGCACCGATCGGTCCATTGCAGTTCAACGCGCACAGGGGTACAACGCGTACCCCCACACATTGAAAGCAATGGGCCGGCCGGAGGCACCGATCGGTCCATTGCAGTTCAACGCGCACAGGGGTACAACGCGTACCCCCACACATTGAAAGCAATGGGCCGGCCGGAGGCACCGATCGGTCCATTGCAGTACAACGCATCACTGTACATGTGACTGGCATATGTCAGCATGCCTGTCTCAGATGGACATATGCCAGCCACAGATAGCTCCCAGGGAGTGAGGGGCACACCTACATCACGACAGCCTGTCCAAACCTTATCATAAGGCATGTAAGGCTGCATTTCCTATTGTGTGTATGTTGGTGTACATGTTGTCCTGTGGGTGTCACCTGTGGGCAGCCACCCCCAGGCTGTGCACGTGTTCATGGGGACAGGATCCTGGGTGTTACGTGTATGTGACCACTGTGATGTGCAACTGTTCATATCTGTGCATGTGCCATGGTCACATTTCACAGTGGTGTTTGTGTATGTCATGTCACATACCCCGTGAGTCCCATGTGGGACGGTATGTTTGAGCCAGGGTGTCCCAGTGGCACAATAGTGATGGACCTCCACAGTCTTTGTGCATGTAGTGTTTACAATGTCTCTGATTTCATGTGCACAATGGGAGACAGTCTCCACATCCACGTTGTGTGTGCATGGACTCTGATGTTGTGCGTGTGTGTCACAGACGTCCATGTCTGTCCTGCCGTAGCAAGTGTGGCCACTACCTGTGGGGATCATGTTTGTTTTGCTGTGGTGTACACATGATACTCCATGTGATGCCAGTGTCCATGTGGCATTACAGGGTCCCTGGGAATGTACCTGTCGTTGAGCTGTGGTGCCTGGGGCACATCTGTCCTCACATGTCACTGTGGGGGTGATTGTGACACGGCAGCAGGAGATGGGAACTGTGACACGGCATCATGATATCCAATGGGCCAACCTGGGACAAATTGATGCCACCTGTAGGACCGTGTTGACAGATGTTGGCCATGTATGTACCATACATGTCCTTCCGGTACTGCACACTTCATGTAGTTGTGCCTCATAATGATGTATGTTGGGATCTTGAGTGTGTTCAATGCCGCATATGTGGGGTGACTGACAATCTTGCTTACTTCTCCTCTGCACTGCAGGGCTCCTGCTGTCCATCGGCCATTCCCAGACCTGGCAACGATGGTGGAACGGGACAGCATCCGACGGTACCGCTTCACCAGGCAGCTGATTGAGGATTTGGCAGTGCAGTTGTCCCCACATTTGCAGCCTGGCCGGCCGTATCCTACAGCGCTGACCCCCAAGGTGAAAGTGATGGCAGCCCTACACTTCTTTGCCACTGGTACCTTCCAACATACTGTGGCGACTGCTGGTGGGATGTCACAGACCATGTTCAGCCGTGTGCTCCGCGATGTTTTGGCGGCAATGTTGCTCTTCCTGAACCGGTACATCTATTTCCCTAGACTGCGACGACTCACTGACGTGAAGAGTGACTTTTATGCCCTGGGGAGGATGCCGCATGTAATTGGCTCCATTGATGGGACACATGTGGCTTTGGTACCACCACAGGCCCAGGAGCAGGCCTACAGGAACCGCAAGCACTACCACTCGGTCAATGCACTGGTGGTGTGTCTTGCAGACATGACCATCACACACGTTTGTGCCCGTTTCCCTGGTTCAGCACACGATGCCTTTGTGATGAGGAGTAGTCGCATCCCCAGGATGATGGCACAGATGCAGAACCAGCGTGCCTGGCTTGTCGGTGTGTACTGACTTTGTGCCATTGTGTGTGATCTGATCTGTAGTATTCCGCCCACTTTTCCAAGTCAGCTAATGTGCACTTGTCTGTCCGTAGGTGACTCGGGATACCCCAACATGCCGTGGTTGCTGACACCCCTCAGGAACCCTGTGACACCTGCCCAGATGCGCTACAATGAGGCACATGGTCGGACCAGGAGAGTGATTGAGCGGACCTTTGGTCTCCTGAAGAGCCGCTTCCGCTGCCTGGACAAGACCGGAGGGTCCCTCCCATATGCCCCTGCGAAAGTGTGCAAGATTATCATCGTCTGCTGCATGCTCCACAACCTGGCAGTGCGGAAGGAGTTGCCTCTCATCCAGGATGACAATGACCAACATCCGCCACCTGTGGAGGATCCTGGCCTGGACCACGATGCCAGTGACGATGATGATGATGATGATGGTGATGGTGATGTCCGCACACAGCTCATCACCAACTTCTTTAGCTGAATGTGAGTATCCTGAGGTGTCATGTCAATGATGTGAGTTGGCATGATGTGTGGGTGGTGCTCTGGTGCTGTTGGAGTGTGTCCATGGGCTACTTGACTGGATGTGTGTTGCGATGTGTGGTGACAGGTGGGCTGTACTCCCCAACAGTGTTGACATGCTAACTTGGTTCTGGGTGGGTATCTTGTAACATGTATTGTGCATGAGTTTTGCTGTTCTGTCCTGTACTCCATTGCTTTTGACTGTGTGTCATTTCTGTCCTTCACAGGGTACTTTCAGATTCGTTTGGTCAACTGTGTCCACCGACGACGTGATTGCACATCCAGGCTGGTAGCTGTTGTGTCCCTACAGGTGATGTGCGCCACACCCATGGACTTCCTTCCGTCTACAGTTGTTGACTGTGTGCCCGCTACCAGGTGGGGTTACCTTGCATCTGTAGTGGTTACGGCATGTTGCAACTGTGTAATAAACCTGTGCTTCACTTTGTGATGTGCGTTGTCTGTGGTCACACATTTGACTGCCATTTGCTTACTGCACCTGTGGGCTACTTGACTACAACTGGGAATGGGTGTGGTGTCTGTGCATTGCACCGTCTTCCCTGGCAACATCAGTGTAGGCAATGAGTCAGATGGCCTAGGTGTGTATGTGTCGTGTAGCCCTGGTGGTGTGTCTCCCTCATGTGTGTCACGTTGCCTGTACTCACATGCCTGTGTTGTCCTTGCTGTTGCAGTTCGCATACACAGTGTAATTTTGCAGTTCATCATCCCCATAACAGCACCCACGTTGGAATCACGACAGAGGCAAGTATGGTGTATTAGTGTGTTTATTGTGATACATTTGTGTTAATAGTGCATAGGATGGGTTGTGCTGTACATGAATCTTGCAATCCCAAGTTCCTAGGTGAATTGAAAGTCCGGGTAGACAGGATCCCCAGTATCGGGGCCACAGTTGTCTGACACATTGGTCCAACTTGTACTCCCCATGCAATGTGTGGGAGTAGTGTTGCCGTCAACAGGGTGAACAGTCTGTGCACAAAGGCGAACATCCAGAACAGGCTCAGGCTTCCTGGGAGTTGCGCTTGGCCATCGGCCTCTCACTTTTCCCTCCTCGGATGACCCCTCTTCTTGGGGGGGCCCTCAAGTGCAGGCTGCTGCGGTGCAGGGGACTCTCCGCCAGAGTCCTCCTCCCTCCCTGTGGCAGTTGCAGTTTGTTCGGCACCAGATGTTGTTGGCACACAGGGAGGTGTGGACTGGTTGCTGTTCATCTGGCGGAGGCATTGTAAAATGTCCCTGTGCACCGCCGTCATCTCATGCAGTGCATCCCACTTGGACTCCACGCGGGACATGTGTGAGTCCACACGGGACATGTGTGACTCCACGTGGGACATGTGGGAGTCCAAGCGGGCATGATGGGCAGCCTGCTGCTGTTTAATGTCTCTGAGGAGCCCCACTACCTGGCTGAGCTCTCCGGTGCTGGACTGGTACGCATCAGCTATGCGTACCAGTTGTGGGTCGTCATGCACACCAGCAACGTCTGCAAGCAGCGACCTCTGTCTCCCACCCCTCCCACCACCCCTGCTGACATGTGCAGTGTGTGCAGTGGCACGCACAGATAACCCTAGTCCACCTTGGGGGTTGGTGGTGGTGTCCATGGCCCCAGGTTGGTCCAGGGTCACTGTGCTGGTGTTGCTCCTTATTCTGTCCATGTCGGCAGGGATGGTATTCGTGGTGACAGTCGTTGTAGGGGTGGGTGCAGGGGGTGCAGCTGGTGGTCCTGCTGGTGCTGCATGTTGACTTGCACCGGATGTGCCAGGTTGTTCTTCATCGTCCGAGGAGGACAGAGGCTGTACGACGCCAGTGAGCTCGGCATCCTCTTGAGCCTGGGACTGGGACTCCTCAGCGTCTGCTGCTGTGTCCCCATCATCACCTGTTTTTGGGAGACACAAACAATGTATGTCATGTTTCTGCAGGCATCAATGGTTGACACACATGACAGTTGTGACTGTGCCTCTGGGTGCGGGCCTGTACATTGCATTGTCCTAAGTCGTCACAGTCAGGGGTTGATATTGGTGTGGCACATTGTCCTGCATTATTTGGGCATTTCTATGTATTTTCTGGGGTGTGAACATGGTCTGCATTGCTTGTGTTTGGTTGACAGCCGGACCTCCTTCCCACCCACCCAGCCAGTCAGTTATCCCACCATGGAACGTGCTTGCATTGCAGGGAGTGGAAGTTGTCTCTCAGGATGTCAGTCAGTGGTGTCCTGCTGTTTGTTGGTGCACAGTTGGCAGCAGGGCCTTGTGCTCCCCACAGCAGTAGCCAGTGTCAGCCATCTTGTGAGTCCTTCTCCACTCCCTGTGATGTGAGCATGGTTCAGGGTGGTGTTGATGGGCCAGTTGTGAGGCTGAGCAATGTCTGTGACTACGACTCCCATCATGCTATTGCCTCCACCCCCTTCCCAGCATGCCCATGCTTCCTTCCTTTTGACTCTGCTTCCCTGTGGGGTGGGCTGGCTGTGCTGACAGGATGGCTGGGAGTGTTGTCCTGGCAGTTGTTTGGCTAAGAGTTCCAAGAGTGTCCCTGTGCTTCACACAACATAACCCAGGGTGGTGGTGCTTTGTGGGATCTTGTGTTAGGATGGAGGGCATTGCATTCTACCAGGTGGGTACTGTGGAGTTTGTGTTGGGGGGTGTGAGGGGAGGTGCTAGTGACTATAGTCAGTGCTGCAAGTCCCCCTTCCCACCCAGCCAGCCAGATATCCCACCATGGAACGTGCTTGCATTGCAGGGAGTGGAAGTTGTCTCTCAGGATGTCAGTCAGTGGTGTCCTGCTGTTTGTTGGTGCACAGTTGGCAGCAGGGCCTTGTGCTCCCCACAGCAGTAGCCAGTGTCAGCCATCTTGTGAGTCCTTCTCCACTCCCTGTGATGTGCGCATGGTTCATGGTGGTGTTGATGGGACAGTTTTGGGGCGGGCAATATGTGTGACTGCGACTCCCATGATGCTATTGGCTACACTGACTTGGCCAGCATACACAGAATTCCTTCCTTTGAGTGGTCTTCACTGTGTGTTGGTGTTGTTGTGGTGGCTACATGTGTGGATGTGTTTGTTAGTTCTATTTGTGCCACTGCCTAGCTGTAGTTGTGGTTGTGTTTGTACATGTGTTGGCACAGTTGGATGTGACTTTTTTGATGGCATGTGTTGTGTTTCTCTGACTGACATACACATTTTGGGATGATTCTGTTCTGGTTGCTGTGTGATTGCTATGAGTGCATGGTTTGACTCTCCCTTGACAGTGATGTGTGTGTGTTTTGTGGCAGTATATTGTGTACATTTGTTGTGTACTCACCAGGCTCTGGGATGTCCTCTAGTCCATATATGCTCACTGGCGGTAGGATGGCCCGCACCTTCTCCTCCCAGGGCCTGAGGTATATTGGCTTGGCAGGAGGGCCACTGCCGGTGTGTTGGCTGTTGATGTAGTCTTGCTTCAGCAGTTTCCGTACCCTCCTGCGCACGTCATACCACCTGTTCTGGATGTCAGTCTTTGTGCGCCGACATGGTGATTGGGCGTTCACCCTGTTGATGATCCTCTCCCACATCTTGGTTTTCTGCGACATGGGGGTCTGTTGGACCAATGTGCCAAACAGCTGTGGCTCTACCCTGAGGATCTCGTCTACCAGGACTTCAAATTCACAATCTAGGAACTTGTGATTCTTCTTGGGGGGCATGGTGATGGGTGGAGATGGTGAGTGATGTGTGTGTTGGTGTGCAGGTGAGGGTGTGTGAGTGTGTGTTTTGCTGGGTGTATGTGAGGTAGGTATTTGTTGGTGTGCTGATGGTGTGTGGCTTGTGTGAGGGATGAGCTGTGGGTGTGTGGTTGCTTTCTCTTGGGTGCTGGCAGTGGAATGGCATTTGCAAAGGCTCATGATAGTGATTTGTGTCCTTTATATAGGTGGAGTTGTGGGTGTGTCTTTGTTCTCTGTCCCCACCCCCCCAGTATTTATTGGCTTGGTAATTGCTTGTTTGGCCTTTTTTTGGGTGATTTTTCCTTTGTGCTGTTTGTGTATGTTGGAAACGTTCTTGTGACCGAGTCGGACCCTTCATTGGTCTCGTACGGTGTTCTCCGTTTCGTTCACGCTGTGTTTGTGCAGTTTTCTATGCTGCGTACGCGTCGGTCGCGGTGTATTGTGTTGCTTCGGCTCGGTTTTGTATGCGTGTCGGTCGTACGGCTTGTCCTCCGTCCGACTCGCTCGTGGTTTTCGCGCCTTGCATCGTACTTAGCGGTTTGGAGTTAGCGTGTACGTTTCGGTCGGATTTGTTCCGGGTGCGTGTCGGTCGGTTGGATTCGCGTGTTTTTCCGGCCGGATTGCTGTTTTCCGTGCGGCTCGGTCGGTCGACTTGGTTTCGTTACGTGTCGGTCGGATTTTTCGCGCCTTGCATCGTACTTGGCGTGTCGGGCGCCACGGGTACGTGTCGGTCGGTATTTTTTCCGGATCCGAGTCGGTCGGTGCTTTTTCCGGCCCGAATCGGAATCGACCCCTTAGTCTTCAGCCTACTACATAAAAAGCAACAACACCTCTTTGTTATACATCATGCACCTTTAAATGTATAAGACATATGAAAATACATATACAAGTAGAGACATACTTGAGACAGAAGTCCATGCACACCTTAAAACTTGACAGACTCCACCTCCAATTTGAAAGCAACACCTAAAATTATGCGGTATACTACAAATGTACATATCCACACACTAAAACAAACTACCATAATCACTAATCCTTTTTCCAATATACACATATTAGTATACAAAATCTATTTCAAACAACATTTAACTACAATAAAACAAACTACAATACATATCTCTACATTTAATAATTTATTTCAAACATTACAGTTTTTGAATAATTTTAAAAGATTAAAAATAAAGCTATTACATAATACACCTCACAAATGTATAACTCACTTTCCAAATTGATTTGTAAAATTTAAAATATCACAAACTCAGAAAAGATTTTCTTATGCACACAATCAATGTAATGCACCACTCTCAGCAAGGTAAAACCAGTAATGTCAAACTTTCCCTCTCTTTCTCCACACAAATACATGTAAGTAACAAATCACATTGCTTCCTACATTATTTCAAATTATAAAACACATTTCTATTGATTAGACATATTAACCCTTACCAACTGACTTCTAAAAGTGCCCAAGCTGCTTCATGACTCCACCGTGCACCAACGCGATGGAGCCGCGAATCCACACGGGAGTTCAAAAATGTATTACAAATAAAAATACCACTATTTTTTAAGAACACACCACTTCTAAACATAGTGCTGACTTGGGAAATTTTACTTTAATAACATATCACTTATATATAAATTACAATTCCATATTTTAAAACCACAGATAACATTCAACTCTTCCCCCATTCTGCTTAATGCCAGTTTCCATAGTAACAGTTCATGGAACATAGAACTGAACTAACAGGTCACAAGTTCACCATATTTTCAAGTTCAGCACACAATGTTGCAAATGCAAACAGCAGGTGTGGTTGACATTTGCAAAATATGACCTTATCCTATCTACTGTACCTTTCAAACATTGTTTACAGACCAATAACAAACATGCTTTTTAAAGAAAGTAACATGCACCCTTTTTTTCAGTGTACAATGTTCTTAAACAGCCAATCAATTCTCTACTTTTTAACCCCTTCGATGCGCGTGACGAGCTCAGCTCGTCATGCTGCGCGGTAGCGCTGTGCGCATGACGAGCTGAGCTCGTCACGACCGCACCCGCGATCGGAATGTCCAGCACACGAGCGGAATTCCGATCGCGGTCAAGGGGTTAAAGAACAGCATCTTGTCCACCATTTTAGATATATCTCATTCTACCAACTGACTAACTTAGCTACAGACATCTTTTCATTACTTCCAGACATCCCTTCAAGATGCTTACAGTATGGATTGTTGGGCACAGCTATGTTTTCTGGTGCAAAAGGTATGCTGAACGCAGAGGTATTGTCAAAGACCTAGCTTTGCAAAATGTGGATATTAAATGGATTGCACAGAGAGAATTAAAGTGGCACCAATTGATGCCTTTGGTTAAAACCTTTTTGCATCTCAAACCCCCTGACCTCATGATTGTGCACTGTGGTGGCACTGACCTAGGCACATTGACTGGGGTAGGACTGGAAATGCTCATGAAGGATACCTTGCACACTTGATGTTGCTTTTCCCCCAAACTGTCTTTGTATACTCTAATATATGCCAAAGACAGAAATGGAAGTGGTCAACTCAATTCTGTCCACAGATTGAAAAAGCTAGGAAGAATGCCAATAAAGCTGTTTCTGCTTACCTTAGAGACCATAGGATGGGCTCCATCTATTACAACAATCTATGTTTTGATATGGATGACATCTACAGAAGTGATGGAGTACACTTCACAGATCATGGAAACAGAGTCTTTCTCAACAACCTAAAGCTCTGCATCGTACTTACATGTAGCTACAACAAACTCTTAATGAAAACAAGGGCTATTTTTAGAGCCACCCTATAAGACAATAGTAAATCTTATTCTTATTTAAACATACATACTTTTTTTTTACATTTTTCAGGATTCGCGAATCTTCAATGTACTACAACACAACACGCTTTTCAAGTTTAACTATTAATTTTTAATTTTATATATTTTTAACAACTCTATCAATAGTAATCTTGTCATTAACTTCAATCACAGTTCCTCTTCAAACAACTTCACAAATACAACATTACCTTCTAAATTATATACCACTAAATTATTTATTTAAGGTGAATTTGTGAATCCAATGCTACGTTACACGGGGGGCCGCACTGAGAGCCGCGTCGGAGTCATGACTCCAAAATAGAAAGAAAAAAAAAACGCCCTACTTCCATTATACGGTATTCACCCCGGGGACCCCTTCCCCCGGGGCCTGCCAATTTTTTTTATAAAAAAAATAAATATGGATGGGGGACGCGTGATCCCCCCTCCTAAGGCCACTACTGGCCCCGGAGACCCAATCCCCTGGGCCATGGCCAGCCTGCATTTTTTTTCGGGAGGGGGGCCTCGTGGCCCCCCTCCTAAGGCCAATTATGGCCCCAGGGACCCCATCCCCGGGACCGGCCTTCCTATGTTTTTAAAAAAAAAAAAATTCCGGGAGGGAGGCCGCGTGGCCCCCCTCCCCTGGGCCACATCTGGCCCCAGGGACCCCATTCCCTGGGTCCGGCCCTCAACATTGGGGACTGTGGGGGCATTGGGGCTCCCCCCTCCTGCGGGAGCCTGCATTGCTTTTGGGCAAGGGGAGCTGCTAACATGCAGCTCCCCTTGCCCAAAAGCAATTCTGCTTTGCTTCGTTGAAGCGAGAGCAGGTTTCCTGTTCTCCCTTCAACGAAGCAAAGCAGTGTTTGCTATGACAGGATGGGAGCCGTGCTCCCTCCCTGTCATAGCAAACAGCAATGTCCCAGGGCTGAGCACCCTGGGACATTGCAGGAGCCGGCCGCATACCATTATCTATGCCCCGGGGAGGTGGCGGTCCCCAGGGCTGCGGGGGCCCCCATGGGCACCCGCTAATTAATTTACCATTGCCCCCGGGACCTGGACCACCAGGGGGCTTATAGAAAACGAAGCGTGGGAGACCACGCTTCATTTGTTTTTTAAATTCTCGGCGGGATTCGCGCACCCAGCCCAACTTCCGCCAAAAAAACAAACAAAAGAAAATGCTTTTTTTGGCCCTGGGTGTCCCTGTGGGACCACCTGACCAGCCCTAGGGGGTCAGGGTGTTTCTACCTTGACCCCTTTCCTACATTTATAACCTTTTTCTACCTTTTGGATATGACTCGCTTCTACCGAGTCACAAAATGGCAACCAACTCACTCCGGTTTGGAGTGTTGGCAGCCAATCAGAATGAAGCTCGTGCTCGGGAGGGTTCGCGACTCCTCCTCGGTGCTCAAATATATAAATTTTTATTTTGGGAATTTCAAGGGAACTACTGAACGGATTTACACAATTTAAAAAAATTGGGCGCTTTCTGAACCAAGAGCTACCTTTTTGCCAAATTTGGTGTAATTCCGTTCAGCAGTTCGGACTGTAGCCTATTCCAAAATTTCCTATGGAAATTAACATGGGGAAAACGCGTTTTGGGACCCCCCTTTTTTCTCGGCCCCCGCTTGACGAATCACCCGAAACTTTAAAGACAGCAGCTGACCGGAGCTGATCATTAGTTTGGAAAATTTCACGAAGATTCGTCAAACGGAGCCAAAGATATTTGCAAAAGAAAAAACGTTTTTTGAATAGAAACAAGGTCCTAACTATAACTACCTACTGGCAACCGCCAGTAGGTAATATATATTTATATATATATATATATATATATATATATATATACATATATATATATATATCAACGAGGCGGGTCTGTCCCAATGCTCCCCGGATAAACTCCGACAATCCACAGGGTGGTTAATTGCTTAATAATTCATTTTATTTCGGCGTTACCGCACATTACGCGTTTCGGCTGGCTCCCCAGCTTTTTTCAAACTGATATATATATATATATATATATATATATATATATTCCTTTCAACTTGGAGTGTCCCTATTCACCCCAAGTGATTGTTATTTGGCACATCCCAGAAGGAGTTTGCTTTAGAATGTTGATAACAATCGAGTCAGTCACTGAAGTGCAGCTGAAGAGAGTGGATGGCTGAATAAGGAAGATATTCACCTCATCCTTTACAATAGTTACACTGTAAATTCTGTTGTGGGAGGCTCTGCATGCATGCAAGTCTACACTTAGGTCTAACTCTCCACTTGGAAATGGTAAATAGCAAAAAAAGCGGAGTTACACCTTGTTGCCTGTGCTGCCTGGACTGACATTGGGTAAGAAAAGGTTGAACTGGTGCTGCCCAGAGCATACCTGGTACCTGTATTTGGGAAACATGCGGTACTGCTGTGTGTTCTGTACCTCCTCTTCTGTTGCTGAGGGGAGCCTGCCCTGCATCTGCCTATGCAGTACGTGTCCTCTGTATTAGGGAAGTTTAAACTTCTGCTGCCCTGTGCTGTACCTGTTCAGTGTACAAGGGAAGCTTGCATCGCAGCTGCCTGTAAGCACTTGTTCTGTGTATAAGGGAAGTTTTCATTACTGCTGCCTATTCCATACCTGTTCTGTTTGTGAAGGAACCATGTATTGCAGCACCCTTTGCTGTATGTGCCCTGTCTATGAGGTGATGTCCCACATTTGCTGCTCTGTACTGTGCATGATCTATCCAGGTAGAAGGGGAACAGGCATCATTCTGTGTATAAGGGAAGCTCTCACTGACGCTGACGGACTTGTATGTGTCTTGTTTCTAAGGGAAGTTTGTATTGCTGCTTCCTGTGCATCATCTATTCTGTGTCTGCGGCAAGCTCACAGCGCTACCACCAGTTCCGTACCACTTCTGAATGTGAGCGAACCTTACCCTGCACAGCTGCTGACATCCTGTATATACGTGCTGTATAAGGGAAGCTAATAGTGGGGCATATTCACAAGGAGCTATCGCCGAGTTAACAGCACTTTATCGCAGCCAAAGTGGCGATAAATTTATCGCACCATTCACAAACTGGTGTTAACAGCCCATAACACCATTTTACCCGCGATAGCAGCCGCAAAAAACATCGCCACAGATGACCCCCGCAACTATCGCTAATGAGATGCAGAGTAGGCGTACCCGTGCAAAAAGCCGTGAAAACACCACTCAGCAACATTCTCAACGACCAGCCACATCAGCGATAAGACCACAAAACAGGCGATAAGGCCCGTTAGCAGCAGTAAACTAACACCTGCTCTGACGTGGTGCAAAGTCGGACCACAGCCTGCACCACAAAATGGAGCCCAGCCCAGAGCCACACCTGAAGGGCAACAGATGCCATGGAGCCACTGATCATGCAGCTCGGAGCCCCAACAGGGCCACAACACCCACCGCCACCACCCCCAGGAACGCCCCCCCCCGGCCAAAGACATGCCACATCAACTACACGGAATCATGTACCAAATAATCCGCCTGATGTCGCACAATCACATTTCACATTTGGTGGCATGCATGTGTCGTCACAAAAATTAGCATCACACATCCACCTTCGATGTAACAAATGAAAATTTATTCAAAGAAACACAGAACAGAAATGAAGACATATGGCGGCTCCCCTCGGGACAATCCGTAGGTCACAGCCTGCAAGACAAAAATCATGATGAGAAGGTGTGTCTTGCGCACATCAAAGGACAGAGAGAGAGCGAAGGAGAGAGAGAGAGAGAAAGAGAGGGAGCGAGAGAAAGACGGACAGAGAGGGGGAGCGAGAGAAAGACGGACAGAGAGGGGGAGCGAGAGAAAGACAGACAGAGAGGGGGAGCGAAAGAAAGACGGACAGAGAGGGGGAGCGAGAGAAAGACGGACAGAGAGGGGTAGCGAGAGAAAGACGGACAGAGAGGGGGAGCGAGAGAAAGACGGACAGAGAGGGGGAGCAAGAGAAAGACGGACAGAGAGGGGGAGCGAGACACAGATAACAGAAGAGATGGACAGGGAGAGAGAGTGCCCACAATGAGCACCCAGGCCACACTGCCCACCTGCTGCCACAGGGGTGTCTCCAACCACGTACCTGTATGTAGTGCAGTTCACCAGGTCACACATCTGAAACAGATCCATCATCTGAAACAGAGTCCAGAGACATGAATGGCAAAGTACATACAATTGCACAAGACATCATCGCCTGTCTGCCCCTGCGCACCCAGGCCTCACTGCTCACCTTCTGCCCTTGGCGTGTAGTAATGATGGCCCACCACGTGCCGCTGCAAGACACATGCCCGGGGCCCGCGGACATGGCACCCTCCACATCATGCAGCCCCGCTCTGCTGGCCACCAGGTCTCACATATGATTCTGGGTCTTGATTTCGTCATGGCAGAGGACATACCAGTGCACCGGGCATCATCGCAGGCTGCACACCCGCTCAGCCCTTGAGGTGCCACTAACTCTGTGATCCGGGATGCGACACCACGTGGCGGTAGGCCCGCGCTGCCCGCTGGCTCTGGCCTACACTGCGGTCCAGCAGGGCACATAAATCCTGAGCAGTCCGGATGGCCGGGACGGGGCATCATCGCAGGGCCACACCCACTCAGCACTTAAGGTGCCCCTACCTCAGTGCACCCAAAGTCACCGTCCCGTGGGAGTGTGCCTGTGCCAGCCGCAATGTATCCGGTGCCACCAAGTCTGTGTCCCAAAGTCATGGACCCTGTATGATTTGGTATCGTGTTGCGGACGCCATCATGTCACCTCCGGTCCTGGGGAATGTGAAGTTGCAGGGCCCGAGGCCCTCATGCCTACATTAACACCACATGGATGCACCCAGATAGAGAGTGGAAATGGCGTCGAGCACGTGCGCCTGTCCCTTTTCATTGGCAGGGTCACATGTCCCGTGACGCGTGTGCTGGATGGGTGTGGTGTGGGTGTAAACCAGCCGTGAGGGAGTGGCTGTGGCATGCTGACAACTAGACCTGTGAGCAGCAGATCACCACAGGAAAGACAGGGGACATGTAGCGTTGCCATCCCCCCCGTGAGCGTAAGCGGAGTGGGCTGGCCTGGCGTATGCCAGTCCAGTGTAAGGGTTTGTATATGACCCTGGGGCCCTGGGCGTGGTTCCGTACTGGGCTGGACAAGGAAGTAACTCATGCGTGTGTCCCTGTTGTTGTGTCAGCGCCACCCGGACCGCATTGGGCAATGTGTCACCCTGTGACCCTTGTTCTACGACATGAGCCACATGGACGTAAGAGGAGTCCAGTGAGCCTACATTCATCCATACTTACACACCTGAAAGACCATAGACATGACACATCTGTGTGAATATGAATGTTTAATGCACATTCAGTGGAGTGTTGCATCTGGAGCGGTACAGGGCCATGCAAACCCCACATGACGATGTTGTCCTGTGGAGGGCCAGCCAGGGTCCTTCAGGGAATGACAAGTCCAAAGGAAGAGGAAGAGTTCAGTCCGCAGTCTGATTGCTGTGTCAATGGCGATCAAACAGCATATGGCAGTCCATGTCGAGGTCCAAGGTGAGTGTTGCAGTGTGCATGGGGGGACAGTGGAAGGTGATGATGCAGAGGGCAGTACCAAGCTGAAGCCGGACCTATGGATGAGATGCATGCTGCTGCGTCCTTCTTACCACGAGGGCAGTATCATCCGCATCTTCGTTCTCTGCTGTTTCATGTGCCTCAAGTGTGGGTGGTGATGTTCTGTCTCCAGCACTGTGTGGCAGTGACACATCAGTGGCCGGAGGTGGAAGGTCTGCCACACTGTGTGGCACTGACACTTCAGGGGGCGGAGATGTGGATGGAGTGGTGGCAGCAGCATGCATCCGCGCCAGGCCTTGTGGCAGCAATGCGATGAGGAGGGTTCTGAGGTCATTGAGGAACCCAGCTACCTCTCGCTGGTGTGCAGCTGTGGCAGCCGCTCGTTCCGCATTTGCCCGCTCCATGGTCTCCATTAACCTTTGCATGTTTCCCAACTCCCGTGTGACATCGCTAGAGCCACTCAGACTGGACAGTTGTACTATTATCTGAGTCAGGGCTCCAGCGATGTCAGCCATGGTCCGTTGGAGAGCATGGAGCGCACTGTGAGTGTCCGTTAGGGACCGTGAGTGGTCCCTGATGGGACTTAGACACCCACGTATGGCATCTAGTTTGTCTGCCATGCGGTTGAAGCCCACCCGCACCTGTTCAGCCAGATTCTCCTGGCACCCCAAAACACGGCATTGGAAGGCCATGTGTTCTTCGTGGGGGTCCTGGGAGGCAGCAGTGGTGGTGGGTGCTGCCTGCTGTGTGGTCTGTACAGGGGGTGGGGTCTCCTCGTAGCAGCTGGGCTGCCCAGCTCCTGGAAGTGGGCTGCGTAGGCTGTCCACGGGCAGTTGGAGGGCATCAGAGTCGAAGCTGTGGTCGTCCTCTTCGTCTCCAGAGAAGAGAGGGTCGGGCTGCTCTGCAGGAGGTGTTGATTCTCCCTCTGCAATGTGAAGGGGAGATGCAGTTTAACAATGTGTCCACATGTATGTTGTCGCATTGTACATGTTTACATACAGGCAGCATGACTGGGTACATTGTGGCTGTTTGGGAGGAGCTGCCTATTTGATGGGGGACAGTGGACATTTCGACAACAGACGTGTGTGTGTTTGTACTTGTACATTATCAACGCACATTTCCCTGCAATGCCAATTGTGATTGGCCAGTGTCTGCACCCACCGGCACCAGTTGTGTCTGTGTTCTGTTGTAGGTGTTTTGCGGATTGTGTCACATCGTTGTCAATGTAGATGTGCTCTGCATGTGATGTGTGTGCTGCATTTTTGGGGAGTCGCCCCTGCAGCTCAGATTTTGCTGCCCCTTACCACTTTCATGAGGTGTGCCTTTGACTTCTGTGCTTGTACAGTGTTGACATGTTGCATACTTGGGTACGTTGGTCTCTTGGTGGGAGTTGGTGGTCTGGGGCATGGTTTGTCCGCAGATGTGCTCAACTTAATTGTGCATGTGTGCCATTGTGCCCATCTCCCCCGTCCCCCAGGCCCTGGTTGTTACTCACCCTGTTGCTGTTGTGTCGGGTCCTGTTGAGCAGTGTCCGGGACCCCAACTCCTGCCACCGTCTCCCCACTGATGACTGTGGACACCATTTCCTCCATGTCGTCCAGCTCCTCCTGTGGCGCTGGGCTCCCACCTCCAGTCTGCATTGCTGCCTTCAGGTTGTTGGCGCAGTTTCAGCTTGGTTTTGCGCTTGACATCATTCCAGCGCCTCTTGACCTCGTCCATTGTCCTCTTCAGCACTCCGACTGCATTCACCTTGTCCACGATGGACTGCCATATTGTATTTTTTGTTGCCAATGACACAGTGGAGGTGACAAACAGTTGTTGATGGTGTTCTGTCAGCTACGTTACCAGGATCCTGTTTTCCTGCAGACTGAACTTCGGATTCCTCTTCTTCTTGTCCTTGTCCTTCCCAGACCCCGAAGTCCCAGGATGGTCCTCCGGGGGGCTTGTGGGGTTCTGGCTCTCCTCCGTACTTGCTCCGGCAACGTCCATTGTGCTTCGCTGTTGTTTGGCATTTGTTTGTCTGTTTTTTTTTCTACATTTATGGTGATTGTTCCCGCCTGACGCGTGTGGAATGCAGGCCTGTAGCTGGGTTTCACTGATTTTCGTATCGCGATTGGCCTCATCGCAGCTGTTTTTTGCGTTGGTGTTTCGCATTTTTGCGGCGTGGCGTTGATTTTAACGCGGTCAGTTGACGCGTTATCTGGGGACTATCGCATGGTACCGCCGTGAAGTGAATACTTGGTTAACAAGGCATTAATTTCCCGCAATGGACTGCGATATGCAATGCTGCGTTAAGCTAAATTTGCGGTAGTTATCACACGTTCTTGGGAATGTGCCCCAATGTTGCTTCCAAAAACAGCCCCTTTTCTGGGTATTAGATAGAGGCCGGAGCTGCTACTGTGCTGGGCCTGTTGTTCGCATGTGTGTCTGTGTGCGAACAGAAACAGATTTGCCAGAGATGCAGTCTGCGTTTTCTGTGTGTGATGGAAACTTGTGCTATTTCTGCCTGTGCTGTACATGTTGTATGAGGGAAACTTGCACTTTTGCAGCATGTGTTCTTTGGGAGAACATCAAGCTCCCTTGATGCCCATTGGTGCGCTTGTTGCAAATATATATGCAAAAAGCTTGCCCAGATGCTTCCCAGTTCAATATTTATTCTCTGTGCTGTGGGAAGCTTGCATTACTGTTGCTCAGTACTGTACGTATGTTCTGTGCATGAAACTTGCACTGGTACACTTCCCCCGCCTACCCGCTTTACCAGTGCCTTGCACTTAAGGCAAAGATGCCCTGCTGCTGCCCAGTGCTTAAAGTATCACAAAGAAAAAGAAACCCCAGATATGCTAGAATAATAAAAAAAAAAATTATAGTGCCTGCTACCACAGTCTGATTGATGACTTTATAGTACTTCAAAAGTCGAGTGTTTTTACCTCTCAGTTCAGTAGTACAGCATTTATAGTCTTTTGTATTTTATTTGAAGCTGGAGTGTCGTCCCATATCTTTGTTTTTTTAACGTGACCAAAATGTTATGCATGGATCCCTTCTGCATGCACATTAACCCACTGAGTTGTCTAATATATGTAACTTATTAAGTCACAATCTGATAGACAAATATCCACAAAATGATTTTTAAGAATGAAAGTAATTATGAAAACCATGACTTTCTTCATAGATAGTACAAAAAGGTTAGGCAAAGTAACTGACAGTCTTTATAGTTACATAAATATTTATATTGTTTTTAGAAAATGTACTCAAACTCTACATTTTATTTTATTTATTCTTAATTTTATGTTCCATGTTTTTGGCTGTAGGTCTAATCATCCCAGATAAATGCCCATAAGAGGGATAGCCTGTCCAATTATGTATCGATCATTTCAACAAACACGTCGGGTAATTAATGCAGTAAAATCAATATTTTTCTAAGTGTTATGGCGTTGACTTGCACAACTGCAATGGCTTTGACTTGCACAACTATAGGGCAGGATGTGTTATACAGTAGTGAGTGCATGGGGTGGAGGTTGGTGCTGAGGTGGTGGTGTAGCATCTGTACCACATGTTAAACATAGTGAGGAGTGTCAGTGGTGTCAGAGGGATTGGGGTGTCACCCACGGGGGGGGCTCCAGCCAGATACCATGCTTGCACCATAGCCCATGTCAAACTTGCTACTCCAAGTGGCTGCTCGAGGGTGGTGTATGTGCAAATTACCATTGCAAACATATTTTTTGTTACTGCACAGTTAAGTGTTGAAAGTCATCCTACATACAGCAATGTATACTTTGGCTCAACACCATCTGTCTATTGATGAAACTAGGAGCCTCTTTAAGAGACATATTGGAAATGAACCATAGTAAGGCAACTGTTGCCAAAGCAAAGCATACACTTTCTGGATTAAAAAGAACTGTACACATACTGTAGGTTATCCGCCAAAGGCTCATGGCCTTCGGCATCGGTTGAAAGAAGGAAATAATAACTTCCTCTGCAAATGAAAATGTGCCATTGTTAGACATCTCTGAATTAGACTATCTCTAAGCACTTCCAATTCTGGCAAATAAGGGAACATACATAAAGGAAGATAAAGTGATTTCCACATGATTCAGCAATTTGGTCATGTGAACAAGCTGTTGTTAGAGACCAGGACTTTATTTACTAAGGTTTGCACGGGCACTCGAACCATGCAATAAAACTGGCGCTGTATACGCAGGCCTTTGAAATGGTAAATAAATTGACCCTATCTTTAGCATCGTACTGCTACTCACGAGCCCCCGAACACAACTTTAAGGAAAGAGGATCCAGTTGAGGTTCCACAGCTGACAACTTACCTACTACACCACATCCATCATTATGTTTAACTGTCTTTAATGCTTATTTTTAAATGTTTTTATCACATGAAATCAAGATGGGAGTTATATGTATTCATAACATTGTTTGCAGGTTATGAGGTTATCCAGCGTGTAACCGACTGGAACATTAGAATAAAAACATTAATTACTATAAATATAATAGGTGGGGACATTGATCCAAGGCTGAACCCTCTTATTCTAAGCACCCCCGAAAAAAACACTCTTCCATAAACCGAGCCGAATTTTTCAATAATTATATTGGATGCAACACTCCAATCAGGTGAATGCAAATAAAGAGCTCAACGTTGAATTGCATTCATGGGATCTGCAACTTGACATACAAGTGATCATAACTTCCTTGTATGTCATGTACATCCACTCACAAGGTATTTCAAGTAAGACACTGGAACCAAAGCGGCTTCCCTAACTCTCAAACATTTGTCACTCTGAACATACACTCAATGCATCCTTTAATAACTTGGTCAACTGAAGTGTCCATGGCTGGGCACGAAGAACCCCTACATACCTTCCACTGGTACTAGTCATCCCTAATAATCCTTCACGCAATATCTGAATTTCCAGTTCCAGTAATTGAGCATACCTCCCCAGATCTGTATGTTAGAGCCATCTCTTCAATATATATCCTACCATTAGCCATTACTCCTAATCCCTTTCCAGATTTGCCCTCCAGTCGTCTCTGCTCACCACTGACTTATGACCCTTAAACACCTCCCCTCCTCTCCAGAGCTCACAGTCTCATATAACTTCAAAAGCTAAACAGACTTCCTGCTATTTTGTTCTGGTCCAAGTATGTAATGAATATGAAGAGAATGCACACAAACATTTATCACCCACTTGCCAATCTTTGTAGTGATATCTTAACTATTCGTCCTAAACACAGCTTTAAGAGGTTTATGTGCCATTCTCAGTATCAAAGAAAGAAAGAAAAGAAATAAACAAAACTTCACCGCCATTCATCATGTAGTAAATTACTTTTGTTGCCAAATATCTAAGCTCCACTATTCTGCAGCCTGAAAGCAAATTCAATGTTGATCTTTCTGTCATTAGAGAGACAAATGCATGCCTTGTCTATTGTTACTCAGTGGTCACTACAATGTTGACACAATCACAATCAATTCAACATTGGTCCCACCGCAATACCCACCTTGACCCCAACTCTGCCCAAAACACTAAGATCTAATGATAGAAAAATAATACTCCAAGTATATCCTTGACAACCGTAGATAAGATGTCTGGAAGAAGGCAGTGAGGTCAACAGTAGCGGTCCATGCAGGTAACAGCGGTGGGGCCCCGTGGGGGGGGATTTCGAGGGACGATGCAGAGGGAAAATTAATTATTTATTACATTTTCCCTATGCATCGTCCCTCGAAATCCCCCCCACTCGGCCCCTCCGCCTCACCGCTGTTACCTGCACGGACCGCGGCTGGAGGTCAAAGGTATCCTCTTGAATAGCAAGACTCACACTGGAGTGATGAATGTCATAAGGCCGTAAGAAAAAGGATACACTTTAAACAGCTAATAGGCCAACAATAAGTTTAATACTGTGAAAATTGTGATCGTTCTCAAGGCATAATCACCTCATGCATGTCTGGCAGGAGGAAATAGTTGACTGCCACTTTCCTGTTTCTGGACACAAAAATCCACACATAGGTGAATCTCATCTGAGGACTACAATACATCCACCATTGGAACAAGCCACTCTACCCCATCCACAGGCTGGATGATTCCCTTCCTTTCAACTGCACAGCATCCATCAAACATTTTGGTACCCTCCTTAAACTACTTAAAATATGATTTCTTGCTTGAGTTTAATCTTATGGCTAAATCTATTCAAACAACCTAAATCATCTTTATTACCCTCCAGAAATAGTTCCACTTTCCAAATGACCCCATTACTTACCAGCAAAACCTGTTCCTTGTCGTACAGTTTCAATATAATATATAGACTATCTTGTTGAGGTCACCAAGTAGCAACTCATTCTTTTCTGAGAAGGAGAAAGAGAACCTTAATGAGCCTTCTCCATTTCATCCCACCATACAATAGTTGCCTTTTCCAGAACCACTTTACCTATTCTGCAAACTTTACTTATACTGCCTGCTGAAATCATAGGAGGATATTCTCAAGAACGTGTGTTAACTATCGCCAAATTCGCTTAACGCAACTTGTCACATCGCAGTCTATCGCGGGAAAATAACACCGTGTTAACGCACTATTCCCAACCCAGCAGCACCATGCGATAGTCTCACGATAATGCAACAAATGCCCGTGTTAAAATTAACGCGACACCGAAAAAATGCGAAACACGAACGCGAAAAAAGTGGCGATGTCCCCAATGGCGATACAAAAATCAGCGAAAACCAGCGACAGGCCTGCGAATCCCACGCGTCATGCGTGAGAATGCACTATAAAAGCAGAGACATTTAAAAAAAAAAAAATGTAACTGCGTAGCACCATGGACGCACCCGGACCGAGTGCAGAGGACAACACTAACCCCACAATCTCCACAGACGACCAGCCAGGAACCCCGGGGAAGGGCAAGGAGAAGAGGAAGACGGGGTTCAGTCCGCAGGAAAACCGGATCATCGTCACGGAGGTGACAGAACACTACCAACAACTGTTCATCACCTCCACTGTGTCATCGGCAACACAAACGGAAATATGGCAGTCCATCGTGAACAACATAAATGCAGTCGGAGTGTTGAGGAGGACAATGGAGGAGGTCAAGAGGCGCTGGAATGATGTGAAAAGCCAAACCAAGCAAAAACTCGATGCCAACCAGAAGGCAGCAACGGCGACTGGAGGTGGGAGTCCTGCGCCACAGGAGGAGCTGGATGAGCTGGAGGAAATGGTGGCCAGAGTCATCAGTGCGGAGACGGTGCAAGGAGTTGGGGGTCCGGACACTGCTCGATATGACCTGACACAACAGCAACAGCGTGAGTAATGACCAGGGACTGGGGGACGGGGGAGATGGGCACAATGGCACACATGCACAATTATGTGTAGCACACTGCACACCCACAATGACTGTGGAACATGTCCCTGATGGCCTTGGCACACTGCAGCACACATAGAAACACCAAGTAGGCCCCCGTTCACCATGTGCACAAATGCCCCCTCACCAATCTCACAACCTACCCATGCACATGTGCTGAACCCAGCAAAGCAGCGGCTCTGTGAGCCACACTGACAATGCAAGTGACACTGCATGACCAATAGCATGGCTGCAGTCAAAATACATGACATGGTGCACGCCACGACACTGAGGTGGCCCAGTGTGGATAACATCCTCAAAGGAGCAGGTCACACCCTGACACATCCACATACAACCCCTGACGTCAACAACACATCTGCACACAAACAATGCACAAGAGTCCAAAATCCGTCCAAGAGCACAAATGACCCAAGTCGCCAACATCTCAGCACCGTAAAAGCACACAAGTCAAAGTCACACCGCCTCAAAGGGATAAGGGGCCGCTAAATCAGAGCTGCAGGGGCGACGCTCCCACAATGCAGCACACACACATAGCAATCACAGCACATCAACATTGACGACAATGTGGTAAAAAGTGCCACACTTACACCACAAAACAGAGGACACAACTGGTGCCGCATGTGCGTAGACACTGGCCAACCACATCAGGCATAGCAGGAAACTGACAGATGATAATGTACGAGTACAACCTCACATCCGTCATGTAGTCGAAATGTCCACTGTCTCCCATCAAATACCCAGCTCCTCCAAAACAGTCACAATGTACATTGCCATGCAGTCTGTATGTAAACATGTACAATGCGTGCACATACATGGAACACACTGTTAACCTGCATCTCCCCTTCACATTGCAGAGGGACAATCAACACCTCCTGCAGAGCAGACCAGACATCTCTTCAGTGATGATAAGGAGGCCCCCCTGGCCATCTGCTCCGACACCCTCCAACGGCACGTGGACAGCCTCTGCACCCCACCTCCAGGAGCAGGGCAGCCCAGCTGCATCAAGGTGATCCCACCCCCTGCACAGACCACACAGCAGGAAGCACCCACCACCATGGCTGGCTCCCAGCACCTCACCAAAGAACACATGGCATTCCAACGCCGTGTGTCAGACTGCCAGAGGGGGCTGGCTGAACAGGTGCGGGTGGGTTTCGACCTCATGGCAGCCAAACTAGATGCCATACGTGGGTGTCTTAGTCCCATCAGGGACCACTTACAGTCCCTAACGGACACCCACAGTCTGCTCCATGCCCTACAACAATCCTTGGCTGACCTCGCTGGAGCCATTACTCGGATACAAGAACTGTCTAGTCAGAGAGACTCCAGCGACGACAGCACAGAGTTGGCACACATGTGCAGGACAATGGAGAACATGGAGCGGATGCAGGCAGGAAGGATGGCTGCCACGGCTGATCATCAGCGAGATGTAGCTGGGATCTTCCATGCCCTGCAGATCATCTAGCCATTGCTGCCACAGAGCCTGTCCCAGATGACTGCTGCAGGAACTTCGACACACACATCTCCGCCCCCTGATGTGTCAGTGGCACACAGTGATGCAGCCATACCACCTCCGCCCCCTGATGTGTCAGTGGCACACAGTGATGCAGCCATAACACCACCCCACACACCTGGCACACCTGACACAGAAGACATATCAGAGGACGAAGATGTGGATGGTAATGACTCTGTGTCAAAAAGGAGGTTGTAGCATTCATCCCCCGCCATATGGCCTGTTTCTGCTTGGTACAGCCCTCTGCATCATGCCTTGGTACAACACCTTCCACTGTCCCCCGGAACACTCTGCGACATTCACCTGGACCCCGACATGGACTGCCATATCTGCTCTGGTTACCAATGACACAGCAAACGGGCTGCGGACTCAACCCTTCCTCTGCCGATGAACTTGTCATTCCCTAAAGGACTCTGTTTGGACCTCCACTGGGCAACCATGTAATGTGGGGTGTGCATGCCAATGTACTGCTCCAGCTCCGACACTCCACAGGATGTGAATAAAACATTCCTAATCACACAGATGTGTCATGTCTATGTTCAATCAAGTATAACAGTATGGATGACTGTAGGGACATTGATTGCACAAAAAAGGTACACCCTGGGAAATGACATCAATGCGCATGTTTGACCGTGACACATGGCCAAGAAGATGACTGTGAAGGTGTGAACTAGCTGTGGCCTCATTGATCATGAACAACAATCTCGCCACCCCCCAACGTAGCCCCACATCCATGTATTAAATAGGGCTGGGTTTTCAAATATGTCAAAGTCGGTAGGAGGCCTAAAGTAGTGTCCCACATCACATGTGACAACAGAACATCTCTTCGCATACCTACACACACTCAACTGTGTGGACACAGCCTGGTCTGATGGAACACATTGATCCACATGGCAAGAAGTTGGACACCATACTTACATTGCTGGAGACACGTAAGCGCACAGGTCTACCAGCAACTCTCCCAACCACAATGTCTGGCTCACGGAGGTGGAGCTGGCAATAGGGACTCACCCCTAAGTGAAATGCGTCAGTCAGTCCCTCCCTGTGTACGGACAATGCTCATTGACGCACACGATTTGGCATGCTAATCAACACTCATCACAGTTGAACACTAGTGAAGTTGCATACACTTTATTAGCATGTGCGTGTCAGTACGGGCAAGACAAGGGCCACAACATGCAGACCAATGCATCATACACTAATAGGCAGCAAAGGAACATGTAGAGGTGCAAGACATGGGGAGGCACAAATGAACACCAATCATTACGGATGCCAACGGTCTCAGCCCACCTTGCCTTGCTGGACGAGTCATGTGGTGTTTGGCGAATGCTCATTGCACCGTGTCAGGGGACACCACTCACAGCCCATGGGATCTGCATAGTCCTGTACCACCGGACTGCTGCTGTCTGCTCTGCTGACAGTGAGCAGGTGAAGGAGTCCAACAAGGTCACATGTAGTACTACATTGCCATGTGTGTACTCTCCTCCAGCGGTGTGTCAGGTTGAGGAACGTTGCCAGGCGCCGCTGTCCACTCACCTTGCACAGGTGTGTGTCAACCCGCAGTCTTGCACGTACATGCATTCTGAGTCCAGGCGAATGCAGCCATGTCCACTGTTATGGTGGGATATGTGTCCATTTCTCCAAGATGCAAAAGGGTGTTGGGACCTGCCCTATGGGTTACAATCTCTTGTGGCTGCAGGAACGTAGTTACTCGTCCATGAAAGCGAGCGCAGCTTCATGGGCAATCAGTTCCAAGAGTATGTCGTTGTCAACTTCAACGAACACGGGGGCGAGCCAATCCATTAGCTGGTCTGGACAGATGTGCTCCGTTCACGCCGTTTCACCAATCCGCAACACAGCCCAATAGGGGAGCGCTTCGATGTGGTCACTGCACACGAGGAAGTGTGAAATCTCACATGCCCAACTGCCAGCACATATGCCAGTTACCAAGGCATCCCATGAACGGGTATCACGGTTACACTCCTGGTCGTGGTCCAACAGGGGGCACACACACATGTCATAATCCAGTCCAGCTACCGTTGTGTTGGATAGGCAGACATCCATGGGCCACTTGAATATGCATGATCGACAGTGGAACCAGGGCTGGACGCAGGTGACGTACGCAAGACGGAGGCTCAGATGGTAACTGATGTGCAACACTGCCAGTGGCAGTGCCCCCAACAAATGCAGCATTCGGTCACAGTACACTTCCACGTGACAGGAGTTGTGCATGCGCCCGGGATGTTCTGACATTGCGTTGTTCGCTCCCGTAGAACCGGCACTCTTCTGACCTGCGGCTGTTATGTGGATGATATGCCACAGCTCGGAGCAATGAGTCGTATGAGTGTGCAGAGTTTGGATGTATGGGTTGTCCTGTACGTAAGTGTCAAGGCCATTCCATGCAGGAGTACCTCGAGCAAGGACTTCTGTGTGTGGGGTGTGGATACGTTGGTCTTTCATTATCGCTGTGTGTAGTGTGGGAGTCGTCATCATCTGCCATGGTATCTCTCCCAGGGGGTGCCTGCCGCATGCAATTCCAAGGTCGGAGGTGCAGATGTCCTTCCGCCTTCTGTATTGAGACAAAGGGGCTTTCATCCCTAATGTTAGTCTGACTACTGCTTGGATACTGAGAATGTGATGTGGCTTTCGCGCTGCAATTGAGGCTAGGCCTTGGGCTCATGTTGTACCGAAAGCAATGAACACACACAACAGGTGGCATGTATGAGCCAAGACCCCGAGCAGCCTTGCGCTCCTTGTACAGTCCCTTAGTGCGCGGACGCCCTCCGGGTGCATGCAACATTGCAACATTGTCGATTGCGGGCCGTGTGGTGCAGACACAGCAACAGAGACACACGCATCAGTTGGTTTCCTGTGCAGCCCAGATATGAACCACGCCCAGAAGCCCGGGATAGTTGTTCACACCCCTACGCTGGCCTGGCGTCCGCCGAGGCAGCCCACTCGGCTTACGTATAAAGGGGGGGGGACGACGCAACGTGTCCCACTTCTTCCCTACTGCCTGAGGTGACATGGCTGCGCCCGCATGCCATATGATGAGACTCAATCAGAAAGGGTCCATGACTTGCGATGCATGGAGTCGGTGGCACCGGTTACACTGCGGCCGGCACGGGCCTACCGCCACGGGACGGTGACTTTCTGTGCACTGAGGTAGGGGCACCTAAAGTGCTGAGCGGGTGTGCAGCCTGCGATGATGCCGTGTGCACTGATATGGTCTCTGCCATTGCAAAATCAAGACCCAGAATCAAGTGTGCGACCTGGTGGACCGCAGTGTAGGCCTGAGCCAGCGGGCAGCGCGGGCCTACCGCCACGTGGCGTTGACTCGCAGTTCACAGAGTTAGTGGCATCTATAGAGCTGAGCGGGTGTGCAGCCTGCGATGATGACGTGTGCACTGATATGATCTCTGCCATTGCAAAATCAAGACCCAGAATCAAGTGTGAGACCTGGTGGACCGCGGTGTGGGGATGCGTGATGTGGAGGCTGCCAAGGTCACAGGCCCCTGCATGATCAGTGGCTCCATGGCATCTGTTGTTCTTCAGGTGTGGCTCTGGGCTGGGCTCCCTTTCATGGTGCAGGTTGTCGTCTGACTTAACACCAGGTAGGAGCAGGTGTTAAATCCATGCTGCTAACGCGCCTTATCGCATGTTTTTGACTCTTATCGCCGATCTGGCTGGTCGTTGGGAACGTTGATGAGTGGTGTTTTTGCGGGTTTTTGCACGGGAACGCCTACTCTGCATCTCATTAGCGTTAGTTGCCGGCGTCATCCGTGGCGATGTTTTTTGTGGCTGCTATCATGGGAGAACTGGTGATATCGGCTGTTAGCACCTGCTTGTGAATTGTGCGATGAATTTATCGCCACTTTGGCTGCGATAAAGTGCCGCTAACTCGGCGATAAGTCCTTGTGAATATGCCCCATAGTGTACAAGCAATCTAACTGACTGACTTTTTATGAACATATCCCCATGACATGCTTTATCCTTCTTATCTCTTCTGACATCGCTTTGCACCAAACGTCGACCATGGCTCTCTCTCTGCATGATCTTCCACTGCATTAGCACCACCCTGATATAATTGTGGCTATTTGGAAAAATAATGCTTCCTTACAATTGTCTGACCGTCCCCTTTTATTCCATTATGCCCTTTACAAGCATTTTTGGAACTTGCCTATGGTCCCATAAAAAGGCAAAACCTCTGTGTCTGTTTCAGACTATCCCCTAGTCAACTCATTTGAACAACTAAGTATATGAACAACTCCCTTTCCACTATGATAACTTAAAAGAGAGTCATGTTCCACTCGGCCAAATATCATCACCAAACTTCCCAGGCCTGCTAATAAATATAATCTAGTCCCAAATTGCATGGCATGAACTGCAACAAATCTGTAAATGAAAAAAAGACTACACAAAACTGTGATATAGTTCTCCCACAGTCTCGCTATATGATTCTTCGTTGTACTGAAGTGATGCAGTTTCATAATTCCATTGAGTGAGGGTATGGAATGGATCTATGCAGGACAAATGTAATCAAACACAGCACACCTGAAGATTTCTGAAACCCTGTCATCATCCTTATAATATGGAAAAAGACCACCCTTGACTGGTAGCTGTGAAAGACAGTTATAATGAAGGCACTCCATCTTCTGCATGCCAGTTGCTGACAGCATGTCATGTAGCCAGTGCTGAAGCTATAAGTGACAGTAACCTAGTGAGCAGAATTGCTGTTCCTAATGTTGCACAATCAAGGAAATTTGAGTGAGGCTGCAAGGGGGTCTGTAGCAAATCATCAGCATACTACCTCTTCTGCAAACCAGCCAATGCTTAGAATTAACCATAGCCCTTTTGATGGTTCAGTTAGACTACTGCTACATAACATACACTGGCGTACAAAGTAAATCTCCTAAATATTCTTCACTGGGTTCAAAATTAAACAGTCTAAAAGATAGATAAAAACAATACACCATGCTAGCCCTTGAAGCACCCCTGTGACTTCAAGTGGACGTTAGGATCACATTTCAAACTATATGTACTATGCATACGGTGTATTGGAGGAGGGGTCTTGGTTTCTACATAAACTGGCACCCCATTGGATACCAACCAGCGCTCTCATATCAATTAACTCACACTTGAGCATACCTGTATAATTTAAAAGGCTGAAGAATGGACACAAAGCTTTAGGAAACCTAGGACCAAAACTCTGCAGTGCTCCCAGCCCTACATTGAGAGCAGAGTAATCACCTATTGTTCAAGCTCTGATCTGAATCATTTTAGCTAGATCATAAAAAACAACTAATGGTGCGGTAGACTCTAAATTATCCATCACAAAGATGTACTGACCACCTTATCAAAAAGTATGACGACCAATGAAAACTCATGGGATGATTCCCCACAACCGACGACACAAATTGTTTTATGCAAAAACAACAATTGATGGACAGAATGCAGAACAATGTCGTACATTCACCCCAGTACAGAGATCTGGGCCTTAATCCATCGTTTTTCTGCTCACCATGCCATTCCAGTTTGGACCCAGCCATATGCAAATCAGTCTTGACCCTGCGCCCAATGGGAACAGTCCAGCCCGAACTGCCAGGCCAGGTCCTCCCTGGACTGGAAACAAGCATCCTAGGACCGATTTTGGGCTTTCAGCCCTAATCAGCCAGGATACCTTGACTCCAGTGGCATGGAGAGCACGGGGCCCACGTCTGGGCATACCCGTCCCACTCGGGGTGACAAATGCAAAAACAACAATTGATGGACAGAATGCAGAACAATGTCATACATTCACACCAGTACAGAGATCTGGGCCTTAATCCATCGTTTTTTTGCTCACCATGCCATTCCAGTTTGGACCCAGCCATATGCAAATCAGTCTTGACCCTGCGCCCAAAGGGAACAGTCCAGCCCGAACTGCCAGGCCAGGTCCTCCCTGGACTGGAAACAAGCATCCTAGGACCGGTTTCGGGCTTTCAGCCCTCATCAGCCAGGATAGCTTGACTCCAGTGGCATGGACAGCACAGGACCCACGTCTGGGCATACCCGTCCCACTCGGGGTGACAAATGCAAAAACAACAATTGATGGGCAGAATGCAGAACAATGTCATACATTCACCCCAGTACAGAGATCTGGGCCTTAATCCATCGTTTTTGCTCACCATGCCATTCCAGTTTGGACCCAGCCACATGCAAATCAGTCTTGACCCTGCGCCCAATGGGAACAGTCCAGCCCGAACTGCCAGGCCAGGTCCTCCCTGGACTGGAAACAAGCATCCTAGGACCGGTTTCGGGCTTTCAGCCCTCATCAGCCAGGATAGCTTGACTCCAGTGGCATGGAGAGCACGGGACCCACGTCTGGGCATACCCGCTCCCACTCGGGGTGACAAATGCAAAAACAACAATTGATGGACAGAATGCAGAACAATGTCGTACATTCACCCCAGTACAGAGATCTGGGCCTTAATCCATCGTTTTTTTGCTCACCATGCCATTCCAGTTTGGACCCAGCCATATTCAAATCAGTCTTGACCCTGCGCCCAATGGAAACAGTCCAGCCCGAACTGCCAGGCCAGGTCCTCCCTGGACTGGAAACAAGCATCCTAGGACCGGTTTCGGGCTTTCAGCCCTCATCAGCCAGGATAGCTTGACTCCAGTGGCATGGAGAGCACGGGACCCACGTCTGGGCATACCCGTCCCACTCGGGGTGACAAATGCAAAAACAACAATTGATGGACAGAATGCAGAACAATGTTGTACATTCACCCCAGTACAGAGATCTGGGCCTTAATCCGTCGTTTTTTTGCTCACCATGCCATTCCAGTTTGGACCCAGCCATATGCAAATCAGTCTTGACCCTGCGCCCAATGGGAACAGTCCAGCCCGAACTGCCAGGCCAGGTCCTCCCTGGACTGGAAAGCATGTTGGCAGAGAGGGTGGTGTATGTGGGAAGGGGGTGCTCAAATAAATGGACTAAAATCGGGTAAGTGGAATGAGTATATGGGAGGCATCTGTGAACCCCTGGACGGGACTGATGATGACGTCTATTAATAATGATGTGGTTACTTTTACCACCGACCTGTGGAGCACTGCTGTAATGGTCCAATGGACCATGTGGCTGTCCTTCATGGTCTTTGTCGATGGCTGCTGCTGCATTTCGTTACTGAGCTACAATGTCTAATGTAACCACAGTTTATTTCGCTTAACTGTTCAACAAAAAGAACTGTCACAAATACACTGGAGCCTGAACTCCCATGTAAACAAATATACATTTTAAAGAAACATTGGTAAAAAGGAGGAGGTTTCTTGTTTCACTTATCTGCTAAAGTTGCCCAGGCCAGTGTCTGCCATTCGAGGGTTATACCCGTGCAAGCCCCACTTCTCCTTGGATAGTCATGGTCTTAGAGCTTCAAGTGCACACAACAGTCTCACGGAGAGAGTCATGTGGGCCCTTAGGCAGGATCTAACAATGGCCCTAGAGCTAGACTGTAGGCAGGGATATTTTTTCTGGTGCAGAAAAGTGGAATAGGGTACTGAAGGCAGGTTTTCCCATCATGGACATCTTTGTGATTGATTCAAGAGGGCAGCCAGGGCGGGCTGAGTTGAGTTGCCATGAGCAAGAAGTGAGCTCCAGCTGCATTAATTGCTGGTCACCAGTTCCTCTGGGTGGTACAAGGCAGGTGCCATGTAAAGGCCTCTTGCTTCATTTCTGCCCTGGATTCGTGAAAAGGTGGACTTTGACAACCAGATTCCAGGTGCAGTGTACATAGCCTGCTACAGAGCGCAACACTGTGGCCCTCCTTTTTCTTCACCCCCCTTTAGCCTCACTTTGCATCTTTGGCTGCCAGCTTTCCTTTACTCTCCTTCCCTTTCTCACCTTCCCTTCTTGTCCATCATGTCCCCCTTTCCTTCTCATCTTCTCACCTTCACCACACTTTTTTCCCGCTCACCTTCTCTCCTTCACCAATTTTGTCTCCTTTTTACTTGTCTTTCTCACATTCACTTTCATCTTCAACTCTTTTCCTCTCATTTTCCCTACTTCTTCCCCCTGCCTTTCCTTGAATGGTCTTTACTTCTCTTACATTCCAAATTCTCTCCATCCATCTCCATGCCCATGTTTCTTTTCACTACAACTTCTTTTCCCCGCCACTCTGTGTCACTAGATCTTTCCTTCATCCTGCATGTGCTCCATCTTTTTTGGCATTCTCTGTTTCCCATGTGAGGGGGGTTACATTCCATTCAACAGGACCTTCCTTGGCACTCTGCTGCAGGACACCAGCAGAAATAGACAGAGGGATAGAAAATGTGTGTGCATGTAAGAAAAAGAGTTTGCCTATTTGTGTGGAAGTGGTGTCATGAGAGACAGAGGAGTGCAGGGCTAGAGACAAGCAAATGGGAGAAGGGTCTGCCATGAGAGACAGGCAATCACATAAATTTGTACTTGTGTGTGGTGTGAGAGGAAGAGACAGTGGTGGCCAAGAGTGGGGCAGCAAGGGAGGTAGAAAGTCAGTGGTGACAGATTGGGAAAGAGAGAGAGAAAAAACTTGTAGAGCATGGAAACAAGTATTTCTTCAGACAGGCACAGGTAAAGACAGAGACAAGCAGTTAGGTTGAAGCAGACAGCAATTGGACAATTACTGGCTGTGTTTGATGACATGCTGCTGAGAACAAGGACCAAAGGGATGGGTGTGTTATGAAAGGGGCCTCCATGCCTCTTAAAACTGCAATGATGCATGAGGGCAAGTTTGTTATACCAGTGGTATATAAAAATATAAACATCATACGACTAATAGGCAGTCTGCACCTACTCATCCAATACCTACACATCCATCCACACAATGGACACCAGCACATATTCTCCCATCAGATCCAGCCATCATGTATGCACTTATGCTGCACCCATTCCTATCCATCACCAAAACCACATCCAAAAGATCTACCTGCCCATATATCTATACTTCTTCCATCCAACTATTCACCGCATTACTATCTATACATTCATTGATCCATTCTTATAAATGTCTCTATCATCCTATAGCCACCTAACCATGTATCAATCCGTCTGATCTATCCACTTATTCATATCCATCCACGCATCCATCCACCTAGCCATTTGCCCATCGAAGTTAGTATCCACCAGTCCAAATCCATCTATGTTCATACATCCCATAACCATCAATCCAATAGCTGGCCCTCTCTCTAGGTGTAAGCATGCACTTCATTCCACTTTTTTACCTCTCCCACCAGCCCTTGATAGCTGACATTTACACCTGCCGCACTGCAGTCCACTTCATATGCTCTCTTTCACTGCCAGAAACTCTGCTTTCAATAACAATTAGCACTCCTCACTCTGGCAAAGGGCTCCCCCTTTCACTGTTTCAGACTCCTGTCCACTCCACTGATAGCTCTCCTATATAATGATCCACAGATCCTCCTTTTACCGAGAAGCTCTCTGCTCCTTCTTCTTGCCTTTCGAATGAGGCCTGGAAACTGTTTCAATCACTCACCCAGGAATTCAATTCACAGATGAGCCAGTCACACAGGGTCACACAGTCACACAGGGCCCCTGGACAGAGATGCGTGGCTGAGGTATCCAAAACTGAATCTCTCCTGTCCTTTGGGGGAGGAGGGAGAGAACAATATTTAGGAAAAGGAAATGTTCCTCTATTGCCTGTTGTGTTTGTGAATACATGTGTTTGTATCTGTCTATTTGCATGTGTCTATATGTGTGCATGTGTGTGGTACTCGTTTGTGTGGGTACTCGCTCTACACAGGCTGACAGTTTTTCACATTTTTGAAGGGGGTTTGGCACTCATGTAGGGGCTGGGTGAGGGAGAGTGAAGGGCCAAACGAACTTGGGACGGCAGAGCTCTTCCACTGCACAATGGCTGCTTCTGCCCCTTGATATATCACAGCAGCATAGCCTTCAGCATCAGTTAAGGAGGGCCTTATGTCCTCTCTGTCCTTCAGGGTCCGCCTGGACAACTTCTGGCAAGGAGGACAGGAGTCTGGACGATGGGACTCTGGAAGACACACGATACAAACTGAGTGGGGCTCAATCTGAGCCTTTTTTCCACAAGAGGGGCACTTCACAAAAGCTGAAGGCATGTTTGACAGAAAAAAAGTATATTTTCTGTCAGAAAATCAGCAATCTGTACTCTAGGTACTGAGATCTTTAAAAAAACGTTGCGATATGAAAGGACTGAAAGAATTTTTCTGACAAAAGTGTCAAAAAAACTGAATTCAGTGCTCCAGGATCCTAACAGTAGAAACCGGGGAAAAAACTGACCTAAAAGTCACTTGTGAGGCATAATGGGATACTGGAGGTACTGTGAGGTTTTAAAGGTATGGTGCACGCATTTTATATGCATTGGAGCACCACCTGCCCATCGCTTTGATCCCAGACTCTGGCATTCCATGCTGTGCAGCCAGGGCCGGCTTTAGCGCTGGGGGCGCCCGGTGCGACAATCATTTTTGGCGCCCCCACACCCTATGACTGCCTCCTTGACTTCTCTCACTACCACAGGCAAAAGTGCCCCTCATCTCTCCAATCATAATTTATTGCTAAAAACAGTGCCCCCCTGAGGTCAGCGCCCAGTGCGACCGCACCGGTCGCACTGCCCTAAAGCCGGCCCTGTGTGCAGCCGTTGTTGCCATCCCTGTCCTGAAAGAGGGGGACTCAAATGACGTGGATGAGGCCTGCTTGCCCCAGGGCTTTGCGCATGACCGCAGAGAACTGAAATTTGCTCAGTAAGTTCCCGTTCCTGTGCGGGTCTTTCCAGGGTCCCCAGACGTAGGTAGGACTATTCAATGCTTATGACTATTGATTAGGATCCCATGGAAGAGAAGTGTATTTCCAAGGCTTACCAGCGGAGTGTGTAGTGCAGTTCCACTTTGCTGGACAGGACACAACCCAATTCCAAGTCGGCACCTGCAGTACAGTTGAAGATGCAGCATGAGCCTCTTTCTATTGTGGTGATGTGACATCACACTGGTGTCACTGGTGCGATGCAAGGGGCACACAGTGGCAAAAATGCCTGCATTAGTCTGGGAACATCAGGCAGCTTACTGGGAACTTTTTCAACGGGAGAAAGTAAAACGAACTCTTTGGTATAAATAACGTTAACTGCATGCTCAGTACAGATGGTTAGAGGGCTTCATGTCAAAGGGGCGCTACCCCTTGCCTGGAGGGAGGGGGAGCACACGAGCCCTGCCATCATCTTCAGCCAACTTCTTTGAGCAGCTGAGTCCTGATTTTTATGTACATGCTCCTTTTGTGTAAGTGACACCCTCTTAACCCCCGCACTTGGCCCACTCCAACCAGTACACATCCCACATATATGTTTGTGAATACAAATTACACCAGCCATGTGTTTGTGTTTTTCTCATGGGTATTCTTGGCTGCAGTTTTATTAACATGTATGGTCTATATTTTACGTCATTGCCCGCATAAATCACAGTGGCCAATCATAAATTAAGAAGACAGGGCCATAAATTATTATTGCAGTGTCATACCATCATTCTGAGTGTTATAAATCATTTTTGACAGGATCATAAATGAAAACATTGACTGGTCATAAGATCATAAATGCGTGACTGGTCATAAATCATCTCTGCCATATATAAATCAAGTGCTGTCATTTGCTTGTCATAGTTATGATATCTTTTAGTTATTGAGGTAATCACACAGGCCGCTTTTTTGGGATCATAAAGCTTCTTGTTGATTTTTTCTCTGATTGCAAGGGGGGGGTAGTTTCTTACTGCTGTTAGGCTCAACTCGCTACCTTGTCTGTACATTTTGTGCCCTGATGTGCACCGTAAGGCATCCCCATGTAAGTGGGCTTCCTCCGGTGTGCCTCCTTTACCAACAAATGTACCCCTTTATCCACTCATCCACCCTCCAGCACTGTGGCAATACTACTGTTTAGGTGTGGGTCTCGATAATTCTTGCTCGCTGCCCCTGCTCCATGATTGTACCCTATGCAGGCGCAGCGCCATCCTTTTAACCCAGTTAGAGCGCAAATTTCGCTCTTTCAATTGTAGGGGTGCATTATAATCATGGGTAGTCGGCACCTACATATTATCCTTTATTATACTAACTTAGGCCGTTAGAACGTGAACTGTAATAACGTGAAAGGTGACGTGTTCGGGATATATTCGATGTAAACGTGTAGAAATTCATGTTGCAACTATATGTGTTTAGCTGAAAACATTAACGTGCCGAATTCGTACATGCTGCTGACAAGTATTCACGTATTTGATGTTCTTATGTAACGTGTTAATTTAGAAATGCTCAGTAAATAGTGTTAATTTTATATGTGATTTCACGAGGCCTTCTGCCATTACTTATGTTGACCTATTTCGGTAGGCCTGAATTGTATTTTTCCCCTGGAAGGTCTCGCATTAGATTTACTAGTGAATTTCATATGCATTTTGGATTTGTTATTTCTCACATTTCTCGGTGGTCTGCTGACCCCTGCAGGCCACTATCCCTATGATTTTTGCGATTCCCATTGGGTAGCAAACCGAGACCTACCTCATGAATATTAAAGAGGTAGGTCTATTTACGATCCACTGGGAAGCGCAAGAAAATATGTCAGATTTGTTCATTGGTGTTTGTGATTACCAAATAGAGAATCACAAAAATTACCTATTTAGTAATTACAAATGATTACCAACGTACATCTGGTCCTAGATTTCTGAATTACAAAAGGCATATTAACTTTCATGTTAACTAACATTTACACTCCTAACTCATCCCAGGAACAATTTCGGATTCCAAATCCGAATTCCAGCAAAAAACAATAAGACGTGTATACTTACATAATCTAACATTAACATTATGTTCTCTACTATACGACAGTGCTGTCAAGGATCTTGCAATAAGCAGAGAAAGAGGACACATAGCTGGGGACTTCAACTTAGTCCTCGACAATTCACTAGACAGACCAGTGGAAAGAGTAGGACAAGCTGGCACAATTTCAAAACAAGGGGTAAAAATGTGAAATGGATCTGCACGACATCTGGAATACTTTACAATCCACTAAGAACACCTATTTCTCAGCAGCACACTGCTAAACTACTATTTAAGCACAACCAGCCTATTTAACATGGTAGCTTCACTAGCGAAAGGTACCATGACCCTTTCAAACCACGCACAAGTAACACTGAAATCTACTAAACCCAGGTTGATGCATATGTACACAGCCAATGGCATTTAAGGGATCAAATGCTACAGAACCCTTTCTCTAGGACAGAGGTCCGGGAGAAGCTGGCTTTCTTCCTGCAGCAAAATTACTCCCCGAGATCTCAAATAACTCCCTGTGGGAGAAACTAAAGGCATCATTGTAGTTTATCTTATAGCGATAGCAGCAAGACAAAAGAAAGAATGTATAGAGAAAAGTGCCTACATAGAATCCAAACTATAAGAACTGAAAGCGATTCATAAAAGAAGAGGGGTTTTAAAATCTGACGCAATTAATATCTCTCAGAGCCCAAGCTAAAATGATTTACACTGATGGAGCAGAATACACACTATAAAAAGATAATTCAAGGGAGGCAAAAAAAACGGCAAGCTACTTGCTCGCAAACTAAGGGAGAAACTGGCAAGGGAGCAGGGGGGATAATAGGGGCTCTTCAGAGATCTCTTCCTGAAAGAGCTCATCAAGTTTGCTTCATCCTTTGCATCCCTGGACAAAGCTCAGACCTTTATCAAAAGGGTTTTGGGCTCTAAGGTTTTCCTCGGGTCAGTTGTGGCAGAGAGCACATTACCGGCCGCTTCCCACCCCAGGGCCATTCAGAGCACAGCCATTTGGAAGGTCCTCACAATTTCAAGATGCATCCAAATTTGAGGGTTCTTCCCCTCCAGAGGTGGCCGTGGCAGAGGATCCAGCAGCAACTTCAGAGGTGCAACCAATGCTCCAGGTTGACCCTCATGTGGATCTTGTCCCTTCTTCCTATCTAAGGTTGGGGAGAAAAATATCAAAATTTCTCCAGACCTGGAGAGGCATTACAGGAAAGTCATAAGTGCTACAAACTGTGGAAGACTTTCACACTGATTTTACAGGATCTGCAAGACAGGAACAGCGGTCCTCTCACTTTTTCTCAGGACCAGTCCAAGTTGCTAGATACCGAGGTTTTGGAAGTGGATGCCAAAGGAGCTACTGTGCAGACTCTCCTTCAGCCCAGGATTTTTTTTTGCAATCTCTTTGTCATAGAGAAGAAGGGGAAGGGATATCGCCCAGTCATCGACCTTCAGGAGTTTAACTGCTGGTAGGTCTACAGACATTTAAAAATGGAAGGGATCCACCTCCTCCGAGATATTCTCCTGCATGATTGAAGGGTCAGGTTGGACCCGAAAGAAGCTTACCCTCAGTTTCCAATCTTTCCTCCTCAATTTAGTATTCTTCAATTGTGCTGGTGAGAGCAAATCTTTGAAATTGTAGTCCTCCCATTTGGACTCTCATGTTCTCAGTGGTGCTTTACCAAGCTCTCAGGCTGTGGCAGAATTTCTCAGGTCCAGGAGCTGCCACCTCATTATTTACTTGGAAGATCTTCCCATGTACTAGTCAAGCGACCTGGCATTAAATGTGGACCTGCTGCAGAGTCTCTGGTTCACCATCAACGGGGAGAAGACAGAATTGATTCCCAGTCAATGCATGTCCTTATTGGGCTTCGCCATCAATTCAGTGCAGGCGTCTCTCCACCTCCCAAGGAGCACAATGTTCAACATTTGGAGAGAGCTGAGAAGACCTTGGTTGTGGACAAAATCCCTCTATGCAGGCTTGTGAATATAGTGTACTTCCTGCCTTCATTGATTCAGGCCTTCTTTCCTAGGCCCTTGTACTTCTGAGCCTTGCAGAGGCTGATGGCACTTCATCTTTGCAAGGGGTTAGGATAATCTGAATTAATCTCCCTGTTGTCAGAAGCCAGAGAAGAAATCCAGTGATGGCTGGACCATATGGAGGCCTGGAATGGCAGAGCAATTTAAGGGAATGTTTTGGACCTGATAATCAAGTCTGATGCCAGCACGTTACTTTGGGGTGCCCGTTGCGGAGAAGTCTCCATAGGCAGTGGCGCATCAGAGGAGGAGCTCAGGTTATACATCAGTTGCCTGGAGCTTCTCGTCAGCTCCTTTGTGATCAGGTATCTAACCAGAGACAGGGTGTCTTTCTGTGTTATTCTCTGGATGGACAATATATTAGTGGTCTGCTACATAAACCATCCGGGGAGAAACCAGGTCTAGGATGTTGGCAGAGTTTGCCGAAGACCTTTGCCACTTCTGCCTGGACAGGCACATCTCAGTGATAGCAGAACACCTTCTAGGTTCCTCGAATGTGGTCAAGGACTGGCATTCCAGACACGTGGAGAATTCCAACGATTGGGTGGTAGACCAACACATCTTTCAGAGCTTGTTTTCTAGCTGGGGACCCTTCGAGATAGGTCTCTTTTCTTTTTGGCTGAATTATCATTTGCAGAGATACTAGAGCTCGAAGCCAGACTGAGAATAGCTAATTGTGTATGCCTTCCTTCAGGACTAGAAGGTTCAGGTAAGCTATGCCTTTCTGCCCTTCGCCATGATCACAAGGACAGTGGCACAGGCGAGGAAACAGGGGGCGGACCTGGTGATAACCACCCCATTTTGGTAGTCTCAAGTATGGTTTCTGGTTCTTCTGTAACTTTCTTATGATTCTCCAATCCTTCTTCCCTACTTTGCGGAAATTCACAAGAACACTTAAGGTCACCCTGACCAACTGAACTTGGAAGGCCTTTGACTCATGGCATGGAGGCCTTCAGGGTTCAATGGTCACTTCCAGGCAGCTCATAGCAAACTCAGATGCTCATCAACAAAACCTGGTCAGACAGCACCAACAAGACGTACAGGTCTGCCAGGAGACAAGACCTGGTTGGTGTGTTGGATGGGGCTGGATTCTGTGGGGGAAGGACCATATCCATTTAATAAACTTCTTGACTGAGCAGTTGGTCTCTGGCCTAGCATTCAGGTTCATCAATACCTCTAGGTCAGCAATTTCAGTGGGGCATACTCCTTTAAGAGGTGTTCCATCAGGGAGCATCCCGTAATTTGCAAGTTGCTGAAGGTATTTGTCTCTCTAAGCCATCATGTACTAAGTATCTAAGTATTCAGTAGTCTTGAATGTCGATGTGGTGCTCAAGCTCTTCCTGTCTTGGTCGAATAATCATTTCCTCACCAAAAAATAAATTTCAGCTGAGCTGGCCATGCTCCTCTGCCTGGTGTCTTGTAAAAGGGTTTTGAAAGTCAGAGTCCATGATCTGCAAGGGAGAGCGTATACCCCAGAAGGGGTTTTCTTTACCATTTCCAGACAAACTAAGCCTGATACTCGCATGGTTTCTTATACCAGGTTTGAGGATAGTCAGAAGCTATGCGTGATGAGTTTCTTAGGGTGTAAAAGGACATGACACCAGAAATTCTCCCTGCAGGCACTGACTAGTTGTTTATTTCCATCAGGAGGCCTTCTGGGCTGTGTCTTGGCTAGATAAGTTAACTGGGTGATGTCCAAAGCAGGGTTTGACACTCCAGGTTTTGGTGCCCATTATGTTAGGGGCACTATAGCTCCCAAGGCTTTTTTCCTGAGAGGTAGGCCAGAGGGTATTATGAAAGGAGCAGACTGGTCCGCTGACTCTACCTTCAAGAAGTTTTACTTTAAGTCGGTAGTGGGTTTGTCTTCTCTGGTGATGAGTAAACTTGGAAGCGTAACCTTCACCTCTGATCCCGACACAGAATAAAACATTTCTTAGTATACATAATGGAAAGTCTAAGTTCTATTAGGTACATGGACGCAAGGATTATCTCGCCTAGCTCTATTTGATTTTAGAGGACCCCTCCTGAAGATCCGTACATAAAGTTGAAGCATCAGGTTTAGATTGTGTATATTTTGCTGTTTGGTTGTTTTTGCTTTGCACATGGTTTTGCTGTGGCTTTCCCGAGCTAGTTGCCCGGTTTTCTCATGAGTTTATTCACTTGTCTCTCAGGTGTGGATCAGAAGCAGAATGAGTGCTGTCCAGTTTTCATGATATACACTTGTTCACATGAAGAAAACAAGAAGGTGGAACGAAGGTCTCCGATATCGTGGAGAGCCATGGCTTGATGGGAAGTGTCATCAGTGACATGCAAGGGGATCAAGCCTGATTGGACTTGTGGTCCACATAATGAGTTGGATGCATCTTTCATCAAATGATCAAATGAGTTTATTTTGACAAAAAAAATTAAATTAGAGAGTCACTTTTGAATACTGCTGAGATGGGGAAAATAAAAAGTGTTGAGCATAATTCTTGCCTTTGAGTCCTTAACAGAATTGAAACTCCGTTATGTTTACTAGGAAAGTTTTCATTCTACCAAAATCTCACATGCATCAGTTAGTTCTATCCCTTTGTGCACCATGCATTAACTCACGTAATCATAATATTTTTCTGCGCTCCCATTAGAAGCCTCTGTGTGCAGCCACCTTTGGGGTGCAGAATTTTGTGTGCAAGGTCTTATGTTTGAACCTCTCTGAAGAGGGCATCAGGTAAATGATGTCACAATAGACATTAGAATCGAATCAGATAGCATTAAACAAAGAGACTTTCGGGAACCCTTAGAAGTTGGTCATTGTTGATGATTTAAGACTCGGTACAAAGACAAGCTACTCCCTTTTCATTGGATTGTCCATTTGAATTACTATCAACCACCAGTGAACAAAAGCTAGGTAGCAGCTTAGGGGAGAAGTACAGCGTGTTGTTATTTGCAACTGGGACACTCTGGGCCTGATGTATTAAGCATTTTAACTGCTGAAAACAGACCGATGTGGCATAGGCGAAGGTTAAAATGTTTTTTTCCAATGTACTAATCTGATTTTAGAAGTCAGAAACATTTCTTAAAATGAGATTCCGAATGGATACAGATTTGTATCTGGAAGGGGACTGTAGTAGGCATCCCTTCAAAATAATGAATCAGTATTTTAATAATTACAATTTTGCAATCAAAATCTGGTCGCAAAAACCCTGAAAATGTACCAATACCTCAAAGAAGGACGCTAACCCACTCTCAAAATGGGGGACTTCCCAGATTTCAGTCGAGGAGACCACTGTCAACACTCAAACTCAAAAAAATATTTATCTTTGAACGCAGCCCTGTTTCCTTTAATGAAAACAGGCTGCATTTAATAAACTGTTTATATCAATCACAGACATGGTGGCCTGCTCACCCTTGCAAGCCACCATACCTGTGATTGTGTTCAATCGGACTGAGTCACAATTTGTGACCTACCTAATGAACAGGTTGTTTGCAGCCCAATCCAATTCTGTTTTTTTACGAACCAACCGCATGGAAAATAGGTTGATTCATAAATATATTTACTGGTTACAAACTGCAGCCATCATTTTCTGGCCAGTTGATCTGGGGCCAGATGTATGTAGCACTGATCACAAAATACTGGTCGCAGTTTGCAACGAGTATTTAAGTGACCAGTGCATTATTTTGTGGTATGTAATAGGTCGGTTTACAAAATACCGATTCTTAATGGATCGCAAATCGACCTACCTCATGAATAATAATGAGGTAGGTCTAATTTGTGACCCATTAGGAATCACAGGGATGGCTCAGCAGACCACCATGTCTGTGATTGCTTTTCAATAAAGCAATAATTTTTTTCCAAATGCAGCCAATTTTCCTTAAAGGAAAACAGAGTGCATTTAAAAAATTAAAATGTAACTAACATATTTAGGTCTCGCCTAGACTGCGCATGCAATGTCTTCAAGAGACATGTTGTTTTCAATCTGTAGGCTCAGCCCGCCCATAGGCTTACCATTTGTTCGCTTTATCGTCGATTTGAAATTCTTTGTCCCTATTTGTCCATGGCATGTTTATCACGTTAAAAGTAAAAACAATCTTTAATCAACAGAAAACAATCTTTAATCAACAGAAAAGCAAGCACACTGCGCCTTTTATATATCAGGTTGACTGTGTGTTGAGCGGTGTTGTTTGAACTGTGTTCTTCCTCACTAGCGGAACAATGAAAACTGAATGAGGCTGATTGGTGAATATCAATGTGTATGTTGATATTTAGGAATTTATTAGTGGCTGTAACAAATAAGTTATTTTCCCAACACTGCATGTGTTGTGTTTGTTACAAATTCAGTTTTTCATGAATCGACTTTTTTTTTTTTACAAATCAATTTGTTTAAGAAACACATTGGCAAGTCATGACCATTTTCTTGTTTGTTTTATTCTTGTTTGCTTGTGTTATCTTGCTTCATGTGAGTCAGGACTGAGGTTTTTTTTAGTTTTTTGGACATGCCTGTATTTTTAAAATCTGGAAACCGCAATTACATGTTTTCCCTATCTTGCTTCTTTCACCTCCCACCCATCACCTCTTTGTGTTGCTGTCCCCATTCCTCCACCCCTTCGAGTCATCTTACAAATACAAACATCGCCCTTCCCCTGTTTTTTTAGGTTGAGCCTGGGCAGCGCATGCGGTGCTCTGCGGCATGCTGTATGGGAGAATGGAATAGAAGCCCCGTCCACTTTCTGCCCATATTTGTCATTGGCTTGTGTCATTGTCCTTCTTAAATACTAGCTTCTGATTCGTTAATAGACTTGTTAGTCCCTCCTTAGTACCGCCTTGTCTTCATTTGTAACCTCCCATGAGGACTGGCCCTTTTACTTTGGTTGTTACACAGTACGTCTCTTTTAGTCTGTAAGCACTATTTTCTTTAATGAGTTCCTCCTACTGCAGGCACGACATGCTTTCCTGCAACATTAAGCGCACCATGCGTGCTTTCACTTTCCGAGCAGCCGGGACAATGCCGGGCGCTTCTTTGACTAGGTCTCGCATTTACACGACTTTGAGCTATTGGCATTGTAAATGACAATGCCTTTTATTTATGTGTTAATTAGAAAAACAGATAAATAAAAGGCATTGTCATTTACAATGCTAATAGCTTAAACTCTCGCAAATGCAAGACCTATTGCATTGCAAATGCTTGTCATTCTTGTTCCCCTGTCGTCGTCGCTGACCCCGCCCGCCCCCCGTCGTGGGCGCTGCTGTTACTGATTATTATTATTTTATTAGTCATGGACACCTTGGTTTCTTTGGCGTGGCATGGGAGTTCTACGAGTGCTTTGTGTTCAGCTTATCCAGCTTCTCACCCTGCTGAATTTTTGTAGCTCTATTAGACAATAGTTTGCTTACCTCCCACTTCAGTTGCATCTCGGAGCCAGAAGTCTCACATTCTACATTTTGTTGATGATCCATGGCTCCACTGATTTACCAAGTATTTTCATTGTGCCTGTTTAACACCCTCACTTCCCCCATAGGATGCACCTGAACATGCTCATGAGTCCTGCCCGCCCATGCCGCGTGTCTCAAATTATTCTACAACGGTGGTCTTGAAGCCATTTCATGCCCGGTCCATCTCGCCCCCTTACATACATTAATTTCATAGACTCTCGCATCCCCCCCCCCCCCACACACACACACACACACACACACACACACAGTTAAAGTATGTTCTTGTACTTCAGTCACGTGTTAAACGTTGCCAGCCACCTAATGCTTTGTATTGCAGTGTTTATCATTTTAGGTGAATACACATGTATCGTGGGAAATATTGCAAGGGAGCCAAAAGTTTTGAGTGAGGGCGGAGGGGGCATCTTGAGGGAAAAGCCCCATAACTTTGCTATTGGTTTCTATTTTTTCTCACTCTATATCAAAATGTTAAATGTATTACCATATTGCAAAATGTATTGAACTTTCTATGTGGGAGGGGTTATATATCGTTCGAGATGTATGATAATAATGATGAAGGAACAGTGGACTGTTTCCTTTTATCATAATTACCACTGCACTGATGTTCAGTTCTTCCTTTAAATGCACATTTTACCAAGTACACTGGCATAAGCCTATGTAGTTTTAGTCTTTGTGAGATGGCGGGTATTGTGTGGTCTCAGCTCTGTGCCTGGTTCTGCATCTCTTTTCCTGCACTTCGTGCTTTAGTCTTTTCACTATCTTAGTAGTTCTCCTGTGTGTTGTCCTTCTCTGCCCCTCACCGTCTCCAGGTGAACTTCCCACTCCACAGAATAGAACACTTAAAAGGTATTTTTGTCTCTGGTGTATTCATTCCACCGGTTGGGTTAACCTAGGAGCGATTCGAGGGTCAGTGACAGGAGCAAAACACCAGACACCCATACCTAAAAAGCATAATCTGCTGCATTGGTCACCAACATTTAACATTTATTATTTCATTAAATGTAAATGGATCCCACCTTTCCAACATTTATTTTGATAAGGCTCCTGAGCACACTGAAGCAATGCAAGACCAATCCTGACGATTGCCCAAGATTCCATTTTTGTTCCTTGATTGTCCCACCCCACTCCATCCTACGACACTCTACTGCACTTCACCCTAAGCATCTCTACGTTGCTCTACGCCACACCACTAACTTTTAGCCATGCTGCTGTACAACATGGCTAAAAGACATTGGCAAAGCAAATAGCTCTCACATAGGGGAGTACTATTGGCTTTGCTAATGCTTATTTAAGAGTAGTCAGTGGTCCATGGGACCATTACCTACTCTTAAAAATATGTTTTTCATCATTCCAAAGGGGCTTTGTGAATGGCTTACTTAGACATGTTGGTAGTTGGTAAAGTGTTAATGTTTTGCGGTGGGATTTCAGTTCACACAACATTAATACATACCATTCAGATTTGGTATTTTGAAGGGACTCCTTAAACAATCCCCTTAAAAATACCGAAGTGGTATTTGGCCGCAAATAGCTATTTTACCGAATCGCAATTTGGGGATTGTATTTACAAAAAGATATTTTTATGATGGCAAATGGCCCAACTTTTCCTTCGTAGAAGTAACCCCTGGCCCCCTATTCCAAGATGCACACGCCTAGGGAGCGTAAGGAGTGGAGTACACGAGCAACACCTGCAGAAGAGAGACAAAAACTATCACAAGCCTCACAACAACCGTAAGGAATACATTTCAGAGAAATTAGCGTTTTACAAAGAGAACGTTTACTGTGTTGCGATCCAGAAAAGAAAAGCAGTGTGAAACATGGCAATTTGAGGGGTGGGTGTAGTGTGAGAGCATTTGACAGATGAGATGATGTCACAAAAGGCCGACCCAAGTGACTGTTCTGTGTCACACCTCAATAGAAAAAATGCAACCTGACCACAAACCTCGGCAGACTCTATTGATCGGAAATAAGACCTACTACAGAGGTGCGAGCAATTCTCACAGAGGTGGAGTGAACAGGAAATGCGTGTGCACTCCCCCAGCCAGCTGCGTCAACTGGCGAAACCCCCATTTGCATACAACCAAACACCGCGGCAAACAGTGGTGCTGACTTCACACCCAGGTAACCTTGAAAAAGCTCAGATGACGAAAGAGCAACGAAGACGCCTTTTAGTGTTTTCTTGCACTCTTTATTTTGTGTTAAAGGCAGACTTTAAATTATCAGGCAGTTCAACGTGACTTGTCCAGCTTCACTCGGCAAAGAGGGGGCATATTCTAATTGTAAGTTAGTGATAATTTTCCTAAAGTACAGGAGCAGGGCTGGCTTTAGCGCAGGTGGCGCATGGTGCAACAACCTTTTTGGCACCTCCCCCACCCCCTCAGACCTCCTCGGACTCCCTCACTACCACCTGGCAAAAGCACCCTCAGCTCTCCATAGCCCCTCTCTCACATACAGTTCATGTCTCTCTCTCTAGCAGGAACATTAATCACAAGCGTTATCTTGACATTTTTATTGCTGCCTGAAAGTTGGATGTACAAGGAACTCTGCAGTAGGTGCTTTTAAATCGTAAGTTATTGCTAAACACAGCGCTCCCCCTAAGGTCAGTGCCCTCTTCCAGGTCAGTGCCCAGTGCAGCCGCACCAGTCGCACTGCCCTTAAGCCAGCCCTGTACAGGAAAGAGGGGAAGCAGAAGGCTACAAAATGACAAGTGTTTACTAATCACGTGTGAGGATTTGGATTGTTGGTGGGGGGGGGATCCCTACTCATGCAACACCCACAATCCTTGTCACAGTGAACCTCAAAAAGTCACTAAATTAACATGTGCTTAACCTTCTGGTAGCTTGGCACAAAAGCAGTCAGGCTTAATTTAGAGGTGATGTGTAAAGTATTTATGAGTCACACATACAGTATTAAGGTGAGAACAAAACACAAGAAAAATCCCACACCACTTTAGAAAAATAGAGTACCATTTGGTAAATTATTTGACAGCTAAATGACAAAAATCCAATCAGTAGAACCAGAGATCAGGTAAGTATGGTGCCTAAAAAGCCCAAAGCACAACTCGCGGTTATCTGGTCGTGCGAGACCGGGTGAAAGTCACAAGTTCAGGCCGGCCACGGTTAAGAGCGAGCCAGACACCTGGCCCAAGTTAGTCTCACTGGAAAAGTTACTTTCTAAAGTTCAGCGCAAAGAGTTCCATTCATGGTGGAGGAGGCCGTGAGGAGCAGGGCGAGTGCCACAGATGGTAGTTGCTGTAGTACAGATAGCAGGCTGGATGTCGCAGACGGCCGTTGCTGTAGTGTGAAGATCCTGTTGGGCATCATGAACAGTCGCTGCTGGAGGTTCACTTTGGTGGTCACAGCAGGATGCTGATGCTGTAGTGCGAAGCGCAGATCTCGTGTTACCGGTCATCGCTGGTGGTAGCTGTACCGCGAAGAGTCGGGTTCACCGGAGCTTCGCGTTGCTGGTCGGCAAGGTCTTTGCGCAAAAGAGTCCTTTCGCAGTCATGAAGAGCCTAACACTTCAGGACTTCTCCTTTTCTTCTAGGAGGAGTTCAGCTGATGCCACGTCAAGGGTCCAGGGACTTCTCCTTTTCTTCTAGGAGGAGTTCAGCTGATGCCCCGTCAAGGGTCCAGGAACTGGGAGGCACCTCTTTGGGATTAAGAACTCCTTCCAGCAGAGGCCAGCATAGCTCAGGTAGGTCTAGTTGCAGCAGGTCAGCTGGGCAGTTGCAGAGAGGCCTCTAGAGCTTGTGTCCCTGTAGCTCAGAAATGGAGATCAGTCAGCTGACCCTTGGAGTCACTTCAGCCTGGGATGAAGGGTGCAGGTTCAGTCTTTCGTTTCAGCAAGCAGGGCAGGCCTCAAGCAGCAGCGTGTCCTTCTTCTGTAGTATCCACAAGTCCAGAAGTATACTGAAGAGTGGGTCTGAGGGTCCCATTTTTATACCTGATGCCCCCTTTGAAGTGGAAGTAGCACCTGGAGTTTTCCCCCTACAGAAGTGTCTGGAATTCGCTGCTTCCCTTCCCCTGTCCCAGTCTGTCTGGGGGCACAAAAGGCTAGTGTGAAGTACTTTTTGAGGGTGCTGGGCCAGTGCCTTTGAAGTGCAAGTGTGGTAGGTGCTAGCTCTGCCCCACTCCCCATTAAGTCAGGATGGTCCATCCTGCCAACACCCTCTATTGTGATACTGTCTGAGAGGAATACACAAAGGCCAACTACACGTAGTCACGTGACCCAGGATACAGTCTGCAGGCACCAAATGCTTAGGACAAGAAAATGCCAACTTTCTGGAAGTGGCATTTTCAGAATTGTGACTTAAAATCCAACTTAACCATTAAAAAGGGGGTTAACTTGCAATTCCTCAGACACCAAACATTCCATTTCTACCTGCTCCCACACAATATTTTCACTTATTAAATGTCATAAGGTAAACCAGCATTCTCCTATGGGAGAGGTAGGCCTTGCAATAGTGGAAAAACGAATTTGAGAGTTTTTCACTACTGGTATATGTAAAACTTGAAAGTACATGTCCACCTTTTAAATACAACACATCCTGCCCTATGGGCTGTTTAGTACCTAACCCAGGGATGACTTATATGTATTAAAAAGAAAGGTTTAGGCCTCACAAAATATCTACTTTACCAGATCAAAATGGCAGTTTAAAACTGCACCTTCAGGCTGCAATGGCAGGCCTGAGACAGGTTTTAATGGGCAACTTAAGTGGGTGGCACAATAAGTGATGCATGCCCGCTAGTAGCATTTAATCTACAGGCCCTGTGTACCTGTAGTACCACGTTACCAGGGATTTATATGTAAATTAAATGTGCCAGCTGGGAGTAAGCCAATTTTACAATTTTTAAAGGAGAGCACAATCACTTTTGCACTGGCTAACAGTGGCAAAGTGCATAGAGTCCTAAAACCCAACAAAGATGAGTTCAGAAAACAGGGGAGGTGAAGGTAAAAAGTTTGAGGTTGATCCTGCAGAGAGAGCTAGGTCCAACATGACCACACTCCAGCCTAAAGCCAGGGGAAACAAATCAATACCATGATGGGCTTCCCAGCTCAGGCAATATAATGTGGACAATGGCCCTCTACTGCAGAGGCACTTGTCAGCTCTATGCCCCTTAGAACTCAGCTGGGTCTCTCCACCAAAACTCTCCTGAGACACAGGACTGACCCACGGGGAACCCTTCTCCTTACTGCTCACAGATGCAGCCCAGTGGGCAGACAGTACCACCATGGCCAATAAAGTGATGAGGCCCATTCCACCCCTTGGATCAGACTTCCGTCCCACAAACCAAGGAAAACTCTGCCAAATAGAAAGTGTTTCAACACCCCATTAGGGGTAACAAGCGCTATATAAATGCCAACCTTTTTTCCTTCTTCTAGCCCTCCGCTATCCTTCTCAATCCAAATAACTGACTAATATCCACCACTTAAACTACTTTCATATTTCACTATACTAACTCAACACTAATCCTTTATGGGTTCCGGAGTAGCGTGCTACTCGCCAAAAAAGCGCTTCGACACCTCGTCAGGGGTAGTAAGTGCTATATAAATGCAATTACAATACAATACCATAAGGACAGCAAGCATCAGAGTCCACTGACAGCTGTCAGTGTCAAGAGCCAGGCCCATGCCATCTCTGATCCTTTGACCTCTGAGGTTTCTCAGAGTGACGGGCATCAGTCCTGGGTGTTAGGCACCCTACTTCCACTCTCTTTCCCACCAGACCCAGGGTGGTATCCTGAACTGGTTCTCCAGCCCAGGGTCTGTACTCTTAGGCTGACCAGGAGACATGGGTGAGCCTTTTCTTCCCCTGCCCCTCCATCTGGTCATCTGTACCCTCTGTTCGGGAGTGGTACCTCCAGAAACCTGAGCGTTCAGGGTGGCTACCTCTCCCACCTCCTCTAACACCGGCGGCAACTCATTTCCCAGAATGCACTCAATGGGCATCTGGTCACTAACTATGATCCTTCTCTGGGTCACCTCCCAACCCCATTCCAGGAATAGCAGAGCCAGAGTGTGTGAAAAGTTCTGCCCCTGGACCTAAGTTACCCTATACACCTGTCCGGTGTACTGCTCTGGAGAAACCAGCCTTTACACTACCATAGTCTGGCTGGCCCCAGTGTCCCTCACAGAAGTGACAGGGATCCAATTTATTTCAACCTGGTGGAAGTGACAGCTCCCACCCTCAGGGATCACAAGTCTACCCTCTGAGTCTACCTCCGAACTAAGAGAGTTTAGGGCAAAGTCTAACACCTGCCCCAGGGGACTACTCACTCATAAGGCCATATTGGCCAACCCTATAGATGTCCCATCAGTGGGTGGGTTATTAGGGCAGACTGAGTCTCTCAGGTTGTGTCCTAACTCAGAACAATCAAAGCACCAGGTTTGAAAATGGGGCACCTGGGCCACCGCCCACTAGAACCTCCTCCATGTTTTTCACCTTATTCTGGGACTTGTTTGTGTCTTCCTTGACCTCCCCCTCACTCTGCTAGGGGAAACCTGAACCACCCATCTTGGGGTCACTCCCAGGTACCTTCTTGTAGACGCTTGTGCTGTGCCAGTGGTCCGCCGCCTTAGCAAGCTCCCTGGGGCTAGTGAGCTTACTATCCACTAGGTGTTGTCACAGCTCTGTAAAACAATTCCTGAACAAATGCTCCCTGGCAAATAAATTGTACAGCCCTTGGTAATTCTTCACATCACTGCCTTTCACCCAACCATCCAGTGCCTTGCAAAAGTACTCCACATAATCCACACAGGGCTGTTGGGGAAACTTCTGTCTGTCCCTAAACTTAGGCCTATACTTCTCTGGGGTAAGCCCAGACTTTCTGATAAGTGTGTCCTTCATGGGGGGTACCTCATCCTGTCCCCTTTTCTAGGACCAGCAGGGTATCCCTCCCCTCACTAGGGTGTACCTCCAGAGACTAGTCACCCAATCCGCTTTAGGGATCCTGTGCATCTCCAGGGCAACCACAGAGGCTTCCAACCACTTATCTCTGTCATCCCCCATGACTAAAATTGTCAAAACGGCACTACTAGTCAATTTTTGAGTACACAAGAAATTTTGCAGTGATGATAGTAGAATACAAGAATATTTTGTAGCAATTAGCTCAAAACCCCAATAAGGCTTGCAAATGGGTCGTTTCCAGGTGGGAACACTACAAACATCCATTGACACAACTTTTCCAACAATGTTAAAAAAAAAACAGAAAACACCACCCTTCCCGAGAAAAGACCCAAAGTCACAATTGAGGTGGTTATGTACACAGGCAGGACTACACCAAATGGCCAGGATTGGAATGAAACAGGAGAAGGCTGCACAGGGATAAAACCTGCAAACTGGGTGTGACATTGTTTGGGATACCTGGAGAGATTAAGCAAGGTACAGACTAAGCAAGGGCATCACAGTAAGGGTCTATGAACATATTGCATGCTCCTTTGAGCCAACTAAAGGTGGGTCACATGCCATACAAGCTAATTTTAAATTACTGATTGTACTGCATTTCATAGCATCCGGCTAATTTCAGAGCACATGGGCAGAAGTAGTTAGGATGTCACAAAACACTATCTATATTCCTGACACGTGTTTTGAAGGCAATCCTGTTTATCACACCACAGCAACTCAGGTTCCACAAACATGGTCCCAATCAGCAAGTTAAAATCAAATTCTATGCTATTCAACTTCTTAATCGTCCTTGGTGTCGCTGACTACACATCGAGATCGAGAAACTTCAAACATTAGAAGTTAGCTTTTTTTAAAACAGGGTGTCAGTCCCCCAGTCCTTCTCCAATTACATTCTACATAGCGAATTGGGGCTGCCTTATATGGCAGATTCAATCAGATTGGAGCCAATTTTGCTATGGTTTTCAATCTGGCGTAGGACTACTATTAACTTAACGCAGGGTATAATTGATGATTACCTGAAACTGGAGCATTATAATAAGATTGGCTGGCTCAGATACGTAGAGGCTGAACTGAATGCAATTGGACGGGGCAAATTATTCAGGGAACCAGCATCCTGTAGGAGGGTCTCCAAACAGGAAATTACTGAGGCATTTATGCAGAGGGCTAATTTCGCCCGCAGAGAAAAGAATCGGCACCAAAAAGCATCACTCGCATATGACCTTATCCCTCAAAGACCAGAGGAAGGTTTTTCATATTTATCCAGCGTTACGTCTAGACAGCATAGATTCATTCTCCTGCATTTTCGCATGAACCTCATTCCTCTGATGCTAGGTTTCCCAGAGAAGGAATTTAAGCACGCAGATTTGATCCCATGCCCATGTGATAATCAGCAGTCCCAGTCGGATCTTCACCTTGTATTGTTCTGCAAATTTTATCATACAGAAAGAGAAGCTTTTATTCTTCCAATTTTAAGGCGTCATAATTTCATCCAATGTAGGGTGGCACTGTACTTTTTAAAGTCCCTCCCAGACCGATTTGTTTGTTTTTCTGTAGCCACTTTTCTGTGGGCTTGCATGAGAAAGAGAAAGACCCAGGGTAGCCCAAGAAGGTAATCAATTAATTTTTGTAACCATGAACTTAACGTATGTAAATGAGGCACCCGGGCACATTAACCACTAAAAGCCTTATTATGACTTGAAAGTTTTATTTGATGCACAATATTGTCTGTATTTTATACAAAATGTGTCTTTAATTAATTTGTGCTTTTATGATCTCTAATAAGTGATTGAATAAAGATTTTAAAGACTACACACATGCCACATTGCCACCCCATGCTGACGTGGCACACATACAGAAACTGCAAATATACAAACTTAATAAGTGTACAGGCAAAACATTGCACCAAGTACGGCTTCACCAATGTCAAAGTGAAGCACTCATGCAGTACACATGATTCATACATGTTCAGGTAGTCTGCCATCACTCAACGCCTTGAACGCGTTCTGTTTGGTAAAAGTCTACCTGCAGGAATGTATAATATATGTATAATGCTGCACAGTGCATTTGGTTCCTTTTCTGTGGCTTGCCACTCCTGAGCTGATGATGACGAAGAAGATAGACATGGCTGTGCCACAGGTTGCCTGAGACTCATTTGTGGGTGGATGCTTGCGTTGCCTCCATAATACCAGCTGTCCTGTGGAGAACTGACATTATATCCCCTTTGGGAACTGTCTGTCTGATGTCTTGATTCTGCCAGGCAATTACATAGATTGCCATTGTAAGGGCGGTAATCTTGGAATCAGTGCCTCTACTGATTTCCTCATATCAGATGACAGTGTTAAAGATTGCAGGAATCGCTGTTAGCATGAGCTGAAAGCCATTTTGTACTTGGCAGCCATTTTAGTTAGCCATGTGCTCGCCATGTGCTTTCTCCCTCTTCCAGAGTCTTGCACATGCTCAGAGAGGCCTAACTGGTAGAATGCACCTGCTCCTAGTATACAACTGTCAAGCTATTCTTACTCATGTAAGCAGTTTAGTCTCCCTCCCACTTTGTGGAGCAAGCAAATTTTGTATGCCCATATTAGTCAATAAGCATGCTTGTATGTGCTAGGACCTCCCCTTGATTTTATGCTGACTATGTAACAAATACATATATAAGGACCCTGTTCTCTGCACTCATTAGAATGCCTCCTACAGTGGCCTGCGGGTACCGTAAGATGCAATCTCCCTCATCTGAGGTTAATAAAACATGTTTTTTTGATATTACAGCTTCTGTGCCAATCTCTTCCTTGTTGGTCTTAAGGACCAGATGTATCAGTGAACCCCTAAGAAGGTTTTTATTTCTACAAATGGCGCCCGAAAGTGGACCTCATCGGTGCAGCGGCTATCCAAGGGAGTGGTCTTGAAGGGAGACAGGAATCAACTGAGGAGTACAGGACAGGAATCTACTGAGGAGGTACCCAGCGCACGGAGATTGTTTTGTCTTCCAGCCCAGTATATTTCTGGTCTTCCTGATCTGATCCTCCAAGTGTTTGCCGCTCCCGACTGAGAACTTCTTTGGCGTGAGTATTTTAAAATGACCGTTAGGTCACTCAGAACTTGGCAGTTGGAACCTGGACACCATTTGATTGGTAAGAGCCGTTTTGCGGCACTTGCTGTTGGTTTGATGCCTTTGATTGGTAAGGTAGTTTTAGTAACACTTACTGTGGCTTTGTTTGTATGATTGGCCAATTTTGGAATTTGTTTTGAAATGATATATGCATTGCAATTCATATAGGCAGGTAATGAGGAGATTTTTCTCTAACTTTGAAAATTTGAACGGCACAGATTGTGTTAAGTGTCACTTGGAGTATAATATTATATATGCTATAATATTTTTGGCATGCCTGTTACCAGTACACTTCGCAGAAAGTGTTGCTGTTTTGGAGGTACCGATATGGATTTAGGAAGTACTTAGTTGACTCCCTCAGAGGGGATACCTAAATAGGTTCACGTATAGTAAAAAGATATTTCTTCCTTGGTGACTAAGTACCCCATGGAACTAAATATGTACATAAAACGGATCCGGATCTGCGCACTTAGTAACATTCATAAGTGGTGATATGCAGAGCGCTTTTTGAGTGTTCTACCAGCCAAAACTGGCGAATTTGACCATGGAACAGTTTTTGGGCTACTTTTGAGAGCTCTTCTTGTAAATATGACTTACAACACATTATAGAAAGATAGATTTGACTGCATTGAAATGCCTCAGTTTTTAAATAGACTGTGACATGCTTTTCTTTCAGCACCCGAGAAAAAGCTTTCCGACAGCTGTGTTTAAACTGACTAACTGAACAGCAACTGTTTGACACAGCAAATGGGGATTTAACTCTGTCAGGGTATTTCAAATAATAAAGGGGTTTTTTCCTGAGAAAGGCGTGAAAATTCGACGCCTGCTGACACACAACAGCTGCATAAATAGCATATGGCTATTCCTGCTCACGGCCACAGACAGGAATGCTGCGTCAGCGATATTTTAAGTCAGTGTAGGTATAAGGGCCTGCCCTATTTTAAAAGTTTCTAAAAACCAGTTTCATTATTTTGGATAACAGAGAACAAAATTGAAAGTAGGGATTTCCTTTCTTAATGCCTTCTTTACATAAGTATATCTATGGTTCCGATGTTAAATGATAATTGTCTTTTTAAAAAAGTGGCGCAGATTTTTCCTGTTTTCAAGTAAGGCTTCTGTGCTTAGGGTTATAAATGAATGCGTTTAAATATGATAGGCTACGAATGAAGCTTGCTTTTCAAATGTGGAATCATCAAAATGGTTGGTTTTGATTAAAAAAATAATAATAATAATTAATTATATGACAAAATATATTGCTAAAAACAAGTGCTTTAAATTCGTTTTCTCATCTTTATAAAGCCTAATCATCATACTGTGAATTTCTAGCATCAAAGTTGAATTTAAGCAGTGCTGTACCGAGAAAAGGGAACTTAAATGTGAAATGTCACTTTACCCAGCCGTACAAAACTTATTTTTATAAGAGTATATCTTATTCATTTCTGATTTCCCATTCCTGGGCTATCTAGAGAACACTTTGGGGGTTCCTATTATGCAAAAATATTGTAGGATATTCATTTTTAAGTGCCCCTACCACCAAAGTCGAAATTGAGCTAAATTCACAATTTTACAAGCAGTTCTACCACTCAAGGCAGTTTTAATGTGCTCTTAGGCTTCAATAAAAGTATACATATGCAAATATAGAACAAACAGCTGATCTCTGTATTACTAGATTGCACACCACTGTACATAAATGAAAATAAGTATAAGACTGCTTTTCGCTGTGATTCTCCGGAGTTGCTTTGCATTACAAACCGCATGGCAAGCCTTGCACGCAAAAATGAGCAGCTGCTGAACGGGTCAAAGGTCAGAGTTCTGCATTTAGCAACTTAGCAGGGTAATGTTTGCTGGAACACTTCAAAGTTTTTGAAAGACGAGATGATAGTGCAAAGAGAGAAAGAGAAGCTTTGCTTCCTATTTTTGGCAAACACGCACAGTCATATGAAACGAAGAAAGACATCCCTCAGTTGAACATTGATCTGCCAGGTATCAAAATAATGGTTTTAGTTTAAAGAATACTGTGTAGGGGCTACGATAAGGAGGAAATGGATTTTAGTTTGCATTCATGCGCCCTCATGTTAATCTAGTACAATTGCTGTAGAAATTGGTTTAAAGTTACCTCAATTTGCATTGTGTTAGACTGAATCAGAGAATAGCCACTTTATAAGATATCTCCTACAAGTTTGTTTGTGCCCAGTTGCTACAATTAGGGGTTGAAAGTGTTGACAGAAGTAAAACCTGTTTCGGTTTTCCTACTGTCAAAATGGGGAAGGAGGCTAGCTCCTCTACAAATTAAGGGTAGGCAAAATTATGTTTTCTCCTTCTTTTCTCACTTTTTTTTGAGTCTGTCTAAAGCTGTCTAGGAAATGGCCATATGACAGTTAAGGCACTTTGCATTGTTCATAAGGCGGCACACAAAATGGGGCCTAAATCATTACAGAGAATGTTTACTTGGTACTCCCCAGCTAGAAGTCTTCGTTCCTTGGCAGCCCACCTAGTATGTACCCCACGAGTCAAGAAAACCCGACTAGGAGGTAGATCATTTGGCTATGCAGCCGCAAGGCTATGGAATGAACTACCAAGTGAACTCAGACAGACTGATGACTTACTGCAGTTTAGAAAAAAGCTAAAAACCAGGCTTTTTCCAAAAGAATAGCCTTGAGAGATTGGCGCATGATGATTCATAGTTTTATAGCTGCACAGTGATTTAGGTAATCCCAGCGCCAGGATGCCCGTTGGGTGACAGCTGCGCTATATAAATGCTACTTACAATTACAATTACAATTGGCTATTCTGTAATACTGTTTTAAAGTTGTTAGAATTAATAAAAACATGAAACACATAAGCTATGTTACTGCCCATCCTGTATGAAAGAATGAGTAGAACAGATTGATGTTCCCTTATTTGATCTTTAAGGAAAATTGTATAGTGGGGGTTTCTGTTCAAAAATCTCAGGTGGCAACACTATTATTGTTTATGTTATTCTCATGTTCTATACAGTTTTGCAAGGGCATTGCTAGTCTTTTATTAGCTAGCCTGTGTAAATAAGTTGACAGCCCTTATTAGAGCTGGAGATAGGGTTTTTTTCCTTTTGAAAATGATGTTGTATAGTCCAGATCGTGAAAAGTACAATGCAGGAAAGACGCTCATGTGATCCTTAGCGAACATTTTGAAGGAAAATATTGTTTTATAGGAATTTGTTTGTCATAACATGTTCTGCTGGAGAAAAAGTACCCACTATGTTGAAGTTTAGTTCTTTTTGCAATAAGAATCCCTGTTAGATTAGCAGTTTTAGATTTTCCTGCTGCACCTATAACATGAGAGCATGGTCCTAAGCATAACATGTAAGAGAAATTATTTTACAAGTGTCTGCAGTCCTGTACAAGTAATGTAAAATCTATGAGTAAAAGTGTAGAACATTTCCTTTTCTGGAGGGTTCTTCAGATTGGTAATATAGGAATACACCAATGTAAGTATTTGGAGTATGTCTGTATTGTTTTTCTTTTTCCTCAGAATTTAGTAAATGAACACAGACTTCCTTGGCTGTTTGGGATTGGGTGATGTATTACTCTTGTCAGTTCACCAAAACGTTCCTTTTATACTTGCCAATAGGTCCAGGGTTTTCTACTCTCAGATAGATGAAGTGGCTCTTGGGTGCCTTGCTAATGTATGGGGCGCCCCAAGACTAAGAGTATTCTGAGACTATCCTCTCTGTTGTTAGATTATTTCTGTGCCTTGTCTAAAGACCTCTTGTTCTGTCCACCAATAGATATTTGCTGCCTTACAACCATTGCCAGAGGGGCCCGGACATCAGATCCAGCCTGGGAGTCAGCGTCACTCCAGTTTGAAGCCAAAGTGAAGGAACCAGCATAGGCGTTGCTGGCAACTAGGACCTCAGTGAAGTCGGAAGCACTGGGACGTGAAGTGTGTACCCCTGCCACTGTCTTGGGCGAAAGACGGGGTTACAAATCAGGATGGAGAAATCTTTGTGTGGATCCAGTTTTTGATGCCCAGCTGAGAGAGTCACAGAACGACAAGGACGGCAAGGAGGCTTTTGCTTGAGGTGACCCCTTTGAAACAAGGGTTGCTTCAGGCCTCTTAGTCCTGGTCCAAAGTGAATGGAAGTCTACGCCTTTGTTTGTTGATCAAGAGATGCCCGAGCACACTGGATGCAATTTGTGCCCCAACAAAAGAGCAGTGCGCCAGAGGTGCAAATACAGGAGTTAGGGAAGGACTTGAGTTTAGGGTACAGGTGCTATGCCCTTGGTGCCTGTTAGATTAAAGTGAAGAAAACTGGTGCACTACCTGAGACACTGGACAGGATAATTGAGGGTATTTGCCCTGGGGGGTGATTGCCCTAACCTGAAAGAAAGACTTTTTCTTCTCCGTGATTCTTGAGTTGCGAGTTGTGCAGCTCCACCGTGGGAACAACAAGAGCCTGCCTGTGAGGCTCAAAACGGACACAGGGAGAAGACTCCCTCTGGCTGGTGGTTGTACTAGAACTTTCCCAAGGACTCTTTTTGTTAGTAATGTACCCCTTTTGGTCGTCCCATTTTTGAGGAGGAGCAGCCCTTTGCGGCTCCTTGTCCTAATTCCTATGGTCTTGTGTGGTCCTCCTGGTCCACCGGAGCCACAATTGTTTTTTGTAATAATATGTCTGATTGCTTTAATATTTTTTTAAGAGTAATGTTTATTCTGCACGAGAAAAGTTCATCTGAGCATGTTACTTTACTCTTTTCTTAAGTATATTTATTGATAATTCAGCCCTCATAAAATACTGAGAAAGTCTATTGAAAATGTTTTTATTAGGTATGTGCTGTTGGCTATTTTTAAATTGATTTGACGAGCCCCCATCAGAGCCCTGAAACTTAAAATTAGACTAGATGGTTTTGGTATTTGCTTTCTGCTTAGGATTGGAAAATATTGAGATTTCTGTTTGAGATAATAGTCATTATTCTCTCTTGCTACCTGTATGACCCAATGCTCTGTTCACTTTGTACTCCTGCTTATACCTTGTATATACCTGCTTAATGAAATGTTTAGAATGTAAATACCCACCTAGCATAGGATATTGATGAATTCATGAGAAGAAAATGTGCAAAATATGGTAATGTCTTTAGCTCATGCTAAAAGGATCATCTGTTAAAGATTGCAGGAATCGCTGTTAGCATGAGCTGAAAGCCATTTTGTACTTGGCAGCCATTTTAGTTAGCCATGTGCTCGCCATGTGCTTTCTCCCTCTTCCAGAGTCTTGCACATGCTCAGAGAGGCCTAACTGGTAGAATGCACCTGCTCCTAGTATACAACTGTCAAGCTATTCTTACTCATGTAAGCAGTTTAGTCTCCCTCCCACTTTGTGGAGCAAGCAAATTTTGTATGCCCATATTAGTCAATAAGCATGCTTGTATGTGCTAGGACCTCCCCTTGATTTTATGCTGACTATGTAACAAATACATATATAAGGACCCTGTTCTCTGCACTCATTAGAATGCCTCCTACAGTGGCCTACGGGTACCGTAAGATGCAATCTCCCTCATCTGAGGTTAATAAAACATGTTTTTTTGATATTACAGCTTCTGTGCCAATCTCTTCCTTGTTGGTCTTAAGGACCAGATGTATCAGTGAACCCCTAAGAAGGTTTTTATTTCTACAACAGTTCCTTAAAAGCATGTTTGACAGAGGTATTGAACCTGGTAGAAATGTTGCTTATAGAATCCTCTATAGCCTTTTAAGGGGAATTTTTCAGAGGACTTTAATTTCCCATAAAGGTGTCATCAATGCCAGAAAGGCATGTCTTTCCAATGATCACCTATGGCACTCAAATGCTCGAGATTAACCTCTTTTGCCTGCAAGTCTGCTTGTATGGCTGTAAGGCTACCTTCTGCCCGATCACAGTATGGCCCTGTTAGCCAAAGATACAGTAGTCAAAATTAATGATTTCCTTCTCTTTATCAGGTGACACCAAGTGAGCCTGGATCTTTTTATAAAGACCATTAGAAAAGGCAAATGTCTCTACATGTTGGGATAACAATACTTCACCAATACTGTCACTGATATTCAGTGCTACTGCTTCTGTGATGTCTTGAAACAACAACATTATATTTCCGTCATCATTGCACGATATGGTGAACTTCTTTGTGTGTTTTTTAGTCCAGTTATCTTGCTCCTCTTATTGTCAACACGTTTCAACCTCCTACCCTTGTGAGGTCTCCTCATGACAGAGACTGGCTCTGCGGGGAGCACGAGTAAGGTTAAAGAAACGTGAGGGTACATATTTACAAGAACTAAAAAAGTATACGCTTACTTATAGTTCTGCTATGATGACCTCATTTCCAGGAATAAAATGTCAGCTGGGGGGGAGGGGTAAAAGTAATTAGCATGGATCGGTTTCTGCAGTCTTCGCTGCTGACATACTCCTCTGATGGAGTAAGGGCCATCAGAGGTTCCAGGACCAGTTGGAGATGTGTTCCACAAACAGGAAGGAAGTCCTTCCTTTTCCTTCCTGCTCGTTGAAAGCTAAGAAGAGTGCCACAGCTGTCGTGCTCCCAAATTTATGGTGAGTCACGCGCCTTCAAGCCCAGCCATTTTTTATTCACTGTAGCCGCCCCTGAAAAGCATACGTTTTCTTGGTTAGTACTTTTTCACATTGGTCCCGTCTGGGAAATCCACAAACCCTGGGTACTTTTAAAATGTCCAACATGTTTGGAAAACAAGGGCAAAATGTTTGGCATGGATACCGTTTGAGGGAAAAGGTTATGAAGCCTTAAACATGAAGTGGCAAAAAGAAAGGTATCAACACTGGTGGTGGAAAACCCTCATCAGCTAAGAGGTTAAAGCACAAAAACAACAAAAAAGAATGTTTTTCTTCTGCTTTAGAAAACATCATTCAAAGAGGACTGACAAATTGTTATCAAGTTAAGTGTATCAAAGTAGGTGACTCAAAAACAAGAAGTATAGAAAGGTATGATAGTGAAAAAGTTCATATACTAATTTATCTTTTCTTTACTAGAATCTTTTTAATTTGCGTGGTGCTGCCATAGATGAACCGGAAAATGTCCCAAACGCCCAGACGTGGGTCCCTTGCTCGCTTTGCCTCTGGATTCAAGCTAGCCTGGCTGATGAGGGGTGTTACCCCGAAACCGGTCCCAGGATGATTATTTCCGGTCCAGGGAGGACCTGGCCTGGCAGTTCGGGCTGGTCTGTTCACCTGAGGAACAGTGTCAAGACTGATTTGCATATGGCTGGGTCTGAACTGGGTTGGCGAAGTGAGCAGAAGAATGATGATGGATTTAACCCAGATCTAATAGTGACTGGGGGTGAGTGTCTGAAAAGTTTCAGCGCTCGGTCCATCATCTTATTGTGTTTGCATCCTTACTACTATAAAAATCTGTGAGCTGCAATTTACAAGCAGTGTTTTGCAGCAGGCACATTCAGGGCCCTATTACGATGTCGGTCGGAGTTGCCTCTGACCAACACAGTCTCGGTGTGGGAACTGACCGACTATAGGTCGGCGGTTCCGAACTCCGGATTACAATGCTAACGCACAGGTGCGGTTGCAAATTCCCATTTCTCTATGGAAGCTTGTGCAGCGGGCGGAAACCGCCCGCAGCACAAGCTCCCATAGTGAAATGGGAATTTGTGTAAATCCCTGCACCATGTGGCAAGCACATCATGGTACCTGCCACATGGTGTAGGGATTTTCAGGGGGCACCATAAGTGCCCCCAGGCCCACAGTCGTAGGCCACAGAGGAATGAGGGCCCTGTTAGGGGCTCCCAAGGTCACTTTCCGACAGCCTTTCCATGTCGGAAAGCCCGACATGGAAAGGCTGTCGGAAACCAACTTAATCACACAAAGTACTCCCCTGATGTCTCAATCGTATTACACGATTATTTTTCTAGATGGATCCTGATCAAACAGTGGTGGGAAACCAACATCATTATCCTGATGGCCAAAACGGCACCTGTATGGGATTATGATAGGTATCCTACTCCCGTCGGAACACAGTCGGATTGACCGGCCGGTTTACACTCCGACCGCCGACAATGAAATTCGGCAGTCGGACTGTAAACCTATGGTGTCGGATGGTAAGCCTCCTACGAGCGGTCGGAGGCTTACAGACCGACATCGTAATGAGGCCCTAAGTCTTTAACCTAATGACTCAAACCTGTATCTTAGCAATACTATGTCCTGAGACCAAGGCTAATATGATTATGCGGTACAGAAAGGCCATGACGTGCAGCAAAATAGAAAAAAAATTGCGACAAGGAAAGGAAATTATTGTACAGGAAATATTTATATTGTCTGCCCACTAGGCCACCAGGGATTTTTTTTTTTATGTTAGGGAGCGGCCCCTTGGGCAAGGGTCGCTCCCCTTTATGTGGGGTGAATATTTTGGCTGTTTCTGCCCCCCTTGATCGGCCTTATGTTTTTAGGCCCATCTGCCCCCAAGAGGGGCAGAAGCCATCAGACACCAGGGATTGTTTTTGTATTGTTGGGGAGCGGCCCCTTGGGCAAGGGTCGCTCCCCTTTATGGGGGGATTATTGTGGCCATTTCTGCCCCCTTTGGGGGCAGATCGGCCATATATTTTTAGGCCCATCTGTCCCCAAGGGGGGGAAGAAACCACTAGACACCAGGGTTTTTTAAATGTTGGTGTTGGGGAGTGGCTCCTTGGGCAAGGGTCGCTCCCCTTTTACAGGGGTGAAAGTTTTGGCTGTTTCTGCCCCCCTGGGGGGTAGATCGACCTTATGCTTTTAGGCCCACCTACCCCCCCAGCTTGGCTGGTGGATTGTCTCTGGACTGGGGCATTATTTGCATATGTTATTGTAATGTTTTATTTCACCTTTTTATTCTAGTGCAAAGCTTTTGATTCCTGTTTGCGGTTACAGCAGTGGTTGATCTGCAGTTTGCGTAGTTGCATTTATTTGGTAAGAAAAACATTTTTGTTGTGTTTACTCCAAATAAGTATTATTGTCATGCACGAATACATTTTTTGTAAGTGGTGTCATAATAGCAGCATATTTAGTATGTGTTTTGAGCGTGAAATTCGCTACGATGTATTTTGCGTTGTCTTGTGTAATTTTCTTTTCTTTTTTAGTGGGATATTGTTGGTCCTTGATGTATCTATGCAGAGTTGGTGGTGGTGAGTCTAGCTGCTTCTGGCAAGTGAGTGGTATCGTTTTGGATTATATAGGTCTTTGTGATAAAGCCACATTTTGTTTATTAATTATTTCACAAAGTGTTTGTTGTTGTTGATTTGTTTGACAGGTTACCTTTATTAGTAAGGATTATGGCTAGCCGTAGAATTGCTGCTCAGCAGGTGGTTGGTATGCTTTTTGATTCTTACTCTGACCATGATTATGAGACTGACAGTGCATCTGAGGGAGAGGGGGAAGTGCAAGATTCTGGCAGTGAGTTTTCTGTCCACGAGGAATCATCTGATGATGAAGCTACTCTCAGTGCGGATGAAATGCCTGTTTAAGAGGAGAACACTGATGTGTTGATGGTGCAGCAAGAGGCATCTGGATAGCAGCCTGGGGCTGCAAGGCTTCCCATTGGAAGTGCTGGACTCTGGGTTGATCGAAACATGGTGCAACCGGTGTTGCCTGCCTTTAGTGGTGATGCAGGGTGTAGACTGAATTGTGAATCTTTTTTGCCTATACAGTTTTTTCAGTTGTTTATGGATGATGCATTTTTGGCTGAGATTGTTGAGCAGACTAATTTGTATGCTGAACAGTATTTGAGGGACAACAGTGCCAGACTTAATCCCCGCTCTAGAGCTACCTGGTGGACTCCAACAAATCTGGATGACATGAAGAAGTTTTTGGGTTTAACTTTTTTGATGTTTTTAACAAAAAACAAGAGTAACCCATATGTCCCTGTGAACTGGGTATAGTTAGTCAGCTTGAGCACAATTGTTCACAGGGAACTCATTTACGTAAGACAAATTTTTATTGTTTTAAGCAAGTTCTAACTATCTTGCAGCGATTTAAGCACACCAGGCTACTAATGCAGTCCGTATGTTCAATACTTAGTTGCCTCTACGATTTTAATTAATTAGTGACTTCACATATGACTGGGGAGAAACAGCCCAACAAAAAAGGATCGTATACAACACTCACATCAGCCGAAGTGAGAGCTCTTTATTTCCAACCAAGAACAAGGAAAATTAGAAAAATATACAGATTAAACTTTGCTGTGTATTCACACTATTTACAGACACATTACGAAGGAAGAAAGTGACTCGTGTAACCCCAGTGGAGTGACCATAACCACCAGGTGAGTAAAGCTAAAGTGACAATTATTCAAAAAGGATTGGTTATTGGAATTGAAAGGATGTCCTTTAGGATTTCAGAATGAATCATGTGTTTCTAGAGTATATTCTAGTGTTCTGGACTATCCTTTGTAATTGTCAGAGACTTTACAAGAGTTAGAACTTGCTTAAAACAATAACAATTTGTGTTACGTAAATGAGTTTCTTGTGAACAATTGTGCTCAAGCTGACTAACTTTTTTGATGGGCCTAATAAGGAAGCTGTCCCTGGATTCATATTGGTCTACCAGTCCATTGATGGCAATGGCCATATTTCCTTCAATTATGAGTCGTGATCGGTATATACTTTTGCTTCTAATGCTGCATTTTGTTGATAATGCTTTGGAGCTGCCACGAGATCACCCTGACTGTGACCGTCTTTTTAAGATTTGGCCTGTTCTTGATCACTTAGTATATCGATTTTCAGAGATCTATACTCCAGGGAAAGAAATAGCTGGTGATGAGTCTTTGGTCCTGTTTTTAGGCAGTACATTCCTAGCAAGAGGGCATGTTATGAAATTAAGATGTATATGTTGTCTGAGAGTAGGACAGGATATGTCTATAATTTCCGGGTGTACACTAGTAGGGATTCCACTATTGACCCCCCTGGTTGTCCGTCCACTTTAGCAGTTTCAGAGAAAATTGTGTGGGAACTTGCTAGATGACTATTTAACAAAGGTCACCATTTGAACCTAGATAACTTCTACACTGCTGTGCGATTGTTTAAAAAATTGTTCGAAGTGGACACTCTTGCTTGTGGCACAATCCGATCTAACCATAAAGGTTACCAAAAGAGCTTGTTTGCAAAAAGCTTCAGAGGGGACAGTGCCTTGCGTAGTGATGAACTGCTAGCTGTGAAATTTGTGGACAGGAGGGATGTGTACATGCTGACTATCATCCATGATGACAGTACTTCCCCTGTGACTGTTTGGTGTCAGGTTGCTGAAGTGCGCACACCTGTGTGCATTGTAGACTACAATAAGCACATGGGTGGTGTTGATAGAGTAGATCAGAGGTTGGAACCTTACACTGCTGTTCGTAAGGCTTACATTTGGTATAAGAAGATGGCCATCCATCTTTTCAATTTAGCAACTTTTAACGCTTCCGTTGTGTTCAAGGAGTGTTCTCCAGTGTCAAAGATGACTTTTGTTCAGTTTCAGGAGTCTGTGATAGGCAGCCTTATTGTAGTGGACAGGCAAGTGTTCTTAGAGTTGGAGTGGTGGAGGATGTGGCTAGATTGAAAGATCGCCACTTTCCCTATTTAATTCCTCCCACTCCCCAAAAAAACAATCCATGTACGAGATGTAGAGTCTGTTTGCGAAGAGGTATGCAGAAGGAGAGTCGTATGCACTGTGCTGATTGTCCTTCTAATCCTGGGCTGTGTGTGCCCACATGTTTCAGACTGTATCACACTCAAAAGAGTTTTTGGCAGCAACCGCGAGTCTAATAGTGTACTGCCTGGTCTGTATGGTTTTATATTTGTTGTTCAGTTTCACGGTTGGCATTAGAATGATGTCTTTAGTTACCGCTGTTGTTTGTAGTTATAGTTTTGTATCTAGTTCAATTGATTTGTGTTTTCTTTCTTGTTTAAAAAAAAAAGTTTGATGACGGTGTGCATGGACTGGCGCTTGGCTGGTGGTGTGCGTGGACTGGCGCTTGGCTGGTGGTGTGCATGGACTGGTGCTTGGCTGGTGGTGTGCGTGGACTGGTGCTTGGCTGGCAGTGTGTGTGGGTTGGCACTTGCCTGGCCGTGTGGGTGGACTGGCGCTTGGCTGGCGGTGTGGGTGGACTGGTGTATGGCTGGCGGTGTGGGTGGACTTGCGTTTGGCTGGCGATGTGGGTGGACTGGCGTTTGGCTGACGGTGTGGGAGGACTGGCATTTGGCTGGCGGTGTGCATGGACTGGCGCTTGACTGGCAGTGTGTGTGGGCTGGCATTTGGCTGGCGGTGTGTGAGTAGTGACTTGCTGCTGGTCATTACGAACTCTGCTAGCCAAACGCCCCTGCACACTATGTCAACCACCAGCCGGTGTGATTGCTGTGTCAGTCATGTGAGCGTATGAAAGTGATGGGCCCTTGAATGGCACTGTCAGTTGATGTGAATGTTGTAATGTGCTGGGCCCGCAGCTGGCGGTGTGAATGGTCTTGTGTGTCACTTATGGGAGGTGTGTGAATGGCCTGTAAAGGGGTTGGTGCCTTGCCGTGGCTTTACAGCTCAAGAGCTGTGAGTCATTGGTTCAGGTTTTTAACCTTTTAATTATTAACTGTGCATTTCCTTTTTGTGAAATCTCTTGTTAATAATATTTTATGCTCAGAACCTTCACTCACCTCCGTGCCAAATCCAACCAGTATGTGTGTATATTTAAAGAATAGTTTGTTTTGAAGTAATATTTGTGTTTTCTGTCTTTCTCTGCCAGCATGTACATTGTCTCTACATGGTCTGTTGATGTGAGTGTTGTAATGTGCTGGGGCCGCAGATGGATCTGTGAACATGTGTGTCAAGTATGAAAGGTGTGTGAATAGCCTGTAAAGAGGTTGGTGCCCTGCCGTGGCTTTACAGCTCACGAGCTGTGAGTCATTGGTTTAGGTTTTTAACCTTTTAATTATTAACAGTGCATTTCCTTTTTGTGACATCTCTTGTTAATAAAATATAAATTTTGAACCTTTCACTCATCCTCATGCCAAATTCAACCAGTATGTGTGTGTACTTGAGGAATAGATGGATAGGCAGTCATATTTGTCTTATCTGTCTTTCTGGGCTAAGGTGTAGTTTGTCTCTAAGGTAAATTTACCAACTTTAGATATTTTTGTAAACCAAAACAAAATGGAGAGTACTGGGTGGTGTGCCTCACATGGTTCCCAACAACTTTTTTTTACTCACACTGCCGTGCAAACCTCAAAATGTGACTATAGTCACACATATTCCTTGCATTACTGTGTCATAATCTTCTGGTATCAGAAAAACCAGAATTTTCCTACCATCCAGCATTCCCCCCAGGTCTCTCACTACGAATGGTACCTCACTCGTGCAGGTGGGCCAAGTGCCTGTGACAGGCAAGGGCCAAAAACGTATTGTGAAGACATCAAAATTACCTATCACAAAATTACCTGGTTTTGCAAGGGGGGCGGGGGGTCACCTGGGTTTTAAGACCCGGGCTCGGCAGCCATCTAGGCAGACCCCCCCAGGATATAGCGGCATGGATTAGCAAATTTAGCGGCACAAATATGGAAATTTAGCTGCATTTTTGCGGCACTTTATTTTACTCATAATCATTCATTTTCAGCCTTAAATCAATGGAAACTGTTTTGGCAGAGTATTCCGCTTTGAAATAGGCAACCTGGGATATGGAACAGAGGAAGCAGCCCACAGGTGAAGGCTGTTATCCCTTGGAAATGCAATCCTCCATTTGCTTTAGTATAGGTTCTGAGAAGCCCATCAAAGATGGCCTGGTAGCATCCCATAGGAAATGGCATTCCAGAACCTACCTTAGTGAAATTAAATATTTGCCTAAGATCACACAATTTCAGCATGGAAGCCACGATTTTATCCAGATTTTCTGGTTTCACTCTGTACAAGTCAGCAAGTAAGTGGGTATCTATTTGTCTTTCCTTATGTTAAGACTTTGTTACATGAGAGCTCTGCTCGTCGAGGTTCCAGTATGACCTCGGCTGTGGCTCATAATCGACCTCAAAAGGAACGTAACTTCGCCCCCTCTCCCCCTTTGTTGGAGAGTGCTGATTTGCTTATATGGAAAGGCAACACCTTCTGGTCATGTGTAAGAGCATTGGTGGTCACAAAAGACCAAGCTTCTCTAATAAAATGTTCCCACATTGGCTTTCTAAATGAACGAGGGCTATTTGATGGCACAGGTCTAAAAAAATGTAAATGGTTGCCGCTATAATACAGGCTGTGAGAAAGTAGTTGGTGTATGATTGATGATATTTCAAGGCTTGAATTCATACGGAGCGAGCGGCAAATCAAGGTCGGGAAGGGCCAGAGGATGGGATAATGGTGTGCTTTGAGAAAGAAAGTGGTGATGTGCAAGGACAAGGAACCATGATACAGGGGAGCACGAGAAAGTGTTTTGGAGTGGACAGTGAGTTTGTTGAGGGGTTACACTGGCTTGCTTGGTAAGTTGTTTGGGCTATATGGGAGATGTAAGCATAGAGGGCGTTAGGTACATTTGATGTATTAGTGAGGTGGGGTCATGGTTTGTGTAATGTTTTATGTATTGATGTAAAGACCTGTCCTAGTAAAGTGGCCTTTTTTTCCTTTAAATATCTGGGCTGTGGCGTATTGCTCCGGTTAACCGCCTGATGCTGTGTCTTTCCACATAGTAGAAAGTTCATCACGTGACCTTGAGTGGATTGGAACCTTTGCTTGACATTGCCCAGTGTGTGCTGAAGCAGTGCAGCTGCTCTTCCCGTACTGCGGACAGGAAGAGCTGCACTTTGTAACAACCCAATGCTGATTTTAACTCACTATTTCAAACAGGAATAATGTAGTGTTGGTTTCTTGAATTCAGCGACCCCATTTGTTTCAAAAGAGCATGCATAAAAATAGTTTGATTCGGAACAGCCTAAACACAGACCATCGTTGATATATTTAGAGTGTTTTTTTTAATACCAGCATACAAATAGATTTATTGAAAAACATTCCAAATGACCAGTGCATGCGTTTTACATCGACAGTGTTCTGATGTATTTTTGTTGTCTTCACTTTTCGGAGTTGTTTTACCATAGAAATGTAGCAACCTTTTCCCTGCATTCCTTCAATTTCACGGGCACTTTTGTAAAAATCGCGGCATTTTTACAAAAGTGCCGATTTCGCGGGCACTTTTGTAAAAATCGCGGCATTTTTACAAAAGTGCCGATTTCGCGGGCACTTTTGTAAAAATCGCAGCATTTTTACAAAAGTGCCGAGTTTGCGGCAAATCGCGAAATCCTGGAGGGTCTGTCTAGGGAAACCTACCAAACCCACACATTTCTGAAAACTAGACACCCGGGGGAGTCCAGGGAGGTATGGCTTGCATGGACCCCCAACGTTTTCCTACCCAGAGTCGCCTGCAAACCTCAAATTTAGCTGACAAAATCGAATTTTTCTCAAATTTCTGTGTGGGAAAGTTGTGGGATCACAGGACTGACACAAATTTCCTACCACCCAGCGTTCTCTCAGGACTCCCGCTAAAAATGGCACCTCACTCGTGTGAGTGGGCCAAGTGCCCGCGACAGGCAAGGGCACAAAACGTATTGTGGAGACATCAAAATTACCGATCACAAAACAACCTGGTTTTGCAAGGGGGCTCACCAGGGTTTATGGCCCCGGGCTCGGCAACCATCTAAGGAAACCTACCAAACCCACACATTTCTTGAAAACTAGACACCCGGGGGAGTCCAGGGAGGTATGGCTTGCCTGGGCCCCCAACGTTTTCCTACCCAGAATCCCCTGCAAACCTCAAATTTATCTGAAAAAATAATATTTTTCTCAAATTTCTGTGTGGGAAAGTTGTGGGATCACTGGGCTGACACAAATTTCCTACCACCCAGCGTTTCCCAAGGTCTCCCGATAAAAATGGTACCTCACTCGTGTGGGTGACCACAAAGTAGTTTTGATCAGTGTCGCCCCCCCATCTTTTACCAGTTGTAATTAACTCTGGTAAGTATTGCAAAGACAACCCAGAAGGTATTTACTTGTTTCTTAATGTCGGACCTGGTTTCTATAGACATTGTTTCTCCTGGTTGCTATGAACATTTGCTTCGTCAAGGGCACAGTTCTGTTGTAATTAAGTAGTATACTGTTTAGATACATAATGAGTATTGCCACATTGACATGTCAGTGTATTGTCCTGAATGCCACTTCATAGCGCCCTGGGGATATTGTGATGCAAGACAGAATGCAGGGAGTGGGGAGCTTGGGGACAGCTGGAGTAGCATCTCCCTTGCACTGTTCTTACTGTAGTGTCAGGGATTTTTGTATGGCCAATAAACTTATATAAAAGGCTTAATGCAGTGTTGCAAATCACTACAATTGTGGCGGCGAGTGGCCCTGACACAAAGAATCTATGCATTGAGTATTGGACTTATGGCGCCACGGTATTTGGGGCAATCCTGCAACTACAAGCGTTCCTATCAACTTTGTGGTGGATCTACTAGACACAGCAACTCAACTACTAGGGCTTCTGGCTCACAATAAGTGTGACATTTAAATGAGGCTTGGTAAATGGCATTGGGTTGAACACTGTTGCAGTGCCATTCAAACTGCGCTCACCTTTTGATTTAACGCTTCTTCTGTTGCAGGTCATACATCTCCTGAGTGCATACTCTGGTCATAGTGTCACCTTAGCTTACATGATACACTACGCATGGTAACGCCAATGCGATCACTCTTACTTGCAGCGTGATCTCTTCTATTATGGATGGAGTAAAAATTGGGTAGTTACTCTTCCGAGCGCATTCATTACACAAGTTGACAAGTAAGGTCACGCCTACATGGTCACACTGACGTATAGCGTGAATTCCTCCACCTGGAATCCTGTAAGCATCGCCAGACCGAACTTCGATTCCAGTCAAATAAACGGAGTCAAAAGGGTTCAGTTTAATTTCTACGATTACATTCTTTGGCGATCCCACAACCACAGTGTTGATATATGCAGCGTGCTCATCAAAGGTTTTGTTTTAGTCCCACTTCTGCTGCTGCTCAGTGTTTATGGAATTTAAATGAGCATCTAATAGTGTTAATAGCTTCAGGTAACGCACTCCTCAACCCATCACATCATTTTTTGGAGAATGTTCATTTAAGTAGCAAGAATGGCACGAATATTTTTCACATTACAGTTCTACCTTTGATGATAATGAGGATTTCACTCCAGAAAAGAAGATTTTTTTTTTTTTACATTGCTTGGGGTCACTTTATTTGAAAACTTATTATCATATTGGAAAACAAAAACCAGCGAGATCAAGGCAATGTGTTTACCAACAAGTTGGAAGACCTGGATACGTATTATGTGCCTACGATGTGTGAGTATTGACAGATACAAATATTACTATAGAAAACAATCTAAAGAGGAATCCATTAATTAGCATGTCTCTGCCTTAAAAAAGTTAGCACTGACATGCCGTTTTGGTGTACTGCCTAACAAACTAATTGGAGATCAGCATTGTTATGCATGCAGCTAATTCGTTCATGCGAGAGACAGTCTTTAGGCCAAAGGAAAAACCTCACTTCAAGAAGTAATTGAATTGTGAAACAAGCAGAACTTACAAGAAGATGTGCTAAGGCAGTGTTGTCTGATAAAAGGAAAGACATTACAATAGACAATAAGCAGAAATCTACAGACATAGTTAATAAGATTAGATCTGGGGAAAAAACAAATGTGGTTACTAGGCGAAGTATCCATGAAACTTAGTAATACCCAGAAAAGCAATTTTAGGAAAAACAGAGTAATTATGATGCTGATGTGACATGTTACAGATGTGGTTTTACAGGGTATCTAGACAATGATAATATATGTCCTGTGTAGAGTCAAAAATGCTCAGGGTGTGGTATAGTAGGGCATTTCCAAAAAGGTCTGTAGGAGAAGGAAAGAATGGTAGAGCAAGAAACGTTTTAGATGATGACTCAAAATTTGAGTCACAAGATACAGAGAATGAGGACAATAACGTGTGTTTTAAGCGCAGAAACCTCCTTGGAACTGCTGAATGTACATAACAGGAAAAAAAACAAATGTGAGTCGACATTTAGGGGTGTGAACATAACAATTACTGCAGATTCTGGTTCACTGTGTACTACAGTAAATGAACAAAGAAATCTAAACCAGAACAAGGGGAAAAACTAGAGCCTCCTGACATTTCTCCTAAAAGCTATACCGGGGAAGAAATTGCTCTTTGTATTTAAGAACAGAGAACCAGAATGTAAGCTGTATGTGTCAGAATCGGGTCCCTCTGTATTGAGATGGTGGGACCAAGGAGATCTAGGTATAGTTTTGGATCCCAACAACTTGGAACCAGTATTATTGATTAAGGATGAATCTTTAGAAGAAGCGCAGATCTTAAGGTCGTATCCTGAGGTGTTTTCTGGTAAAATTGTACAATTTAAAAGGTTTCAGCACAAAATCATCTTGAAGGACAATGGAATACCATGTATTCACAAAACAAGGAATATTCTGATAGGAATTGGAGAAGAAGTATCTAAAGAATTGGAGAGGTTACAGAGTGCAGTAATCACAGAGCCCATAGAATCTTCTGATTGTGTTGCACCTTTGGTATTAGCGCAACAAGCTAAAGGAAAACTCAGGTTATGTGTTGACCTAAGAGACCTAAATAAAAACATTTTAGTTGCTCAGCTTCCCCTTTGAAGGATAAATGAGATGCTGCCCTTAACAAAAGGTGTTGAGTGGTTTACCACTATAGACTTAACCTCGTCATGTCATCAGGTAACTTTGCATCCTGATAGTCGCCATCTTACTGTTTTTTATCACTCCATTCAGATGCCTTCAATTTGAAGTGTACTATTTGGCCTGGCATCGGTGGCTGCCATATTTCAGAGGCTCATGTTTAAATTATTTAAAGGTATAAAAGATGTGATTTTTTTTCAAGATGACATTCTAGTTATAGGAAAAAGTAGAGTGGAGCAGATCCTGAGAAGCTTTGGCTTGTGTGTGGGGTTAGAGCATTACTGAGTTTAAATTTGGGGATCACACATAATATTATATAGCGACCATAAACCATTGACAAAAGTGTTACTCACGAAAGGGTTGCTAAAGGTGACCCCATGCCTAACTCGTATGTCAATCAAATTGTTGGATTATAATTACAATGTACAGTATGTGCCAGGTGTTAAAATCATAATTGCAGATTTTTTAAGCCACATGCCACTTCCTTTGAGGTGCACACCAGATAACGAGTATGAAAGGTGTTGTGTGGCGGAAGTTGCTGATGGAATTCAGGGTGTCCGGGTTGATGAATGGAATGAGGCGTTGGGAAAGTATGGTGCTTTGCAGAATGTACTGAAGTGGTTGCGGGAAGGGTGGCCCGTAAAGCTGAACTGGAAGGAAGTTTACGAGTTTATTGAGAGTTGAAACATGAGTTGTTTGTTGAGGAGGGAAAAGTGTTGCAGAATGGAAGAATAATTCCCACAGAGGAATTAAGAGACAGACTATTAGATATATGTCAATAAGGACATTTAGGTATAACCAAAATTAAAAAAGTAAAGCATCTATATTGGTGGCCAGGAATGGACAGTGCAGAGGAGCGGAAGGTCCGAGAATGTGCGTTATGCAATGATACAGAATAAAACCCTATTTACTTTCAAGTCTCCTCTGTGTTCCCTTAAGAGTCCTGCAATGCCATGGGAAAGAATTGGTCTAGGCAACATGGGTCCTGTTTATGAATATGTCCAGGCATCAGACTGGATCCTGAAACTCGTTCCTCACCTTTTGAATAGATACCAACGCAGTACCTCCCAGGTGGTGATCCTGTGGAATAACAAACCAGGAAATCTTCCAGGACAGATCAGGTGAAATGCCCGTTTCACTGGACTTGGTTGTCCAGGCAATAGTGCTTGGTGAATGTGTGCAAGAATGCCCATGTAGCAGCCTGACAAATATCAAAGACTGGTAAACTGTGTGCTAGTGCCGTAATAGAAGCCTTTGCTCTAGTAAAGTGAGCACATAACCCTTCTGGGGGCGGTTTTCTTGTCTCGTAGGGAGGGCTGCCTTGGGTACGCCATTGCATAAACCTCTGGACACTGTGGGTTCTCAGCGATGGTGAATAGATTGAGCCAGCGTTCGCCTCGTTGCTGGAAGATGTCCTGTGCCACATCTGAGTGCAAACACTATTTGTGATCCACTAGACAACACTGGCTAAGTTAGTCCATCGTTACGTTTAAAGATCATGCAAGAGATAATCCCTGATCGTTCAGCCAATTCCAAAGATGTAGAACTTTTAAGCACAGAACTCACATTAGCACACTGCCTTCTTTGTTGCAATACCCCATGGTGGTTGTGTTGTCTGTGAGTTCCTGTATTTGTACCACCTTGATCTTTAAAAGGAAAGCTTTTAAAGCCAAACAGATCGCTCAAAGCTTCAAAAGATTTATGTGAAGTTGAGCTTCTGCCAGAGACCACTGAACTCCATCTCCCAGATGAATTCCCAACCCAGTAACAATGCATCCGTCACAATGATCAGTTCTGGATGTGTACCGAGAGAGATCTGCCCCTGGTTCAATTGTAGTAGAGTAGTCACCACTGCAGATCTTTTGCAGTATCTTCCAACACTTGAATGGAATCTAACAGACTTCCTTGGTGTTGAGCCCACTGAGACGTCAAATTCTACTGCAGTGCCCACATGTGCCATCTGGCATGGTCCACCAGTAGGATGCAGGCGGCCAGGAGACCCAGCAGCCTCAGAGTCTCTCTCATGGAGACCCAGGCTGCAGGCTGATACATCGGGATCATAGGCCCAATGTCCTGTTTTTGTGGAGGAAAAAGTATAGCTCGAAAGAAACACCGTATCTAGGACAGCTTCGCTGAAAGGGATCTTCTGCGAAGGAGTCAGGTGTGACTTTGGCACATTGATGGTAAAACCCAACTATATTAACAGGTCGTCTGTTTTATAGAGATGGTTAGCGACTGTTTGAGGTGAGCTCACCTGCAATAACCAGTCGTAGAGGTATGGGACTTGTGTCCCAACCTCGCCAGATGGGTCGCAACCACCACCATCACCTTTGTGAACATCCTAGGTGCACTGGTTAGCCCAAGGAGGAGGACAAAGAACTGAAAATGTTCCTGTCCCACAAGAAAACTCAGGTAACATCTGTGAGATTACAGGATGGGAATGTTAAAATATGCATTCTGCAAATTCTACACTACCATCTAATCCCCTGTATCCAGGGCATATAGAACTTGAGTAAGGGTGAGCATCTTGAACTTGTCCTTTCTTAAAAAGAGATTCAGTGGACGAAGATCTAAAATTGGATTAAGTCCCTGTCATTTTTCGGTATCAGAAAATAATGGGAGTAACAACCCATTCCGATTTCTGAAACTGGAACTCTCTTTATCACTTCTTTCGCCAAGAGAGACTGAAATACTTCTGGAATAATTGACAAGTGAACCTCCAGCAGATGTTGAGGTGGTGGAGGAATGTTCGGAGGAAAGAATTGAAAGGGTAGGGAATAACCTTGTGCCATGATCTGGAGCACCCATTGATATGATGTAATACTCCTTCATCCCAGGAGGTAGCAGATGATTCGACCTCCAACCGAAGGATCGTGGGACACCAAGCTTAACATAGAGAGTCTTCGAAGCAGCTGCAGAAGAGTTCTTGGACTTTGTTTACTTGCTCCACGTCCTCTAAAAGACTGGGTAGTTTGCTGCAATTGAGGCAAGTTTAGTCTCTGTCTCCGTTAGTAGCCTCTACGGAAACCTCAAATGGGATGCTGCTTCAGTGGAAGCTGGCGAGCTGGAAGTGCCAGACCTAAGGAGCGAGCAGTGGCCTTGCTGTCATTGAACCTTTCAAGGGCTGTGACTGCCTTTTCTTCAAATAATCTACAGCCATCAAAAGGCCTTACCATTAACAAATGCTGAACATCGATAGAAAATTCTGTTTAGGGAATCCATTGCTTGTAGTCTAATAACTACACTTGTTCCCAATGCTATGCCTAAACAATCTGTTGTATCCAGTCCCGACTTGATACTGAATTTTGCCGCATCCTGTCCATCAGCAACTAAACTTTTCAATATTTTGCAAGTATTCTCCAGGATCACAGGTAACATATCCGATACCCTATGCAATAAAGCATCGGAATATCTCTCTAAAAGATTGACTGATCTCAGAGCCAAACTAATTTAAGAGAACACTTTCTAAGTGTAAGTCTCTATCTTTTTAGAAACCCTATCAGGGGGAGTAGTAGGGAGGCAATGAGATTAGTACGACTAGTTGAAGCCTGTACTATTGGGCTTTCCGGAGTTGGGTGTTAAATAAGAAAATCCGGATCTCCTGGGGCCGGATGTTGTTGTCTCGCAATTTGGTGATTAACTGTAGGGCAAGATCCTGGCTTAGCCCAGGTGCCCATTAAAACATCTGTCAAAGCCTTATTAAAGAGTAATAAAGGCTCTGGTGAAGCACGAGCCGGGTCCAAAATCTCTGTCAATAAAGCAGTTTTAACTCTTATTTGGGCAGAATAAGGTCAAGAGTCTCAGCTGCCCTACGTATAACTGTGGTAAATGATTCTGTCTCTTCAGTAGCTATAACTGGAGCAGAAGATTATCCTACATCAGAAGATGTATCAAGACCGCTTGCATCTTGCAAATTCTGGAAAACATCATCAGGATCAAAATCCACATGTGGTCAGAACTGGTTCCAACTGAGCAAAAACCATGGTACATTGGCCTTAGTATCTGACAGAATGATCAGATGCGCAATCGGCATTGGTGACGTAGGTCCCGGTGTCTAACTGAACTAGAGGCCTTGGCCGAGCAAGCTGTGGCATCAGAGATGCCAACAGGTCTGCGTTCAATGGACCCAAAGTTGATGTGGGTAGCGAATTCGAAAACAGGGTAAGATGCACAGCTGGTATTGAGGATGGATCCATTGGTGTCTGAACAGCAGGAGGCTTCTTGGGATCCTTGGAGCCAGAAGGCGTACCAGACCGGTCCGGAACAGCATCAAAGATCAAGTCCATGGCTTTCTTGATCTGGCATTGCTACTTTTTCCGTTGGAGCGGGAACGACGTCGAAGACAGTCATGCAACAGGGATCGGCGGTTAGATGTCTCTATCAGAAACAGTACTTTTTATGTCTCACCTACTAGACAGTGCGTGTGCAGTCTGTTGCGAGACTTATTGTTGGCTCACAGTGAGCTTAAAGCCCACCCATTGCTTTCCATTAGTTGGCTTAACTGTCATTCTCATTCACTTGCTTCTTATTCATTAACTTATTAGCATGTTTGGGCTTTCCAACCCCTTATTCAGTTAGTCCCCATGTTCTTTCATTGCTTGCTTTTTCAGAAGCTAATTTCTTTTTTTTGTTTAAGCACACTATAAGAGTGTATGCTTTTTCTCGCCTGTGTGCCTGTACACCTTTTTAATGCCAAATGCTCTCTCTCTCTCGCCCATTTGCTTTTCACCTCTGCTATATGTGTTCTACATTTCTCTCCCTGTGCCCTACAATTTGCTTCCTCCACACACACACACTCCATGTTGCTTAACCCCACCCACACCCTCCATATTGCTTCTGGCACCCTGTGTTGCTTCTGCCCACACCGGCCCCCTGTATTATTTCTACGTCTCCCCCGTGTTGTTTCCACACATGCTATGACCCACATGTTGATTTCCTCACATGCAAATAAAAAAATAAGTTTTTTATTATTTTAATTGCTGATCTGAGTTGGATTGACAAATAACGAGGAAAAAAGCTGCAACATTTTGAAGCTGTGCGCTTTCAAGGTGCACACACCTACAAAATTACGCAATAGGATTTTTTTCCCTGTAATTTAGCCATGCTACTCAGCATTTGGGATGCAGTACAGCACAGATAAAACTTTGACAAAGCCAGTAGGTCCCAAAGGTGAGACCTATTGGCTTTGTCAAAGCTCGTTTCCTGACTGCTGAGGACATAGTTCTCCCTGGTTGCTGTGGGCATTTTATCTGCATGTTTCTCTAAGGATAGTTTTCCTAGTTTGAGACGGACCTTGTTCCCCCTGGTTACTGAGGACATTTTTCCTCATGTGTGCTATGGACATGATTATTTTTGGATGCCACGGACTTTGTTCCTCTGCTTGCTATGGACCCATTTCTCACTTGCTAGTATGGACATAGTCCTTACTGGATGGTTTGGCAATCTTTTCTCCTGGCTGGTATGGAGATTATTCCTCCTGAGTGATATGGACATTTCTCCTTCAGTTACTAAGGAAATAGGTCTACCTGGTTGCTATTGATATTTTTCAGTTTGGTTGCTATGGACATTTTTCCCTGGTTGCTAATGGACTTAGCCTCTTGTTTGCTATCAACATTGTTCTCACTGTTTGCTATGGACATTGTCCCTCCTGGTTGCTATGAATATATGTCTTCATGGTAGCTATAGCCTGCTTGCAATAGACGTATTCTTCATTGTAGCTATGGACATTGTTGTAATGGGCATTTTTCCTCCTAGCTGCTATGGTCATATACCTCACTCGTTTCTATGGGCATTGTCTATGGTCTATTGTCATTGTCTATGGACCTGTCTGCCTTCCTTTGACAAAGCAGAGCTCTTGGAATGTATTCGTAGGCTGATTGAAGCCGACCAGGACTGGGTGTCATACTCTGATGCAGCCAGCCTCTACGTTCGACCAATCTTCATCGGGATGGAGGTGAGTGAGTATTGGCATCATCTTTCATGCCCGCCCTGTAATTGTTACCTCAGCCAATATCTGAAAAGTAAACCTGCATCTTGCAGATGTATGTAGCCTGCATTGCAAAATCAGGAGACAATTCCCCAATCCGTATGTGCAGAGACATAGCTGGGAGGGGGGGGGTGTTATTCTCTCTTAAATGTATTTTCTGGAAACTAGTTGGGTACAGGTACTTTCAGTCGGGTATGGTATGGTGTCTATCTGATTTCACAAGGAAATTTTACTCACAGACAAAAACACAAATACACTCTCTCCCTCACTGTTTTGAAAGTCTTAAAAAGAAGTTGGTTATTTTACAAGATATTGTGTGTTCTCTCATTTAGTACTCCGTCAATCTGCATTCGTCTCCCTTTCCACTGTACTTTAACTCCTCTTATGCACCCTGGCCGTCGTATAATGTATTATAACATTATATGCCATTGTGCTCGCACCCCCCATTACCACCCCGCCCCTCCAATCTTACTGACCAAATTACACCCCCGGGTATGTGCCGAGTGTCACCTCATGATTTAGAGATTAATTGAAAAAATGCAAAGTAATTTACTGTAGCAATGTTGCTACATGTTTTTGCCAATCTCTTACGACCAGGTTTTTGCTAATGGTAACAATAAATGCTTTTGTACTCTATTACTGTACCGGAGTATACCACTGTAGATTGTACTGCATTTCTCAAAAACAGCATTAACCGTTAAAATACCTGGCAATGTTGTTAGTTTACATTTCCATATTTTAACAGCACAACTTTAAATATGGCCAACAGCATTGTAAGTGACCTTGGTGAGCAAAATACCCACCAGTTTGATGATAATAGTTGCCCGACAGCATTTTGCAAAGGAACTAAACAAGCTTCCATAACTGGTCAGTTTACTCTGCATGTCAGATGGCCAAAGTGCACTAAGAAACAGGAACTTGTAGTTAGAAGTACGTAAAGTCAAAGCATTTCTGGAACTCTCGTCCTGCGGATCTGCGATCCATACCTTCTCTTTCATTGTTCAGGTGATACCTAGAAGATCCTTTATTCCAACAATCCATGGATTACATGTTCTCTTATTCTTGCCTACGTCGTTCCTCTCTTATCATAGCGTTCTGTTTACTGCTAATGGTTGTATTTGTTATTCACATGTTAAGCACCCTAATACTTCAATTAGCGGAGGGTCTCTGTACAATACTATTGAATAAGTAAATAAAATGACAGTCACATTATCCTCCACAAAAAAAATCTGAGCACAAAACTTCTCCATGAATCTCATTTGTCTTAACATGGACTCATTCTTTCAGTTCAAAATTGTTGATAACACATTTTTTCACCTTACCAAAACCCTCTGATCTACTATGACTCTCCTTCAGGAGTTCATAAGACTAGGGCACCACTATCAAAAGCGGGTCAAAACTAACCAACTGCTGGAAAAGCCATTCTCGATAACTTACAAAAAACAGCAGCGGCTCAGCACTAGTAGATTTACGAGAATGAATCAAACAACATCAAGACTCAAGCCAGCGGAGCACCCTCCTTCTGCACGTTTCACCTAAACATCCTTCTTTGTTGCTTCAACGATTCATTCAAAAATCTCCTGTTTGCCCCTCTAAAGCGACTCATTCCTTTGTGACTGAAAGCAATGCAATTGTCTGTTTCAGTTCAGCCTGGGAGTTGTTGAAGTATCCCAAGCCCCTCACTGCCACCTACAGTTTTCAAGGCCACCATACATCTTCTGGCTAACGTTCTCTGGTTCATGTATGCAAATTACTTGCATCCAGTGGCATGTTAAGGGTGGTAATACATAGAGTCCAAAAGTAGGGTACCTGCACCATCTGATATTGTCTCATCATCCAGAACAATGGTGAGAGCACAGAAGGTTTCTCACTAATTGGTGGGAGCATTGACCATTTCTAACTGGCCACACATCAGCCCAATTGTTTTTATTTTCTGCATCTGGAAACCTTGGGAGTGGCCCCTCTCCCAAACAAATTCACCTGCATTCTGGAATGTATCCAGTTAATTTTAAAACCATCTTTAACCATCACTGAATTCATTCTGGCCAGTTATGTGACCAACAGGCTTTCAGGCCATACTCATCAGGTCTTGATAAACATGTCACTGGCGGCCCTCAACATTTTTAACCCAATATATTCAAGGTTATAAGTTTGTTGCTCCTCAAGCATCATGTTTAAATGCCAAGGAAGGTCATGAGTCAACACACATAATCCAACATTAGAGGCCGATTGGCTTTAACATATGCGTTTTAGAAGAAATCTCTCGGGCCTACTGCTTTAGTTGTAACTTTTCATCATAAATGCATTGGATAAGTTATTTCAGACACCACACAGCAGCAATTAGGGATACAGTCATGAAAGTGAGAATAGGTACACGATTAAGTTTGACAAAACACTCTACAACCCCATTTACAAAGAGGTACAAGGATTATCACAATGAAAATCTTCGATATCCAAGGTTTGTCAGAGGAGTTAACTCACACCAAAACTCTTGACTAAACAGGTAATCTGTGAGAAGATTCCAAGTAAGCAAAGGCTTGTCAGTAGCCTTTAACCTAGTGTAATACAACCCACTCTCACCAACTCTTTTGGCTACATACGTATTACTGAAATAAATATATCAGCCCTCTTGCCTTTGTTATTACCTCTAGAGACTCATGACGGTTGGCATAACTTTTCCCCAGGAACATATGTGGCCAATATCCTTGTTCATTGGCTTGCCACTATAGTCAGCTCAGGCCTACTATACTGAACATGCATTTGTCCACAAAGCAGCCGTCAGGCTTACCACTATAATTCATAGCTGCCAAGGTTTCAGATTGCTAAGTGTGACATTTTCATAATTCCAGCGTAATTATGAGTGACATTTCAACACTTTTCCGCAAGCAAAATCATGCAATTAAGACGAGGGAAACATAAATATCAGAAATTACACACATAAGGGTACACACATAGCCTAGGGGTCACAACGCGGCCGCCATCTGTACTTTATTTCAAACATACACACTGAGCAGTTTAATAAAAATCAATCAGCGGATTAGAGCAGGGTGCGCAGCCCCGCCCATTATTTATTATTAACCTGAGAATAAGTTGCATGGCTATTCTAAGCCATTAACATACGACACAATAAGGCATGAGGGGGACAGGGCAAGCCTCAGGAGCAGAGGCTGACTGAGGTACACATAGCCTAGTTTACAGCCCGGCTGTAAGCTGTATTATCTCAAAAAGACACTTTTTGAGAGAGTGAGCAGTAATATTCATAAATAGCTGCGCGGCCGACCACCCTGGCCATGATTTAGTGGCGTGTCACCCGCGCTACCAAAGAGTACTTGCACCAGTGTGTGTCATGCAGCATGCTGTCTAAAAAAAACACATATGACACAAAAGTGTTAACTTTAAAACATACCGGCACTCTCTCACTCTCAGGTACTTTTTTTTAATTATTTTTATTTATTTTATTTATTTTCTTAGAACAGTCAACAGTGAGACTCAAGAGCACATGTGTACATCGTGCATATCACACATTGTTCAAAATGAAGACAACAGGATACCGTTATGTTCTGATTAACCGCTATACTCCATGACTCAGAATTAAACATCTACTAAGGCACATCTATAACACTTATATTCCTGTCTATTAAGTCGACTTGATGTAGTGGGAACTATCAGGGGTGTGAGTAATTGCGTAGGCAACGTTGTCATCGTCTGTTGCAAGTAACTGAATGCTCTTGTTCTGTGTTCAGTCATGTGTCGCAGTATCTTCACTAGCTGTGGTGTATAGATAAGTTGATATATTTCCCAGAAGTTTTTAGGTCTGTTGCGTGGGGGGAGTAAGTCGCTAAAAAGTTCCGTCTGCGTACTACAATATGTCATGTCACGTGTCCACTATGTGATCGTCGGCACTGGACCTCGTGACCAGTTGATAGCTACCCTTCGTTTGGCCATCAACAGTCCCATATCTACCAAACGACGGACTCCCTTAGGTATTGATTTAGAGTAGCCTAATAAGGCCAACGCTGGGTCAGGGTTTAAGGATAACTTAGTAATTTGTCCAAGTTCTTTGAAGACAGAAACCCAAAAAGCAGAGATACCAGGGCAGGTCCAGGCTAAATGGAGGAAATCGGCTAAATGTGCTGCGCAGCGATCACAGGTTGAGTCCTCCCGTAATCCGTATCTATGCAGTCTCTCTGGGGTGTAATATACCCTATTAAGGTATTTAAAGTGTACCAGCCTGTGTCGCCCATTAAGTGAGATACGTTTGGTGCTGGTGCAGCAATAGGTCCACATAGCGTCGGCTATTTCTATGTTCAGGTCTCGCTGCCATGCCAAGCAGGCCTTGGTGTAATGGTTTGCTCTGTATGACATTGATGTGTTATAAATTGTAGATACAATTCGTTTTGGGGATTTTGCCCGTATGGTGTGTGTTAGGGCCAGTAGTTCTGGTGGTTCGAGGTATTCGTCCCCCAGAGTAATCCGCAATGCGTGTCGTATTCTATGGAATTGAAATTTGGTCAGCGTGGTGGGTACTGGTTCAAGAGGGGTGAAATCCTCCCATGTTTTAGCCACACCATCTTCGAACAAGTCACCAATAGTCTGTATGCCTAGAGTATTAAGTGCCTTTGTAACCCCTTTTTCCTTACATGGAGGTAGCCACAGGCACCAATCAAGTGGGGCAGTCGGCAAATACAGGATCGCGCCGGCTTGTTGTTGTAATAGGTGGTGCCAGGCGTGTGCCGTTGTGTTGATCGAGTCCAGTATGCCCGTCCTCCTGTCCACGTCTTTAAACAGTAGAGCAGGTAATGGGAGCGGTGACGCAACCTCAGTTTCTATTCGAAGGTGTGGGATGTCTGGGGTGCCGTGCATCCAATGGTATGCATGCGCACTCTGCGCAGCCCTGTAATATAAATCAAAATCCAGTGCTCCCAGTCCTCCCAAATGATAGGGTAATACCAGTATCTGCCACTTAACGCGCGGCTGCTTACCTGCCCAGGCTAACTTAATCATCAGTGTGGTGAGACGGCTAAAAAAGGCTCGTGGAAGTACCATAGGGATGTTGGAAAACAGAAACAGCAGACGCGGCAACACCACCATTTTCATGATGGAAATTCTACCTAGGAGGGACAGCGGGAGTTTTATCCACCTTTCTACCTCGTCTTCTAGTTTGCTGAAAGTCCCTCCGTAGTTTTCCCTGAACAGTATTTCGGAGTCTGTGTGAACTCTTATACCCAAATATCTCACCGCGTCAGTGGTCCAATGTAAAGGATAATCCAGGTCAATTTGGGGCGTGCTTGGTGTGAGTGGGAAGATAATGGATTTCGGCCAGTTGACATGGAGACCTGACAGGACGCCGAAGCGCACCACCTCACGTAAAACTGTAGACAGATTGGTTTCTGGGTTTCTAATATATAAAAGCACAAGTTACTAACTTGTGTAACGATATATCTGTAAGAGACAGTAGTTAGTGACAGATTCCTTACCTTAGAATATCCCCAGGCGTCAGGCTGGATCCGGAAAGTTTTTGCGTAGCAGTACCCTTGCGCGTCGGTAGGCGGCGTCGTGCGGCTCCGCGTCCGTCGTCGACGTCAGGATCGCCGGGATGACGTCGCGGGCAGTACTTAGATGCCGCCCCTGCGCGCTGACGTCAGTTCTGTACACGACTTTCCGCACCAGCAACGCAGAGCCATGCAAGAAGCTGACATAGGTGTCTGAAAAATACTAGGGCCCTGAAAGGGATGTCCTTAACCCTAGAAATCAGTTCGCAGAACGGGAGGATGGGTGGGCGGTAAGGAATCTGTCACTAACTACTGTCTCTTACAGATATATCGTTACACAAGTTAGTAACTTGTGCATCTGAAAGAGACACGTTAGTGACAGATTCATTACCTTAGAATAGATACCCCAGCAATACCAACCCCGGTGGTGGGTCTGCGAACAAAGATCAGACAAGGAAGTCCCCGGAGGACAGAACGGCCAAAGAAGCCGTCCCTCCGGACCTGGCTGTCAAGGCAGTAATGCTTGGTAAACGTGTGCAGCGAGGCCCACGTAGCTGCCTGACAGATATCCTGCAGCGAAACACCGCGGCCTAAAGCCGTGGTAGCAGCCGTTGCCCTGGTGGAATGGGCACGCAGCCCAACAGGAGGCTCCTTCTTAGCCAAAGAATAGCAGGCTTTGACACACAAGGTTACCCAGCGGGGAGATGGTTCTCTTGTGCACCGCCCCGACCTTTTTGGCGCTCACGTAGCTCAACAAAGAGCTGGTCATCCACCCGGAAGTGTTGTGTGCGGCTGATATAAAAGGAAAGCGCACGTTTTGGGTCCAGACGCTGGAGCCTCTCTTCCTCTCTGGAAGGATGCGGAGGCAGAAAGAAGGTGGGCAAAGTGATGGTCTGCCCAATGTGGAAGGCAGTAACCACCTTTGGCAAGAAGGACGGACGCGTCCTAAGAACAACCTTGTCTGGATGGACAGACAGAAAGGGAGGTTTGCATGATAGAGCCTGGAGCTCACTCACCCGCCGAGCGGAGGTGATGACCACCAGAAAGGCTGTCTTCAGAGTAAGAAGATGAAGAGGACAGTTATGGAGAGGCTCAAAGGGAGCGCACATTAAAAAGGTAAGAACCAAGTTCAAGTCCCACTGAGGCATGACAAACGGAACAGGAGGGAAGAGGTGTGTAATGCCTTTTAAGAACCTGTTAACAACAGGGGACTTAAAGAGAGGGCTGATCAGGGAGCCTGAGGAAGGCCGAGATTGCACAAAGATAGCCCTTGATGGTACCCAGGGCAGAACCCTGTTGGGCCAGAGAAAGAAGGAACAGAAGAACCTCAGAAAGAGGGGCAGAGAGGGGATTCACAGCCTTTGCTGTGCACCATGCCACAAACTTGTTCCACCTGCAGGCGTATACCACCTTAGTGGAGGGACGCCTGGCTGCCAGAATCACATCACAAACTTCGGGAGGCAAGTCGAAAGGAATCAGCTGCTGCCGCTCAATCTCCACGCAAGCAGGTGGAGACTGGAGAGGTTCGGGTGGAGGACCGTCCCCTGCTGCTGCGACAGAAGATCCTCCAAAGAGGCAGGCGGATCGGGGGATCGACGCTCATACTGAGTAGCTCGGGATACCAAACCCTTCGAGCCCAGTCCGGAGCCACAAGGATGACTTGGGCCCGGACGCGCGAATCTTCTTCAACACTCTGGGTAGAAGTGGTATAGGCGGAAAAGCGTACAACAGACCGCAACTCCACTCGCGACGAAAGCGTCGCCGAGGCGAGTGCGCCTTGGAAATTCCAACGCGCAGAACTGATGACATTGGAGCGTTCTCTTCGGTGGCGAATAGATCTAACCAAGGCTCTCCCCACTGTAGAAAGAGTCCTTGCGCCACTTCCGAGTGAAGACGCCATTCGTGATCCATCATGCACCTGCGGCTGAGTTCGTCCGCCCTGGCTGTTCAGGGAACCTGCCGGGTGTTGAACCATCAGGAATATGCCCTGATGTTCCAGCCATGTCCAGAGGCGCAGAGCCTCCTGACATAGGGTCCACGACCCCACCCCGCCTTGTTTGTTGCAGTACCACATGGCGGTGGTGTTGTCTGTGAACACCTGCACTACCGTCCCTTTGACAGAGGGAAGGAATGCCTTGAGTGCAAGACGGATCGCCCGGAGCTCCAGAAGGTTGATATGGAGCCGGGACTCAGTCGGAGACCAGGGCCTCTGATCTCCGCCTCTCCCATGTGACCGCCCCATCCCAGAAGGGACGCGTCCATCACAACTGTGTGCTCTGGCTGGGGAAGGGAGAGGCATCTGCCCATGACCCATTGCCGGTTCGAGAGCCACCACTGCAACTGTTTTGCAGTCCCCTCCGAGATCTGGACGTGATCGGACAGGTTGCCCTGGTGCTGCGCCCACTGGAACTTCAGGTCCCACTGCAGAGTCCGCATATGCCATCTGGCATGATCGACCAGCAGGATGCAGGAGGCCATGAGGCCCAGCAGCCTCAGGGTCATCCGTACCGAAACCCAGGATAGAGGCTGAAAGATCGGAATCATAGCCTGAATATCCCGGACTCGCAGTTCGGGAGGATAGGCCCGAAACTGCGTCGTGTCCAGAACTGCTCCGATGAAAAGGAGCTGTGGAGAAGGAATCAGATGCGACTCCAGCGAGTGCAGGAGCTCGGCCGTAGTCTGGAGGTGGGAGACGACTGCCTGGGACGAGCCCGCCTTCAGCAGCCAGTCGTCGAGGTAGGGGAAGACTGGAACCCCTGCCCGGCGCAGATGAGCTGCGTCCACCGCCATCACTTTCGTGAACACCCGAGGGGCACTGGTAAGGCCAAAGGGGAGCACGGTGAACTGAAAATGCTCGAGGCCTACCGTGAACCGCAGGTAACGCCGGTGGGCCGGCCGGCCGGCAGGACGGGGATGTGGAAATAAGCGTCCTGTAAGTCCAACGCTACCAACCAGTCTCCAGGGTCGAGGGCAGTCAAGACCTGAGCTAGGGTGAGCATCTTGAAAGTTTCCTTCCGGAGGAAGCGATTGACGTTCCGGAGGTCCAAGATAGGACGCATGTCCTCCTTGTCCTTCTTGGGCACCAGAAAGTAGTGGGAGTAGCAACCACGTCCTACTTCTGGGGTCGGAACATGCTCGATGGCCCTCTTGGCCAAGAGGGCCGTGACTTCCTTCTGCAGAAGCACCAAGTGATCCCCTGACATGCGGTGGAATTGAGGTGGCATGGCTGGGGGGGTGGTCTTGAAGGGGAGGGAGTAGCCCCTTCGGACAATGTCCAAGACCCACCTGTCCGAGGTGATGGCACGCCAGTGGTGAAGGTGATGGCGGACCCTGCCCCCTACTGGCGTGCTGTGCACCTGAAAGGAAGGACTAGGAGGGCTTGGAGGCCGCGGACGGGCGGGGTTGGTGGCCTGACCCGCACGCTGGTTGCCTGACCCGCCATGGCGGGAGCCACGTCCTCAGCCACGCGAAGACACCTGCTGCGCGGGCCGGTGGCTGGGCAGCGGACGTGACTGGGCGCCCCTTCCGTGGCCACGAAAGGGGCGAACAGCAGAGGTTAGCGGAGGGCGCACAGCAGAAAGGCCCAGGGACTTGGCAGTAGCCCGTGAGTCCTTAAACGCTCCAGCGCATGGTCTGCTTTGGTACCAAAAGGACCGACTCCATCAAAGGGCATGTCCATGAGTGTGTTTTGGACATCACCCGAGAAACCAGTTGTCCTCAGCCAGGCGTGGCGGCCGCAGCGCCACCGTCGTTGCAAGCGATCTGCCCAGCGAGTCGGCGGTATCAAGGCCACAACGGATGGTGTACTTTGCCGCATCCCTTCCTTCCGCAATAGCGCGGGAATGCAGTGTCTGGACCTCCTCAGGACACTGGGGCAAAGCGAGCGCCACCGAATCCCACAGAGAGTGGGAGTATCGGCCCAAAAGGCAAGCGGTGTTGACGGACCGCAAGCCAGCACTGGAGGAAGAAAAGGCCTTCTTCCCAAATTGATCCAGGCGTTTGGATTCCCTATCCGGAGGGGCGGTAGGGAAGGCGGTTTGGGAGGCAGAGGCTTGGACAACCAAGCTCTCGGGGGTGGGATGTTGAGAGAGGAAACAAGGGGTCGCCCGGAGCAGGGCGATGGCGTCGGGCCACGTTCCTATCCACAGGAGCCCCTGTGGCGGGCTTGGACCAGGTGCCCAAAGAACGTCAGAAAGTGCATCATTAAACGGCAGCAATGGCTCCGAGGAGGTAGCTGCCGGCTGAAGCTACTTCCGTCAGGAGGTTAGTCCTGACAGCCACTGTAGGCAATTGGAGGTGTAAGGCTCCAGCTGCTCTACGCAACACCGTTGCGAAATTTGCTCCCTCCTCCGTAGCCACGGAAGGAGGAGACAGCATGCCAGTGTCAGGGGAAGTGTCCAGACCACTGGCATCCCCAAGTTCCTCTGCCCAGTCCTGATCATAGTCACACTGCTGTGTGAGAGGGTCATCCGACCCCTCCCAGCTCTCCTGGTCCTCCTACGGTTGAAAATAAGGAGGAGGAGGGACGTCCGGGACCCAAGGTCTCATTGGCGCCGGAGCCGGCGTCGATCCGACGCCGCGTCCGGATCCAGAGATAACCGGGGAACGACGCCGCCCGGAGCCCCGGGCGGCGTCAGGAACGGCACCGGGGACGTCGGCGGAGGCGTAGTTAGGTCAACCGGCGTCGATGGGGGTTGCGGTACCACCGTAGCCGGGATCGAGGCCGGGGCCGAAGCCGGGGCCGGGAGCGAGGCTGGTGGGACAGGCGGCGCCGGGACCGGAGTCGTCCCGGCGGCGCCGGGGCAACCCCATCAGGGCCCATGGGGCCCGAAGAGGCGCACCGGAGGGCCTTGAGGCCCGAAGAGGCGGGCCATGGCCGGCAGGAATTCCTGTACCTCGGCCGGAGTCGCCCCCGAACCCGGGAAGGATGGGTAATGCGGGGGCGGCTCCACAGGCACATCCGGAGCCGTGGGGGCGGGGACGGTGCCGACAGGGGCCCCAGCCGAGTCGCGAGACCGGCGAGGCGAAGTCTTAGAGCGATGGTGCTTCTTAGACTTTTTGTGCTTCGACATACCCGAGGAGTGCGAAGACTTGGACTCCGACGACCGGCGAGGACTCCGCGACCGGCCCCTCGACCTCTCGCGTGACCGGGGCTTGGTGCGGCGCAGGGCCGACTGCCGGACCTCGAGGAGCTTTCGAGACCGCTCTCGCAAAGCCTTCGGGTGCAAGGCCCGGCAGTCGGAACACGACTTCGTGTCGTGGTCGCGGCCGAGACAGTAGACACTCTAAGTGCGGGTCTGTGATCGACATCATTCGACCACAGGCGTCACATGGCTTGAAGCCGGGCATCCCTACCGACACCGTGGAGCCGAGATGACTCGAAGAAAACAGTGAAAAATCACCAAAAAGTTAGTCAAAAAATGACTAGGGCACTGCTCTTCCCGGATCTGCGCTTACTGGCGCGGAAAAAAGAAGAACTGACGTCAGTTCGCAGGGGCGGCGTCTAAGTACTGCCCGTGAATTCATCCCGGCGATCCCGACGCAGACGACGGACGCGGAGCCGCACGACGCCGCCTACCGACGCGCAAGGGTACTGCTACGCAAAAACTTTCCAGATCCAGCCTGACGCCTGGGGATATTCTAAGGTAAGGAATCTGTCACTAACGTGTCTCTTTCAGATGTGTGTCATCAGCGTATGTGGAAACTATGATTTTGTAGTGCGGATAGCATATACCCCGATGCTGATGCTACTCCCTAAGCGCACATGCAAGAGGCTCTGCCACTAATGCGTATAGCAGTGGAGATAAGGGGCGGCCTTGTCGCGTACCCCGCGTAATGTGTATGGGCTCAGTCATTATATTACCTATCTTTATTCTAGCCGTGGGTTTATTGTAGAGTGTGCCTATTAATTGAAGGAAGATTGGGCCCACGCCCATTCTAGTCAGTACTTGCGTCATGAAAGGCCACTCAACAGTCGAAGGCCTTCTCTATGTCTAGGAAGACAGCTACTGCTGGCGTCTCTGGTTTGGTGTGCTGTAGAGCCCCGAAAACCGTACGTAAATTATATGTCAAATTTCTGCCTGGGACAAACCCCGCTTGCTCCGGCGCAACTAGCAGTGGGACCAAAGGGACCAAACGGTTCGCGAGGATTTTTGCGAATATTTTCGTGTCAACATTTAACAATGACAGTGGGTGATAAGAGGCACAGTTCTCTGGGGGTTTACCTGGTTTAATGAGGTCGACTATCACTGCTTCTGTCATGGAGGGTGGCATAGTTCCCGTGACACACATGTCATCAAATAGAGTGGCCAGCTGTGGAAGTAGCTGATCCATGAAGGCCCTATAAAAGGAAACTGTCAGTCCATCCGACCCAGGAGCGCTCCCCGCTCTCATGCTTGACAGAGCCAGTAGAATTTTGTCTCGATCAATTGGTCTCATGAGGAACTCCCTGTGTGTGTTAGTGAGCCATGGAAGTTGTATGTGTGCTAAATAATCTATAATTTCGTCTACGGAGGCTGCACTTCGAGTTGCATATAGATCCGTATAGTATTGGCGGAATCTGTCCGCCACTTCGGTAACCTCAGTTAAGCTCTCGCCGTCTGCTGTTTTGATTTCAGCCACCTGAACTTTTTCCCTACGTTTCTTAATCAATTGGGCTAGTACTGACCCCGGTCTTTCACTCTCACCATACGCCCGAGCTGTGGCATATTTACCCAGGTGTTTGATTTCGTCGTCAGCTGCCGTATGATATGCCTCTAGCAAGTCTGAGAGTTCTCTCCTGACAGTATCGTCCGTATCCGTCAATTGGCGTCTTTCTAAGGTCCTAATTTTCCCTTCTAGGTCCATCAGGCGTTTCCGTATACAGCGAAGGACACCCGAGTGTTTTGATATTGTGACCCCCCCGATATAAACTTTGAAAGCCTCCCAGACTACTTGGTAGTCGTCCACTGAGCCCACATTCTTATCAAAAAACGTTTCTATTGCCTCTGCCAGTTCGTCCTTGAACACCGCGTCTAATAATGAGTAGGGTGGAAACAGCCACGTAAATGGGGGAATATGCCTATGAGGGGTGTCTATCACCAGAAGAATCGGCGAATGGTCTGAGAATGTACGGGGTAACACCTGGCACGAGTGGACCCTGTCGCTGAGCATCCTGGCTGCAAGCCAATAATCAATACGGGTATGTAGGTTATGATATGCTGAGTAGTGTGTAAAGCCTCCTTGGTGTGGGAATTTCATGCGCCAAACATCTTTGAGATCAAACCGGACCATCGCGGACTCCACCGCCTGGCTGCTGCTGCTGTGGTGTGCCTTTCTGGTCCACCCAATCTATCTAGTTTTGGGTTCAGAACTAAATTAAAATCACCCCCACAGAGCTGCTCCCCTTCGCTGAAGCTACCTAATCTGCCTGACAGTGTAGAGAAAAATTCCGGGTTATCAAAGTTAGGTCCATATATATTTACTATGAGTATATCCATGTTCTTCCCACTGCACAGCGAAACCACATATCTGCCTGCCGTGTCAGTGATCACTGGGTTGAGGGTGAGGGAAGATTTAGGGTTGACCCAAGTAAGTACGCCTCGTGCATGTGTGGTAAAGCCTGCATCATGTATGTTGCCTTGCAATCCTCTGCAGCGTAAAATGGGAGAGTTGGGAGGGAGGTGGGTTTCTTGCAGTAGGGCTACATCTATCGCGTGTCTCGTCAAATATGAAAGGACTTTACGAACTTTTCTGTAATCGTTCAGTCCTCTAACATTCCATGTAAGCGTTCTAAGGGTGTCCACCTTCGTCTCCCGACTGTTTTCAGTCGTGTGCGTCATGGAATCGGTAAATGTAGCCATATTGTGAGCTTATATGATACAGATATGTAGTAGAGCAGGTGTGAATGTCTGTCTTCTGGTTCCTTACGTCCTCTGAGTCTCATTGACCCTCCACCCCCCACCCACATCAGGACCCCCCCAACCTTGGCCTGACGAAAAATTCCCCAAGAGCCCCCCAATACAAAAGTTATGCAATACTGTCCAATACAGCCATAGCCCATCCCACCCCCACAAACATAAACAATTCCAATACCCCAGTGGTGTGTTTCACTCGTAGGCCTCCGGAGGTTGCCAACAGTAATCCGCCAAACAACAATGTTTAGTTATCTAACCCTCCGCACACCATCAGACTAATAGTACGCCGTAGCAGGAAGGAGTACATTACCCGCCCCCGATGAACATGAGTAGCCTAGGAACCGACCATATCTACACCCCAGCCTAGCTCAGGGCATCTATCAAGGGGAGTGAGAAGTCACAGCAGGCCTTCTGTATCGCAGCCAGGCACCATGCGACTGACTATAACTCTCCAAGAACAGTGAAACCCCCCCCAACCAGTGTTGTCTTACTCCATCCCCCACTCATGCACAATTCTTAACTGTATTGCAGTCATGCAAGAGATCAGTCCCGTTCTTCCGTGGAAACCCCATCTGAGACGCTTCTATCCGGACTGCATCGCTGTTCCCTGGTCCAGTCTTTCATGGCTTTCTGTAGGATCTTGGGATCAGTGAAAATGCACGATTGGCCTTGACGATTAACGCGTAGGCGAGCAGGGTACAACATGGCATAGTCAATGTTATGTTCTTTTAACTGCCTCTTGAGTGGAGCAAACTGACGGCACGCCTCCTGAACCTTCATCGTGAAGTCCGGAAACAGTGAGAGGGTGGAACCTTCGTAGTGGAGGGTCTGTTTCTCTCTAGCTACCCTCAGCGCTGCGTCCCTGTCACGGTAGTTGAGCAGCTTTGCAATTATTGGCCTCGGGGGGGCACCAGGCGGTGGGCGAGGGCCCAGGGAGCGATGTGCTCTCTCAACCACAAACATGGGCGAGAAGATGTCACTACCGAGGAGCGTGACCAGCAATTTCTCTATGAATTGCTCCATGTTGCCAGTCTGCGTCGTTTCCGGCAGGCCTGTAATTCTTAGGTTGCGCCTTCGTGATCTCGCTTCTAAGTCTTCGGCTTTATCTTGCAGCGCCTGGAGCGTCTTATCAAGTTGCCTGTGGCCAGTGACCAATTCAGTCTGCGACTCCTCGACTTCCGTGATGCGCCGTTCGGCCATATCAATGCGTTCCGCATGCTTGTCAAGCCTCTCAGACATCCTGTCCATGCGATAGGATAGAGAATCCATCTTCGTGCCCAAGACAGCTAATGAGTTTTGTAGGCCCTTCTCCATCGAGGCGAGCATGGACTTTGTCGCTGTCCTGTGTCTCTCGTTCTTGTTCTACTCCATTTTCCCCTTCCTCGGTAGATGGTGCACGCTCTCTAGGTTTGCGTTGCTCAAATGTTAATTTCGGTTGTGTTCTGCCCATACCTGCCAGGTTTGGTAGTTATCCCCAAGCCAGGAAGGTCCAGCACAGTCGCAACCAGCACTCTCCGGGCGTGCGGCAGGTTAAGGCACGTATGGGGCTAGCAGACCAGTCGCGGCCCGCTTCGTGCCACTCCAAGTCAACTGTTCACCAAGACCAGTCACTTCAATGTCTGTGTCCCCACTTCCTCAGAATCTATTGTGTCCCAGCGCACCCCAGTGTTCTCGATCGGCAGCGGCGTATTACTGCGCACGTCCCACGTGCGCTCAGGCAGACTCTATGCCACCATTGATCACGTCCAGCAGTTGGAGCAGGTGGGGGGGGCACCTCGTGTCTATTAGATTTTAAAAGGAGAAACTGTAGGAGGAGGGGGGGGGGAGGGGGCCCCCCTGAGCAGCAGTATCACTCAGCCACAGAAGTAGTACAGCAGCGGATATCGACTAGAAAGTGTCCCCGCCAATTCCAATCGAATGCCTGCAATCTAACCCAGCCTCGCTGTGCTGCCCAGTATAAAATGGCGTCCTCACTGATTGGAGTGCACTGAATGGTGTGCTTTGCCTCACCCCTTCATTCACTTGCTGCCTCCGTCTCCTTTGTTTACCGTGGCAGTCTGATCAATAGTATCTCTAGGCAGGGGGGGGGGGAAGAAACACTGTAAGATAGCCGATCGTCCGCTCTGACAGCTCTCCCGATCAACATCCGTCGCAGAGCTCCGATACCAGAGTGTCCGCCAGTCACGGTTCCGGCCCGGGTGTGCGCGCTGTCATTTCCCCTCGCGCTGTTGTTCAGGAGGGTGTCGATCGCGCTCCTTGCCCCAAGGTTGATCGCGGGGCTCCAAGAGTGCTTAACGTCGTGCCGCAGTTCCGGCCGGCAGGCGTGCGCTTCCACCAAAGGCCGGGGCTTTGAGGCCTGAACGGTGCTCCGCTTCACCGATGATGTCCGTACGGCCACACTTTTCCCCCAGGCACCGGGAGCGGCTCAAACTGCAGCTGAGCTCCGCGGCAGTTGCTAATACTGCGTGAATGAATTGGTGCCTTCTGCTAAAGCCGGATTCCTTCAGGATAGTATGATGGTTGTGCGGAGCTCCTCTCTTAGGCGGCCATCTTCGGCGCCGGCAAGCTCCACCCCCCCACTCTCAGGTACTTACATAATTCTGATGACCAATGACTTCTTGTGGCAGCTGAGCCCGGCTGCATGTGCTGCGGCGGCAAGCTGGTATCGGATCCGCACGCGCGGATGTGAGTGATACCGCATCCGCGCCGGTGCCGTGAAGTCAGATGCCAGCAGCTCTGCTCCTATATTGCTGCACTATTTCGCAGGCGACTCATGAGGCCTGCCTCACCCGAGTAAGCCACAGGTAGGCCTGGGGTCATGGGTTGAGTCGCCTGGCGGGCGAGATCCCATCATGCTGCTTTGATCAGCTCTTACGCTGTTGACAAAGACAATTCACCTACGGCCGGAGTTGCCTGGGCCCGGCTGTCCTGGGGTGGCGCAGGAATCGATCCATTCCTCAAGATCCCCAGCGCAACAGGGTCAAATAGCTCGAAGCTGGCTCCCAGGCTGCTGCGCAGTTTGGAATTACGGCGCCGCCTAAAGGGCAGCCAAAACTTAATAAAATGCTTCCCGCTCGCACCGCGGGCGGCAGCTGAGCTCAGCAGGACGATGGGACCTGTGACTCATCCCCCACCTTAGCCTGTGTCTGTCTCTGATGCACTCACTAGTTGTCAAGCCATGGGCGCTGACTCCTGTGAGGTCGTTGGCAGTTATGCGCATGCCGACTCGGGGGAGGGGGGTATCTGACTACAATAGAAACATTGTAGCAAGCGGAGTACAGCTGCGGGCAGATCTAGAGCCAGCCCTCTAGCCTACGGGAGCATCGCACTCTGCCAGACTGCCGGCTGCAGCTCAGTCATGCATTATAGCACCGCTCCGCTTGTCAGCAGAGAAGGCGCTATAATGCGTGATTTTGCATTTCAGTGCGGTGATGCGGACCACCACACTGAAATGCGTTAGACTAACGCCTGATGCGTGATACTTGGCAGGACTGTAAAATTGCAACTATGCAGAAAATCAGCTTGCAAAATAATGTATAACTCCTTTTCTGGTCTGTTAACCAGGATTATTTAGAGCAATTCAAATGGCTAACTCCAGGGTTTCACATCTCTCCTTCCGTTCAACGGGTACCGTTTTCAACAGATCTTTATTTCTTCTTTTTCTAGTATTAATATCACCCCTTTCGTTTTACGGGCACCGTTTTGCACCACACTAAGATGGCTGCTACATTTACTTGGGTTTTCTAGTCAGTCTTCACATCAGTGTAGTTCCGACCTTGTGACCGGACTTCAGTTATCGCGGGAATTTTGGTCTTTAAACTAACACGGCATTTTGCTGCGTGTACATCGTTATAACACTCGTCAGGATCAGAAAGGCCGTCTACTTCACCACCTTCCGATGAGTTTTTCTTTCAGCTGTCCGTGTACTCCTTTCATAGAGCGCGCCTACATTCCTGTGGGCGTCATTTTCTTTGCCTACCGTACTCACGGTGTTTTTGTGTATTTTCATGTTTTTTCAGGCTTCGTCCTTCACTTCTGATATAGTGAGGTAATATTACACTCTTCACTTGGGGTGCTGTTTTTAGGCACTCCGTTTCGCATATCCTTTACTTCCTTCATTTTCCAAAACTGTCACGCACTTCAAATTCTTACAGTGATTTTACAGACCCGTCCTTTTCATCAAGAGTACTTTGCAGCTAGGTCCCAGCAGTGCGTTTCAGTAAGCATTTTTAGACTTTTTTTCGAGCACACGGTTCACCCGGTTATGCATGTACTTATCTTGCACTCAGCTACACCCATCGTTACTATTATTTTTAAACAATCGGGGCTCTGTTTTTGGCTTTACAGCACCCTGTTCACTTGGTTTCTCATTGTACTGGTGGCAGTAACTTGTGAAGTTGTTCGTTTCATTACATGAGGTGTTGATTTTGAGGCATGTGCATTTCACTACAACCATCTAGGCATGCAATGTCCTCACACTTTAATCCCGCAGTTGTGGGTGTCATTTTATTTTCGTAGCTATAGGATTTATAGTGTTCAGTGTAGCATTATAATTTTTGGTTACTATTCTGTTTATATTGCAGTGGCCCCCGAAGAAGGGACGATGGGTCCCGAAATGCATTGGGCTGCACACTAGTGACCTGCATTTTCAGATTATTGTATCTGTTTCAAGGAACATGGATTATGTATAAAACATGTGTAATATGTACAATGTAATACCATTGTAATCATGGATGTGTTTTTGATTACATTTATGTGATATCAAACAACAAAGATTATTTTCTTTTGAATCAACTAGAGTCTGAATATTTGTTTGAATATATCAAGATTTCGATTGAGAATTTTAGTGTAAAATTGTTTTTAACTACTGACAAACAGCGTTTTGTAGTGCACGCAGTGTTTCAAGCAACTGTTGTGCTTGATTCATTCAGATTTATTCCTTATGTGGGACGGGCAGCCCACAGATACTGCGGAGCACACCTGCACCACTTTAGTTTTCTTCAAACTGTAGTATCAGTACGTAGAAATTGTTAACTTACTACTACGATGTGCACCGTCAATTTCTAATTTCATTAAGTACACTTTAACTGCCTCCTTGCACGGTTGCACTCACACTTCAACAACATGACTTCATTCGAAAGCATCGCAAGCACAACAGAAAATCGCGCAGAAACCAAAGCATACACGTCTGAAGAAGCCACTGAAATCTATGCTCTAATCAAAGCTACCAAAACATTTGACACCCAGGAAGGGTCCATTACCCAGCAATTAAAACATCTGGAATTTATTTGTCAAAGAGAATTGAACCAAAGACTCCATGCATCTACGCTGATCCAGTACCATAAACACAAAAGAATACCAAGGGGTTTGCGACTAGCAATTAAACCTATGCTCTTTCGCTTTCAGTTTAATAAACCATTTATGGATAGATGGTATGCTATGCTTAATAAGTGTTCATTGGATTTAATTTTACTTATAGTGGAAGAACTCTCCAAAACTATCAGGGAACTTGAAGAAGAGATTCACAATGTCAAACTGGACCTATCCAAACGTATGGTTACAGAAGATTGGTCCAGCACCTTGGAACAAATCAATATTAAACTTGACAATTATGGTAAAGCACTCCAAGAACATAAACTACGTAAATTTAAGAGGGACACCATAGATTACCGTCTAAATGAAGTATACACATGGGCAGACATGTACTCTCAACGGAGACCCAGCAAAAATCCCCACACTTCATCAGAGGAAAGTATCGTTTCTGACCGTGAGATACAACCAACCAGACCACCCGTGAACGTTGAAGCAGCAAGAGGAGAAGTTGCTACAACCAGTCGAACAGAAATGGAATCTAGCGATACTCGGTCGATGAGTTCCACTGAATCTTTTTTATCCAAAGGTCAACAACCTACACAACCACCGGATTTAACCACAGCAAAAGCCAGCGGAGGTCCTTCAAAATCCGCAGAGGAAAAAGCAAAAGAAAAAGTTAGTCAAAACTTGCGGAGCCAGAAAACAACGTCATAAATATCTCCTCGCAAGTTTTGACTATACAACAACTACAAATCCTGAACAAAGGAACTACATTTGTACCCACATACAATACCACCATCCATGAAACCGAACTGGCGTTGTACCGTTTCATGCGATCCGTGCGACCATGTCATTTTTTTTACAACGTCTTGATCAACCCAATCATGAAAGAAGATCATGAGTTTCTAGAATTCAAACCCAGGAGTACTTTCACAGCACCAGTATCCCATAAAATGCTTGATTCATTTGAATCACTAGTTAAACACGATCTCAACAAACTGGAATATCAACAATGCAAAAGTCGAAACTTGTCAAAATCTGAAAGAAATACCTTGAAACAATTGGCCAGCAATGAAAATCTAATATTTCAGCCTGCCGACAAAGGAGGTGCTCTTGTAGTTATGGACTCCACATACTACAACAGAAAGGTACAAGACCATTTGGCCGATGAAACAACATACTTAAAATTGGATCATGATCCCACCTCAGAGATCGCACAAGTTTTAACCAAAATTCTTGATCATGCACTAGATATGGATTGGATCTCAGTGAAAACCAAAAGTTTTCTCACTAAACAATTTCCTAAAAGGCCACATATTTATATGTTGCCTAAAATTCATAAACACCCAGTAGACCCACCCTTCAGACCCATTGTGTCTGGGTCTATTTTTGAACCACTGGGCATTTACATTGACCAATTTTTACAACCTATAGTACGTCTATGGAAATCCTACATAAGAGACACCACTGACTTTTTATCGCGTCTACAGAACTTGGATTTGACAAACATCGAACAATGCATACTGTGCACCATAGACGTTACCTCATTGTATACCTCAATTCCCCTACAAGAAGGTCTTGAAGCCATTGAATGGGCTCTCTTAAACCAGCCGCAAGTGCGTGCACATAAAGTTTTCTTGATGGAATTATTGCAATTCTGCTTGCAGCACAGTTACTTCCGTTGGCAAGAAGAATTTTTTCTTCAAATAAGTGGGACATCCATGGTTTTTGGGGGGGCCCCCTCATATGCCAACATCTTCATGGCCGCATTCGAGCAAGAATACATTTATGAAGATCCATCATGGAGCCAACATCTGATTATGTACTGTCGATACATTGACGACATTTTTTTAATCTGGTCGCATACTGAAGCATCACTGAAACAACAAGTTGAATTATTGAACACCAAGAACAATCTGATTCAGTTCACGTATAACATCAGCAACACCCAGGTACCATTTCTGGACATTTTAGTGGAGAAGGATAACTCGATTATCAACACAAGTGTGTTTGTCAAACCCACTGACCGGAACAACACCCTGCTTTTTCAAAGCTTCCACTCCCCCCATTTAGTGCAGAATTTGCCTTATTCGCAAATGCTTCGCTCCAAGAGAATATCTTCTACCACCGTTAAATTCGAGCAGGACATGTCCCGAATCAAGAACAGATTCTTACAACGAGGATACCCCACAGACATCATACAACAAGCAGAGAATCGGATCCAAAATATAGACCAGAGTGATCTTCTAAGTATCAAACAAAAAATTCCTACCAATCGGATGGTTTTCGTATCAAAATTTTCCACTAAATCCAAAAGCATTTAGAAGATTATTGTGAGGAGATGGGAATTGTTACAGCGAGAACCTGATTTCGGTAACTCATTCAACCAACCTCCTTTGTTTGCATATACTAGAAGTCAAAATCTAAAGGAATTGCTCGCCAAGAAGAATCAACAAAGTGACATTAAACATACAGGAATGAAAAAATGCAGCAATTGCACCCATTGCAACAACGTGATACAACAGAACTTTATAACACACCCCAGAACAGGAGAATAAATCAATTTGAGACATTCATCTGATTGCAATACTGCAAACGTTATTTATTGCATTAAATATCCTTGCGGATATTTATACATCGGCAAAACAGAGAGTAAAATAAAAATATGCATTGGAGAGCACAAGAGTATGATCAGGACTAAAAATACTAATTCCAACCTAGTAGTTCATTGGCTTGATCATGGTCACAACATTACCCAAGTCCGATTTTTAATTTTGGAAAAATTACAAATTAAAGAAGGCATTGACCCGAGCAGAATGTTGTCTCAAAAGGAAGTCTTTTGGATAAAAAAATTCAATACCATGATGCTTTTGGGCCTGAACGACAAACTGGACTTAAGTTGCTTTTTATAAATTTCACCTTCTACTAGTCACACCAACTGTTTTACAACTCACATCTTACACCACCAGTCACTTACACTGTTGCACATTTTTTTTGCCTTTTTATCATGTCACCAGGGTTTCATAAGTGTACATTTTACCATGTATTTTCATATTTGGCGATATCTTTTGATTTACAGTTTTCATTCAGATTAGTTCCCATTCATCATTATTAATGCCAGTATCTACATGGTTAATAGTCTCTATCATCATCATTAATGCCAGTATCTACATGGTTTATAGTCTCTACGAGTTCAGTCTACACTTTATATTTGTCTGTGTTAAGCTGCATTTTCATGTCCATATTAATTCATGTTTACTTCATGTGCGTTTTCTTCAACATCACTGTCATTTATGGACATTTTTAAGAAAGATTAAGTGTACATTGCCATGTTGATATAGTACAGCGCCTGACTTTAGATGTAGATTACAGTCCTTTTACCATCACTGCAGGATAGTTCTGTTTTTGGTTTTTTCACACTTTCACTGATGGTATCTCATTATTACCTTGTTTCTGTACACCGGGCATATTATTATCGTGTACTTTTTCACCAGATCTTTTTGTTTTCCGGTATTCACATCTCTCCTTCCGTTCAACGGGTGCCGTTTTCAACAGATCTTTATTTCTTCGATTTCTGGTATTAATATCACCCCTTTCGTTTTACGGGCACCATTTTGCACCACACTAAGATGGCTGCTACATTTACTTGGGTTTTCTAGTCAGTCTTCCCGTCAGTGTAGTTCCGACCTTGTGACCGGACTTCAGTTATCGCGGGAATTTTGGTCTTTAAACTAACACGGCATTTTGCTGCGTGTACATCGTTATAACAATCATCAGGATCAGAAAGGCTGTCTACTTCTTTCTTTCAGCTGTCCGTGTACTCCTTTCATAGAGCGCGCCTACATTCCTGTGGGCGTCATTTTCTTTGCCTACCGTACTCACGGTGTTTTTGTGTATTTTCATGTTTTTTCAGGCTTCGTCCTTCACTTCTGATATAGTGAGGTAATATTACACTCTTCACTTGGGGTGTTGTTTTTAGGCGCTCCGTTTCGCATATCCTTTACTTCCTTCATTTTCCAAAACTGTAACGCACTTCAAATTCTTAGTGATTTTACAGACCCGTCCTTTTCATCAAGAGTACTTTGCAGCTAGGTCCCAGCAGTGCGTTTCAGTAAGCATTTTTAGACTTTTTTTCGAGCACACGGTTCACCCGGTTATGCATGTACTTATCTTGCACTCAGCTACACCCATCGTTACTATTATTTTTAAACAATCGGGGCTCTGTTTTTGGCTTTACGGCACCCTGTTCACTTGGTTTCTCATTGTACTGGTGGCAGTAACTTGTGAAGTTGTTCGTTTCATTACATGAGATGATGATTTTGAGGCATGTGTGTTTCACTACAACAATCTAGGCATGCAATGTCCTCACACTTTAATCCCGCAGTTGTGGGTGTCATTTTATTTTGGTAGCTATAAGATTTATAGTGTTCAGTGTAGCATTATAATTTTTGGTTACTATTCTGTTTATATTGCAGTGGTCCCCGAAGAAGGGACGATGGGTCCCGAAATGCATTGGGCTGCACACTAGTGACCTGCATTTTCAGATTATTGGATCTGTTTCAAGGAACATGGATTATGTATAAAACATGTGTAATATGTACAATGTAATACCATTGTAATCATGGATGTGTTTTTGATTACATTTATGTGATATCAAACAACAAAGATTATTTTCTTTTGAATCAACTAGAGTCTGAATATTTGTTTGAATATATCAAGATTTCGATTGGGAATTTTAGTGTAAAATTGTTTTTAACTACTGACAAACAGCGTTTTGTAGTGCACGCAGTGTTTCAAGCAACTGTTGTGCTTGATTCATTCAGATTTATTCCTTATGTGGGACGGGCAGCCCACAGATACTGCGGAGCACACCTGCACCACTTTAGTTTTCTTCAAACTGCAGTATCAGTACGTAGAAATTGTTCACTTACTACTACGATGTGCACCGTCAATTTCTAATTTCATTAACTCCAGGGTTTGTCAGAGGGGATAACCAACAACAAAACCTTTGCCTACTACGGTAATCTACATGTAAAAAAATAGAATTTACATGTAAAAAAGGTCTGTCCAAAGGTTTAAACACAGTGTAATCATTACCCACCATTAAGGACCTATTCGCTTTAATATGTGCTTTTCACATTAAATAGGCCAGTCATAATGTTTCATAATAAAATTAATGATCAGGGCCATGGCATCTAGCAAAAGCTTTTTCTATGAACCAATCAGACGTATCACTGTTTCTTGCTTACTACTACAGCAAATTATAAAAAGTATGTCTTAGCCATCAAACTCAGATATATTCTGTAATTAAAGCTGCATTAAAATCTGAACAGGGCCCCCAACATTGTGGCATTTCTTGGGAAGGGTAATCCCTAAGCCTCATAATCAACAACATCCCTGCTGTGGTCTAGTGGGAAGTTTGAAACCAGGAGGTGCAGTATTGCAAAGTTCCACCACTCAAATTACTTTCATATTTCACTATACTAATTTACCACTAACACTGTACGGGTTTCAGAGTAGCGTGCTACTCGCCGAAAAATAGCACTTCAACCCCCCCATCAGGGGTAGCAAGCGATATATAAATTCAAACCCCTTTCCCTCTCTATCCCTCCACTATCTTTCTCAATCCAAATAACTGACTAACATATCCACCACTCAAATTACATTCCTATTTTCACTATACTAATTCACCACTAATCCTTTCTGGGTTCCGAAGTAGTGTGCTACTCGCCGAAAAAGTGCTTAGACGCCTCGTCAGGGGTAGTAAGCGCTATATAAATGCAATTACAATTACAATTGTTCCTCAAGACATTTTTCCTCCGACCTGTTTGCTTTGGATACAGTTGGCTCAGGTTGCAATGAATATAAATCCTCCTAATTTCTATGAACATAAATCCTACTGGTTGCCATAGGCATTGTGCCTTCTCACTTCTATAGAATTGTTTTCTCATTGGTAGCTATGGACATGAATCCTCCTAGTTTTTATGGATATGGTTCTCCCTGCTTGCTATGAGCATTTTCCCACCTGCTAGCTATGGTCAGTGGTCCCCCAGATTGCTATTGACATTTTTCTCCTGGGTCATATAGGTATAATTCACCTAGGTCACTTTGGGCTGGGCCTAGTTGCAATGGACATTTCTCAGTGTTCGCTACAGACATTGTTCTTCCTGATTTTTATGGACATGCTTCTCCCTGGTTGCCATGGGCATACTTCTCCCTGGGTGAAAGGGATTTTATCCCTACTTGCTATGGCCAAAATTCTCACTGGATGTATTAAATAATATTCCTCCTGGTTTTATGTACATTATTTGTCTGGCTTGCTATGGCACACTTCATCCTGGTTGCTATGGACAATGTTTCACCAGTTTGGATTTAAAAAAAAAAAAATATTATCTCAAGTTAGAAATGTTCAATACATAACACTTGATACACAAAATATGTATACAGAAAAAAAAGATGAAATCGTTGAGGTGAAAATGTCATCCGACATAAAACATAACCTACTGCAAAATAATAATAATAATAATAATCAGGGGCCAGGATATCCCCGAAAGAAACATACATACTTGGGGCCGACCCTGACAAGCATCTAAGAGAAAAAGTATCAATCAGCATTATAATGTGATAAACCCCAGCTGAGACCTGTCAAGATTTTATCAAGTTTCCTGAGTGAAGAAGGACCTCTCGCTTTGGCCAAGGCCAGCTCTGGAAATTTGTCTTTGTAGTTGCTATGAACATAGTTTACACTGGTTACTATGGACTTTTTTCTTCCTGATTGCACAGGGCATAGTTCACCTGGGTGCTATCGGCATTGTTACTCTTGGTTGCTCTGGTCATAGTTCTCCCAGGTTACTACGGACACATTTCTCCCTGCTTGCCATGGCACTGTTCCACCTGGCTGATGTGGACATATTTCTCCACGATTGCTATGGATATTTATTCTCATCGTTGCTATTGACATAGTTCTTACTGGTTGCTACGGACTGTGTTGCTACGGACTGTGTTGCTCCTAGTTTCTATGAATGTTTTTATTCCTGCTTGCTATGGACATTTTATCTCCAGGTTCCTATGGGCATAGTTCTCCATGGTTGCTAGGGATATTTTTCCTCGTGGTTGCTATGGCATTTTTCTCCTAGTTTGCTTTGCACCTTATTCCTTCTGGTTGCTACAGACACAGAGACACATTGCCATGGACACTGTTCTACCAGGGGGCTTTAAACTTTTTGTCTCATGGTGTCTATGGACATAGTTCCTGCTGGTTGCTGTGGACAATTTTCCTCGTGGTTGCTACTGCACTTTTTATCCTAGTTTTTATGAACTTTTTTCTTCTGTTTGCTATAGACATTATTCCTCCTGATTCTTAAGGACATAGTTTTTACTGGTAACCATGGACATTGGTTCACTCGGTTGCTATTGATGGTTTCTGCCCTGTTTGCTATGGACATAGTTCTACCTAGAAGCTATGGACATTGTTTCTCCTAGTTGGTAGGGGCGTTGTTCTCCCAGGCTGGTATGGATACCATTCTACCTGTTTAATGTGGACATTTTTCCATCTGGTTTGACATGGGCTTAATTCTCCTGGATTGCTGTCGACAGAGCTCTCTGTATGAACATTTTCCCTTTGGTTGTTCTGGGCATCTCTGTGCCTGCTTGGATATTGTCCTACTGGTTGCTGTGGATATGCTCCTACCTTATTACTACAGACAGTTGTCCTCCTGGTTTCTATGGAAATAGTTTTCAATGCTTGCAATGGACATTGCTCCTTCTGATTGCTGTGGGCATCTTGCCAGGGAACAATGTAATATTTTGATATGTGGTGAGGGACAGAAGGAAAGAAAGATATCTGTAACAGGAGCCACCCTCATTACCAGTGTTTTCGAATTATGAAACAATTGGACTACTGAAATTAAACCATTTGCTTTACAGAAATATAGAGCTGAAAGGTGAAAAAATGCACGTTTTCAGCATTGCAAATGTTGATAATTTTTTTCACAGGAACAATTCAGTAGCTGCAATGCACACACCTTGCAGTCAATCAATCTGTGACCCTTCTCGATCTTATCCATCATGTGATGAAAACCAGACACAACATACCATACATAAATAAGTTATTTATTTGTTAAGTACATTTCATAAAAAACGAAACCCATATTCCCTTGGTCCACATGCTGGTTCCTCCTCTAAGCATGGTTAATCACAGTGGTTTTGAAGAATTCGTCTTGCTGATGAGGGGAGTGGGATCCAAACTCCCTTTCCTGCACCCCATGCTGGTAAAATCACCGAGTCCCAGTCCTGATGATCAAATGCATTTCAGTGCCAGTATGTTCACTCTGTGTGGTGGCTCAAAACGGCAGGCTCAGGTTATAGCAACTCTTGCAGAAGAAATGATCATAAATGGTCCAGGCAGATTCCAAAATATCTCCTTTATCACACAACCAACACCTACAATGGCACCAGACAAAGGTTTGTATAACAGTTCAAACACAGGTTTTACCCAATTCCTCTGCAGTGCTAGCAAAGAAGCCATTTGTTTAACGGTATATCAATTTCAAACAAATATTTCCTCAAAAAACAAGAATGAGAAGGGTTGATCCTGCTTCCATTCTGCCAACAAGGAGGGTTGTAGACAAATCAGAATGAAACACTGATACGTGCCTGACTGCCCTACACTGCCAACAGTTCAGAAACACTTTCTGGTCGGGAAGACCATGCTACGGTCTCTATGAGCCACAAATGTAACTGTTACCATGTGCTACAGCATAAAGGTAGACAGCTATACTCTCGTCAGTTGGACTCGCAAAAAAAACGAGGAAGGCAAATCAACACCCTAGCAGAAAAATATGTGCATGATTGCAAAACTTGGGGTGGTTACGATCACGACCGCTTAGGAGTGCATGCCGCTCTGTTCCTCAAGGCTGTCTTGAAGTGTAGACAAACTGCTGGGGGTGTAAAGATCAGAGATCCACTAAGTTTTGCAGTTATCAAGGCACAAAGTCATTTTACAAATTACCTTTCATAGGGCAGGAAACAGGGCTGAGGAAAGCTTCCAGACATAGCTATAATGGCACTTGGCCCAAATGCACTAAATCTCACTGTGATCAGTCTGATTATCTACCTCCATTATATACTTTTCCACTGTAAGTAAAAAAAACTCAACGTTTAGGGAACGTTTTCAGAGAACAGTGTTTTCTTATACCAACAAGAATCATAAGATAAGTCCATGGACAAGAGAAGAGATCGCAAGTACAATACTATCAGAAAAAGCACAAGAAAAACCCTGGAGCAATCGGGCACAGGAGCAAAAGCCAGGCAGCGAAGAGCAAGACAAGCACAAGAGCGTGACAAACAGGCAGAAGCATCAAGATGCCAGGCGAAAGGCCATATACAGACAACAGAGTAGGAGACCAACACTGGTACAAGAGCGTAACAAATGCCAAGAAATATAATGAAACGGGCTCAGAGACTCATGAAAATAGGTCCAGGAGCAAATAAACACATAAGAACATTAGACAAGATGAAGAGATGAGTTGCAGAAAACAATAACAACACACAAGCAACAGTCGTGCAGAAAAGCATGAGCCAGCACAGGAGCATGAGAAAGGTGTATGAGCAACAAGTGTAAACAAGCATTTGCAATGCAATAGGTCTCGCATTTTTAAAACTTTGACCTATTGGTACTACAAACGACAATGCCTTTTATTATTGCAGGTATTTTAAAAACATAAATGAAAGGCATTGTCATTTACAATGCCAATAGCTCAAAATCTCTCAAATACGAGACTGATTGCATTGCAAAAGCGTGTTAATTTTCTCTCGAGGGCTACTGCACTTTACCACGCAAGCGGCCAAATGGCATATGCATGATTAAATGAGCAGTAGCAGCCCCAGCCTGCACCGCTTTGACATTTCCACTGCCTGCTGCCGAAAAATGGAAAGAGGCTGGAGAGCACAGGGAAGGTATAGAAATGAAATATGTAGGAGGTTGAATGATTTGTCGAGAATGACATGACCTCCAGTGCGAAGCCGGGCTTGGAATCCAGGCTAATTTAAAGTCCGCCCCAAAGTCCCTACAAGCATCTGCTGCAATCCGAAAGAAGGCTGCTAATGAAAATGTTAGGATTTGTTATTTGAGATGTAACGCCTAACACTACAAAAATATGCAAGAGAGGACGACTGGGGCTTGCTTGACTTAAATGTAGTCTTTTCCTTCGATGGAAGAATGATGTGCATGTCTCCACATCAATATGCGCAGCTGGCCCCGACACGGGAATAATGAAATGCACACTTTAATGACTGTGAATTAATGCCTCTGAATGTGAAAAGGTGACAACGGGGAGCGCGGAAGCGTGTAAATGTAAACAGTTCGCAGCATGGGTGGCCCTTTCACCTCATACTTCACTCCCTCCACACTGTAATCACCCCGCGTCCAGGAGACACAACGCCCTTTTAAATGAGGTAATTAACCTAACAATGTTCACATCAAAAGTGAAAGAGCAATGTTGCAAGTCACCGAATTTCCCATTTCACCAGTGCGATCAAATGTGCACATTTCACGCATATAATACAACACAGCTATCAACTCGAATTACTTTTAAACAGTAATTATTTGCGAGAACCTGTGTGCGTGCGTTTTTGTGTGTGTCCCCGCCAGGCATCGAATTCAAAGCAAGCAGGAATAGCTTTGGAAAAACGCCCAAACATGCTCGAGTCCTACCAAAAGAAGTCCAACGCTAGGTAAAGGCAAGGACAATAAATGCAAGCAGTGGCAGAAAATAACAATCAAAAACAAGCTGACGAAATGCTTCTTCACGAGCACATGCTGCATTTAAAGGGCCTTTAGATGTTTCCCGTGCCAGTGACCTTGCCGCTTCAGAACTCTCTGGCGTTTGTGACCGGTGGCACCGCTGCTTTTGAGTAGTGGGGGCGGGGTCAGGGAGTGCAATGTGAGTCTGGGGACGCAGCAGTATCGGAGGGCACAGAGCGCGTCCGATACAATGAAAGTAAAAGCGCAGTATGCCGCGCTGTTAAACAGCATTAAATCGATCTTTGTAAAGTTCAAAACAAAAGCGCAGCCACCACTTTTCACGATAGCGTGCACAACACGCTAAATATGTAAACAATGAACAAAAGAAAAGCACGCCCAACATTATTCCAGCTCAGGCAGCTGGCTGCTGAAATAAACAAGCATGGCCGCAAAAGCGAAAGCTGCCCGCGAGGCAAATTAATTAAATAAACAAGCGCGGTCCCCAAAGTGAAAGAGGACCGTGCTGCAAATAACAAAATAAAAGAGTGCTCACCAACTTATGGAGACCGTGTAACGCCACAAGTAAAAGATCCAGTCCTGATGGGCGGTCCCAAAAGGAAACAGGGCGGTTACAAGGCGGGACTAAGAAGCCTCAGTATCAATCGGAAGCCAGCATTTACCATGGACGATGACATCAGCCAATGAAAAATATGGGCGGGGCTTCCATACCACTTCTAAAAAAATACCCTAATACAGCATGCCTCGCAAAGCGAGTAGCGCATGCGCTGCAATGCTAGGCAAGACCTAAAAAGGCATAGGATCGTTACTAGACCGGCTCATGGGCAACCAAAAAAAAAATCTAGGCCCGCATTGTGCACCCTCTGCGTATATCAACTTTCCCTGTCGAATTTACCTTTAGAACACCCAAACTTCAAAAAGTTGACGGGCATAACATTAATTTAAGCTCAATCACTCCAATTCTAATTTTATTTCAACCAAGGCCAACACATTTTACTATCTCCAAGTCACTTGCACATGGCCACAAATTAGCAGTATCTTCAATCACCATATCTATATATCACATATCTCAGAAAGCTCCCATGCATCTTGAGATATTCTCATTATTATTACAAGGCCTCATATGAAAGATGTAGAAGCATCATCATTCTGAAAAAAGGGCAGTAGTTATTTCAGTTCTGTTCGGTGCACCCTAACGCTCAACTGACGTCATTCGGCCTACCACGGCTCAGACACGAAAACAGTTCAGGTGCAGCAAGGCTGTGCTGAGGGCCATTTGCTACAGGCCCAGGACCCCAGTTCCAGGGGTCAGAGACAGAGGTAAGTATTCGACTTGAGCTGTGGACATCATACCAGCTTGCTTTGCAGAAGCAAAGACCATTTTATTCTGCCCAAATGATTGCAGATACACACCACCCTCGTGACTTGGGGCTCAAGTTATACAGCTTGTTTTAGGTTTTGGGACGTGCATAAGTAAACATCCTTTTATATGAATCACGGGTCAGATAAAAGGATTTTGAACACTTGAACCCTTAGTATATATAGAGATTCATGCATACATAGATGCAATGGGATGCACGTCGGTTGTAACAAATTAATTTCCTTGGTTTATATTAGCATTAAGTGCTTCAGCACAAAACACTAAGGGGCCTACGGGAACACATCAGAAAAGAGGAGATCTTATAGTCAGCTTCTGCTACAGCACCATTGCACAAAATTTGACCATTTATTTATCAGAAATGGTAAACGTGGCTAGGTCTGCCAATTAAAATAGACAAACTGATAAACGATCAAAAATATTTGAAAAGTAACACAATTAAAAAGTAGCCTAAGGTGCATAACAGAGTACACCACGGTTTTCCAGTCTACACTTGGCAATTGTGGTGGGCCTGGATACTACATTAAGCTGAATACCCACCTTTGTTACAGGATTCAGGAGTGGCGTTCTCCAACGTCATCAGGACCAATCACAGTTTGCGTGAATTATAGGACAGTGGACTACCCTTCCCCAAATCTTGCTGAGCAAGGGCCCAGCTGTAAACATATTGTTGCTGTAGTGAAGAGTTGTTTTAACATTCCAAAGTGGCCTTCCTCAAACTGAAGCTCAGTTGAAAGATCACTGTTTTGAACCAAGCATGTTTTCCATGGCACTGGAAGGAGCAAGCACTTCCCAAATATTCACTGTACCAACAATACCTTCAGTTGGTCCACGCATAAACACTAGTAGTGAAATATTCCACTATGTAAACCACATAATATTTGTGCTGAATGATGAATAGTGAATATTTCTGTTCCCCTGAAAAAGTTAATTTGGAGAGACTGAGCAATATATTGCCAGCAGTTGAGAAAGATATGGATTTGCGATCCACCCTCATTTTCCACCAGTAGGTACGACGGAGATGGAAGCCAAAAGAAGTCCCTCCTTGAAAGGGTATTTGCATTGGAAAGGCACAACCGATGTAGTTCCTGCTACCTATAGCTAGTGGCTTGCAGAACCTCATTCAGGGGTGGCCAGGACAGCTGCTCGCACAGTTCTTTCTCAAGCCTCTTGTAGGACTTCTTGGACTCCCACTTGCCACGAAGAGAACGAAGACAGTTCAAGGCGCCATGGTCAATGGCAGTCTGAAAAAGAAAAAGACAGTATTCAGGACCTAATGGCTGTTTGCACCCTAGACTGCTATGCCTAGATTAGGGGGGTTAACATCACTTCAACGCTGAACTGTAAGGAAGGGAAACTTTGCTTTTGTTTTTAACCATTTTCCTGTGGTACCTTTGCTCCGCAACTTGGAATATTTGTTCTCAAATAGCACATTTTACCTTATCCTGCACATCCAAGGGGATGGCTCGCAGTGAATCACTTTAAAACCAGATTAAAAGATCTGTTCTGAGCAATCATGAAAATGCAAAACTTGTTAGTATAAAAGTCAAGTCTTTAACACAGGAACCAGTAAAGTGCACGGTCAATGTGTTCTGCTTAACTCTGTGAGCTGTAGGGGCAGTAGGAACACTTGTTATGATCAGCAGCAGAGGGTGAATTATTAAGAGGTGGGCTAGTTCTGCAATTGGCCAACAGCTGCTGCCAGCTCTGCAGAAAAGTGTGATCTCTGTAGAAGCAAACTGTATGCTTCGCGGCAGAGTGTATGTTCGATAGCAATGGGTATGGTGGAAGAGTTCTATGTATCTGAGCAAATATTTCAGTATTCAATTTATTTATACTCTTCAGGTGTATTCTGTGGTACTAGTTTTTTTCCCTGTGGAAGATGGCGAGATCTACAGCAGACTAACAGCTCTTTATTATTAGGTAAGTTGTGGTGCAGTGTAAGAAGCTGCCAGGTTCGTCTGTAATGGATACATGCTTGTGTAATGAACCAGTTCTGCAGAATTTAATGCATTCAGTGCCAGTGAGCATGCTTTGCATTGTTTTGTTCAGATCACATTGTATGCTTGCAGAGCGAGAGGACATGAGGTGTCAGCAGAAGATACATATCTCCTAGTAGCCTTACCTCCAGGAGGAACGCAGTGATGAAATTGAGTCCTACAATTCCCAGGAGCACCATCTTGAAATTCATGTCATCGATGACCCTCAGCTCCAAGAGGGTTTCCAAGAACTGTGGTGGGTAGAGTGTAAGCCATATCATCAAGGCTCCAAGGAAGAGGAGGGCACCCAGGAACAATACTGTGGGAGGAAGAGAAAAGGATGAAAACCTAATCTGTCTACCATTTTAGCAGAACAAGAAGAAACTATATGGTTGGAAGGTGTGCCATCGCAACCACCAGTAACCTCCCAGTAGAAACATACTTTAGTGAATTCAACTTCCATCAGTCGCAGGCACATCTGAGAAGGTAGTGAAACGGAATGCAATTTGAGTCCCTATTACATACAGAGTCAGAGTAACAAGTGCAAGTCACAACCGCCCAATGTGGCCTTAGCAGGGAAGTTCTAACTGTGATGAACATCATACTAGGCATTACAAGGCTGACCTCAGGGCAATAAAAATGTGCAACTGCTTCCATGGAAAGCTGAAGATGGGGAAGAAAGATGACAGAGTGATAGGCTGATCCAGGTGGAAGATGACACCACCTTTGGCAGAAAAGGGGTGCATTTATGTAGGACTAGCTTGTCTGAGCAGAAGACATTCAATGGAAAACAAGGTCTGAAACTCGAAGAACCTATGAGCCAAAGTAATCATAACTAGGAAAATAGTCTTGAGAGTCCACAGATAAAGTGAACTGTGCACTGGTTCAAACGGGGATACCATGATAAAATTAAGAACAAAGGGCCAGATGTATGAAAACATTATGCGGTTGCATACCCCATGAATTTCAAAATTACAGGGGTTGCAATCACAAAATAGTATTTGGCCATGCTCTAAACTCTTTATGACATGCCATGGCCTTTCTGAGGAACAAAAGAGGTTTTTATAACTCATTCCGAATTGCATGTAGAAGGAATCGTGAAAGGGGTGTCCCCCTCCTAGTTGTGATTTAGAATGGTACGTATTAATGGTTTGTGACCGCAATTGTGGTCGAAAGCCACTGAAAAGTTACTGACACCTTAAAGGAGGTGGTTACTGATTTGCAAAGGGCAATCTGTCCCCGACAGATAGCTTTCCCTTTGGGAATCATGTCAGGCGGCCTCAAGCAGGTAGTGGTCCATTGCAGCAGGCAGTGATCCGATGGACCATGCCTGCCCCCCTCATGTATTCACAAACAAATATAGCTTATGCTCCTATAAAGAACACATGATCTTAAAAAAAAAAGAAAAAAAAGTTTCCCAGTTGGGAATGATAACTCTGGGATGGAGGTCTGGAGTCCCTTAGAGGACACCATCCCTGCACAGGTAGACGATTGCAGGGGGCCATAAACAGCAACCAGCCTAAATAATATTTATTAGCTAGGTTGTTCTACAAACCCTTAGGAATAGACAATTTGCAATGCAATTAGTACATAGTTCTCATTGCAAATTGCACACCCATTATTAGCATAGCATATGATGTTCAATAGTCTCACTGCACAACACCAAAGCCTGAGTGGAAATATGTACAGCAAAACCTTTCAAGAAACACACTACTAGGAGGTACCTGAACAACGGTGGTTGGTCAGTGAGGCCAAAAAGGCAAACAATGCAGCTAAGTATCCTTTCCTGGTAGAAACAGTTAAGCCCTATTCAGAAAGGGAAAATGCAAATTGCAGGAAGTCTGACAGTCGAGCTCAAGAGGACTTAATATGGGAGTCTGGAATGAGAAGACAAACTTATCCCAGTGATCCACACAGTCAGTCTTGGTAACTGGTTTCTGAGCAGCTAAGATGACACCTGTTACTTGTTGAAAGTAGGCTGAAAGCCTCTAACTGGCACAATTTTTTCTTCATGCTTGCATACAAAGAGTCCGTGGAGTGGGATGGGGACCCAGCCATCCTGCTGCAAAAGAATATAAGTTACTTACCTGTAACTGTAGTTCTCCATTATTGCAATCTTTCATAGATTCACATGCTTGAATTATTCCCCATCGTCAAGATGGGAGTCCAACGGTACCTTAGAAAAGCAATGCAATGATAGGTATAGACTAGAGAGACCCTAGGCCCTTCAGTTTAGTAACATATCATTTTTTAAAAAGAGACCAAACTTAAGGTTCAACCAATCAGGTTGCCCACCATCTGGAACACTCCTGTGAGAAGTCCCAGTTCCTCAGATTTTAGAGCAAGAGTGTAAATAAACACCAACTGAGAGAGAAGTTGAGCTTCCCAGGGGATTAGGGCGGGTCGCATGTGAATCTATGAAAGATTCCAATACTGGAGAACTGCAGATACAGGTAAGTAACGTATTTTCTTACTACAGTATTGGATCTTTAATAGATGATTCACATGCTTGAATCAGATTAAATAGCATTTGAGAAGCACATTTTCTCACATAATGCAAAATATATACATGTAAGAAAAGATGTATACGAATCTATGCCTCAAAACACAGATAGAATACTATTTCAGAAAAATATAAAACTTACAATGCAAAATGTGCGTAACAGTGAGAGGATGGCGAGAGAAAGGAGACAGCTCACTTTCACTGGAAAAGATGCCGTAATACTGCTTGGCCCGCTGCTACATCACTGTGAACTGCCAATTCCAAGCAGTAGTGCTGCGTAAAGGTGTGTCTATTTTTCTGCCTGGCAAATCTCGAGAAGTGACACACCGGCAAACAGCGCAGTTGAAGTAGACATAGTTCTTGAGGAATGGGCATGCACCAATGTACTTAATGGTTTGCCTGCTTTCTGGTGAATGAAGTGAATGCCGCTAGATAGCTATCTAGCAATGCTCATTTTAGAAATAGGATACCCTTTCTTTGGAGCGCTGTAAACTACAAATAGTTGATTGGATTTGCGAAGCCTTTTGTTTTATCCAAGTAGAACTTTAAACATCTCTTGATATCTAAAGAGTGAAGTGCCCTTTCAGCTGGCGTCTTAGGAGCTGGAAAAAACGCTGCAAGAATTACAGGGTCATTGAGGTGGAAGTCTGAAGGGACTTTAGGAATAAACTTGAGGCTTGTGCGAAGAATCACCTTATCGTCCCCAAACTGGGAGAAAGGCTCCTGAATAGTGAGAGCCTGTATCTCGCTGACTCTTCTGGCTGATGTTAAGGAAAGTAGAAGAGCTACCTTCCACGACAGGAACTTGATATCCGGCCTGTGAATGGGCTGAAAGGAATCTTTCATGAGTTGTGAAAGTATGATCTTGAGTTGTCAGAGTGGACGAGGAGGTCTAACAGGTGGGTAGACCCTGAATAGTCCTTTGAGGAATTGCTTCACGAGTTTGGAAGACCATAAAGGAGGTCATGTGGAAGATGGCCTGAAGCAGGAGATGGTTGCTAAATGGACTTGAATAGATGCATGAGCCAGTCCCGATATTGCCAAATCGAGGAGATAGAAAGGATTTCTTCAGGAGAGGAGGAAAGTGGATGAATAGCAGTTTGGCACCATATGCAAAATCATTTCCACTTGAGGACTATCTGCACGAGCTCTGGCTAATATCTTCCTTCTGTCTGGTGGGATGTTTAAGTTAGCAAATTTGTTGAACTTAGGAGCCAGGCTGACAAGTGAAGTGACCTGGGATCTGGGAGCAGTGCTTGACCCTGGTTCTTTGTCAGAAGAGATGGCATTGGTTTCAACTGGATTTGGCTCCTCTCTGAGTGTAGTAACTTCGCAAACCAATGTTGGTGTGGTCCGTTGGCACTATGAAAATTATTCTGCATGGTTCGGCCTTCTTTTTCATGAGGGCTCCTGGGAGGAGAGGAATAGGAGGAAAGACGCAAGCAAAGATTACGGACTATGCGTTCGAAAATGCATTCTCCCACGACCCCAAATGAAGATGTCAGCTTGCGAAGAACCGGCATTTCCGGTTATGGGGGGTTGTGAAGAGATCCAGATTCGGTTTGCCCCACTGGAGAAAAACATTGTTGAGGGTCCTCTGATCGATTTCCCATTTGTGACAAGAGGTCCTCAATCTACTGAGAGTATCTGCTATGGTATTTTGCTTTCTGGGAACATGTTCCACTCGTAGATGTACTTTGTGGGAGATAAACCACTCCCAGATGCCTTGCGCTTCCTGGGACAGTAAGTGAGATCTTGTGCAACCCTGCTCGTTGATGTAGTGTATCGTAGTCATATTGTCCATGCGGATGAGCACTGCAGAATTGCGTATTCTGGGAAAGAAAGCCTGCAAGGCTAGATGTACTGCCTTGAGCTCTAGCAGATTGATGTGTAGATAAGCAGAAAATAAGAGTCGTAGAAGCCAATGTTGAATGGGGGTAAATCAAAATTGCTTAAATGTGGTGGAATCAGTGGAAAAAGGTGGGGACTGAAGCTGCTGGCCTCCTTTAGATCCACCTCTTTCACAAAAATAGCGGATGAAATATTGCAGTGTGTGAACGAGCTAGGGCAACTGACGCTATACCAGAAAGATAGTTGTTAAAGGTAAGTAACTTTGTTGTATGATTAATAATTCTAACTGTAGATTATTCACCTCTTAAATTTAAACCCAAGCTTTACTTAATGGATGTGGGTCTGGGTGAAGTACCAGCCAAAGAACGCTCAATCTGGGCAATCAAGCTAGATGATCCCCAGCTACATATGGATAGCGAGGTTGATCTGAAGACATAATCAAAGCTCATGAAAGGCATGGACAACTCCCAGAGAAACTGCAACAGGACAGAGGCAAGGCATACGCCCAGCCAAAAGGGCATAATGTTGAATGACTGTCACATTACAAAACACAAGTATCCTAAATGAAGCAGAAGAAACATAAGCTTCGCCCGCCAACCCTTTGTAGATGAGAAGGAAAAGGACAATACAAAGTCAACAAGAACATGATCTGCACTTCTGAATGGAAGGACAAGGAAGACATCACATCAAGACGTTGTTCATGGATGAACTGAAACAGGTGCACAGACATCGAAAAGTTAGAAGGATGAGTAGCAAGAAAAAGAAGCCTGAGGGTCGCAGAACAACCTGAACATAGATGAAGGAAAACAAGCAGAGACTAAACCAGCAGAGGCCAGCGGATCAAAATCCACCACTGGTAGAGCCCGTGACACATGCACAACAAAACCAACAAACCGAAATGCAGGTCAGGGTAGCCACCCTAGCCAAGATGCACTCAAGAAAGAATGCCCAAACTACATACAGAATCAAAAGGAATGCCAGACAGCTAAATCTACTGCGAAGAGGAAAAGACTAAACAGTCAAGCGCATGGAAGACACCGACACCAGGAACACTGTAGTAGTACTGAACCACTGAGAACATTGGACTACTGAAGGAAATGTCATTGAACATAAGGCCAGGCCGATCTATGTACTATCCTCTTGTGCATCATACAACATGTCCAGCATCTAGGCATGCTCTCAATTTAGCCTGTTCCGCTGGTGCTAAGAAAAGGACAACACAGAAGTGAAGAAACAACTAACAAGGACAACACATCGAACCACAGCAGAACAAACCTTCCTGCACAGGACAGGAATGAACAATCCTGTAAGCAAAACTCAAGACATCTTGCATCCACTAGATAAAGGACAGACTACACAGGGAATGGCAAAGTGACAGTGTCACAACGTACCTGAGGACACTGTGATGGAGGGAGAAGGCGAGGACATATTCCCCCCTTACGTCTCTCCTCTCCTCTATCTCTCATCCTCACAGGATCCTGATAGGAGGGATCGGGACGTCACTGTTAACTACATAGACTTCCGTGGCTTCGAAGACCATCACGTGACTACGTCACGAGATCCAATCCCCGACGAGGACTACAACAAGGCTGCCTTGATAGGTAGCGTTTCCCCTGACGTAGGCGGAAATGTATGGAGGACGAGGAAGGACTCCACGCCCAACCTGGTGAGAAGTGGTGAAGGAGACGGAGGAAGAGAGGGCCTCGGCGCGTCCCGAACAGAGACCCGACGAGCAGAAACCGATTCCCCAAGAACCGAGGAAGAGAGGGAGCCGGACCCCATCCGGCACCACGGACTGGCACGCCGCGCTCCAGGAGGAGCGTGGCTATCGGAGGTAGGTGCCCGTTTTCGTGGTATGTTCCAGAGGGGCTCCGGAGAGACGGGTGGTTCCTCTGAGTATAAGGGAGGGGGGCGGGTTGGGAGCTCCTGGAAAGTGCAGAGTAAAGGCCCGCTGTTTTGATAATTCTATAGCGTGGCGCCCGCGTAACGCACTAAAAGCGACACTGGTGGTGGAACAGATGGCTAGTAGATCCCCTCACTCCTTTTTCCCTATAATACCAAGACACAAGGACAAAGTCCTCACCCTTTCCTATATTCTTTTCCCAAGGAACAATATGAGACGTACCGAGGAAATGAAGAACCCATTACAGACGGTCCCTTGTCTGAAGAGAACCAGGACAAACGAACTGACTCTCTAAAAGAAAAGTTAATAAAAGCATTGGAAAACGAACCAAAGCATATTGTTGTTTCTCCAAGTGCCACAGGCAGTAACCGAGAACTATAGATATCAGTGCCCAGGCCAGGACTACAACAGTAGCATTTGTAGGCTTAATGAACACGATTCCGCACTGCACTACCTTATGTTGACTGAATTTTCACCTGGGCCTTCAATCAAAACAGCCAAGATTCTCTCCGAACTTTGAGTGATGAGATGAAAGTAAGAAAGTATACAAAGTGAGAGGAAGGAGGAAAGCAGAGCATCTTGGATTGAACCGACATGGATGCGGTGCACATATTCGTGGTGGCCAGTCATGAATATGCAGAACACTTGGATCGCTGACCTGCGGAAGACAGACAAGAACACCAACAAATCAATATCAAAGTGTTGGAAAAAGGAGAAATAGGATGTTCTTAAACGAAAGTGCAAAATCTTATAAAGGAAATCTTCAGCCAGACGGTAAGCTCCAGCGAAGAATAACATCCCATGGGCCAGAAGGACAGGCAGACTCCACAACCCAGAACAGGGCTCCAAGGAAAACATCCCTCGAAGACCAACCTAAATACTAATCTAAGAATAAACTAAAAAAAAAAGTGGGACTCTCACCCTCCTCGATAAGCGAGCAGAACAAGAGAAACAATCACAATCTGAGTCTGCTCAAAACTGGCTTGACCAATAACCGGAATCTCTCCAAGACACAGGACACAGCCTCCTGATTAACATGGGAAGCTAAATCAGCAAAGGTGCAGACGTGAGTGCCAGGAGGACGTCCTTTCAAGTTTCAAACACACATAGTTGCCATTGCCATAAGATGGTTTAACAGAGGAGGATGAAGCACATTATAAGCATGGGTGGTCGCTAAGTTGGTTAGGGACACCCCCAAGATATAATCCCTTTCAGCCCAACAAAATGTGTCAAGATGTCATACAGGATCAACAGCGTAATGCTTCTTATAGGGTCTAGTCGTTGAGCACCCGTCAGATAATCCATGCCGTCCCTTGAGTATAACAGGCGGAGGACTGCGAGCTCTCTAGATTTGAACCACACATCGCATCAAAATGATGCAATGTGTGACTTTTTTCAAAAACAAACTTGCGCTTCGGGGGTTTATTTTTGAAAAAGGTAAAACTATGCAAAAGTGTGACTGACTACCATCGGTTTGATGAAGCATGTTGTCAAACATTTACAACACTGACAGGAACTACTAAGGCAGCAGTTCCTGTCAATGTTAAGAGATGTCCACAGGGCTGGCGGACATCTCTAGATGTGTGGGACAGGATGTCCATCAGGGCGGAGTTAATTACTCAGTCGACCTGATGGACACACAAGTGTCCTCCAAACTCAAAATCAGGCCCAAAGTAAGAGTCGCCTGGGCGATGACATTGTGTGACCTGATAGCTAGCACAGAGATTCATTTATTTCAAATGGTCTTAACAGGTTCCACAAGTACCTCACAGAAAGGTAAAAGGGGCTCCAATCAAGAGGGACCAGACTGGAGGATTTCGGTCAGTAGATTTGTCTCAACTGCTGCAATGAGTAAGGGCAATTTCAAATCCTACCCTCCCTTAGACAGAACCGCATTAAGAATACATGGGGACCATTTAAGGTCAAGATCAGACTAAAAATCTAACCAACTGCCATTATGAAAAGCACTCTACAATCTCCAAAGAGGAGGATGAAGCCGTCATTGACATAGCCGCTACATGGAAAGCTTGTACCCATGTCAAGATGGACTCAGCAGGGGACCTGCCAGAGAGAACTAAGGGCCACATGCATCAAGCGAAAAACCGGTCGCAAACTGGCAGATTTGCAGAATCTGCCCCTTTGCGACCGGTATTTTTGCATTTGGGATGCATCATCCCAAATGCAAAACTCGCAATTTGAGAAATCGCAAAAATAGCGATTACTTAATTGCGATTGCATTTAGGGAATCGCAAATTGCTATTCCCTGAATGCAATGCATGATGAAATCGCAAATAGCGATTTCGCAAATAGGGGTCGCAAATTACCATCAGTTTGAACTTGATGGTAATTTGCAAAATCCTGAAAAATGCACTAAAGTGCATTTTTCAAAGTTCCTGGTTACACACACACATGCCCTTGGGGCATGTGTGTGCGCAACATGTGTCCACATTACAATTTCAGGGGTGCAACAGGGTGTCCTTTTGGCACCCTTGAAATTGCATGCACAATTTGCGAGTACCTATTGGGTACTCGCAAATTGCGCATGCAATTCCCATTCATTCCTATAGGCCTGTAGGCCCGTAGGAATGAATGGGAAGCCATTCCTTAAATGCGACTCGCAATTTGCGATTCGCAATTAAGAAATGTTTAGGAATCGCTATTTTTATAGCGATTCCTACATGCATAGGCTTTTGCGATTCCTTAATTGCGATTCCTTAATAATTGCAATTAAGGAATCGCAAAAGCCTACCTTGATGCATGTGCCCCTAAGTGTATACGGCTCAGGGGTACAGATAGCTTGGCTGGGGAAGACTATCAGGCTAGTCTTCACCTTCCTGTCATCACTGACTGAAGGTACCACCACCTTTTGAAAATCAGAAAACTGGTCCGATTTCAGGGCCTTCTATGGCAAAGTTATCAGTGGCAATGGCAGAAAAACTGTAAGGGCATCTGGTGGCAAAGCAGACATGGAGTCGGCCAAACACATGGAGGTCAACTGAGTCCAGGGCGTCCAGCAGAAGAGTAGTCAATGAGCATATAAGCCTCTTGCGACTCGACGATGCACCAGAGGGGCTGGAGGGTGCCAGAACACAGCACCAGGTGTTGGAAAATCCAGGAGTGGCTCTAGAAGCACTAGGGAGAGCACCAGAATGAAATGATGTGCTTGGTATGGCCAGGCGGAGTAGGAACCGAAGATAATGTTTAGGTTGGAGTTGAGGGACAGGCCTGCTGACTATATGACCTACCTCAAGATTAGGAATGACACTGGACTGGAGGAATACCCCTCAAACTGATTGACATGAACAGGTCTATGGGATGATAACTCAGAGTGGGAAACAGACTTCTCAAAATTACCTTGCAAGCTAGATCCAGATGAGACCTGAAGAAAAAACTACTGAGTCTGTCTGCGTGAGGTCCAGTGGAGGTTGCTTTTTAATCTGTCACAGATTACGAAAATGAAGACCCAATTCAAATCAGATGCAGACTGACCTCAAACTTGGGCTCCGATAGAGTCAAGTCAAAGAGGGACAAGAGACATGCAAAGCAAGTTAAACTATCTAGGATTAAAATCCCTATGGCACTGCAAAAACCTTTCAACTGGAAGGAAATTTTCAAAGAAAAGCATTTCGTACCCAAATCAAAAGGTGAAAGAAAAATAGGAGCGGACATCGAAGCACCACGTGGTGCCAATGTACATCTGGGAGGCCCCAGAGGCACATCGGCACCATCTGCCGATGCATGACAACTACTGCAATTGTCCCAGATCCAGTCTGCTGCCTGGATGAGATTCAGCTGAAGAAACAAAGTAAAAGTATCCATCCGCAGAAAGAGTGACTTACCTTTAAGTAATGCTCTTTTTGGTGGGTATTCTATCTAACCGCAGATTCTTCACCTTTAGAATATCCCCAGGTGCAAGGCTGGAGGCAGCAATTTTTTTCAGCAGTGCTCCTGTGTGCTGCTAGGTGGCGCTGTGCACCTCCCGATTGTCTTCATTCTACCCTGGCAGAGACCAAGTTGAGTTACAGATAAGCGCCACCCCTATGTGCCAACATCAGTTTCTTGCTGGACTGTTGGAGGTGGAGCAAAAAACAATAGTTGGTACCACTGTACAGATCTCTAAATCGTGATCTTTCAGATGGTAAAAAGAGACCACGGCACAGAACTGGAAAGTGGGAAAGCAGCAAAGAATTTGCGATTAGACAGATTATCCACCAGAAAGTGGGTTACTGAAGGTGAGTAACTTGTTCTTATGATGACACTTCTAACTGCAGATTCCTCTCTTAGAATAGATATTAAGGTAGAATCTTCCAAGGTGGAGGGTCGATTCAGACCAAAAGACCTGACAGGAGTGCACTGTGGAACTTTGTTGCCAGAACGCATGCCCAAGGGAGCCCGGAGAGTGCCAAATATGTGTAAGATGGCCTCTTTCAAGGTGGCATGGCAGATAGCCCTGGGAACTCAAGGCACATAGGGACCAACTGTGGAATCGGCTTCCCGATCGTGAAAGAGCTCGAGTGGCACCTTGACGCCCTTGTGACCGGTCTTTAGATAGAGAGCAACAAGATGGGGTTGAGTCCTATTTTACCTTCTTGTGTTTCCTCTTCAATTTGGACTTCGATTTCCCGGATGACTTCAACCACGAAGAAGACCTATTGAGGGATCGCCTTGAGAGTGGGAACAAGTCAGTGTCCTTGAGTTGGACTTACGAGGGGTCTGTGACTTTTTTCAATATTCGGCATCATACTGCTTTGCTTCCTCGTCTGAGACCCCTTTGGGTGCATGAGGGCACATTCCACATACAACTTGAGTTTATGCCCCGAGTCCAAACACCTAAGTTACATCTCGTGTGGGTCCGTCACCGACATGTGTTTAAGACAGTCACAGCCTGGTTTGAACCATGTAGTTTAGGTGGAATTCAGTTTGAAATGGGAAACTCGTCATACTGACTAAAAAGGGAGTAGAGCTACTGATCTGCGCTCGAAGGTGCTGAATGAAAGGAACCTCCATCGGTGTGCAGGGGGTGGCACTTATATGTGGATTTACTCCATCATGGGGTGGAACAAAGCAATTATGGAGCCACACAGTGCCACCTAGCGGCACTTTGAAACAGTGCTGAAATAAATGCCCAGATCTGGCACCTGGAGATTTCAAAGGTGAGGAATTTCTATTAGAAAAGGTCCTACACTGCCTGTTAAATGTATTCAGCTTCCGATAATCTGAAGAATATAGCTATAAATTCCTAGCAAAGTTTTTTGAGAACCTGGCAGTTTTTCGAAGAAATTACTTTTCCTTCTGATGGTGTTTCTTGTGTTTTTGTGGGAGAACCCTTGTGAGGATCACTCTGTCAGGAGATTTGCATGAGGGAAAGGAGAAACAATATGAGAGTCTCCTTACAGGCCCTAGCAAAGAACAACTTAGCTTTCCACTCCCTGATGGCATTTGGGTGCGAGGAGGGACAGGATTCACATGCAGGATTGTGGTCAGGGTCCATGCACCAAACACAGATGTTGTGGGGATCTGATCGGGACACCATCTTATGACAATATTGAGAGGTTCTGAAGGCAGATACCATAGGAGACTACAGATCAGCTAGTGTGCTAGTTTTGTTAATTTTTGGGGAGGAATTCAGTGAATACCGTAGAGCTCCAGCCCTGGGTAAGGCACGTAAAAACAATAGCTGATCCCAGTGCGCCAGGTAGTGCCATAGTAGATTAGTGATGACACTTCCTGGTCAAGTGGAACCTTGAATGAAAAGCTACTGCTGGAGCAAAAAGATTCTAGGTCCAGTATGCCAAAGGGGGCATTCATCACCTAAGGGAGGAGCAGTAAGAAGAGTCCATTAGAAATATTGCATCAAGTGAAGAGTGAGTCATGAGAACCATTTGAAGGTCATACAAGAATTCCACTATTTTATTAATTATGCTGCTTCCCAAGCACAATCGGGCTGTAGTATATTTTCTGTTCCCCTAACATGATGTTGAGCAGGGGTGGCCAATTTAGGTCAAAGCAGGCCCACACCTTGCCAGATTTTCAGTTCTACCAATGACTATGTAAATGAGTTTGTTAGTTTTATGCACGTAATTTCATATGTTGGTAGCCTGCAAGATCTAGCATAGATTCGGCTCTCCATGACATGTTATGCAATCATTTAGAGTCATTGTTCAAAATCTGTCTTCTCCATGATTATGTAAGCTCCAATTCAGTTTCTGGGACTGTTGGAGCTGCAATGCATGATCTGACCTTTTCTTGGCTTTAAAAACTGCAGTATGCGTTTTCCTCTGTGAGATGGTAGAATACCATTAGCATGGTTTGCCTTGTCTGGGCAACTTCAATTCATGGCTGCCAGGTTTACATTTTGCTTATGTGTGACCTTCCCTGTTCTACAGTGTAATTATGTGTAACATGTGACACTTTGTGACAAGCCGAAAAATGTCATTTTGTCTATGTCAAGGGATTTATTTAGGATATAAGCCTCTTGTGTGAAACATAATAATATGGAGAGGGTTTTAAAATAGCTACAGCACTTCTGACGTCCTTGAACCAGGTCACTAATCTACTTCACTTATCTAACATTGTAGCAATGGAAATATTTCTGGTTCAACAGAAAACAACTCGACACACGAGTCATTGTTTTAGCCATTAAGACCAATGTGAGGAGACCCAGACATAACTGCACTGCCCTCTCACCACTGCAGTCTCCTGTGACACAATCTGTGCAATGATCTCCTGAAACACAGTCATTCCTTTCCACAAAGATAGTCAACCTACTTCACATACCTAGTTTGAAGTGTTTATCAGATTTACCAAGACAAAGAAAGATCTTCTATTGTACTGTAAGCTCCCACTCGCATACACCGTGAAAATGATTTAATCTAATAAAAACATTGTTCTTTCACAAGCACAGACTCCAGCTGTACGCATATTAAAAGGAACTGCACAAGTGGTTCACATGCCTTCAAAACAATAGTTTAGCAAGATCACAAAAATCACGCTACATTGGGAGACCCCTCATTATATCTGAATTAAGTCAGGCAGCACAGTAGGAGACTCTTTTAAACAAAACTTTTCCTGGTGTCATGAGAGGGCCGGTGTGAATGCGAGTCTTCACAGTACAGTGTTAAATGTGTGAGCTCATCTGACTCTCTGAAAACTGAGACATGTGTTTATTTTTGTAATAAGTATCAGGATGCCAGGGCAGTCCTTGAAAAACTGGGACTGTCTGGACTGATCCAGAACGTCTGGTCACCCTACTGGCAGACCATGGGTTGAGGCCAAGCAAGCACTGGCTACAATCAGGAACAGGCCTTGGCTCAAAGAAGGTGAGACGTGGACTAAAGGCACCATTCTGGTGGCAGCAGGCGTGACAAGGAAAAACAACAACAGGCAAGGCGGTGCCCCGCAGATCCACATAGGGCCCTGTCTGGAATCATTCATGACAGACACACATGTAGAATACTCTAAGGTTCAGGGGCTTTGCTTCTTTGATTCTCTAGGGGTGGGGTGAAATCTCTGTCACCTCAGAGTTCCCTTGATCATGTACTGCAGTGTGTGACACTGGCGGCCCTCAACATTTTGAACAGGTGCAGCATTGAACCTGGAATTGCACAACGCCTGATGCAAGTGCATTCAAAACCTTTTCAAAGAGGTTGGTACCTGTTTGCCTGTCTAGAGCATAGTTAAACTGTGGTGAGGCTGCTCCAAATAACAATGACCTGCTAGGTGACGGGTACTTCTCAATGCATGTAACACCAAAGAATCCACACAAACAGTAGATCTCCAAGTGACAGCAGCAGAATATTCCAGATGCAGATTTGGAATACCACCTAAGCAACTCACAAATTTACTAACTCACCCACCTATCGATTCATCTCAGTGACTTAAGCATTTGCTCCAGAGATCTGCCTGTAACCTAAATATCACTTGTGCCGTAACTCTTCATGTTCTGTGAGAGATGTAAGCTAGTACTTGTCTGCCCAGCTGGATCTGTTCTGCAGGAAATGAACGATTTCACTAATTGCTTTCTGTGAGAGAGGGAAGCCTGCTGCCTAATTTGTACCTGTCCTGTGATCGGAAAAACCTGTGAAGATCGATGCTACACTTGCTGTACCTCTCCTCTGAAAATGGGCAGCTGCATTGTTTCTACCCAGAGTGTACCTGTTCCATGAAGAGGGGTGCTTTGTCAATATCTTATATGTGTGAGAGAATTGTGTCATATTCCTTCTGCTACTGCCACCCGTCCTTAAATTATTTGTGTTAAGGAAGGTTGCACTGCAGGTATCCATGCTATACCTTTATTGTGTTGGAAGATACGAATAAAACTTTCCACTACACGTAGAACAACAATTCACATTGTCAATGTGAGTAAGAGAGTGAACCCTTAGGTTTTACACATTAAACAAGCCGTTCTAGAAATGAAACTGTTAAAAGCAAAATGGGTAAACAAGTTAGTGGGTAAAAAGCCAGATGTAGCCAATATGATGCAAAGGCCAGCATCTCACTGCTAATGGATCAACATTAACACTCCCTTGAAAACAAGAGACGTTATTTACCAGAACAATGCGAGAAACAGAAGTGTCTGAAAACACAGAGAAAGGAAAAATATTGAACTGTAATCCCAACTTCCAAGCACATCCTCGGCCTAGAAGTTGGTGCAATTTAGTTACAGAGCTAATAAATCCACTGTGAAGCGCTCCAGGTTAAGCAACTATAGCACATGCTGCTGGTGCTGCCCCGCGAGGGTCGCCAGTGGTGTGTGAACTCTGAGTCAGTGGCTCTAAGTAAACGTTAAAACAAGTAAGACTGCACACTCTGGAAGCACAGCACATGTCAGCGTGATTGCTTAATGCTGTGTAGCTGAGCTCCTCGAGCACGCCTCATTAGCTGGTTGGGAGCACTATCATTGTGCTACTAAAGCATTTTAGTACTGTGACGCGGACAACAGCACTAAATTGTGTTAGTCTAACCCCCGATGCGTGGTACTTGGCAGGTCTGCCCACTGTAAGGTCTGTGCTGTCTGTTGTCCTCTGTAGGGATTCGAATTTCCGGTGCACTGTTGAAACTCCGATGCATAACCGGTCATCTGTAAGGCTATGTAAGTATTTTTGTGCAGTCTGCTAAGTCTCAGGTTATGGTTATAGAAGCTCCAGTGTGCAGCCTGTCTTGCCAGACGGAGGCAGCTGAACTTCTAGCATACAGCCTATCCCATCTTATCGGGAAGAAGTGATCCCTGCAGTCTGATGCTTTAGTAGATACAGTATATGTCCAATCCAGACATAGGCTTTAGAGGCTCCAGTGAATGACCATTCTTGTATGATGTTGTGTAAGTTACTGTACACCGTAGGTCCTGCCTGACGTTGTAGAGGCTACTGTCTTTGGTCTGTCCAATCTGGTGATGTGATCGGATCATATATATGGCAGGGGGAAAACAAGAGGATCGATCATCAATTTACAAGCAGATGTAATTTAATGGCTGACCTTTGACATGCTTTCCAGAAGTGTAAATTTACCTACTGCACAGAGATGGAAAAGTTACCTATGGCAGATTATTTAGAGGGATAACAAAGCAGCTTTACTGACCCACAAGTAACCCAAGTGGATCCATTGCCTGGATATGGAGAAAAAGGGGCAAAATTAACAGTTGCAAATTACTGCCACTGTGTACATTCTCGTTACAAAAACCTATTTGAGTGGACTGTGAATTTTAGAATGCTCTGGAAGGTATCTATACTTTCTACACCTAAAACCCACACACACACAAACACCTTTTATTCCTATCCTTATGCTCTGAGGACTTATTGTTCTTAACTATATTATTGGAAAGTGGGTTATTAGTAGTGGTAGAGATGCATCTACAAAATGTCCACAATAAGAAGGGGGGAGAGGATAACTCCCTACTCCAGCCTCCCCATCCAATCACTGAATATCACACAAAGGAGTAGGGAAAGGGAGAAATGTATTGAAATGTGCATACATAGGGACCAAAGGCACGTGTACAGTGTGGGAAAACTGCCCTCACTCACAAAATTGTGACATGCTTCACGTTTTTAATCTAGCCAGATGGCCCCGGAATAAAATTGGCAGTGGGCTCACATCTGAGTTAGTTTTAATCTTCACTGGCTGCACTTTTTCTTTGGTGATCCCGAAACATTTCATTGTTTGTATTGTCTTCCCCTCCCTGTTGCTCTGCCCCAGGCGTTGGCCTGCACAGTGCTGTCTGTAGCACGCCCTATGATGAAGCATGTCACAATTTTGTGAGTGAGGGCAGTTTTTCCACACTGTACACGTGCGCTTGACCGGGACAAAGTCAAAGTTTCAGGCCGACCTCGATAGAGCCCTGCTCAGATACCGCTCGTGGTAGGCCTCGTTCGAGATTTTACCTCAATCCAAGGGTCTGGAATCTCCAAGATGGTCCTTGAAAGGTTGGGACCACACTTCCCACAATGCACCTGGACAAAACCCTTACAAATCCACTGGACGCATTCCAGGCAGGGGATTCTTTGTGGTTATGGTCCAGGTGAGCTCTGTTAACCTGTAGCTTGCAGGGAGTCCACTCTTTATTCCTCTTGAAGCAAGGTCCAACTAAAGGGCTGGAGTTCCAGGTAATACAGCAGGCGCAGTCAGTCAGAATGCAGGGCCTGAGGGTGCAAATCAAGTTTCCAGCTTGGCAAGCCTTCTTCTCTTAGTTTCAAGCAGCAGATGTGAGAGGCTCTGCACCTCTCACATATTTATTCAGTATTCTCTGGGGTCAAGCAGGAGAGCACTCCTGTCCAATTAGGTGTAGGGCAACACCCCAGAGCATGACCACTTCCTCTAAAGTGTGGCATAATCTTCTCCCATAAAGCACTATTCCTCGATAATTCAATATGACTGAAATATCAGCAGAGGAGCAAGAACTAGTTAAACCAACCTCCAGTATCGCTCATTTACGTTGCTCTCCTCTCCCTACCATCTGCAAATTTCGGCCTTAAGCCTGCCATCTGGCTGGGTCAGAGGGCTGTGGTCGGGGGGGGGGGGGAGGGGAGTAGATGGATCTGGCCTTCCCTGCCGGTCCTATCTTCCCTTTGAAGCTCCATGCTTTATGACCCCTCTCCCCAGCTCTGGCAATTCTGTGTAGCAGAGATCTCTCTACCAGATAGCCTCTCTCTGGGTGAGCCACTTATCACTTCATCAAAGCATCCTGTTAACTCTGACCAATCAGGAGAGACCACAATTAAGGCTGAATTTTGGCTTACAGACATGAAAGTCTTATAACTCCTTTTCTGTATACTATAGGATAAATTCAACAATAGCATAATGTTGGTTTATCAATACCATTCTTCTAGGTCCTTGAATGACAGTTTTTTTTATTCCTAGTGATAGTTATGCATTCATAAACTATTGCAATGTTATCCTATGGGATAAGGCATCTACAATGGGGAAACTGCAATGTGCAATTTCTCCATCATCAGGGCATATAAAACACTTTTTATAAGAGTCCTGTTTATTGTTATACGACCCGCCACCCCTGGGACACCTAGGGGAGATTTTAGGGGTCCTAAATATGCAGAAATAGAGTTGATCCTCACTCCACAGTGCTCCTACCACCAAAGTCGATTTTGGGAGACACTGTACTACAATAAGGAAAGTGAAATGTGCAATTTCTGTATCCCCAGGGCATATAAAACATCTTTTATAGGGTCCCTCCTTAAATGCCATACCTCCCCACCCCTGGGACACCTAGGGGAGACCCTGGGGGTACCTACAATGCCACAATATGGTAGTTTATCACTTTTTAAGTGCCCCTACTACCAAAGTCAAGTTTGGGTACAATTTACATTTAAAAGCAGTGCTGCAACGCAGGGCTGCATTTAAAATGACCTCAGGCTCTCAGCAGTGCACACATGCAAGTGCAGAAAGGGTTGCTGGCCTCTAAACTGCCATGCCCTATTATGTAACAGGGACTTAAAGGTAGTTTTAGTCCCCTTGCATTATTATGTACCAGAGACTTATAGGGTAGGCCCGGCCAATTATAAGTGTACCCTAATATATAGTGTACCCTCATGGATGGATGTGTTTTCACTGTATTTTCAACATAGCACTGGCCCTGGCCCTGGGTCTAGTTAGACAGAGCCCAGGACAGTCAGAGTCAGTTACCACCAGTACCAGTCAGCAAACAACGGGGGTGCACAGGGCACACAGGATGACTTTGCAACATATATTTATACAAAACATTAACTGTTTAGAGTTTTTTCCTTTACTCACTTGCTTTTTAATAATATTTGTAATATTTATTTTTTATTATTCGATTTAAAACAACTCTGATCCTTCACAGAAATGTGCACAATTCTTCCTGGTTTGCGTGACCCACCAACATTCTGTATTAGTGGGTCATGAAAGTTAAATGTGTTTTTTTTTACCATTCGGTTTTATACACAGGTGTGGTTAACTATCTACAAATGCATCTTGCATAGCTGTAGCCATGTTTGAATATGGTAAGCACTCACACCGTCTCTCTGAATCATAGGCCTTCATAGCACTCCTAAAGACCAAGTTACTTATCTCCTGTAACAATATTTCTGGTAGATACTCGAGCAGCAGATTCCTCACCTTTTGAATATTCCCCAGGCATAACACTGGATCCGAAAACTTAAAGCAATATTCCTGCATGCCAGTAGGTCGCGTTGCGCGAGCTAACATCAGTTGTTTTAGATGGAAAAACAGTCCAGTTCACAGAAAGGGAGGTGGTAGGGTTGGTGATGAATCTGTGGTTAGAGTATCCACCAGAAAGAGCATTTACAAAGGTAAGTAAATTGTTCTTCTGATGGGCACTTCTAACCGCAGATTCCTCACATTTAGAATAGATACTAAAGCAGCACCTTTTCCAGCGTGGGTCTGTGAACTGGTTCAGACCACAAAATCCTGAAGGACCAAGCAGGTAAAATGGCCCTTGACAAATCTGACTCTCAAGGCAGTGGTGCTTCATGAACGTATAAACTAACACCAGGGTCTGACTGGGATAGAAAATATGCCCGGACGCCAAATTAAAAGGGACTCCCATTAATGAATCGGATGGTTATAAAGTATCCCACATTTGCAACTCAAGGCAGTTTTAGACTTGTAAAGCCAAGCTGTATACTGCATCCATTTGAGCTTGCTGCAGTCAATGTTGGTAGTAGTAGAGAAATCAACAGTATAAACGAGACCATTGGAGCACAAAAGAGGCCCTAAAACACTCTAAAAACTATCCCATGCACTGACATGTCAGACCAGCCCTTTGGGCACTGCAAGATTGCCCTATTTGCCAGTCCGTCCCTGACTGATGCTCACACAGCCGCCTGACAAATGTCCAGGGCAGGTACTGGTGGCCCACCCAGTATTCTTTGGTGTAATCAACATAAAAGCTATGTGCCCTGTTAAGGTCCAAATGGTCAAGTCTCTCTTCCTCCTTGGAGGGATGAGGTGAGGCAAAGAATTCCAAAAGAGTGACATCCTGCCCAACATGAAATGGAGTGGCCACTTCTGTAGAAAGGAAGCTTGGGTCCTCTGGATTTAGTCCGCCATGGCGTTTATAGATCCCCCAAGGTAGCTCACCACCAGAGAAATAATCTAGTGGTCTAGCCACTTCCAGACGCTTAGAGCCAACTGCAACAAGGCCCAAAGCCCCACACTGTTCTGCTTCATACAGTACTACATGGCAGTGGTCTTTTCCGTGACCATAGCACCTGCATCAGCCTTCATCTGATGGGCAGGAAGGTCTTCAACGCTAAGTGAATCGCCTGCAACTCAAAACAAATTTATGTGGCGTTGAACCTCTGCCGGAGACCAGAGCTGTTTAGTCTCCACTGCCATATGGCCACTTCAACTAAGAAGCGCTGCATCTGTCACCACTGTTAATTCCGGGTGGGTTAGAAAGAGGGTTCTGCCACTGACTTAGGTGCAGTCTTGTAGTCACCACTGCAGATCTTTTGCAGTCTCCTCTGAAATCTGGACACAATCTCACAAATTCGCCTGGTGCTGTGCCGTCTGGAAATAGCAGGAGTTACACTCAATGCTTAATTCCCAGACTTGAACCCTCTCTATGGTCCCTCTAGCCAAAAGCGCTTGCACATGCTGCCGCAAGATGAACCGGTGGTCTTACGCCAACCGCTCTGATGGTGGTGGAGTGTGCGCGGGGTAAAGAGACATAGAAGGGCACAGCCCTAATGCACAATTTGGAAGAGCCACTTATCTCTCCCCCCTGGAGGAAATACTGGATCCTGCCTCAGAAAGGGTGGCTGTGTGCTAGCAATAACACACTAAAGTGGTTTTCTGGGTCCTGGCAGGGGGTAGGTCGGGGGGGGGCAACTGAGCTGCACATTGGCCCTGATGCCATGGACGCTATCTTTGTGAGCTGTGACCTGAGCCATGAAGAAGCTGAAAGGCCTGACTGAATGGTCTGGCTTTGGTGCAAATGGAAATCACTTCCGAAGTCATGAAATGCTGTTGTCCTGCTCTCGGTGAAACGTTCTAGGGCTGAATCAGTCTTTTCGCCAAAAAGGTTAAATGGCATGTCCATTAGGGATGCTTGAGCACCCCTAGAGAAGCCCACAGACCTCATCCAGATATGGCGCCCAAGCACCACACGGGCACCCATTAAGTGGCCTAAGCAGTTGGTGGTGTCCAGGCTGGAATGGATTACAAATTTTGCTGCATCGTGACCATCCTGGATGGTTTGAGTAAGGGATGCCCAAAGGTAGTCAGGAACCACTGGCACAAAAATGTGTGCCACTGTCTCCCAAAGGGTATGGGAATAACAGCCTGGTAGACAGATAGCATTCACAGACCTCAGAGCAAGGTTTGTAGAGGATAAAATCTGCTTGTCAAAGGCCTCTTTTCTTTTTGATTCACAATCAAGTGGGGTGGCAGGAATGGCACTGGAGCACAAGTTACTAACTTGTGTAACGATATATCTGTAAGAGACAGTAGTTAGTGACAGATTCCTTACCTTAGAATATCCCCAGGCGTCAGGCTGGATCCGGAGAAGTTTTTGCGTAGCAGTACCCTTGCGCGTCGGTAGGCGGCGTCGTGCGGCTCCGCGTCCGTCGTCGGCGTCGTGATCGCCGGGATGACGTCGCGGGCAGTACTTAGGCGCCGCCCTGCGGCGCTGACGTCAGTTCTGTACACGACTTTCCGCGCCAGGAACGCAGAGCCATGCAAGAAGCTGACATAGGTGTCTGAAAAATACTAGGGCCCTGAAAGGGATGTCCTTAACCCTAGAAATCAGTTCGCAGAACGGGGAGGATGGGTGGGCGGTAAGGAATCTGTCACTAACTACTGTCTCTTACAGATATATCGTTACACAAGCTAGTAACTTGTGCATCTGAAAGAGACACGTTAGTGACAGATTCCTTACCTTAGAATAGATACCCCAGCAATACCAACCCGGTGGTGGGTCTGCGAACAAAGATCAGACAAGGAAGTCCTGGAGGACAGAACGGCCAAAGAAGCCGTCCCTCCGGACCTGACTGTCAAGGCAGTATTGCTTTGTAAACGTGTGCAGCGAGGCCCACGTAGCTGCCTGACAGATAACCGGCAGCGGAACACCGCGGCCCAAGGCCGTGGTAGCAGCCGTTGCCCTGGTGGAATGGGCACGCAGCCCAACAGGAGGCTCCTTCTTAGCCAAAGAATAGCAGGTCTTGATGCACAAGGTAACCCAGCGGGAGATGGTCCTCTTGTGCACCGCCCGACCTTTTTGGCGCCCACGTAGCCAACAAAGAGCTGGTCATCCACCCGGAAGTGTTTTGTGCGGTCAATATAGAAAGAGAGCGCACGTTTTGGGTCCAGACGGTGGAGCCTCTCTTCCTCTCTGGAAGGATGCGGAGGCGGAAAGAAGGTGGGCAAAGTGATGGTCTGCCCAATGTGGAAAGCAGTAACCACCTTTGGCAAGAAGGACGGACGCGTCCGAAGAACAACCTTGTCTGGATGAACAGACAGAAAGGGAGGTTTGCAAGATAGAGCCTGGAGCTCACTCACCCGCCGAGCGGAGGTGATGGCCACCAGAAAGGCTGTCTTCAGAGTCAGAAGACGAAGAGGACAGTTATGTAGAGGCTCAAAGGGAGCGCACATTAAAAAGGTAAGAACCAAGTTCAAGTCCCACTGAGGCATCACAAACGGAACAGGAGGGAAGAGGTGAGTAATGCCTTTTAAGAACCTGTTAACAACAGGGGACTTGAAAAGGGAGGGCTGATCAGGGAGCCTGAGGAAGGCCGAGATAGCACAAAGATAACCCTTGATGGTACCCAGGGCAGAACCCTGTTGGGTCAGAGAGAGAAGGAACAGAAGGACCTCAGAAAGAGGGGCAGAAAGGGGATTCACAGCCTTTGCTGTGCACCATGCCACAAATTTGTTCCACCTGCAGGCGTATACCACCTTAGTGGAGGGACGCCTGGCTGCCAGAATCACATCACAAACTTCGGGAGGCAAGTCGAAAGGAATCAACTGCCGCCGCTCAATCTCCATGCAAGCAGGTGTAGACTGGACAGGTTCGGGTGGAGGACCGTCCCCTGCTGCTGCGACAGAAGATCCTCCCGAAGAGGCAGACGGATCGGGGATCTACGCTCATATTGAGTAGCTCGGGATACCAAACTCTTCGAGCCCAGTCCGGAGCCACAAGAATGACTTGGGCCCGGTCGTGCCGAATCTTCTTCAACACTCTGGGTAGAAGTGGTATAGGCGGAAAGGCGTACAACAGACCGCAACTCCACTCGTGACGAAGCGTCGCCGAGCGAGTGCCGCCTTGGAAATTCCAACGCGCAGAACTGATGACATTGCGCGTTCTCTTCGGTGGCGAATAGATCTAACCAAGGCTCTCCCCACTGTAGAAAGAGTCCTTGCGCCACTTCCGAGTGAAGACGCCATTCGTGATCCATCATGCACCTGCGGCTGAGTTCGTCCGCCCTGGCGTTCAGGGAACCTGCCAGGTGTTGAACCACCAGGAACATGCCCTGATGTTCCAGCCATGTCCAGAGGCGCAGAGCCTCCTGACAAAGGGTCCACGACCCCACCCCGCCTTGTTTGTTGCAGTACCACATGGCGGTGGTGTTGTCTGTGAACACCTGCACTACCTTCCCTTTGACAGAGGGAAGGAATGCCTTCAGTGCAAGTCGGATCGCCCGGAGCTCCAGAAGGTTGATATGGAGCCGGGACTCCGCCGGAGACCAGAGGCCTCTGATCTCCGCCTCTCCCATGTGACCGCCCCATCCCAGAAGGGACGCGTCCGTCACAACTGTGTGCTCTGGCTGGGGAAGGGAGAGGGATCTGCCCATGACCCATTGCCGGTTCGAGAGCCACCACTGCAACTGTCTTGCAGTCCCCTCCGAGATCTGGACGTGATCGGACAGGTCGCCCTGGTGCTGCGCCCACTGGAACTTCAGGTCCCACTGCAGAGCCCGCATATGCCATCTGGCATGAGTGACCAGCAGGATGCAGGAGGCCATGAGGCCCAGCAGCCTCAGGGTCATCCGTACCGAAACCCAGGATAAAGGCTGAAAGATCGGAATCATAGCCTGAATATCCCGGACTCGCCGTTCGGGAGGATAGGCCCGAAACTGCGTCGTGTCCAGAACTGCTCCGATGAAAAGGAGCTGTGGAGAAGGAATCAGATGCGACTTTGGCACATTGATGGAGAATCCCAGCGAGTGCAGGAGTTCGGCCGTAGTCTGGAGGTGGGAGACGACTGCCTGGGACGAGCCCGCCTTCAGCAGCCAGTCGTCGAGGTAGGGGAAGACTGAAACCCCTGCCCGGCGCAGATGCGCTGCGACCACCGCCATCACTTTCGTGAACACCCGAGGGGCACTGGTAAGGCCAAAGGGGAGCACGGTGAACTGAAAATGCTCGAGGCCTACCGTGAACCGAAGGTAACGCCGGTGGGCCGGCAGGACGGGGATGTGGAAATAGGCGTCCTGCAAGTCCAACGCTACCAACCAGTCTCCGGGGTCGAGGGCAGTCAAGACCTGAGCTAGGGTGAGCATCTTGAACTTCTCCTTCCGGAGGAAGCGATTGACGTTCCGGAGGTCCAAGATAGGACGCATGTCCTCCTTGTCCTTTTGGGCACCAGAAAGTAGTGGGAGTAGCAACCACGCCCTACTTCTGGGGTTGGAACATGCTCGATGGCCCTCTTGGCCAAGAGGGCCGTGACTTCCTTCTGTAGAAGCGCCAAGTGATCCCCTGACATGCGGTGGAATTGAGGTGGCATGGCTGGGGGGTGGTCTCGAAGGGGAGGGAGAAGCCCCTTCGGACAATGTCCAAGACCCACCTGTCCGAGGTGATGGGACGCCAGAGGTGAAGGTGATGGCGGACCCTGCCCTCGACTGGCGTACTGTGCACCTGAAAGGAGGGACTAGGAGGGCTTGGAGGCCGCGGACGGGTTGGAGGTGGTGGCCTGACCCGCACACTGGTTGCCCGAACCGCCACGGCGGTATCCACGTCCTCGGCCACACGAAGGCGCTTGCTGCGCGGGCCGTTGTCCGGGCTGCGGACGTGACTGGGCGCCCCTTCCGTGGCCACGAAAGGGGCGAAAAGCAGACGTGAGCGGAGGGCGCACAACAGCAAGGCCCAGGGACTTAGCAGTAGCCCGAGAGTCCTTGAAACGCTCCAGCGCATGGTCTGCCTTCGAACCAAAAAGACCGACACCATCAAAGGGCATGTCCATGAGTGTATTCTGGACATCTCCCGAAAAACCAGTGGTTCTCAGCCAGGCGTGGCGACGCAGCGCCACCGTCGTTGCAAGCGATCTGCCCAGCGAGTCGGCGGTATCAAGGCCACAGCGGATGGTATATTTAGCCGCATCACGCCCTTCCGCAATGGCGCGGGTAAGCAGTGTCTGGACCTCCTCAGAACACTGCGGCAAAACAGTTGCCACCGAATCCCACAGGGAGTGGGTGTATCGGCCCAAGAGGCAAGCGGTATTAATAGACCGCAAGCCAGCACTGGAGGAAGAGAAAGCCTTCTTCCAAAAGTGATCCAGGCGCTTGGATTCCCTATCCGGAGGGGCGGTAGGGAAGGCGGTTTGGGAGGCAGAGGCTTGGACAACCAAGCTCTCAGGGGTGGGGTGTTGGGAGAGAAACAGGGGTCGCCCGGAGCAGGGCGATGGCGTCGGGCCACGTTCCTATCCACAGGAGCCCCTGTGGTGGGTTTGGACCAGGCACCCAAAAGAACGTCAGTCAGTGCCTCGTTGAACGGCAGCACAGTCTCCGAAGAGGAGGCCGCCGGCTGAAGCACTTCAGTCAGGATGTTAGACCTGACGACCACTGTAGGCAACTGGAGATTCAAGGCTCCAGCAGCTCTACGCAACACCGTTGCAAAATTAGCCCCCTCCTCCGTTGCCACGGGAGGAGACAGCATGCCAGAGTCAGGGGAGGTATCCAGACCACTGGCATCCCCAAGTTCCTCAACCCAGTCCGGGTCAAACTCGCACTGTTGTGTGAGAGGGTCGTCAGACCCTCCCAGCTCTCCTGGTCCTCCTCAGGTTGAAAATATGGAGGAGGAGGGACATCAGGGACCCAAGGTCTCATCGGCGCCGGATACGGCGTCGGGCGACGCCTGCTCCGGCTCCATGTCCGGACCCGGAGAGAACCGGGGGACGACGCCGCCCGGAGCCCCGGACGGCATCGGAAACGGCACCGGGGACATCGGCTTCGGCGGAGGCGTGGTTAGGTCAACCGGCGTCGATGGGGGTTGCGGCCCCACCGGAGCCGGGGTCGAGGCCGGGACCGGAGCCGAGGCCGGGACGAAGGCTGGTGGGACAGGCGACGCCGGGACCGGAGTCGACGGCGACGCCGGAGCAACCCCATCAGGGCCCGCGGGGCCCGGAGGCGCACCGGGAGGGACCTTGAGGCCCGAAGAGGCGGGCCATGGCCGACAGGAATTCCTGTATATCGGCCTGAGTCGCCCCCGAGCCCGGGTAGGGCGGGTACTGCGGGGGTAACTCGACAGGCACGTCCGGGGCCGCGGGGGCGGGGACGGTGCCGACAGGGACCTCAGCCGAGTCGCGAGACCGGCGAGGCGAAGTCTAAGAGCGATGACGCCGCTTAGACTTCTTGTGCTTCGACTTACCGGAGGAGCGCGAAGACTTTGAATCCGATGAACGGCGGGGACTCCACGTCCGGCCCCTCGACCTCTCCCGGGACCGGGGCTTGGTGCGGCGCGGAGCAGAATGCCGGACTTCAAGGAGCTTTCGAGACCGCTCTCGCAAAGCCTTAGGATGAAGTTTCCGGCAGTCAGGACACGACTTCGTGTCGTGGTCTCGGCCGAGACAAAAGAGACACTCGAGGTGCGGGTCCGTGATCGACATCATGCGACCACATTCCTCGCAGGGCTTAAAGCCGGGCATCCCTACTACACCTTAGGAGTCGTGAAGACTCGTTGAAGAAACAGTGAAAAATTCACCAAAAAAGATAGTCAAAAAGTGACTAGGGCACTGCTCTTCCCGGATCTGCGCTTACTGGCGCAGAAAAAGAAGAACTGACGTCAGCGCGCAGGGGCGGCGCCTAAGTACTGCCCGCGACGTCATCCCGGCGATCACGACGCCGACGACGGACGCGGAACCGCACAACGCCGCCTACCGACGCGCAAGGGTACTGCTACGCAAAAAACTTTCCGGATCCAGCCTGACGCCTGGGGATATTCTAAGGTAAGGAATCTGTCACTAACGTGTCTCTTTCAGATATTTACCTTACTGGTGGACACCTGCACAACCAAAGTCTCCAGCGTAGGGTGTTGCGTAAGAATGGCTGGGTCTCCCAGGGCAGGCCAATCGCGGCATGTGACCATCCTCTTGACTGGTGGTCCTGGACATGGGGCCTAAGTGCCCAAGAGGATATCTGTAAGGGCCTCATTAAAAGGTAATAAAGGTTATGTAGGGGCTTGACTAGACTGCAGTACTTCTGTCAAAACATTTGTTTTCACTTCCATAGTTTGGGAGCTACAGGTCTAATACTTCTTCCGCTTAACACATAACCACATCGAAGGAGGTGTTTTCCTCAGTGGCAGTGCCAGGAGGAGAAACAAGGCAAGAGTCTAGAGCAGTGGTTCCCAAACTGTGCACCGTGGCTCCCTGGGGAGCCGTCAAACCTAGCCAGGGGAGCCGCGCACTAAGCACTTTAATGCATTTAATGCACACCATGCTCTCAGACATAAAAACTTCATGGTGTTAGGAGACCTAAATCTACACTTTGACAATAAACTTCACTCCGAGGCAACTACCATCTGTAACGATCTACTAACACTAAACTTAACACAAAGCGTAAAAACTAAAACACATCAAGGGGGACATATCCTAGATACCATTTTTTCCAATATTATGGAGATAGAGGTCGACACCCCATGGCCTGTTCCCTGGTCAGACCATTTCATAGTCCAATTTACAGTACCGTCACATAGGAAGAGGTCTAGGCAACAGGCTAAAAAAATCACCGCTAGGACATGGAAAGGTTTTAACTCTGCCTCCTTTACACAGGCATTGGAAGAAACAAAGCCCATACTAGTCAGCGATGTGAATCAGGCTAATAACCAACTGGAAGTCTGGATTACAGAAGCACTAGACAAAACGGCCCCTTGGAGCACAAGGATGCCCAAGAGGCAGAAGGAAACGGCACCTTGGTTCAACAAAGAACTGAGGGTGGCCAGGAAGCAATGCAAAAAAGTAGAACGTACCTGGAGGAAGGACTACAGCAATGGGGCCAAAGAAAATTATAAAAGGGAATTAAAACAATACCACTTATTGATTAAGAAAATCCGCTGCAATTTTTACACGGTGAAAATTGATAGTGCCAATAACTCCCCCAAAGAAATGTTTTCCATATTGAACTCCCTCAGAACCCAGGGAGGAGATACCTGACTCGGTGGAAAACTGTAATAAGGTAGCAGACTTCTCAAAAAAAGTGATGAAGATTTATGACACCTTCCCAGATGAAGCGAAGCACAAGTTACTAACTTGTGTAACGATATATCTGTAAGAGACAGTAGTTAGTGACAGATTCCTTACCTTAGAATATCCCCAGGCGTCAGGCTGGATCCGGAAAGTTTTTGCGTAGCAGTACCCTTTGCGCGTCGGTAGGCGGCGTCGTGCGGCTCCGCGTCCGTCGTCGGCGTCGTGATCGCCGGGATGACGTCGCGGGCAGTACTTAGACGCCGCCCCTGCGCGCTGACGTCCAGTTCTGTACACGACTTTCCGCGCCAGGAACGCAGAGCCATGCAAGAAGCTGACATAGGTGTCTGAAAAATACTAGGGCCCTGAAAGGGATGTCCTTAACCCTAGAAATCAGTTCGCAGAACGGGGAGGATGGGTGGGCGGTAGGAATCTGTCACTAACTACTGTCTCTTACAGATATATCGTTACACAAGTTAGTAACTTGTGCATCTGAAAGAGACACGTTAGTGACAGATTCCTTACCTTAGAATAGATACCCCAGCAATACCAACCCCGGTGGTGGGTCTGCGAACAAAGATCAGACAAGGAAGTCCTGGAGGACAGAACGGCCAAAGAAGCCGTCCCTCCGGACCTGACTGTTAAGGCAGTAATGCTTTGTAAACGTGTGCAGCGAGGCCCACGTAGCTGCCTGACAAATAACCGGCAGCGGAACACCGCGGCCCAAGGCCGTGGTAGCAGCCGTTGCCCTTGTGGAATGGGCACGCAGCCCAACAGGAGGCTCCTTCTTCGCCAAAGAATAGCAGGTCTTGATGCACAAGGTAACCCAGCGGGAGATGGTCCTCTTGTGCACCGCCCGACCTTTTTGGCGCCCACGTAGCCAACAAAGAGCTGGTCATCCACCCGGAAGTGTTTGGTGCGGTCAATATAGAAGGAGAGCGCACGTTTTGGGTCCAGACGGTGGAGCCTCTCTTCCTCTCTGGAAGGATGCGGAGGCGGAAAGAAGGTGGGCAAAGTGATGGTCTGCCCAATATGGAAAGCAGTAACCACCTTTGGCAAGAAGGACGGACGCGTCCGAAGAACAACCTTGTCTGGATGAACAGACAGAAAGGGAGGTTTGCAAGATAGAGCCTGGAGCTCACTCACCCGCCGAGCGGAGGTGATGGCCACCAGAAAGGCTGTCTTCAGAGTCAGAAGACGAAGAGGACAGTTATGTAGAGGCTCAAAGGGAGCGCACATTAAAAAGGTAAGAACCAAGTTCAAGTCCCACTGAGGCATCACAAACGGAACAGGAGGAAAGAGGTGAGTAATGCCTTTTAAGAACCTGTTAACAACAGGGGACTTGAAAAGGGAAGGCTGATCAGGGAGCCTGAGGAAGGCCGAGATAGCACAAAGATAACCCTTGATGGTACCCAGGGCAGAACCCTGTTGGGCCAGAGAGAGAAGGAACAGAAGGACCTCAGAAAGAGGGGCAGAAAGGGGATTCACAGCCTTTGCTGTGCACCATGCCACAAATTTGTTCCACCTGCAGGCGTATACCACCTTAGTGGAGGGACGCCTGGCTGCCAGAATCACATCACAAACTTCGGGAGGCAAGTCGAAAGGAATCAACTGCCGCCGCTCAATCTCCACGCAAGCAGGTGTAGACTGGACAGGTTCGGGTGGAGGACCGTCCCCTGCTGCTGCGACAGAAGATCCTCCCGAAGAGGCAGACGGATTGGGGGATCTACGTTCATATTGAGTAGCTCGGGATACCAAACTCTTCGAGCCCAGTCCGGAGCCACAAGAATAACTTGGGCCCGGTCGTGCCGAATCTTCTTCAACACTCTGGGTAGAAGTGGTATAGGCGGAAAGGCGTACAACAGACCGCAACTCCACTCGCGACGAAAAGCGTCGCCGAGCGAGTGCCGCCTTGGAAATTCCAACGCGCAGAACTGATGACATTGCGCGTTCTCTTCGGTGGCGAATAGATCTAACCAAGGCTCTCCCCACTGTAGAAAGAGTCCTTGCGCCACTTCCGAGTGAAGACGCCATTCGTGATCCATCATGCACCTGCGGCTGAGTTCGTCCGCCCTGGCGTTCAGGGAACCTGCCAGGTGTTGAACCATCAGGAACATGCCCTGATGTTCCAGCCATGTCCAGAGGCGCAGAGCCTCCTGACAAAGGGTCCAAGACCCCACCCCGCCCTGTTTGTTGCAGTACCACATGGCGGTGGTGTTGTCTGTGAACACCTGCACTACCTTCCCTTTGACAGAGGGAAGGAATGCCTTGAGTGCAAGTCGGATCGCCCGGAGCTCCAGAAGGTTGATATGGAGCCGGGACTCCGCCGGAGACCAGAGGCCTCTGATCTCCGCCTCTCCCATGTGACCGCCCCATCCCAGAAGGGACGCGTCCGTCACAACTGTGTGCTCTGGCTGGGGAAGGGAGAGAGATCTGCCCATGACCCATTGCCGGTTCGAGAGCCACCACTGCAACTGTCTTGCAGTCCCCTCCGAGATCTGGACGTGATCGGACAGGTTGCCCTGGTGCTGCGCCCACTGGAACTTCAGGTCCCACTGCAGAGCCCGCATATGCCACCTGGCATGATTGACCAGCAGGATGCAGGAGGCCATGAGGCCCAGCAGCCTCAGGGTCATCCGTACCGAAACCCAGGATAAAGGCTGAAAGATCGGAATCATAGCCTGAATATCCCGGACTCGCCGTTCGGGAGGATAGGCCCGAAACTGTGTCGTGTCCAGAACCGCTCCGATGAAAAGGAGCTGTGGAGAAGGAATCAGATGCGACTTCGGCACATTGATGGAGAACCCCAGCGAGTGCAGGAGTTCGGCCGTAGTCTGGAGGTGGGAGACGACTGCCTGGGACGAGCCCGCCTTCAGCAGCCAGTCGTCGAGGTAGGGGAAGACTGAAACCCCTGCCCGGCGCAGATGAGCTGCGACCACCGCCATCACTTTCGTGAACACCCGAGGGGCACTGGTAAGGCCAAAGGGGAGCACGGTGAACTGAAAATGCTCGGGGCCTACCGTGAACCGAAGGTAACGCCGGTGGGCCGGCAGGACGGGGATGTGGAAATATGCATCCTGCAAGTCCAACGCCACCAACCAGTCTCCAGGGTCGAGGGCAGTCAAGACCTGAGCTAGGGTGAGTGATGGAGCAGTAAAAATAAAAAAATTTAACCCCTAACAAATTATATAATTAATTAATTAAAAATGTTCGTTTAAATGTATTAATCAACATTGTATATGTGGGAATGGTAATATGCCAATGTATGTGCTAAATAATCTACTAATGAATGTCCGTGTGTCTAATCATAACGTAAGAATAAAAAGCGTACTAAATAAAATAAATGCATGTTTGTGCTTCATAGAAATAAAATGTGTCGTTGCAAAAACAATAGTGATGGTAAGTAAGGAGCAGCTTAAATGTCGCTTTTTGCTAGGTAACAACTAATTGGGGTACGTAGACGGGAGGGAAACGAAAGGGATATTTTTCTCTATTTTAATTATGTTTTGTTTGCCTCAAATTAGTGCTTCTAAAGTAGAACCGAGTGGCGAGATAAAATGGCCGCCAGTGGGAAGATGTGCGCAGGCGCAAGGGGACACGTGGTACGGGATGAGATTGAAGAAATCTGGAGCCGCGTGATGTCTCTGAGAGGCTAGGATGCAAGAAATGGTCAAGGCTGGTGTGACCTAATTGAACTGATAGTGTGCCGTGATGATCAGGAGAGAGTCCGTGGGAAAGGAGCCCAAGAGAAAGGACAATGACTGCGGAGTTCTTGAATGTGTCAAAAGAAGATACAAATGAACTGATCGAATCGGATGGAAATGTTTAAGCGTATGGGAAAGGAAATGATCCAAGGACCCTTGAATCCAAGAGAACTTGATTAAAGAATGAATAAGCTGACATGCATGGACCAATGAAAGAAAAGCGTGATATTAATGTTGCAACAGTTAGTTAGCAAAGTTAGAATTGGGGTATAAGAGGGCCTACTCTTAGTGGGAGGGGGTCAGTCGCGGTTGCAGTCACAGAGAGTTGCAGTTCGAGAGTCGTGGTTGCAGTAGAGGAGACGGGTTGCAGGTAGCTGATGCTGACGAGCTGAAGTTGCTGTTGCGGTCTTAACTTTACAGTTGAGTATGAGAATCAGGCTATTTCTAATTCCCAAAGTTAGGTTAGAAATCATTAGGCTAAATTAGGAAGCTAGGCAGGTAACTAAGGTTTTTGGCTTCATGACAAAATTTCCTTTCTGCAATAAATTGATTATGCTTAATAAAATTGTGAATTTAAAATGAATAATTGAATAAAGTATTAAATCTTTTCATGCTTTTAAAATTATATAAAATTTAAGATTCTTTAAAAACCAAAATGACTCAGTGGTTATTTTCCTAATTGATTGTGACCTGAGTAATTGGTTGATTGTGATTCAGCTGGTCTTAATCACTATGAACTAATTTCTTAAATGAATGATTCATCGACAAAACAATGAGCAGGAATATCTTAAGAAATAATTAAAAGAAAGTGACAAATTAAGGTAAATAGATATCCTTGCTCTTCCAGCGGTACACAAAATGGTGTTCTCCATTTAGTTCTCATGCTTCTCCTAGGAGTACGGAATTTCATAAAGGTGTAAAAGGAAATCCAGGAGTGTATGTGTGTGTGTTTAGGCGATGTTTATGGGCCCCATCGTCATGTGGATATGAGAAATATAGTTTGCCCCTGGATGACCTATAAGTAGCCTGGGAGGAGGATAGTTTTTATTGTACGCGCTGCATCAGATTTCTTGGTAGCAGAGTTATGGTTTTCTATAGGTTAGTTTAGTGATTATTGTTTATTGATTATTGATTATTTGATGACTAACACTATATGTTGAGTCGCGTTATGTTATATGTAAGTTTTCACGCTTCTGGGATGTAGGAAGTGGAACACGTGTGGCAAGAGAAGTCACATGGAATTTGGTACATGGTCTGAATTCTTTTTGGTTATAACGCAGGTTGTGTTATGTTAGGGATTTCGGTGTGAAAAGTGTGTAAATGCAATAGCAAATCACGTTTACTTGTGAAACTTTGGCCTTAATTCTCAGGAGCCTAGTCTCCACATGTGTCTTATCCCCAGAGAAACGAGTAAATTGTTTGTTTGAAAGAAGGGTAAGGTAGAGGGAAGTGCTACTTTATCGGCGAAAGTAAATAATTCTGTGGTAGGGTAGAGGTAAGCGCTGCCTACTGGAAAAACAGGATTCTTGTGTAAAAGGACAAAGCTGTCACTTTGTTTAGCGAATCAGACTATGGAATTGTTTATTTGTTGTAACTAACGAAGAAAACTGTAAAAAGAAAAAAATTGCCGATAAATTTTGTAAAGGAGGGGTAAAGAGTAGAAGTGACGTGAAAAAGTGCCGCGCTAGGATTGGTCAGTGCACTAGTCACGTGAATACAGAGCAGGAGTGACGTAGAAAAGTGCCGCGCTAGGATTGGTTGGTTCGCGGACGGTGGAAATTGTTCTGATTGGTACGTTAGTGTGAATCGCGCTGTAATTGGACGGAGTTCCGTACACAGAAAACAGCGTTAGAGTAAAGAGAAAACAAATAGAAAACATGCCGTATTACGAGTATGAAAGGGAGAGAACGTCATGGACGACGAAATTGAAGAATTTCTTTAAGAAAGACAAAAAGGTTGTGACTAGAGAGGGACAAGTAATTCCTCCGCCGAAATCAGCAGCTTCACATATGATGCTGAAATATGGATATCATACGTGCATATGGTTGGATAATTGGGTAAAATATACAAAGAATGATGGAGCATTGGCTTTTCCTGAAAATGGTTCTTTTAATGTAGCGATTTTACGGAATTTAAAAGAAAAGATGCTTAAATTGGAACCTAGACCTAGACCGACACAGTTTGAGGCTTTAACAGAATGGGAAGATGAGATGTACGAGAAAGAAAGATTCAGAGGTATGAAAGGTTATGAGTTTGTGCCCGGAAGAATGTGGGGAATGAATCATGAGGACAGAATAAAACGATGGAGATGTGCTAACATGACAGGAGGTTTGTTTCCAGCTTTTACAGTTGAGGAAGGGACTAAGAAAAAACGGACTGAGAAAAAGAAACATTTAGAGAGAGAAAAGTATATGCATGAGAGCGAAACGGATGACGAGTTGCTGGAAGACATATTAAATAAAAATCCACCTCCGTATCAGCAGAATTCTACAGTGGTGACACCCAATGCGCCACCAATAGAAGCTATGCGAAATGAAAGCCCAGAAAAAAGACAAGAAATAAATAGGTCACAAGAACAAATAAGAACTTCCCAAATTGAGGGAATAGAAAATGATAGTGCAAGAGAATTGGCAAGGACAACAAAAGAACTAACTGAGAAAATTAGAGAATTAACAAAGAATATGGAAGCAGTTACCGTACCCGTAACAATAGGTCCAGTAATACCAGTTTTCGAGAATCAGAAAATTGATGAACGATCTTTGGTAATTCCCTTGAGTTCGCAATTCCAAAGAGAAAAGGAAAGAATAGAAACAAGTCCAGGTACGAGCAATTTGACTAGTGCTTACAGACCAAGTCCACCTGAAAATTTGACAGTGAATGAGTGTAGCGGTAGGAAAATGCCTATGGTAACTGAATCTGCAACAGTGACTCCTGAAAAGAGTGGAAATTGGACAGAAATAAATAGTACTCCTATAGGTCCGACTCCTGATGAGTTAAATGAGTGGATGAAAGCTTTTAAAATAAAAGAAACGGAAGAAAAACCATTAGATGTGATCAGATTGAAGATTGACATGGAAGAATTAATTCTAGGAACGATTGGTACAGAAAAGATAAAGAATTATCAGGATGATGAAATAATGTTTCTGTGCAAAAGTATAACATGGAGAGCAAAGAATTTACATGACAAACTAGAAGAAGTGGCCGGTGAGATTGGAATAGATTTTGCAAAAGTAAAAACGTTGCAGAAACCATACAGAGTAGATTTTTGTGAAAAAGATATTGAAAATTTGAATACAGCAGGAAGGCTGACACAGATAAAAGAGTTGATTGTTTTGTTAAGAAAATGGGGTGATGTGGACAGATGGAAGGTTAGATGGACAAAGAAGAATGAGAAAAGCGTAGACAAAGGTTCATTGGCTTTTATGATAACAGAAAAGGAACATGTTGTTAAAGAGTACCCTATGAGAGAAACTCCAGGTGGTAGTTATGTGCATGTTCCCTGGACTAGGCAGGACATCCTGTCATTTACAAATGACTTTCCAAAATTAAGAGAAAAGCCAGTTGAGTGGTACCGACAGGTAGAAAGGTTTGTAAAGGTCTCGAAAGTGTTGTGGATAGATTTGGATGGATTATTTGACATAGTGGTACCAACGGATCTGTGGTCAGAATGTAAGATTACAGTTGACTGGCCAACTACAGAATATCCAAGAGATCCTAAGACAGGAGCTCCAGGACCAGATGTGATGAAGAAATACGACAAAGTGATTACCTTTTTGAAGAATAAGATTCCTCCAAAAGAGACAGATTGGGTTAAGATTGATAGAACTACACAGGAAAGCAAGGAGAGTGTACATGCATATTATGAGCGATTGTTGTTGGTTTTCAAACAGTATAGTGGTTATGAGGAATTAAGTGAGAAGGATATGAGTCATTTTGTATACCGATTTGTATTTGGCTTGAAACAAGAAATAAGTGATATGATTAAGCAACATATGATAAACTGGCAGAATGCAAGTGTAGATGAGGTGCTGAGGTATGCTAAGTATTGTAGTGATGAAATAGAGAGTAAACAGCGTAAGTTGAAAGAAAAAGCAATGTGGGCACAAGTGAAAGTGGCAGAAAAACAAGAAGCTCAATTGGATAATAATAATGGAAACGAATCAGGACAAAATAAGATGCGACCAAATATAGGTAAAGGAAAAGGACAAGTGAGTCTAGAAGAGGCAAAGAAGAAATGGCCATGTCATAATTGCGGAAAATTGGGGCATTGGAGAAATGAGTGTAAGTTCCCACCTAAACCTAATCCGGAACATCAATCATTAACTCCACAGGTGCAGAATGAGGTAGTTGTTCAACAAAGTCAGGTGCCACAACCACCACTTCCCAACACTGTTAACCAGCAAAGATACAGTACAGAAACAGGATTCTACGGAGGAGAGCAGGTAACACAGTTGCCGAGAGCAGCTAACATTTCTCAGTATTGGTTGCATCAGAGTGAGGATGACCCGGATGAAAGTTTCTGACGGTGCGCAAGAGAGGGGAAAGAGTGCGTGCTTGGCGCAACTCTAGAGGTAGATCAGTCTGGTCCCTTTGTGGATGGAGAAGTGAATGGAGCAAACGTAACATTCCTTGTCGATACTGGAGCTACCCGTTCTACTGTTAGGTCAGTGGAAATTCCGAACCTTCCTCTCTCAGGTGAATGCATCCAAGTGGTAGGAGTTGCCAATCAGCAGATTAAAACCCCACTTACTGAATTGGTAGAAGTAAAAATTGGTTCTTTTAGGAAAATGCATAAATTTGTAGTGTGCGATTGTAGTCCTGTAAATCTTCTAGGTCGTGACCTCTTGTGTAAAATGAATTGCACAATTTATTGTACACCAGATGGAATTGGTTTTCAGACTTCAGATGAAGATGCTTTGTATAAAGTAACTTTGATGAATCAGGAACCTGAAATGAATGGGTTGTTTCCAGCATTTGATGCAGGAAAACTTCCAGAAGAATTAAAAAGTACAGTGAAAGAAAGTGTGTGGGATTTTACAGGAGAAGACATTGGATTAATGAGAGAAGTTGATCCTGTAAAAGTGACAGTGAAAGAAGGGATAAGTTATCCAAACACGCCACAGTACAAATTAACTCCAGAAATAATTGAAGGAATAACTCCTGTGATAAATAAGATGATTGAACAGGGAATTCTGAAAGAAATCATGAGCAGTCCATGTAATTCACCTATTATGGGACTGAAAAAGCCAAATGGAACATACAGAATAGTACAGGATTTGAGAAAGATCAACAAAATAGTTGTACCATGCTGTCCAATAGTGCCAAACCCTGCAGTGATTCTATATCAAATTCCGCATGAAGCTGAGTGGTACACTGTGATAGATTTGTGTCATGCATTTTTCTCTATTCCTTTGCATCCAGATAGCCAGCCATTATTTGCATTCCGTTTTGGGGAGCGTATTTTGGCATGGTGCCGAATTCCTCAGGGGTATACAGAGAGCCCCTCAATTTTTAATCAGATTCTAAAGAAATCTCTGGAAGATTTAAAAATGCCAGAAAAATCAGTGATGGTGCAGTATATCGATGACCTATTGGTGGCATCGAAAACCAAAGAGGCATGTGTAAGTGACACAATTGCTTTACTGAACCATTTGGAGAAAAGAGGACATAAGGTGTCCCCTTCAAAATTACAGTTTTGTCAGAAAGAAGTCCAGTATTTAGGACATAAAATTGAGAAAGGAGTGCGGAAAATAGCGACAGAAAGAGTAAGAATGATTCAAGGAATGAGAGCACCAATGACTCAAAGAGAGGTAAGAATGTTTTTGGGAATGGTTGGATATTGTCGACAATGGATAAGTGGATTTTCTTTGATTGCAAAACCATTACAAAAATTGACAAAGAAAGATGTAAAAGACCCTTTTGAGTTAAACAAGGAAGAAATGAAATCTTTCAAAGAATTGAAAAAGAAACTGTGTGAGGCCCCTGCATTAGGCATGCCTGATTATGAGAAAGATTTTGAGTTATACTGCAGTGAAAGAGATGGATGTGCATTTTCAGTACTGGTACAAAAACATGGCACCATGAAGAGGCCTATAGCTTACTTTTCAGCTGTTTTAGATCCTATAGCAAAAGCATTGCCTGGATGTTTGAAAGCAGTTGCTGCTACTTGTGTAAGTCTGGAACAAAGTGAAGGTATAGTGATGGGGTATCCACTGAGAGTATATGTTCCCCATTCAGTAGAAATTCTTTTGACAAGAACAAAAACACAGTACATGACACATAGTCGGCTGACTAAGTACGAAAAAGTCATCTTGAGTGCAGAAAATGTGACCATAGATAGATGCATAAATGTAAATCCTTCGACATCATTGCCAGATGAAGAGAGTATAATTGAACAGGATGAAGTAGATCATGATTGTCTGAATGTGCTGGAATATTGCACAAAACCAAGAGCTGACATAAAAGATGAACCGTTAAAGGAATCCGATTATGTCATGTTTGTAGATGGTTCATGTTTACGCACAAAGGAAGGAGTGTTAAGCGCAGCTTATGCAGTATGCACAGTGGCAACTGTAATGGAAGCGTCTTGTCTGAAAGGAGTTAGGTCTGCCCAAGTTGCGGAACTAATTGCTTTGATTCAAGCATGTAAATTGGGGAAAAATGTACGAATCACGATTGTGACCGATAGCCAATATGGTTTCGGCATCGTACATGATTTTGGCCAGATTTGGTCACAAAGAGGATTTTTGACATCTGCAGGAACACCTATCAGAAATGGAGATTATGTTAAAAAACTGCTTGAGGCGATTCAGCTGCCTAAACAAATAGCTGTAGTGAAGTGCAAGGCGCATAAGAAAAACGAAGATTACATAGCGGTTGGCAATAATTATGCTGATGAGATCGCTAGATATTGTGCGGAAAACATGGCGTCCCTGAACAGAAATAGAGAAAGGGAGCATGTCTCTTGTCCTTTGCTTTTCACTAATACAGTCGAAACATGGGATGAAGTAAGGCAGTTACAAGAAACAGCAAGAGATGAGGAAAAGGATTACTGGATTAAAGCAGGATGTAGAAGACAGGAAGATAATGGAGTGTGGGTATACAGAGATGAAAGACCAGTTATGCCTGATAACATGATTGCAGACATGGCACGGATGTACCATGGACAAGCTCATATTGGGAGAGATGCAATGATCAGACTTTTTAGACAAACTTGGTATAATCCAAAATTCAGAGCCATTGCTGAAAGTCTTTGTCACAGATGTCTTATTTGTCAACAATTTAACCCAGGAAGAAAGACAGTAGTGAGTCTAGGAACAATAGGACGAGAAGGAGGTCCATTCACAAGGATACAGATGGATTTTATTGAGATGCCCCCTAGTAACAGATTAAGATATGTTTTGGTGGTCGTCTGTTTGTTCTCTCGTTGGGTGGAGGCATACCCCACAAGAAGGAATGATGGAACAACAGTGGCAAAACTTATGCTACGAGAGTTCATTCCGAGGTATGGTTTTCCAGTCACAGTTGAGACAGATAGAGGAACACATTTTCAAAATGAGTTGATCCAATTGATTTGTGAAGCATTGAGTATTAAACAAAAACTACATTGTGCTTACAGACCCGAAGCTTCTGGGGTAGTAGAGCAGATAAATGGAACAATTAAAAACAGATTAGGAAAAATGTGTCAAGCTACAGGACTCAAATGGCCAGATGCACTGCCTCTTGTTCTGATGACCATCAGAAGCATCCCTGAAAAGAAAACGGGACTCAGTCCTCATGAAATGATCATGGGACGAGCAATGAGACAAGCCCACGTACCAGTCAACAAGTTATTGACAATAACTGATGATCTAATACTGGATTATTGCAAAGGACTGGCTGATGTGGTGCGTTCTGTGTTTCATCAGGTTGGACCGGATGCGACCACTCTTGAAAGAAAACCAGCCCACGACTTGAATCCAGGAGACTGGGTCCGTATTAAAGTCCACAGGAGAAGAAACTGTCTAGTTCCGCGTTGGGATGAGCCAAGACAGGTAATCCTAGTAACAACGACTGCTGTCAAGTGTGCAGGAGTAAAGAACTGGGTTCATGCCAGCCACACAATCAGAATTCCAGAACCTACAGATCGACATGTGAGTCGTCGTCTGGAAGTGTGGGATAAAAGTTTAACGGCGGGAACAACCAAGATAAAAGAAAGGGTGCCAGAACTTGAAGATCGACCTGAAAGTCGACATCTGGAGACCCCAACGGAAAACACCTCTAGAGAAGAAGAGGAACAGGAAGAAGAAGAAGAAAGAAATTCAGAAGTTCCAGAACTTGAAGATCGACCTGTAAGTCGACATCTGGAAATATCTGACACAACTTCAGGATCTGATGATTCAGCTGCAAATTGGGAAGAATTCCGAAAGAGAACTTGGGGTTATAAACCAATTAGAGAAGAAACTGAGCAAGAAATTGAGTTAGATGAACAACCAAGTACAAGTTATGGTGGAAATCATTCAGAAACAATATTAATAGATGAGGTAGGGAAAGAAGTACACAAAAAGTTAGAAAATCGAGAAGAACCCCGAGGAGCAATAGGGATAGATAGAAAAACAGGAGAACAGGGAAATTCAGAGAGCAGGTAAGGAGGAAAACACCAAATCGGAAGAACCCCGAGGAGGGACAGTGATAAGGGAAAACGAAAAGGAGAAGATAGATCCACCAGTAGGAGATGACGAGATTATAAGTTTCAAAATAAGAGACAATAGAGAGACAGTTGAAACAGAAACAGAAGAAAGTGGAGGAGAGGAAAAAGCAAAGACTGAATCAAGAAAAAGAAATTGGAGGTCAGAAAGAGAAGAAAGAGAGGGTGAGGTAAAAAGGCCAAGAAAAGGAGATAATTGGCCCAACAGCTATGTAAGAAAATTGAGATATAGAATAATAAGAGCAGAAGATGAAGATGCTGAACAAGTAAATGAAGTAACAAGTCAAAAGGGACAAGAAAAACCCAGTGGAAAAAGATTACAAAAGTCCAAAAGGACAAGGAAAATAAATTCAAAATTTAAGTCACCTGAGTGGCTGTATATTGCACTAACAGATTACAAAGGAGAAGAAGAAAACACTCACGGAAACCAGAGACTGAGAAGTCGGATGGGAAAAGGTGAGATGCAACAAAAGGACTGAAGTGAAGACTTAAAGTGCTTCTGCCGGACGTGACAATTTTACTGGATGTGACAAATCACTGGATGTGACAACGAAAGGATTCTGGAGAGAATTAAAGAAAGTACCAAGCAAAGACTTTTTGAAAGCAGAGTGGCGTCTAAGTCATTTTGAGGTGTAGTGACACAATTTTCTGAAAATTTAACAAATAGAAAAAGAAAAATGGAGAATAATGAGAATAGAAGAAATAAATGTGATTTTATAAAGAGATGGTGCAAAATGTGCTGCTTTTGTACAGGGTTATTAATGACCATATGGATAGTATTAGCAATCACAATTCCTATTAGTGTAGCTGTGATAGAAGCAAAGAATAATACTAAACAAGAAAAAGAAACTAATATTAAAGAACAAGTTGTTTTAAGAAGTAGTGCAGAGTTGCATAAGGATAGGTCAGTAACAGATTTTTCAAAGAATGTTTTTACAAAGTTGTTGTATGAGTACGTAAAAACAATGGAAGTGAGAGATTGTTATGTTTGTATGCAATTGCCTGCATCAGTATCTGAAGGTGTGACTTATCATCACTTACCTTTGACTTATGGAATAACATGTAGTGTAATAGCAAGTTTATTTTATAAAACAGGTAGATTAGAATCGTATTATACTGATATAGATAAGATATTTGCAAACATTCCTGTAGTGCCAGAACTTAACAAAGTGAAACCAGCAAAGGTTTTAGGAGAATTCTTTTTAGAACATAGAAAATTAACGTTAGAAGAAATAGTTAGTAACAACCTTACCTGTGAGTTAAGGAAAGAAGAAAAAGTATTTCTAGACATGGTTGAGGAAAGAAGAATGAAATTTCAAAAAGAAGCAATGAAAGAGGAAGGAAAACGTTTATGGACGTTTGAGGAAGGAAATCATGAAGGGAAAAAGATAAATGCAGCAATGACATTAGACTGGCCGCAAACAGGAAAGTTGTGCATTAGGAGAAATAAGACAGTCTATGACAATTACTTTGTAGGTTCCAGTGTCTGCCATGACAATTATCAAATTCTGGGAGGTTGGGGATTCAAAGGTGGAAAAGATCCAATATTTCCAGGTATCTATTATATTTGTGGGAATAGAGCTTATTACAGGTTACCGGACCATTGGTATGGAACTTGCTATGTAGGCCTGGTCTTTCCAAAAATCTTTCACATGGACAGAGAAGAAAAGGGAACATACAAGATGATTAATGGATTTAAACGTAGAAAGAGGGAAAGTTTTTCAGAAGTTGTAGGAGATATTTTTGGAGCATTGATACCAGCAGTGGGAATATCTTTGAATGCATTTAAAATTCGGAAGTTATCCACAGTAGTAGATCGTTTGTCTACAGATACTGCGGGAGGGTTCTTAATGGTAAATACCGAAATGGTTGCCATGAGAGCTATGGTGATGCAAAATCGGCTTGCCCTTGATATTCTTTTGGCAAAAGAGGGTGGAGTCTGTGGAATGTTGAAAGTCCAACATTGTTGTACTTACATTCCGGATAACAGTGAAAATATACAGAAGTATATTACAAATATTACAAGTCTGCACAAAGAATTAGTCCCACTGGAGGTTGAAAGTGTTTTGGGAAAACTTGGTAGAGGGTTTTCCTCAGTAGCAAATTGGTTAACTAGGATGAGTAAACTAGTAATAGGGAAAGTTATAATAGTAGCAACTATAGTGATATTGTTAGCCATGACATTGAAAATAGTAATAACATGTATAAAGAGAAAAGTAAGACAGAATAAGATAAGAAGAAATAACAGAATAATGAGAGAAAGAGAGAGAGAAATGGGTGAAATTGAGTTGGAGAAAATGAAAGAAAGCATGTAAAAAGAGACTAAAAGGCAAGATGAAGAAGAGACAGAGATATGAATAACAGAAAGTAAAGGATGAAAGACATGCTGCCTGAAAAGAAGTATGACTTGGTTTTATGTGGTGATTTAAAAATCACCAAAGGGGGATTGATGGAGCAGTAAAAATAAAAAATTTAACCCCTAACAAATTATATAATTAATTAATTAAAAATGTTCGTTTAAATGTATTAATCAACATTGTATATGTGGGAATGGTAATATGCCAATGTATGTGCTAAATAATCTACTAATGAATGTCCGTGTGTCTAATCATAACGTAAGAATAAAAAGCGTACTAAATAAAATAAATGCATGTTTGTGCTTCATAGAAATAAAATGTGTCGTTGCAAAAACAATAGTGATGGTAAGTAAGGAGCAGCTTAAATGTCGCTTTTGCTAGGTAACAACTAATTGGGGTACGTAGACGGGAGGGAAACGAAAGGGATATTTTTCTCTATTTTAATTATGTTTTGTTTGCCTCAAATTAGTGCTTCTAAAGTAGAACCGAGTGGCGAGATAAAATGGCCGCCAGTGGGAAGATGTGCGCAGGCGCAAGGGGACACGTGGTACGGGATGAGATTGAAGAAATCTGGAGCCGCGTGATAGTGTGCCGTGATGATCAGGAGAGAGTCCGTGGGAAAGGAGCCCAAGAGAAAGGACAATGACTGCGGAGTTCTTGAATGTGTCAAAAGAAGATACAAATGAACTGATCGAATCGGATGGAAATGTTTAAGCGTATGGGAAAGGAAATGATCCAAGGACCCTTGAATCCAAGAGAACTTGATTAAAGAATGAATAAGCTGACATGTATGGACCAATGAGAGAAAAGCGTGATATTAAGGTTGCAACAGTTAGTTAGCAAAGTTAGAATTGGGGTATAAGAGGGCCTACTCTTAGTGGGAGGGGGTCAGTCGCGGTTGCAGTCACAGTCAGTTTCAGTTCGAGAGTCGTGGTTGCAGTAGAGGAGACGGGTTGCAGGTAGCTGATGCTGACGAGCTGAAGTTGCTGTTGCTGTCTTAACTTTACAGTTGAGTATGAGAATCAGGCTATTTCTAATTTCCAAAGTTAGGTTAGAAATCATTAGGCTAAATTAGGAAGCTAGGCAGGTAACTAAGGTTTTTGGCTTCATGACAAAATTTCCTTTCTGCAATAAATTGATTATGCTTAATAAAATTGTGAATTTAAAAATGAATAATTGAATAAAGTATTAAATCTTTTCATGCTTTTAAAATTATATAAAATTTAAGATTCTTTAAAAACCAAAATGACTCAGTGGTTATTTTCCTAAATGATTGTGACATGAGTAATTGGTTGATTGTGATTCAGCTGGTCTTAATCACTATGAACTAATTTCTTAAATGAATGATTCATCGACAAAACAATGAGCAGGAATATCTTAAGAAATAATTAAAAGAAAGTGACAAATTAAGGTAAATAGATATCCTTGCTCTTCCAGCGGTACACAAAATGGTGTTCTCCATTTAGTTCTCATGCTTCTCCTAGGAGTACAGAATTTCATAAAGGTGTAAAAGGAAAATCCAGGAGTTTGTGTGTGTGTTTAGGCGATGTTTATGGGCCCCATCGTCATGTGGATATGAGAAATATAGTTTGCCCCTGGATGACCTATAAGTAACCTGGGAGGAGGATAGTTTTTATTGTACGCGCTGCATCATGAGCATCTTGAACTTCTCCTTCCGGAGGAAGCGATTGACGTTCCGGAGGTCCAAGATAGGACGCATGTCCTCCTTGTCCTTTTTGGGCACCAGAAAGTAGTGGGAGTAGCAACCACGCCCTACTTCTGGGGTCGGAACACGCTCGATGGCCCTCTTGGTCAAGAGGGCTGTGACTTCCTTCTGTAGAAGCACCAAGTGATCCCCTGACATGCGGTGGAATTGAGGTGGCATGGCTGGGGGGTGGTCTCGAAGGGGAGGGAGTAGCCCCTTCGGACAATGTCCAAGACCCACCTGTCCGAGGTGATGGTACGCCAGTGGGGAAGGTGATGGCGGACCCTGCCCCTACTGGCGTGCTGTGCACCTGAAAGGAGGGACTAGGAGGGCTTGGAGGCCGCGGACTGGTTGGAGGTGGTGGCCTGACCCGCACGCTGGTTGCCCGATCCGCCACAGCGGAATCCACGTCCTCGGCCACGCGAAGACGCCTGCTGCGCGGGCCGGTGGCTGGGCTGCTGACGTGAAGGGCGCCCCTACCGTGGCCACGATAGGGGCGAAAAGCAGAAGTCAGCGGAGGGCGTGTAGCAGAAAGGCCCAGGGACTTGGCAGTAGCCCGTGAGTCCTTAAAGCGCTCCAACGCATGGTCTGCTTTGGACCCAAAAAGACCGACTCCATCAAAGGGCATGTCCATGAGAGTATTCTGGACATCCCCTGAAAAACCAGTGGTTCTCAGCCAGGCGTGGCGTCTGAGCGCCACCGTCGTTGCAATAGACCTGCCCAGCGAGTCGGCGGTGTCAAGGCCACAACGTATCGTGTATTTAGCCGCATCCCTTCCTTCCGCAATGGCGCGGGAAAGCAGTGTCTGGACCTCCTCAGGACACTGGGGCAAAACATCCGCCACCGAATCCCACAGGGAGTGGGTATATCGGCCCAAAAGACAAGCGGTGTTAACGGACCGCAAGCCAGCACTGGAGGAAGAAAAACCTTTCTTCCCAAACTGATCCAGGCGTTTGGATTCCCTATCCGGAGGAGCGGTAGGGAAGGCGGTTTGGGAAGCGGAGGCTTGGACAACCAAGCTCTCAGGAGTGGGGTGGACAGAGAGAAACAGGGGTCGCCCGGAGCTGGGCGATGGCGTCGTGACACGTTCCGATCCACAGGAGCCCCTGTGTTGGGCTTGGACCAGGCGCCCAAAAGAACATCAGTGAGGGCGTCGTTAAACGGCAGCACAGTCTCCGCAGAGGAGGCTGCCGGCTGAAGCACCTCTGTCAAGATGTTAGGCTTGACCGTCAAAGTAGGAAGTTGGAGACGTAAGGCCCCAGCTGCCCTACGCAACACCGTACCAAAATTGGCTCCCTCCTCCGTAGCCACGGGAGGAGACAGCATGCCAGTGTCAGGGGAAGTATCCAGACCACTGGCCTCCCCTAGACTCTCTGTCCAGTCCTGATCGTACTGACAGTGTCGTGTCAGAGGGTCATCAGACCCTCCCAGTCCAACTGGTCCTCCTCTGGTTCAAAATAAGGAGGAGGAGGGACAGTTGGGACCCAAGGTCCCATCGGCGCCGGAGCCGGCGTCGAGCGACGTCGGTCCGGATCCATGTCCGGAGCCGGAAGGAACTGGGGGACGACGCCGCCCGGAGCCCAGGGCGGCGCCGAGAACGGCACCGGAGACATCGGCGCCGGCGGAGGTGTCGTTAGGTCGACCGGCGTCGATGGGGGTTGTGGAGCCGGGATCGAGGCCGGGGCCGAAGCCGGAGCCGGGATCGAGGCTGGAGGCACGGGCGACGCCGGGGCCGGAGCCGTCGGCGACGCCGGAGCAACCCCATCAGGGCCCGCGGGGCCCGAAGGCGCACCGGAGGGGCCTGAAGGCCCGAAGAGGCGGGCCATGGCCGACAGGAATTCCTGCACTTTGGCCGGATCCGCCCCGAACCCGGGAAGGGCGGGTATGGCGGGGGCGACTCCACAGGCATGTCCGGGGCCGCGGGGGCGGTGCCGGGAGGGGCCTCAGCCGAGTCGCGAGACCGGCGAGGCGAAGTCCTAGAGCGATGATGCTTTTTGGACTTTTTGTGTTTCGACTTACCGGACGAAGAAGACTTCGACGCCGACGACCAGTGTGGACTCCGCGATCGACCCCTGGACCTCTCACGCGACCGGGGCTTCCGCGGAGCCGAATGCCGGGCCTCGAGGAGCTTTCGAGACCGCTCTCGCAAAGCTTTCGGGTGGAGGGCCTGGCAGTCGGTACAAGACTCCGTGTCGTGGCCTCGGCCGAGGCAGAAGAGACACTCCCAATGCGGGTCGGTGACGGACATCATCCGCGCACAGGCGCCGCATCGCTTGAAGCCGGGCATCCCTACGACACCTTGAAAGATGAAAAAACTGTGAAAAAATTCACCAAAAAGTATGGTCAAAAAATGACCAGGGCACTGCTCTTCCCGGATCTGCGCTTGCTGGCGCGGAAAAAGAAGAACTGACGTCAGCGCGCAGGGGCGGCGTCTAAGTACTGCCCGCGACGTCATCCCGGCGATCACGACGCCGACGACGGACGCGGAGCCGCACGACGCCGCCTACCGACGCGCAAGGGTACTGCTACGCAAAAACTTTCCGGATCCAGCCTGACGCCTGGGGATATTCTAAGGTAAGGAATCTGTCACTAACGTGTCTCTTTCAGATACAAGGCACGAGGCTGACCAATGGTAATCAAATGAACCCTGTAGGGGTGACATTGGATGTCTTTAAGATCCAGGACCTTGAAGAACTCACGTCCATAGCCAAAGGCATCAAATCTGGCTCCCCTTTGGACCCAGCCCATCCAAAGATAGTGATGGAAGGAGCTAAGGCAATCATGCCCTGTATTCAGGAGCTCATCTCGTACTCCTTTCTAACTGGAACAGTCCCAAACAAGTGGAAACAGGCCATCGTTAAGCCACTAAAAAAAAATCCATCTGTAGAGTCATCCATTCTAGACAATCTTCGCCCTATCTCTCTGCTACCTTTCGTAGCTAAGATTGCAGAGAAAGTAACCAACATCCAACTGGTAGAACATGTAGAGAGGAATAACCTACTGCATCCCTCTCAATCAGGTTTTAGAATGGCTCACTCCACAGAGTCGGCCCTTCTCATTGCCACTGAAACTCTAAGGAAATATGCAGATGAAGGTCAAACAGCCGCACTAATCCTGCTTGACCTAAGTGCGGCGTTTGATACCGTCTCCCATAAATTACTTCTGCATAGGCTAGAGAATTGCGGCATTAGGCACAGCGCTCTTGGCTGGATGAAATCGTTTCTCTCAGCACGAAGTTTCCAAGTCAGGCAGCAGTCCTCTGTATCGGAAAGCTTTCCCTTGGCACAGGGTGTGCCACAGGGCTCCATTCTGAGCCCCACCCTGTTCAACCTATATGTGGGGCCGCTTGCAGAACTAGTGGAGAAACAAAGTATCGATCGTCTCCTATGCTGACGATACACAGGTAATCGTGATGCTATCACAGGAGAATAATGAGGCCCCCATCCGCTTTGCAGAATGCCTAGAAGAGGTCGCGGACTGGATGTCTAATCACTGCCTCAAATTAAATGGGAGCAAAACTGAAGTGTTGGTGGTTGGCAAAACCCCGTCTATATGGTCATCCGCCTGGTGGCCTGAAACCCTAGGCCAATTTCCTACCCCTAAGCCCGTAGTCAAGAATCTCGGAGTCTGGATGGATTCTGAACTTACTTTTGACTCCCAAATACGTAAAGTGGCTGGTAAATGCTATGGTGCTATGAGAGTCCTGCGTAAAATCCTGAACCTCCTACCAGCTAACTCCAGGAAGACTATAGTACATGCAGTCATTACCTCCCAATTAGACTACGGTAATGTACTGTACCTTGGAGCTACCAAACAAGATTTAGCAAAACTACAGAGGGTCCAAAATGCGGCCGCAAGGCTGGTACTTAGCCTCCCTAGAAGGTCTAACACCAAGAAAGCACTGAAAGCTTTGCATTGGCTACCAGTGGATAAAAGAGTGTCCTTCAAGGCAATGTGCTATTGCCACCGTATCCTACTGAATAAAGGCCCGAAGTATCTCCAACCACTAATAACCAAGTACACCCCTGGCCGCAGTCTAAGATCTTCAGAGCTGGCACTGGCTACGGTGCCCAGAATATTCAGAGCCAGAATGGGCGAGCGCTCCTTTAGATATAAGGCAGCAAAAATGTGGAACAGTCTGCCGATTGAACTCCGATTAGAGCCATGTGAAAAAAGATTTCGTAGGCAACTGAAAACATGGCTATATGTGAAGTCCGACGGGTCACAGGGGTCGTAGCATCTCTATCACTATAGTCCGCTTGTCTCACACGCCCCTTCTCTCATATGAGCTTCTTAGCGCGGGGACACACCGGTGGTGTAACCATGCGCTCTACAAATGCTTAAACTAAACTAATGTTGAAGTGGTTTTTGGCTTCAGTTAAACTAATTAGACTTAAACGCATGATGTAGATGATTTGTAAGTGACATGCCTAAAGCTGTAAACGTAGTGCTTAATTGATGGCATGTCGAGGGAGATGACCTCCATATTTCATGGATCCCCACATTCCAACACTCCCAAAGTAAGAGGAAGATGCCTGATTTATTTTGTTAGACTCGTTAATAGTTTCGGTTTTTTCCAAATGCATTTTACACCAATGCAAGTTATCAGGAAAGTACAGTTGTCCTGTCTATTAAACACACTAAGTATTATCAAGTATTGACATTTGTACTTGAATCATAGGTACTTCCAGTACACATTTCTTTCAGTACACACACATTTCCAGACAGGCCTGCTCTCTCCTTGAGCATAGGGAAGTAAAACACCATAATGCCAACATTTGAAAGCAAGAAAGAGGGACGTTAAAAAAAAAATCTGAGGCATTTATTTTACTTGCATTGATTTGGAGGCAATTTTAGGGAGGAGACAGCAAAATTAAAGCTGTATGTGGTATAAAAAATCATGAGTCACCCTGCTGAGACAGGTGTGTTGGCACGTATGACATGGGTAGAAATGGAAGTGCATGCAAATATTCTTCAAGCTCAGAAACACTTTGGCAATAGGGCCTACATGCATAGGGGTACTATCTAGCACTGTAAGTTGGATAAAAAAGTTTGAGACGGTACTCTAAAAAAGGCATGGGCAAAGTAGTGTAACTAGGAATATTTTATTAGAGGTGCCGCCTTAGTAATACAAAACACCCTGCGTATATGATTATAATACCTTCATCAGCTTCATTCCAATTATTTTCAGGGAGAAAAATGCAAGTACTCCGAGGCCTGGCTTACATCCCCACCTACCCTCCAAAAAAGTAACAGTGGGGAGCCACGGGCAATGGCCAATAGGTCAAGGGAGCCGCGGGTCGAAAAAGTTTGGGAACCACTGGTCTAGAGAAATATCCAGGCCACTGGCATCTTGAAGCTCTTCATACCAGTTGTCCTCATCATATTGTGAATAAAACCATTCCCTTCATAGAAGTTCTCATTATCTGAGTCAGTGCCGAAAAGACTATGCAAAGTTTGCGCCCTACTGCATGGTAAGGGCAAGGTACCAGAATCAGAGAGATTACCAGTTTGCTATGCCCCAGAGAAAGTCAGGAGCGGCCTCGTAAGTGATGTATTCTGCTTGGAGTCAGACAGCACAATAGGCCATCAGTTGTCGTTTGGCATCAGTGTCACTGTGAGGGCAACGAGTGCAGAGGATGGAGCTGGAATCAGAGATGGTCCTGAATCCAATGTGGGTTTGAGGGGCACAGACCACGCCGAGGGTGAACCCGCCGCTGAAGCCCAACTGGAGGCTTCTGTGGATCCTTGAGGTTCGAAGGCGTGCCAGAATGAACTGGTAAAGTATCAAAAATGTGCAGCATGGCCACTTTGAAGGAATCTACTTGAGGCAATGTCACCGACGGTCCTGGAAACTAGGGTTGCAGCGGGACTAAACTCTGAATTGGCTCAAGAGGAGTTCATGAGTGAGACCAGGAGGCGCACTGATGACCTTGCACCCTCGTTGGAGTCCAAGAGTAGCAGGAGGAGGCAGATTCCCACTTCAACTGCTTCTCTTTTGTTTCGGACTGATTTGAAAACTTTGACCAGGGTGATCATCTGCTGCTGGAATGAATAACTTTGGGAGTGGGAATGGGACCTACCTTTCGACTTCGACCAGTCAAGGCGTGATTAGGCTGTGTTTATATAAAGAGTTTGCTTCAGTTGTTTTACTTTTAAAGGAGAGAACATAAAAGATTTACAAGCAAGGCTACATTATCTAATTTTAAGCCAGTTCTGAATTTGTTGGTATTTTTAATAAATGTATTTGAGGACATAAAGCTCCACCTCACAATCCCATATGCCTTCGGAGTCAACTGGGCGCAGTCATCACAGTTCCTGGAGTTGTGCTACCACTCCAGACACCAAAGAAACACTTTGTGAGGGCCCATCAAAAACGTCCGTATGCCACAGTCCCTGCACGGTTTGAACCCTGCTATCTTGGGTAGTTTGGGGCATTTTCCCTTGTACAATGAAAATTCCTGACAAAGAAAAGTGTCAAATGAGAAGCTCCGATCTGCATCTGAAGGGTCGTAAAAAACAGGAAGTGACGTCAACACACATGGACGTGCAGCAGTACTGCTTTCAAGTTTTCTGATCCAGCAGGGTGCCTGGGTAATATTTTATTTGAAGTTTTCTAAAGAACGCTTGTCACATTTTAGTTGCTTCGAAGCACTAGTGGGGATAACACGATTTTGTTTGATGGGAGTAACCATGAAAGTTACAAACTAATTCGTAAAAAAATGAGTGCCAAAATCCAATGTTTTCAACAATCCGCTTTTCTGAATTGCTTGTTGTAGAGTTTTGATTTCACTATAGAGATGAGAACTTAACCACGTACAATGGCCAATTTCTACTCTCTTCAATGACCATAGATCGCTGTAATGAGTGGGTGATCAGTGTAGGGACAGTGAGGTGCCAGCTGCTGTTACTTGTAGGCTTTATGGACAGTGAGGAGAGAACCCTGAATTTGATCCTAGCTTCAACTGGATATTAGTGGACAGCGGTCAGGGCTCGCTTGATATGGTCGAGTTTACAGAGGTTAAAGAACTTTCTGGCTACCTGGGACTTTTGTCTTTGCAACTTTGCAGTGAGTTTCTTGGGGAGACCAGTGTAGATGAGAGTACTACAGGCGAGGCTCTTACACTGCTGTGATTCCGAAAAAGTAGCAAAATTTCGAGACACAGATTACAAACCAATCCCCAGTTGGCTTGTTTATCGGGTAGTGGATGAGAGGAGTACCAGGGGAATGAGGGAGAGGACGGTTGGGTGTGAAAGGCAATGTGAGTGGGTAAGTTTCTCCGAAGAAGATAGCCTCAATTGTAGCTCATACTTGTAAAAGAAGCTCTTTCTTTCTTTGGAACTTATGACGCATAAAGTGATGTTGGTATGCTCGTTTTGTCTTTTGTATAGCCAGAAGTGGATTTGTGTATCATGTGCAAAAAACAAAACATAATGCTTGGTGATTGCACTGGATTCTTTTGTGTTCTCATCAGCAGTTTTATTAATTAGACACACCTGGCAAATAAAATAACATCAGTTTTTGTAATAAGCGTCTTTGTATTGTGTCGCTCTTTGTGTATGTTTGTACTTTAGAAAGTAAGTGATAATAATCACACTGATTGATCCTCCTAAGCTGTGTAACTAAATTGAACTACCATGGATAAAACAAATTTTTATATATGGTATTTCTCCTCTTCTTGTTCTTTATAAAACCTCTTTGACTTCTATCAAAAGCACCTTTCGAATGATAACTAACTTGTGGTTCCTGTGGCCCTTTGCTAACTGTGAAGCTTCTGTTTTTCGAAATCTAATCATGTTTGGTACATTCTAGGCCTTTATATTGGTATATCTACATTGCACCCCCTTTCTGTTATGTTCAGATATGAAAGAACACATTTTTGTTGAAGACTCTGTTAAAATCAAATAACGTGAAGTGACACCTGATTTCGTTAAAGCCTCATTTACATCACATTTTATCATCTGCATCTGCTGCTACTATTTAGATAGCATGTTTCTGTATAATGATGTCTTATTATTATCACCAGAAATGTCTTTCTTGAGTTCGTGAACTTATTTTCTATATGAGATTTGGTGATCATTTAACTTATGTTTTTGTTCTGATGAACATCCCAAAAACTAGGCGAGGCTCCAACCATTGACAATTTCAGTCCACAGATTGACTAATTGAATAATGACTATCACATGTTGAAGAAAAAATGTATCCTTTTAAAATTCGCATTTGACTGTACACATGGGAGCGCATTACAATATGTTTTTATAAACTATTGTAATTAATCATTATAATTTGTCTTATATACTACTGTAATTAATTAATAGGACCCACACTGCATCGCATACTGCATTGCCAACACCACCTTAAAACTTTACAAAACATCTTAATTGTACTTTGAATAATATAGAACGAAAGAACAATGGCAATAAAGAATTGTTTTTTGATTATGGTATTCTTCTGGTGCTTTTCTTATGTAGACTTTAAGTAGATGGATATATGCACTTTTGGATTTTTTTATTTTTTATAATTCACTACTTTTTGGGATTACATATTTTTTATGACCCTGGAACCTCTGAATCATTTAAATATATCCTAGGGAAGCAGTCTATTTAGCCTACTGAAATGGCATTCACCTTGGAAAAAGGTTCTGTAAATCCGAATGCCTAGTCAACATTTTGCATTTTCTGTGGAGAATCCCAAGCTGTGAAGAAGTCGTAAATCACTTTGTTGTTTCAACTTCCTTCGTGATTTTGCATTTTCTGTGGAGAATCCCAAGCTGTGAAGAAGTCGTAAATCACTTTGTTGTTTCAACTTCCTTCGTGATTCTCCTGCTAGGGGGATCACAGGGTCCCAATCTGAAGTGGACATTCATCGATAAGAGCTACAGCCAGATTGTCTATACATCTCGAGAACTATGTCTCCGGTTTGATAACATGAGAGATCATGAAGAGGTTTTCCATCTTTAACTCTATGTAGTTTGCGAAGATCACAGACAAGGAAGACTTACCTCAACTCCACTACACTGACATGATACTATGGGTGAACCACTTGTCCTGTGGACTGATCTATTCCATAAGGACTCCCTTTCTTCTGTAAAGAAATTAGTTCTAATCATCTGGTGCTAAGATTCTCGAGAGGGATGCCCGACAGCATGTTCCTTGAAATCAGTTTGTAACAAGTATTCAACACCAGTGGTCCTACAGGCTTTCTCACAGGTGTCTCCTGCTGCCAAGAGTTTGGCACCAAGAAAGTCCACCATGCCCTGGAGCCCAGTGGTGAGTAGAGTTGTCTCCCTGTATGACAAGGAGACATCCTAAGCCAAAGGCAAGTAAACATTATTGAAGACAGTCATAATTCCAGAGGAAACACTTGTTATCCTCATTTACAAGACTTCTCCTAAGTTTTGAATAATCTTGTTGGAAGATTGGCATGAACTGTGTTGATCAGCAGACCTAGGCCATGAAGGTCTATCCTCATCTATGTGTGTTATGTAGGATAAAATATGTCTTTTATACATACACACACCAAAAGTCAAATTTGGATCTTGGTTTTAACTTGTAAGAAATAGTTTGGACCCTAGTGGGTGTTTTAACCTGGTGTGTGGATCCTGAGGTATTACTCAATCAGTCACTCACATCTACTAAAAGGCACTGATGCCAGTGCACATCTGAGTATACCTGGCCTTTTCTTCTACTAAGCTAGTGAGGAACAAACCTTTTTGGGCCCAACATTTCAAAGCAGCAGTTCTCTTGTACTTGCCATTAGTGTAAAGAGGTTTCCGGAAAGGATGTCCCTTACACAGGACAACAGCTAGGATCAGGTACTGGAAGCCAGAGACGCAGAATATGGCAGTGTTCTCATAATTAGGCAGATGGAGGTGGCCTGTAGATGAACCATTCAGAGGGACAAACCTGACTCCAAAAAGAAACAATGAGATGATTGTGAGATACCAATGAGTGCAGACTATGAGTAAAAACTGTACCCAAAAAAACTGTACATGCCATTGATACAAACCTTGTACCAAACACATACAAGTCATTCATACAAACTGCAGCCAAATCACTGGATAAGCTCTTCATACACATTAAGCATTTTGCAAGCCTTTCAAGCTAACTGCATCTAAACACTTAGCATGCATTTCAGACATACTGTGCCAAAACAAGTTACAAGTGCTTCACAAAGTATACTGTATGGCACTGCAGACACATTACACAAAGCATGAAAAATATTGTACGAGTTATATTCAATCAGATAGGACTTTATTACGGCAGTAAAACACAGCCATAAAAGCATAGTACAAATGTTAAAAACATCGTTAAAAAAGAGACGGTCCCAGGTCTTATACAGTCAGCAGGAGAATAACTATATAATAAAACAATCAGGGATACAAACATGAAGACAATGCCAACAACACACAGCTTCAGACTATTAAAAGACCATTTGTTTTCTCTTAGCGAGGGCACTCTATAAAAATGAGCAAACACAGCAACAGAGTGTAGGGGAATTCAGTGATTTCAAATACAATAGAGCCTCAGCCCTTCTTCTAATACCACAAGCTCTAATAAGTGGGGCTAACAACCTTTTAGAGTAGGCCCTATAATACTTACAGAAAAAGATAAAAATGGAGGAGGTTCTGAAGTGAGGACTCATCACAGGGTCAGATTAACACACTTGTGGGGTCAAATTGGTTCAGCTGGAAGCTTAGATGCCACCTCACAATACCAAACCTAAATCTAGTTAACAAGACTTTGTCCCAGGTGGTATCCATCCAAGACAGGTACGGTTCCATGTTGGGGGTGGTTTGCAGGTTAACATACTCCCTGACAGAGCTTTTGAATGAGTCACATCCCTCTCTATGCTGCCTATTCCTGGTTAGGAACGCTTTCGATCAGCCTTAGAGGGGAAGAAAAAAGTTCATGTCTCCCCAAATCAGGCGTTTCCTGTTTGATGTATTGCAACCAGGGATGGCTAGGCTGTACTAGTCAATAATACAAACTGTACCCTAAGAATTTTACAGCTTTTTGTTCGAATTGTGTCTAAAGCACATTACAAGGCTTAAATGCAAATTTCACTGAAACATTTTGAAGGTTCTGCTAGAAAGTGAGAAAGGTAGACAGAAAAGGCAGTGCCTTTCACAGAGTGTGAACAGAAGTGTGAGAGGAAATAATGTGATAGACACAGTGTACTCACTAGTTATAGAGAAAGAAGCCTCTGTAGCACAACGCACCCAGTGATGATCCCTAGGTCAGAGTTCATCCGCTAGCCACATAGAGAGCAGTCTTCCACAGTGCAGGCAAACTATTGATGGTGAGCGAAGGGTCTGTCAACTGTGGACTTTACTTCAATGGTCAGACAAATCTATCATAACAGTGTGTACCATCTATTGAAAGAGGGATATGGTTTTGGCTTTTGTGGAGAGTTCTACAAGTGACAGGGATGAAAATGTATCTTACTGCAGAATGCCCAAAGCTTGTGGCATAGGGCTCGGTCTGCCAAAATGTACAGGACTTCGTGAGAAAGACCGCAAGAGGGGCAGAGAGTGTGAGTGAAAGAGACAAACATTTGCCTGGCACAGTGAATACCTTCTAGTGACAAAGACAGGTTTTTCTTGCTGCAGAGTGTAGCTGCTACAGACACAGGCATTACAGCCTAGCAGATAGTTTGTTTTCTAGTCAAAGATGCAAAAGCACTGGCAAATGCATCAAGTACCCGCTTACCAGCTCTGTGTGGTAGTGATGTAATAGGTTATAATTTGCACGAGGATAAGCAGCAGAGTTTGCAACAGGAGGCTGCCCAACACCATGATGCTGATTAGAGTCCCCTGGGGGCGCACAATGCCCAGCTCTCTTGCCGGCCCAGTGCGGCCCATCAACACTGCCACTGTAGTGCAGATGACCAAGTCAAAGAAGAGGAATTCAAAGTCACTGATGTTGGTGTTGGCCTAGGAAAGGAGAGAGGTAATTATGTTGGCATGAAGATACAATGAGAAAACACTGTACCCAAACACTCATCACTCTGTGCAGATAACCAATTCTTTCAAAAAGGAGACTACGCATGGAGCAGAAAAACGACTTACCTGGAACTCCACTTCTCCATCACAGGTAACTTCAGTGATTACCCGGAACAATTTTTTTTAAATAGAAAGAAATAACACTCCAACCTTAGAAAAATAATGACTGAATTGTTTTCAATTTATTCAAATATACATTTATTAAAAATACCCCAAAAATCAGAAATGGCTTTAAATTAGATAATGTAGCACTGCTTGTAAATCTTTTTTGTTCTCTTCTTTAAAAGTGAAACAACTGAAACAAACTCATATGAACACAGCCACCGTATGAGGTAAACTGTGCTGCCGCTTCAAGGTGCCAAGATGTTCCAGAGCTCCAGTTGGCCCTTCAGTCCATTTTGTCAGTTCACTAAAGCTGCTTAAATTATTTTGGTTTGTCAAGGGGGAGGAGGGTTGCCACTGAATTTAATTAGCAATCCAAGGATGATGAGCTGGTGATAAAGCTCGGTAACATATCAATTGTGCTTCATGGAATATTTATAAATATTCATAAACGCTGATCTGAATAGTAAACTCCCGGAACTGATTGTTTAATGCAAGATACTAGACAGTTTAACAGTTTTTGACTGCTTCCACTATATTTATAACTACTATTGTTGATGTGACCAAATCCTACCCCTCTGTCTCCCTTCCTCTTTATACCTTCCAGCATCTACTGGACCATTTTTGGGTCGAGCCTGGGCAGCGCATGCGCTGCTCTGTGAGGCATGCAGTATTCAGATAGGGACTTGAAGCTCCGCCCACTGTCCGCATATTTTTCATTGGCTTGTGTCATTATCCACTGTAAACTGTGGCTGTTTATTGGTCAATAGGCTTAGTAGTCCCTCCTTAGTACCGCCTTGTCTCATTTTGTGACTTCCCAAGGTGACACCCACCTTTAAGTGTGTTGTTACTCAGTAGGCTTTAATTACAGCCTCCAAGCACTATTTTCTCAAATAGCTTTGTCCTGTCTGATGTGGCAGTTGCAAAAATATTTTTATTTTTATAGCACAAACGCATTTGCATTGCAATAGGTCTCGCATTTGCAACAACACATAAATGAAAGGCATTGCCATTTACAATGCCAATAGCTCAAACTCTTGTAAATGCGAGACCTATTGCATTGCAAATGCTTTTTCAAGACATGCCAGTAATGTGGAAATTACCAGGCATACCGACATCTTTCTTTCAAATTCTTACACCCTCTGGGTCCTGTACACTGGACGTTTCTTTCAACCACAATACAGAATCGATCATTAATGTGTTGCATGCAAATTATGATGGGGAGGTTATATATGTGGTTTGTACTGAAGCTTTTTTTGTTCGCTATGAAAAACCAAATAAACTAACTCTAAATGAGCAGGTGGACCAAGAGTTTGGCAGACAGGGTATTTCATCACAATTGCAACGGAGAACCAGGTTCGTCAAACTCTAAGTCGGGCCTTTACTGTCTTGTTCTTTTTGGGAATACGAAAGTTGGACGAATAGTATGACAAAAGTGTATTTGCTGCAGTTTATTCATAGGCGCCAGCTCGATATCCACCCCACAACTTTTGGATAACGAGGAGGAAAAAGGTAGGTCACTCTTTTGCAGAATGAGTACCTAAGATTTGGTCACCTCTGGACCTGCCTTGACTACTGCCACAATAGGATCCTTGGACATATTCTGTTAAGTGTCCTGACTATTATCCTTCTTAAAAGGGCTGCTATCATTGAAATGGTGGACTGATAGTAGTATTCTCCTCAGGTTTATTATTGGTTGAATTTCCCTGTATTTGCTTTTACCAAAGCATACTGTTTGCTCGTCATACATTCTTATTTAGAATGTCACCTCTTTGGGCATTGCGTGGGTTCTAGAACTGCAGGCAGATGTCAGTTGCCTGCTGTTCTTGGAGCCTGCCGGTGATCGTGCAGTCGTGGGTCCTATTCTGCATTAAAAGAACTTCATGCTACAAAAGCAGTCTCCAGCTTCTCATTGGAACGCGGCTGAAGGAATGAGTGTGAATTCCTGTAGCTGCGTGCTACAATTGTGTTGCTAAGGTCTGCTTTTCGCACTGGTCATGTTTGGGCCACATAAAATCCTGGCTTGGGCTGTTGATGCAGCAGGTACACCCACAGCCTTAGGTGCATGAATTACATTTTACCAGCATTTCAACTACCTGTAGGCCAAAGAGGAATTCCTCATCAAATGGTAGTCTTAATGTTGAACAGTATTACCTCAGAACAAAAACCTTGCCAGCCAAACATTAAAAATACTGCATGAGTCAATAATAAGCTTATTTCCCCACTCAATGAAAATAATTTGAACTGTACGGAAAATACATATTTATTTCATTTTAATATGTTAATGCATAGAAAAAAATTAATTCACCAGTAAATCACATCAATACATTTTTTAATTATAGAAATTAGTTTATGATAACAGTAAATCCCAAATAACTCTACCCTACTCATTTACACACAAAAACCACAAGTTTTAAAGTATGGTTCTTAGATACAAAGGAGTCCTATAGTAATCGGTTAATTTCAAATTTTTCGAAACTACTGTGGTTCAAACCAGTAAATACAATTAAAATATGCATGTTTTGGTGGTCTGCAAATATTTATTAGCATCTTCATCAGGGCAAGAATACAGTTAAATTGTTTCTGGTACAAGGAGTTACTCTGCTTCTTTAAAGGAAAGTTTTTAATTACAGTACCTTATATAACGCCATATACTGAATACACCAAGAGAGAATATTTAATTGATTGACCAACTAAAATCAGCTTGTCATCTGCTTTTACAGACTAAGAAGATATTTGGGCGGGTCATGCAAAGTCTGCAACACATATCATTTCTCGGTTAAAAACTTCTTTTTCTATTGCATGTGGCCCAAAGGAATCATGTCCTAATAAATTACATTTGGGGTATTTCTCACATAAGCGAGAAAAACACATTGCTTTGCCGCCACAAGGTTATATATTTGTAGATGAAAGTCAGAAACAAACCGTCAGGCGTCACTATGAAGCAAGATACTGTTAGTCTCCAGTCTTGTGGTTGTGTGTTATACATGGAATAGTGTTTCTAGAACACTATGCCTCGCTATTGTCTCTGCATTCTAGGCTCGTCACCTGAGAGGCGTTCGGTTCCAAGTCAGTTGTTGTGCTGGCTTGGAGGCGTCCGCTCTCTCTCCTCACCGCTCTCAATAAATCCTGTTCTCATCCCTCTTACCGGTGTTGGCGTCTTGCTTCTATTACCACAATTTGGCGACGACAGTGAACGGACCCCACGCACAGTGCAAGGATCTCCGGTGTTTTCAGCGACCTCAAGTTATCCAGAGAGGTGAAGCGCAGAACAGGCATCACAGCCGGAGACACGTAGAAGAGCACGGTGAGCTGGAGAGAGAGCGGAGGGTGCGGAGGTTGCCCAGGAGAGCTGTCCGTGTCCAGGGGTTGCATATGAGACTAAGAGCCACATTCAGGCCCAGCATTGCGACCAACGGCAATCCAAAGAGAGTCGCCTAGCAACGCGACTCTTACCGACGTCACAGCGGAGAGGACTTGATGGTCGAGGTTTCTTCAGAACGCAGGAGCGTCAGCTGATCACGCCATCACGTGATAACCATCTGTTCACGTCACACGCTCACAGCACGTCGGCGGCCATCTTGAATTTCACCACAAGAGTCGTCTCCATAGCAACCAGCACCGAGGTCGGAGAAGCACCGCAACGAGTACAAAACACTACAGAAACAGGTGTTTGAAGTCAGCGGTCGTCACAGTGAACAAGCGGTAAGCCCAGCGAAACCATAATCAACAGACAGGGGATTAAAAGCGCTGCGAAGCCTTGACCTTCAGAGCACAGGGACTTAAAAGAAATTAGCCCTTCTCATATAAGCTTGCAGGGACACAAACAATAACCCTCTTTATGACCTCTTCGACGATGTGCACGTCTGCTGAATTTTACTTGAGTGACATCTGTTGATACCCAGTAGAACTTTAAGCCGGAATACCACTGAGGTTCCTGCTAAGTCTCACATAATAGCAGTTGTTACTTAGAAAGTCCCCAGGGCTTCCCATAGTCTTACACTTCAATATGGCAACATCGCAAATAACAGTAGCCTTACCACCCACTTTCCTAGCGCAACCTGGTACTCCTGATATTCCCTGGGAAGATTGGTACCCTATGTTCCAAAATTATCTAGAAGCTCTAGATGGGCAGGAATTTCCAGCTAAAAGGAAGAAAGCAATTTTATTGAGCATCTTAGGGAAAGAAGGACAAAGAGTATTTAAATTCCTCCCTCAAGCACTCCAAGGTAATGGTCAACCACTACCCGACGAATACCAAGAAGCAGTGTGCAGACTTGAAGCAAGATACACAAAGGAGGAGAACCTTGTTCTCAATAGATACAAGTTCTACACCCAACATCAAAGGATGGGGGAATCCATAGATGACTTTGTCTCAAGGCTGCGCGAAATGTCCGTAAAATGTAATTTTGGCGCCATGAATGAGGAATTAATAAGGGACCAATTGATAGTCCAGTGTAGCAACAAGAAAATACAAGAACGTTTGTGGGCAGCTAAAAACCCCAATCTAAAAGTTGCCATTGACCTCGCGAAGGTCATAGAGCAGTCGGAGGGATGCATGAAGGAGCTTGAAAAAAGGAATTACAGTACTGATATTAGTGAGGTTTCAGTCCACGAACGAAAAGATGAGGAGGACTATGGCGTGTCAGTTGTGAAGAATAAAGGGAAGTTCTTCAAGAAGGCGCCTACCGCAAGGATAGCGGTGAGCCAAAGGAGTGTCAGCACTAGAATGTGCAGTAGATGTGGTAGTAATTTACATAACACAGATTCAAAGTTTTGTTTCGCTTCCGGTCAAGAGTGTCTTAAATGTGGGAAAGTGGGGCATTACGCACGAATGTGTAGAAGCAAAAATACACAGAGTTTTGCCAGCGTTCAAGTAGTGAGTGATACCACGAATAACATGCATAAAGACAAGATTCTGGTTGTTACGACTCAAGAAGAGATATCTGACGAAGATAAAAGAACAAACAGACCCAAAGCGAGCTTTATAATCGATGGGCGGGAAGTAATATTGATGGTGGATACTGGTTCTAAATACACCATCCTTCCAAAATGCCTAGTGAGAGAAACATGGGGTCATAAAGGCCTATTACCTAAAGATATATCTCCAGGCGGTTACCAAGGTGAGACCATCGATATTCTAGGATATTTTGAGGCTAACATAAGCTTTTCACAGCGGTCCACCTATGGTAAAGTGTACGTTGCTGACCATGGCCCACCCATTTTAGGATGGGTACACCAATACGACTTACACATAATCGTCAACCCACGAGCACCTATGCAAGTAATGGTGGTGCAGGATGAAAGCTTGGAAGACATTTTGGGGGAGGCTCATGCGGTGTTTAGGGATGAATTGGGTCTACTCAAAGGTTATGTACATCAAATTGTACTAAAAAAGGCGCAATCCCAGTCCAACATAAAGTCAGACGGATTCCCATTGTAGTGAGAGAGGAGGTTAAGAGCCTCATTAAAGACATGCTTTCTTCTGGCGTCATTGAAGTAGTCGAAGCATCTCCCTGGATTTCGCCAGTAGTCGTCACGAAGAAGGCCGACGGAAAATTGAGATTCTGTGTGGACTTGCGCACCCTCAATCAGTCAGTGGTAGCAGACCTATTTCCCCTTCCCAACATTACTGAACTGGTCACCACACTCAAAGGGGCAAAATTCTTTTCAAAACTCGACCTACGCAGCGCATACCACCAGATCAAACTCCATGAGGACTCAAAGCAAATGACGGCATTCATAACTCCGGAAGGCACCTTTCAGTTCACACGCCTACCTTTCGGGTTGAACTCAGCCGCAAGCGTTTTCCAACGTCTGGTGTCAGATCTCTTTAAGGGGATTTGCAATACCATCTATTTCCAAGACGACATTTTGGTCTACGGCCAGACTGTGGAAGAGCACAACACAATTTTGAAGATGGTACTCAACACACTTAACAAGGCTGGTCTAACTCTGCGGAAGGATAAATGCAAATTTATGGTAGAACAAGTAGAATATTTAGGTTACACGATCAGCGCAGAGGGCATCCGCCCCAAAGAAGATTTGTGTAAAGCCATAAGATCTGCTCCTTCCCCAGTGGATAAAGATCAACTTCGTTCTTTCATGGGTCTAATAGAGTACTACTCTAAGTTCGTAGAAAACTTTTCTGATAAGACAGCATGTTTACGTACAATGCTTAAAAGAGGTGTTAGTTTTGAGTGGAAGGGGGTGCATCGTGAATGCTTTGAAAACATAAAGAGTGAAATATGCAATGCTAATGTCTTAACCCCCTTTGATGTTCACTCCCACTCCATCCTTACAGTAGATGCTAGCTCCACTGGGTTGGGGGCAATACTTTCTCAAAGAAAGGCTGGGATGGAAAAACTGTAGCTTTCGCTTCAAGGACTTTGACTGACTCAGAGAAAAATTATTCAGTAATAGAGAGGGAGGCGTTAGCTGCATCATGGGCAGTTGAGTACTTTAGGACCTACTTATGGGGAACGAGGTTTACACTAAAGACAGATCATAAACCTCTAATCAAGGTTTTGTCACCGGGAGGGACTGGTAAAGGTTCTGCAAGGTTAGTAAAGTTGGCAGCCAAACTCCAGAGCTTTCAATACCAGGTTGAGTACATTCAGGGCTGGAGGAACATACAAGCTGACTGCCTCTCCAGGCTGTCTGTCGACTGGCGCACTACCACGGGTACAACACCTACGTTAGAGGATGATATTGCCGTCGCCTCTGTACAAGACATAGTTGTGGTCGGGGAAGGAACCTTTAGTGCCAAAGATTGGGAACACGAGATGCAAAAAGACCACACGCTAATGGAGGTGGCTAAGTTAGTTAAATCTGGGCCCCGAAGGGAGAGCTGTCTTCCAGTTTCAGTGCGTCCTTATGCAAAAATCTTAGACGAACTGTCCTTGTGCGGGGAGCATGTTCTAGTCAAAGGCGAAATTTTCATTCCACCTTTTGGCATTAGGGGGAAGTTACTTGGGTTGGCACACGAAGGTCACCTGGGACAGACACTTACGCAGCGTCGCTTGAAGGATCATTTTTGGTGGCCAGGGATAGATTCACAAGTGGTGGAGTGGGTGGAGAAATGTCCCTTGTGTTTAGAAGGAGAAAAGAGGTTGAAAATTGGAAAAAAATCAGGCGAGACACATATAGAGAGTCCCAAAATACCTTGGCATACCATTTGCTTGGATTTTATAGGCCCTATGGGTGAGATGTGTGAAGAGGACAGATTCGCCATAGTAGTTATTGACGTGTTCTCCAAATGGCTCATTGTCGAATTCACTAACAATATCACCACCGAGCGCACCATAAAACTCTTAGAGAAGATATTTAAAGAAGAGGGATTGCCATCTACACTTATCACTGATAATGGCACTCAGCTAATCTCTAAAGATATGCAAACATTCTTAAAGAGATGCGGCATAGCTCATCACCGCACGGCCCTCTATAACCCTCAGGGAAATGGCATATGTGAGAGAGCTAACAGAGTAGTTAAGGGGATTATTCAGATGGCTACGGTCAGTGGAAAGGTGGTGCGAGACTTAGTGGACGACATGGTATGGGCCTATCGCTCAACTCCACATGGCAGTGAGGTTAAGTCCCCGTTTGAATTCATGCGAGGCAGGCCCCCGAGTGGCAAGATGATGCCTCCTTGGATGAGACACTTAGTCACTCCTCTACACTCTCAAGACATTGTGGAGGATTTGACGGGTTCCAGGTGTGGATTGCAGGTGGGTGATCAGGTTAAGGTCAAATCTGGAAGAATAGGGAGAGGTCTTTCAAAGTTTAGAGGTCCTTTCACCATAAGGAAAATCCTCAAACATGGAGTTATCCTAAACAATGGGGAGTGTTGGAATTTGCGAAGAGTGGCCTTGTACAAGAAATGTCAGAGCCCCTTGCAGCCCGGGGGAGGTTCTGAAGGTACTGGTAATAGCGGGTACCTGTTAGCACAAGATGGTGGGTCTTCGGGAGGTTTCTCGGGCTCCACCGTAGGGGGAGATTCCATAATCCCTTTGGGTGCCAACTCTTCTGGTGCAACGGAAGGCGACACACCAACGTCACAACGCCTGCTCAGGCCTCGCAGGCAACCAGCTTACCTGAAAGACTTTGTTTGCTATTAATTTGGTTTTACTTTTGTTTTTTACTTCTGTTTCTGCATGTATATTGTTATTATAGGAAAGGAAGAAGATGTGTTATACATGGAATAGTGTTTCTAGAACACTATGCCTCGCTATTGTCTCTGCATTCTAGGCTCGTCACCTGAGAGGCGTTCGGTTCCAAGTCAGTTGTTGTGCTGGCTTGGAGGCGTCCGCTCTCTCTCCTCACCGCTCTCAATAAATCCTGTTCTCATCCCTCTTACCGGTGTTGGCGTCTTGCTTCTATTACCACATTGTGCTTGTAGTATCTAATATTTGCAATGGAGATGGTTTTGCCTTCTTCACAACTTTTTTGTCCTGGTCTTAGAAGTGTTTGAGAGAAGCTGCATGAGGTCTTCAATCTCCTATCATTGTTGATCATATCTTGAGAGAAGTGCCACGGCGCAGCTGCTCTCATTGCAACGAACTTGCTTGCAGTATCTATCTTTTTGATCTCCTTATCCTGTCCCCTAAATTATTGCCTTTATACATGTTGTGGGCACAACTAGGGATTCAGGTATCACATCCTAAATTGACTATGGGATTCTGTGAGGCAGCTTTAAACATTGCCTCCAGCAGTGGTATTAAAACCCTCACCTTAAAAATGTATTTTGTAATTAACGTTTTACAGAGGTCTTTAACATAGGTAAAATTTGCGTGCTACGCTCTGCTACAGTCAATGTCCCTATGAGCAAGTCCTCACCTTGACCTCTACAAGCTGCTGGAACTTACGATTTGCAGAAGCACTAGCTATGACTTCATAATAGGTGGATGTGTCACAAGGCGGGAAGAAATGAAGAGGTGCCCTGGCATATACTTGATAGTCTTGCCATATATCTTGCTGATCTATTAGGTCTGGTCAGGACGAGAACCCACTGTATCTGATAGTAACTCATTATCATAATTTCAATGTACAGATTGTAAAGAGGATGGTGGAGTGGGCTCTGGTGGTGCTGCAGGTCCGGATCACTTTTCTTTGGCATTGGAAATGCCCTGATGTCCTAAGAAACTGCCTCCTTAAAAGTCAGCCTATTTTTCTTGTGCAATGGCTGACAACCAGAGGGGAGCAAGCAATAATCTGCTTCATGACTGAGTTAAAATACATAGGGCCTAATTACGATGTCGGGCAGACCGCAACCGACTGACCATCGGTTGCGGTCCGCCCGACATCTGCCCCTGCGGTCCCCACGCCACATTACGATGCGGTGGGCAGAGGCATCGGGCGGAGGGACCGTCCGCTGGTGTTCCGCCCGGCTCAAGGAGCCCGTCGGAGCATCAGAAATTATAACAATCCCATAATGATCCGCTGTCGGTGTTATGTCACTTTCCGACAGCCTTTCCATATCGGCCTTTCCGACAGTGACTTTGGGGGCCCCTAGCAGGGCCCGCCTTCCCTATGGAACCTGAGGGGCACCTATGGTGCCTCCTAAACATCCCTACAGTGTGTGGCAGGCACCGCACTGTTCCTGCCACACGATGCAGGGATGTTTAAAAACATCCATTGTTCAATAGCAGCTTGTACTGCGGGCCTTTTCTGCCCGCCGTTCAAGCTGCCATTGGTCCATAGGGCGGTCGCATCCAAATTGTGCAGTCGGAAACGCTGACCTATGGTCGGGCGGTTCCAATGCGCAACGGTGTCGGCTGGACGCCAAGTCCGCCCTACACCGTAATCAGGCCCATAGTCCTTTGGTGCAGTCGCAGCTCCTGCAGGTAAATGAGGTGGGGGTGGGGGGGTGTTCGACAGACGGAATAGAGAAAGTTAAATAAATCCTATTCCGTAGTCTGTCGACATTCCCCCCGCCCCACTGCGCTTACCTGCAGGAGCCTCGCCTGCTCTGATGTAGCTGTGTGAGTTGATCAGTGTCTACAGATGTGTTTTTGATCACTCACTGTGAAACTGCTTTTTGAACAAAGAAGTTTTGAGTGCCAAATGAGTGTCAGGATCATCTGAGTTCCAAGGTGTTCTCTTGGCTTCTAGAAGTGCTCGGTGTAGAATGTGCCTTTTGGTGCAGACTGGTCTCGACCACAGTGGGTGGTTCCAACTGACAAGCTTTCTATGGAGGTGTCTATTTGGATAAGGGATGGTGCTTTCAGGGCTATGCCTTACTATGGATAATGGATGTGGTGGAAAAGGGGTGGTGTTTGATGGGATGGAGAGAGCAGAGGGCACTAAATATTGTGTTGAATCCTAATGCGAAGGACCAAGTGTTGTTGCTGGCCTATGGTGGGGTGGAAATGTGGAGAAAAGAGTTTCCAGTTTTATTTGGAGAAAGATTTGGATGGCTAAGAAAATGTATACACAGAATAGTCTTGAAAAGGGGAGCGGTTGCGAAGACTCAAAAGGTACGGAATGTGCCTGTGAGATGCCCTGAAGGCTGAGTTGGACAGATTATTGGAGAAGGGTATTATAGAGCAAATTGAGTCATCGGAGTGGTTGAGTCCAGTGGTGATTGCTCAAAAACCCAACAGCAGTATCACGATGTGCGTGGACTTAAGAGAACTTAATAATAATATATGGGTTGATTGTTATCCTACACCCAATATAAATGAGTTCTTGGCGGGTGTTAAGGGGGGGTGCGGTTTTACTCTAAGCTGGACCTCTCGAGCGCTTATCATTAGATACTGCTACACCCCGAGTCAAGGCACTTGACCTCATTTATAACGCAGGAGGGAGCATTCTGTTTTGTTTGCATCCCTTTTGGCCTTACGTCCGCTTCGGCTGAGTTCCAACAGGTGAAGCAGAATTTGTTCGGTGAAGGGAGAAATGTAAGAGTGTTTCAGGTCGATATTTTGGTGTGGGCAGCAAGCTTTGTACCGTGTGGGCAGCAAGCAAGGAGAAGCATGTTGAGTTGGAGCGTAAGGTGTTTGGGATCCTGAAGAAAGGAAGCTTCACTGTGGAGGCAAGAAATGTAAGTTTGTTTGCCAAAGAGTGGAATATTTGTGCTGCACCATATCCTGTGAGGGAATATCTCCCACGGTCAAGTTGATGGAGGTTATTGAAAAGGCTCGGTGTCTGGTTGATAAAGATAAACTGAGATCCTTCCACTGACAAAATTGATTGTGACCTCCAATTCAAATTAGGGTTGGTCCAATAGGGACACATCCAATCCTCGTCGCCATTGAAAAGAAGCCCCATATCCACATTTATGTATAAACAGCTTTATTTTGCCAAGTAATAATCATGCAACCAACCCTAGCAAGCCACCGTCAGCAACTGCAAGGCGATTACCTTCAAGCAGCAACATTACACATTCTACATTCCAATTAATGGCCTGGCAATACTTACTAAGATAGCATATTACTCCTATGTTAGCGACATTACAATACAACACTCTTGGCCTCTAGAAGTGTTCGGTGTAGAATGTGCCTTTTGGTGCAGATTGGTCTTGACCACAGTGGGAGGTTCCAACTGAATAGCTTTCATTGGAGGTGTCTGTTTGGATATGGGATGGGCGTAGCATGCCAGCCTCCAAGCATGTTGGTGCTGACCTGTCTCTCGGAAGTCCCAGATTATCAAAGGTGATGCTCGTGTGAACACGGGAACTTGCTATTAGATGAGGGGAAAATCTTGAAAGGGAGTGTTCTCCATGCCCTCACCTGAAACAAGTCATCCTGGTATGACCTGGCTCCAGGTTTATCCAATGATTAACTCGCTGCAGCTGTGGATGTAAGCTCTGTAAATGTTGATGCTGTGTTAGAAGGCAAAACACTTGGGACCCAATGATCAAAAAAAAGTCTAATGTGGAGTCTGTATCCTGATACATTATGGGTTTTTAGCAGACTACCAATAGTCGTCTTGAAAGTGAAATTCCTTCTTTGAATAAAAACAATTTACAAAATTTGAGCCCAGCAATAATTGGTAGGAGTGTGCAAAACATCTGCTTTACAGCTACACTTACTCCAAACACGTTAAACAGGATAAATTTTACATTCTTCACATTAGGAGACAGCAGCTTTATCTTTAGTGCAAGCGTGTCACTGATTTTTGATATAACAAAATCCCAGGCAAATTCAGAAGATCAATACTAGCAGTCCTCTTTTAGCACGCTTTTTTTTTTTTAGGGGATTGCCGATTTTCTAAAAAACGTAATACTTTGACAAAGAAAATTCTTTGGTCTCCAGTTGCGAGGCCAAATGGCTGAAAAGAGCAGAGGTGGTAGGAGATTTACACTGGTGGTGAGCGGGATCAGGAACAACCTACTCTAAGACATAAGAAATGTTTCATCCCTCTTGCTCTGAAGGCACAGGATAAAAACAAACATTTCAAGGCTAGCATAGCCCTACCACCTGTATCACAACCAGACTCTCAATAATGGCCTCTTCTCTACATGCCCCATTGTTCCTATGTGCCAAAACTAAATGTGTCTTCTTGTAACATCTGAAAATGTTCAACTTCTATTCCACCATGTGCAACTGTTCTATTTATGTAACTAGATCCACTTAACGCATGTCATGTGTAACTGCTGTATTTGTGCAACTATTAAAACAATGGTGTTATAAATGTAATAATGTCATGTCATTTATGCAACAGTAACTTCTGTTAAACTCACCACTCTAAGCCAGGGCCATTCTTTCAAATGTGACCCACATGGCCACTGAAGGTGACCCTCTCAAATACCTATAAGTTATTAGTTTATACAATACACACAATTCTAAAAATTAAGCAAACACAGCATGCCAGTTCCTTGGAATGTTCTCACTTCACCTTCTTGGAAACTGTTGCAGTTTAGCCCCAAACATTCAGGTGCGAGCACCTGACAGTGACAGAGATGTTACAATGTAGGAAGGCAAACATTAGCATGAGCTCCTATGAGTAGTGGACACTTACCGTGTAGAGGATGAGGACAGACACAAACTGTGTGAGGCTGTACATTGCCATGAATTTTAAGATGCCAAAGGACGTGACCAGGGAGCAACGCCCTTCCCTGCAGGAGACAGAACGCATTTATTATTAGATATCAGAAACACTGCAATCGATTTTGAAGCAAATAACAGACCTCTTCCAGGGTGTACACAAACCAAAGCAGCAGATAAATGGTATAGCATTTAATGGAGACTGTATATTGCTTCCTGTATTCCCACTGTGCAGTGAGGCACATGGCCCATTTAAAGGGCATATACTTCTAAACATGTGACAAGCATTGATTTATCTAGCTGAAGACAGGAAATAATTATCAGGCTAACTCCTGTACTGGTAATGGTTAATCCTCAATCCTCCAGACTCATGGGATGTCTTGGCAAATGCCAGAACGATAGAACACGTCTAGTCTCTGTTAAAGGCAAGTGATTTGGGAATCAATGTGCTAGGCTCTTAATGTGCCCACTGGCTCCCTATATAATTCGCCTTCTCTGCATCTGCACCTATAGGTGGATAGTGGTGAATGTGGGTGAGTTCATTTAAAAGAATGAGGACTAAGATGAGCAACTGGAACTTCCTGATACATTCAGTTGCCTCCTTCTTTCTTTCAGAAGCATAGAAATAATAAAATGCATGGGGTGGAGACAAGCATTGTATGACTAATCTCAACAAAAAATAAAAACCTTAGAAAAGAGTCTTCACTTTTTCTACGTAAGGGAGGACAACCTCCGAGGTAGGGAGACCAGCAGCCTCAAGGTATTCAAGAAAAGCACTGGTAGCGTGTACCTCTGGGAAGGCACACCCTGTATGTAATAAAAAAAATACTCAAAAAGTGCAAGACCTTTTCTCATATTCAGCTAAAACCTGGGGTCTCTTCAAATTTCTGCATCATTGGTGGGGTTAAGAAAGAACAAGATCACTATATTCTAATAGTTGTGAAAGTCAAAGAATGTTAGGAATGATTTTTTTTATACTCAAAATTGTATTTCATTTTTGTGCAAGGAATAAAAGGTAGAGTGCAGTCACAGAGGGTAGATTAATCAATAGTGAAATAACATAATACATTACCTCCATGAAGGGTGTTACCCAGAAACCGGTCCCAGGATGCTTTTTTCCGGTTCAGGGAAGACCTGGCTTGGCAGTTTGGGCTGGACTGTTCCCATGAGGCACAGGGTCAAGACTGATTTGCTATATAACTGGGTCTGAACTGAGGTGGCGAAGTGAGCTAAAGAATGATGATGGATTCAACCCAGATCTGTGACGGGGGTGAGTGTCTGAAAAGTTTCAGCGCTCCGTCCATTATCTCCATGTGTTTGCTTTGTTCGCCCTAAGTTGGCAGGGTATGCCCAGACATGGGTCCCTTGCTCACTTAGCCACTGGATTCAAACTAGCCTGGCTGATGAAGGGTGTTACCCAGAAACCGGTCCCAGGATGCTTTTTTCCGGTTCAGGGAAGACCTGGCTTGGCAGTTCGGGCTGGACTGTTCCCATGAGGCACAGGGTCAAGACTGATTTGCATATAGCTGGGTCTGAACTGAGGTGGCGAAGTGAGCTAAAGAATGATGATGGATTCAACCCAGATCTGTGACTGGGGGTGAGTGCCTGAAAAGTTTCAGCGCTCCGTCCATTATCTCCTTGTGTTTGCTTTATTCACCCTAAGTTGGCAGGGTATGCCCAGACGTGGGTCCCTTGCTCACTTTGCCACTGGATTCAAGCTAGCCTGGCTGATGAAGGGTGTTACCCAGAAACCGGTCCCAGGATGCTTTTTTCCGGTTCAGGGAAGACCTGGCTTGGCAGTTCGGGCTGGACTGTTCCCATGAGGCACAAGGTCAAGACTGATTTGCATATAGCTGGGTCTGAACTGAGGTGGCGAAGTGAGCTAAAGAATGATGATGGATTCAACCCAGATCTGTGACTGGGGGGCAAGTGTCTGAAAAGTTTCAGCGCTCTGTCCATTATCTCCTTGTGTTTGCAAAACAAAGTATAAAACATCACACAGAGTACATCAAGAGGATTGATGTTATTGGCCAAGGCTCAAAGGCAGAACCTCAGCTACTTGCTCTTTTATCGGGTGCTCAAAGGCCTTCTTGGGGCTGTTATAGAAAATGTATATTGGATTTCTACAGGCCCTGGAGGTACACAGGCAGGTGCTCCAGAACCAGGCTGAGATCAATGACAGAGGTATATGCTAAAGAACTAGCACACCCTTGGTAGGGCAAGATGTCATTCTAAAGTAGCAGCAGAAAATGTGGGCTTCTTTTAATCTAACAAAACACCTTGCTTTTCCAAGAAGCAGCATGCAAGCAATTGTACCTGACGGCAAACAGATCTAATGTGAGAAAGCCCCACACGTAAAAAAGAGAAGCCATTAAATTGTTCAGCTCTCTATTGTAAGAGGCGTGTGCGAGTATGCTAAGGCAGTCCTACAATGGTTGACCCCCCGCTGCCAGGTGAAATGCAGACTTGGGACAAAGTTGATGAGATGAAGTACCCCCATGCTTATTGCTGCACAACTAGTCATATCTTTGGTGGGGATTAGGATTCTTGCTGTTTTTAGGGGCAGCAGTACAGACTAGAGAGCCATAAAGACTGACTTCAGTCCCAGGATCGGCATATGGAGACATTCATTCAGAGGAAAACAGAGGTCAGAGAGGTCTATGCCCATTATGCAGCTCCCCAGCTATTTTTCAAGTGGTTGAGCCCTGCAGCTCTAAAGGAACGCACACCAAAAAATTGGCTTTCTGAACCAAACATTAAAGGTCTCCTGGCTCCAATGTGATGCAGGAAATAGCTACATCATGTACAGTTTTAGACAAGTGAGGAGCTGGTCCGAAAACAAGAAAAAAGGAGCTCCAGGGCCCTCAGCTTCATAAAGATATGGTCACATACCCTGGATGTCGGGTTACTTTTTTGGATGCTGTAGACATCTTGTCTTGATGTTTTTGACATTTCTGCAAAATGTCTTTACAGTTTTCATAGTTTATGTCATGCGTACATCACAAGCACAACAGAAGGTTTTCAACTTGCATAAACGTTTTCATTCAGAGGACAGAGACCTGAAATTTTTTTATAAGCGCACACTTAGAGCTATTAGTCAGATGGAAGCCTTGGTCCTTCTGGTCTTGCACCAAGGCAAAGGGTCTGCTTCTCAGGCATCCCTCCAGGGGCTAGGATTAGCAGAACAAACAGATTCAAGTCCCCCTACAAGCATGATAAAATCAGCATCAAAAGAAATTGGACACTACATCTTTGTCACTTCTGACTTGGGAGATCATGGGTGATTTGGTGCAGGCATGAGCGGTTCATGGCACTGTAGCGTACATTCTCACCTAGGGTGTCTGTGGCAGTTCAGTAGGAAATCTGATATGCACAGATTCCCTAATTGTAAGAATTATTGCAGATGACTGCACTACAAGGGACATTACTTCTAGAATTTAACGTAATGCGTCACCCATCCCTACGATCTCTGGTGCTCCTTTAGTGAACCCCCAGGCCAATGCAGTGCACTTTCCAGTTCCAAACTTCAGATAACAACTTTGATGCTAGTCTCACAGTGAGTGCCTCTAAAGTCTAGAACTTCTTGGCTCCGTCACTGCACCAGTGGATTCAACTCTGATGTCATACCATATCATGGCACCACCTTCAGAGCAGAGTTGCCCTGCCTGACCTACTGGAGAAGCCAAGATATAATTGGTGGAAGAGCAAGAACCCTCCACACACAAATTAACTAGAGGGAACTTTTGCAGGATGTTTTTTCAAGGAAGGTGATGACCCTTACCTTGCTTTTCCTGCCTTTGGCAGTGACAAAGATGTTGACTCTGAAGAGGATATTCTTTAGCTGCAAAAACGAGTTGGGTATGTGCGTTTTAGCAGAATTGCAGACTGGCAGTGGCTTAGATACAATACACTGGGTGGCGGCTTTCTGCTTTTGCAATAGACACTTCAGTGGAGTTGCTGGAGAGCCCTCTTGACAACTTCAAAGGTAATAACTAACAAGTTGTTCAGAGACATGGAAGGTAGCAGGCTGAATCACACTGTCCGTTTATCAATCCTCTGGTGGAGCTCAAACTGGCAGTCTGAGAACTATTATTCTCTGCTTCAGGGGAAAGCTGGAAGGCCAGACAAAAGCACTGTCCAGGACCCAAAGGCCTTGATTTCTTGTGAGCTCAGCACCGCATACAAGCCCTCGGGGTCCAAGCTCCGTCTGTGAAGTCATGGCACAAGATATTTCCATCTATTGCCACAGATAGAGTATTAGAAACTTATCTGCCTGATCCTTGAGACTGTGAGGACATGGTGATGTTGCACAATTTTGGACACAATGGTAGTCCTGAGACAACTTGAACAGACTCAGAACACAAGTTTCATGCAAGTCTCCGATATGCCTTTCGCCTTTTCAGAAAACTTCGTAAGCGAGCCAACTTTTTTTTAGGTAATGAATGATTGTCCAAAACATATCCAGAGGGGCAACGTTCAGGGGGAAATTTTAAGCTGGTTGAATAGAACACTTCACTTGTGATTTTCAAGGAGAGGAAATTTCCACCGTTTAGAATCGCCTTTCCATAACTTTCATAAGCAAGGCCAAAACTTTAAGGGCTACATTCATCGCTTCTCAAGCCAGATGCTGGCCACCTTCAATGGTAATATCAGCAATTCATGCGACTACTGGGGAGAAAAAAGGGCACTCCAACGTGTATGAGCAAATCTACTGTAGTTGCCATAACCATTGCCACAAAGCCTTATAGCTTAGCTGTTAGGATGGAACAAAGAAGGGAGGGAGATTCTTTTCTGGTCAGTGAGTCTTAATGCTAATACAATATGTGGTACTCACTCCCTTATATATCAGACAACCACCACTCATCCCTTACCCCCTTCAGACTTATACCACCTGGAAATCACAAAGCAATAAGTAAGGGTTTTGCTTCCCAAGAAAGCAATATAGTTGGTGACACTTCAAGGACAGATATAAGGGTGCTATGCTAAGATATTTTCTGGCACTACAGAAGAGCATTTGAGGATGCCTTCCAATACCTTTAACTTGATTTGAAAACTAATGATTCCAACAGTAACAATTAATGATGCTGATTTTATCATACGTGTTTCAGGATCTCAGGATCATGTGCCAATACAGTGATGCCACAAGCACTTTCTTCATTTCACAGCCGAGGAAGAGCACTACCAGCTATTTACACTGCCTCTGGTCTTACATCTACACTCTTAGACGTCACTCTTTACTAAAGCACTGGTAGGAGTGAATGTCCACTAGTGCCATCAAAGGGTCCAGCACCTGCCCAAGTGGCTCTAGAAGAAAGACTCACCTTGAAATGACTTGCAAACACCAGCCTAGGCGGGCTTCTTGCCAAACTCCCTTCAATCTTCAGGGAGCCAGATGCATCTGTAAGTTATCAGCATATGTCGGGACATGACCACAAAGAAAGCTTTCTGGCACTTCAAGACAGTAAACCGGATTCACTACATAATATAACTGTTCATCCAGAGACCTTCTGCCAACTATGATGTCTAATTGCTGTCTGGACCCCAAAGGATCGGCCTTCCATTTTGTTCGTCAGGCAAGGCAGAGAATGAGATCTTTCCAGCCGTTTCGCTCACACAAAACTCAGGTGTGGATTGTGCCTACAGAATGGTGTGTGTGCTTCTGGAAACATATGAGCAGATATTCTGAAGTGGATAGGCAAATAACATTTGTTTACAGAACCTTTCAGGAAGCTATGGACCCAATCAGTTTTCAAAGAAGTCTCCCTGATGGCTCTGGGGTGCTCAACTGGAAGAAATAGAGTTTATCACATATCAATATCCTTGAGCTGTGGCCCATTATTTTCCCACTGCTGCCCTTACTCATTGCTTGGCAGAATAGTGTGCTACAGTTTTAAACCAATAATACCAAAGCAATGCACTTTATTATAAAGTCTTTCCACTTCATAAGCGAGGCAATTCTTATTTTTAGGTAACGAATGACTGCCTAAAACATTCTAATATTCAGAGCTCACCTGCAGAAAGGGGCAAAGTTTGGGGGAAATTTTTAAGCTGGTTGAATAGACCACTTCACAAGTGGGTTCAACACGATTTGGTGCACCTGATATTTGGTGGCTAAGAATCCTAATAATGGACTGCGTTTCCACTGAGGGAAATACTAAGTGCAGCCTTTTTTGCTTGCTAGAGTTTCCACTTCAGAAGTCCCTGGTCAAATGTAGCCTGCTGAGCTTCAGGCCTCAAGGCTGATTGGAGTATCCAGTAAAAGTTGTCATTGTCAGATGGCATGGTCAACGTTTTTTTAGCCAGCAGGTGTCGGACCCAGGAATATGTTTATTCTTAAAGTTGGAAGAGATAGTGATCCTTATATGCTTCACAAGGCAGGGGCCTATTTTCATGATGGTTTACACAAGATCTGCACTTTTCACTCTCCCTAGCTAAATAGGCTTGATGTAGGGGAGTTATTCCTGAAAATGGAAGAGCTTCCCTTCTGTTTGTGCCACACATGGCCTTGCTTTTATGAAGGATTCTGGAATTTTGGAACTTGCACTCACACTGGCCAAAGACTGACATATTACTATGTACCACGCTAACTTAAAAAGAAACTGAGCAGGTAGAGGGAGCTAGGAGTCTGAAGTCTTGGACTTATGCATATAAAAGTGATGGAATGACCAGTCTGCATCAGATCTGATACCTTTCCAGGATTTGACTGTGGATTAAAGAACTACTGAGACAATTTCCCCAGCCTCAGTGGAAGCAACAGAGCAAGCAGTGCTAAAATGAAACTTGGAAGAGTGCTTGGCACAGGTGGAGGGTGCCCGTTGCGACAGGATATAGGCACTTTAACACAGACCTCTCAGGATGAAGTTTTGTGTGCACTTCTGGACAAAGCCAGAAAGATTAAAGCACATGGTTCATGTCAGAGAATTCCTATGTACGTTTATTTGGTTTGAGGTGTTTGCGGTAACCTCAAGAGAACGTAGGCTTAAAAGATACATTGATGCAGCCTCTCAGTTGGATATAGAAGGCACTTGGCTATGTGTCCGGTTGTCATAGGCTTCAGGGGCAAGTTGGAAGCCACACCAGTGTTAGTCAGCTAAAGCAACTCATGGATGAGTACAAAGTAGAGGTAATACCAACTTACTTTCAGCCCAATGAACTCTTCTCGACTGTAAAGACACTTAGGCCATAGGCACAACCTACACTTGAAGTCTTTTGGGGCACACTTTCAATTGTTTGCCACAGTTAACTTGTCAATTTATAAGCTTAATGGATGTGTTCTATCTCTTATCAAGAGGCACTCAACAGCAGAGCCAAGTTCTGCTGAAAGGAGGTACACCCAATATGTACCTCAACCAGAGAAAACGGTTACAACTTCCTGAAGGTGGTGGATCATAGTGCATGATTACAGGCATTTTTACTTGCTCCGCTGGTGAGGAGGCTGCTTTAAGACTTTCTCCTGTGAAGGTGTGACCAGTCCGCCAGAACTGAGATCTATGTCTTTGCTTTCTTTTGTATGTAGTATGTGCTTTTCTCATATATTCCTATAGAGTAAGTGTCCTGGACTCAAGGTGGAAAATGACAGTACTCACTAACGGTGCTGCCTCTTAACCAGTGACTTCTCCAGAATCCAAAGGAAAGACCTCACAAGGAAAATCAAGGGGACACCTGGTAGTGTGACTGTGAAAACAAGGTTAGACTCAAGACTGCTGAGGCTTCCTCTGTTTCTTTGCTCTGAAACCGTGAAGATTGCAAAGGATGGAAAATCCAAAGCTTAATGGTCATGGAAGAATCAGGTCTTTAGAAGACTGAAAGAGAAATAACGCAGCCGGATAAGACCAGACAGGGTACCCAAGTATTAGGAACTGCAGTCGAAGTGAAAATCAATATCTGAAAGAGACACGTTAGTGATAGATTCCTTACCTTAGAATATCCCCAGGCGTCAGACTGGATCCGGAAAGTTTTGCTAGCAGTACCCCTGCGCGCCAGTAGGTGGCGTCGTGCGGCTCCGCCTCTGTCGCTGGCGTCGTAAGCGCCGAGATGACGTCACGGAGACTACTTAGGCGCCACCCATGCGCGCTGACGTCAGTTCTTTCTTTTTCCGCGCCAGAAAGCGCAGATCCGGTTAGAACACGTACCCTAATCACTTTTTGACTATCTCTTTTGAGACTTTTGTCTCCCTTTTTCCAGTTGGTTTCCTGGTGCACGTAGGGATGCCTGGATTTAAGTCTTGTGGGGCCTGCCGTCGCAACATGTCGGTGGCGGACCCCCACGATGTCTGCCTCTACTGCCTGGAGACCGACCACGACTCCCGGTCCTGTCGGGACTGTCGGGCCATGGCCCCGAAGGCCTTGAGGGAGCGGCACCGGAAGCTGCTGGAGGTCCGGCACGTGTCCCAGCGCCGTTCCCGGTCCAGGGGCCACAGTCCTCGCTCCTCGGGCTCCAAGTCTTCACCCTCGGATTCGGGTAAGAGACGACACAAAAAGAAGTCGAAGAAGCGTGTTCGCTCTCCGACGTCCCCCCGCCGGTCCTCGGATGCGGATGAGGGGGACAGGGGCCTTGCCCCTGCGGCTCCTTTGGAGCTCGAGAGTCCCGCGGCCTACCCACCTTACCCGGGTCCATCGGCGACTCCCGCACAGGTGCAAGAATTTCTTGCTACCATGGACTGCCTTTTTAGGCCTCGGGCTCCCACCGGCGCGCCCTCGGGCCCCGCGGTCTTGTGTCTGGATCCTGTTGGACCGCCGGCGGATCCAGCTTCGGCGCCACAGGATCCTGCGCCGCTGGCTCCGGCCACGGCGCCAAAAGGTCCAACGCTGCCGGCTCCAGCGCCGCCCTCGGCTCCGCCTCCGGCGCCGCAGTGGGTGCCTTTCGTACCGCCATTACCCAGGTTCCAGGACCATTTTGTTCCTACCTGGGATCCGCATTGGGACACGGCGCAGGTTCGGCCCCGACCGGCGCCGTTCTCTGCGCCGTTTCCGACGCCGTTCCCGACGCCGTATGTTCCCTCTCCGGCTTCTGCCCCGCCGCTGCGGTCGGTGCCACCGGCGGCGGAGGTGGAGGACGACTGGTAGGGGTCCGAGGACCCTCTCGCCCGTCAGTGTGACTCCGAGCAGGACTGGGCGGACGACTTGGAGGACGCCGGCGACCTCGACGTCTCTTCTGACCCGGGGTTTGCCTCTCCCCCGCCTACTATGGAGGAGGGCGCCTCCTACACGATGGTGCTCCGTCGGGCAGCTGAGGTCCTCAACCTTGATCTCCCTATGGTGGCCCTCAAAACTAACCTCCTTACTGAGGTGCTCCAGACGGCGGCCACCTCGTCGGAGCCCCTGCTTCCGTTTAACGACGCCCTTACCGACGTCTTGCTGGGCACTTGGTCACGGCCATCCACTGGGGCCCCGGTGGATAAGAATGTCGCCAGGCGTCATCGCCCGGCGCCGGGTGACCCCGCTTTTTTGACCACTCATCCTACGCCTGAGAGTCTGGTCATCCAAGCTTCGACGTCGCAGAGTGCCTTTCCCACGGCTCCGCCGGATAAGGACTCTAAGAAGCTGGAACAGTTCGGTAAACGTTTGTTCTCTTCGGCCAGCTTGGGGCTGCGGTCAGTGAATACCGCCTGCCTCTTGGGCCGCTATTCCCACGCGGTGTGGGACACAGTTGCGCAGGTGTTACCTCAGTGTCCTGAGGAGACCCAAGCTGTATTGTCCCAAGCCATTGCGGAAGGTAAAGGTGCGGCTAAGTTCGCCATTCGGTGTGGTTTAGAAACCGCGGACTCCTTAGGTAGAGCGATTTCTACGACTGTGGCGCTTCGTCGCCACGCCTGGGTCAGATCTACCGGGTTCTCGCCAGATGTCCAAAACTCACTCATGGACATGCCCTTTGATGGCACTCGCCTGTTTTAAGTGCGCTGGAGCATTTTAAGGACTCGCGGGCCACGGCCAAGTCCTTAGGTCTTTCCACGAAAAGCCCAGCCACTCCTGGGTTCTGTTCCTTTCGTGGCAACGGGAGGGGCGCCCAGGCACGTTCTTTCAACAAGCCTGCGCAGAACCAGCCTCAGCGCGGCTGCGGTTTCCGCAGGGGCGGATCTGGGAATCAGCGTGGGGGTCAGTCCACCTCCGCCCCCGCTGCTTCGGCCTCCAAACCTTCCTAATCCGAGCCTTGTGGGGCATTCCACGCCAGTGGGTGGCAGGGTCCACCTTCATCTCTCCCACTGGCACGCTATCACTTCGGACAAGTGGGTGTTGCAGATCATCCGCAAGGGTTACGCCCTTCCCTTCCAGTCCACCCCTCCAGCCATGCCACCTCAGTTCCACCGCATGTCGGGGGACCACTTGGCACTTCTCCTGCAGGAAGTCACGGCCCTCTTGGCCAAGGGGGCCATCGAGTGTGTTCCTGGGCCAGAAGTAGGGAGTGGTTGTTATTCCCACTACTTTCTGGTCCCCAAGAAGGACAAGGGGGCTTGCACCCCATCTTGGACCTCAGGAACGTCAATCGCTTCCTCCGGAAGGAGAAGTTCAAGATGTTGACTCTGACTCAGGTCTTGGCTGCCCTCGACACTGGAGACTGGATGGTAGCGTTGGACTTGCAGGACGCCTATTTTCACATCCCCGTCCTGCCGGCCCACCGGCGTTACCTGCGGTTCAGGGGAGGCCAGGAGCATTTTCAGTTTGCTGTGCTCCCCTTCGGCCTTACTAGCGCCCCTCGGGTGTTCACGAAGGTGATGACGGTGGTCGCAGCTCATCTGCGCAGGTCAGGGGTGTCAGTCTTCCCCTACCTCGACAACTGGTTGTTGAAGGCGGGCTCGCCCCAGGCAGTCGTCACCCACCTTCAGACTACGGCCGACCTCCTGCATTTGCTGGGGTTCTCCATCAACATGCCGAAGTCGCACCTGAGTCCCTCTCGGAAGCTCCCCTTCATCGGAGCGGTTCTGGATTCGACGCTGTTTCGAAGTGATCCTCCTGAGCAGCGAGTCCGGGATATTCGGGCTATGATTCCGATCTTTTAGCCTCTATCCTGGGTTTCAGTCAGGATGACCCTCCGGCTCCTGGGCCTGATGGCCTCCTGCATCCTGCTGGTGCAGCATGCCAGATGGCATATGCGGGCTCTGCAGTGGGACTTGAAGTTCCAGTGGGCACAGCATCAGGGCAACCTGTCCGATCATGTCCAGATCTCGGAGGGCACTGCACGACAATTGCAGAGGTGGCTCACGAATCGCGATTGGGTCAATGGCAGATCCCTCTCCCTTCCCCAACCGGAGCACACAGTGGTGACGGATGCGTCCCTCCTGGGACTGGGTGGCCACTTGGGAGAGGCGGAGATCAGAGGCCTCTGGTCTCCGGCAGAGTCCCGGCTCCATATCAATCTTTTGGAGCTACGGGCGATCCGGCTTGCACTGAAGGCATTCCTTCCCTCTGTCCGGGGAAGTGTAGTGCAGGTGTTCACGGACAACACCACCGCCATGTGGTATTGCAACAAGCAGGGGCGGGGTGGGGTCGTGGACCCTATGTCAGGAGGCTCTGCGCCTCTGGACTTGGCTGGAACGTCAAGGCATTACCTTGGTGGTTCAACACCTGGCAGGTTCTCTGAACGCCAGGGCGGACGAACTCAGCCGCCGGTGCTTGATGGATCACGAATGGCGTCTGAACTCGGACGTGGCGCAAGGTCTCTTTCTGCAGTGGGGAGAGCCTTGGTTAGATCTATTCGCCACCGACGAGAACGCGCAATGTCATCAGTTCTGCGCGTTCCAAGGCAGCACTCGCTCGGCAACGCTTTTCGTCGCGAGTGGAGTTGCGGTCTGTTGTACGCCTTTCCGCCTATACCACTTCTGCCCAGAGTGCTGAAGAAGATTCAGCGCAACCGGGCCCAAGTCATCCTTGTGGCTCCGGATTGGGCATGAAGATACTGGTATCCCGAGTTACTCAACATGGTTATCGATCCCCCGATCCGACTACCTCTTCGGGAGGATCTTCTATCGCAGCAGCAGGGGACGGTCCTCCACCCGAACCTGTCCAGCCTCCACCTCCATGCGTGGAGATTGAGCGGCGGCAGTTGACAGCCTTCGATCTTCCCCCCGAAGTCTGTGATGTCATTCTGGCAGCCAGGCGTCCCTCCACTAAAACGGTATACGCCTGCAGGTGGAACAAGTTTGTGGCATGGTGCACAGCTAAGGCTGTGGATCCCCTTTCTGCCCCTCTTTCCGAGGTCCTTATGTTCCTTCTTTCTTTGGCCCAGCAGGGCTCTGCTCTGGGCACTATCAAAGGTTATCATTCGGCCATCTCCGCCTTTCCCCGGCTTTCATATCAGCCTTCTCTTTTTAAGTCCCCGGTTGTTAACCGTTTCTTGAAAGGCATTACGCACATGTTTCCTCCCATGCCGTTCATTATGCCTCAATGGGACTTAAACCTTGTCTTGACATATCTGATGTGCGCTCCCTTCGAGCCCCTTCATACCCGTCCTTTGCATCTTCTCACTCTCAAGATGGCTTTCCTGGTAGCTATCACCTCTGCCAGAAGGGTGAGTGGGCTCCAGGCTCTTTCTTCCAAACCTCCTTTCCTTTCTGTTCATCCGGACAGGGTGGTTTTAAGGACCCGTCCTTCTTTCTTGCCAAAGGTTGTTACGCCCTTCCACATCGGGCAGACCATCACTTTGCCCACCTTCTTTCCGCCTCCGCATCCTTCAAAAGAGGAGGAGAGGTCCACCGTCTGGACCCAAAACGTGCGCTCTCGTTCTACTTGAAGCGCACGCAACAGTTCCGGGTAGATGACCAGCTCTTTGTTGGCTACGTGGGCGCCAAAAAAGGTCGGGCCGTGCACAAACGGACCATCTCTCGGTGGGTCGTTCTCTGCATCAAAGCCTGTTACTCGTTGGCTAAGAAGGAGCCTCCTGTGGGGCTGCGTGCCCATTCCACCAGGGCGACGGTAGCCACTACTGCCTTGGGACGCGGCGTTCCCTTGCAGGACATTTGTCAGGCAGCTACGTGGGCTTCGCTGCACACGTTTACCAAGCATTACTGCCTTGACAGTCAAGTCCGGAGAGACGGCTTCTTTGGCTGTTCTGTTCTCCGTGACTTTCTGGTGTAATCTTGTTCGCAGACCCACCACTGGGGTTGGTATTGCTGGGGTATCTATTCTAAGGTAAGGAATCTATCACTAACGTGTCTCTTTCAGATGCACAAGTTACTACTTGTGTAACGATGCACAAGTTACTAACTTGTGTAACGATATATCTGTAAGAGACAGTAGTCAGTGACAGATTCCTTACCTTAGAATATCCCCAGGCGTCAGGCTGGATCCGGAAAGTTTTTGCGTAGCAGTACCCTTAGCGCGTCGGTAGGCGGCGTCGTGCGGCTCCGCGTCCGTCGTCGGCGTCGTGGTCGCCGGGATGACGTCGCGGGCAGTACTTAGACGCCGCCCCTGCGCGCTGAAGTCAGTTCTGTACACGACTTTCCGCGCCAGGAACGCAGAGCCATGCAAGAAGCTGACATAGGTGTCTGAAAAATACTAGGGCCCTGAAAGGGATGTCCTTAACCCTAGAAATCAGTTCGCAGAACGGGGAGGATGGGTGGGCGGTAGGAATCTGTCACTAACTACTGTCTCTTACAGATATATTGTTACACAAGTTAGTAACTTGTGCATCTGAAAGAGACACGTTAGTGACAGATTCCTTACCTTAGAATAGATACCCCAGCAATACCAACCCCGGTGGTGGGTCTGCGAACAAAGATCAGACAAGGAAGTCCCGGAGGACAGAACGGCCAAAGAAGCCGTCCCTCCGGACCTGACTGTCAAGGCAGTAATGTTTTGTAAACGTGTGCAGCGAGGCCCACGTAGCTGCCTGACAGATATCCTGCAGCGGAACACCGCGGCCCAAAGCCGTGGTAGCAGCCGTTGCCCTGGTGGAATGGGCACGCAGCCCAACAGGAGGCTCCTTCTTAGCAAAGAATAGCAGGCTTTGATACACAAGGTTACCCAGCGGGAGATGGTTCTCTTGTGCACCGCCCGACCTTTTTTGGCGCCCACGTAGCCAACAAAGAGCTGGTCATCCACCCGGAAATGGTGTGTGCGGTCGATGTAAAAGGAAAGCGAACGTTTTGGGTCCAGACGGTGGAGCCTCTCTTCCTCTCTGGAAGGATGCGGAGGCGGAAAGAAGGTGGGCAAAGTGATGGTCTGCCCAATGTGGAAGGCAGTAACCACCTTTGGCAAGAAGGACGGACGCGTCCTAAGAACAACTTTGTCTGGATGGACAGACAGAAAGGGAGGAGGACCGTCCCCTGCTGCTGCGACAGAAGATCCTCCCGAAGAGGCAGACGGATCGGGGGATCTACGCTCATACTGAGTAGCTCGGGATACCAAACTCTTCGAGCCCAGTCCGGAACCACAAGAATGACTTGGGCCCGGTCGTGCCGAATCTTCTTCAACACTCTGGGTAGAAGTGGTATAGGCGGAAAGGCGTACAACAGACCGCAACTCCACTCGCGACCGAGTGCCGCCTTGGAAATTCCAACGCGCAGAACTGATGACATTGCGCGTTCTCTTCGGTGGCGAATAGATCTAACCAAGGCTCTCCCCACTGTAGAAAGAGTCCTTGCGCCACTTCCGAGTGAAGACACCATTCGTGATCCATCATGCACCTGCGGCTGAGTTTGTCCGCCCTGGCGTTCAGGGAACCTGCCAGGTGTTGAACCATCAGGAACATGCCCTGATGTTCCAGCCATGTCCAGAGGCGCAGAGCCTCCTGACAAAGGGTCCACGACCCCACCCCGCCTTGTTTGTTGCAATACCACATGGCGGTGGTGTTGTCTGTGAACACCTGCACTACCTTCCCTTTGACAGAGGGAAGGAATGCCTTGAGTGCAAGTCGGATCGCCCGGAGCTCCAGAAGGTTGATATGGAGCCGGGACTCCGCCCGGAGACCAGAGGCCTCTGATCTCCGCCTCTCCCATGTGACCGCCCCATCCCAGAAGGGACGCGTCCGTCACAACTGTGTGCTCTGGCTGGGGAAGGGAGAGGCATCTGCCCATGACCCATTGCCGGTTCGAGAGCCACCACTGCAACTGTAGTGCAGTCCCCTCCGAGATCTGGGCGTGATTGGACAGGTTGCCCTGGTGCTGCGCCCACTGGAACTTCAGGTCCCACTGCAGAGCCCGCATATGCCATCTGGCATGATTGACCAGCAGGATGCAGGAGGCCATGAGGCCCAGCAGCCTCAGGGTCATCCGTGCCGAAACCCAGGATAAAGGCTGAAAGATCGGAATCATAGCCTGAATATCCCGGACTCGCCGTTCGGGAGGATAGGCCCGAAACTGCGTCGTGTCCAGAACTGCTCCGATGAAAAGGAGCTGTGGAGAAGGAATCAGATGTGACTTCGGCACATTGATGGAGAACCCCAACGAGTGCAGGAGTTCGGCCGTAGTCTGGAGGTGGGAGACGACTGCCTGGGACGAGCCCGCCTTCAGCAGCCAGTCGTCGAGGTAGGGGAAGACTGGAACCCCTGCCCGGCGCAGATGAGCTGCGACCACCGCCATCACTTTCGTGAACACCCGAGGGGCACTTGTAAGGCCAAAGGGAGCACGGTGAACTGAAAATGCTCGAGGCCTACCGTGAACCGCAGGTAACGCCGGTGGGACGGCAGGACGGGGATGTGAAAATAAGCGTCCTGCAAGTCCAACGCTACCAACCAGTCTCCAGGGTCGAGGGCAGTCAAGACCTGAGCTAGGGTGAGCATCTTGAACTTCTCCTTCCGGAGGAAGCGATTTACGTTCCGGAGGTCCAAGATAGGACGCATGTCCTCCTTGTCCTTTTTGGGCACCAGGAAGTAGTGGGAGTAGCAACCACGTCCTACTTCTGGGGTCGGAACAGGCTCGATGGCCCTCTTGGCCAAGAGGGCCGTGACTTCCTTCTGCAGAAGTACCAAGTGATCCCCTGACATGCTGTGGAATTGAGGTGGCATGGCTGGGGGGGTGGTCTAGAAGGGGAGGGAGTAGCCCCTTCGGACAATGTCCAAGACCCACCTGTCCGAGGTGATGGGACGCCAGTGGTGAAGGTGATGGCGGACCCTGCCCCCTACTGGCGTGCTGTGCACCGGAAAGGAGGGACTAGGAGGGCTTGGAGGCCGCGGACGGGTTGGAGGTGGTGGCCTGACCCGCACGCTGGTTGCCCGAACCGCCACGGCGGTATCCGCGTCCTCGGCCACGCGTAGACGCTTGCTGCGCGGGCCGGTGGCTGGGCAGCTGACGTGACTGGGCGCCCCTTCCGTGGCCACGAAAGGGGCGAAAAGCAGAGGTGAGCGGAGGGCGTACAACAGAAAGGCCCAGGGACTTGGCCGTAGCCCGTGAGTCCTTAAGCCGCTCCAGCGCATGGTCTGCCTTTGAACCAAAAAGACCGACTCCATCAAAGGGCATGTCCATGAGTGTATTCTGGACATCACCCGAGAAACCAGTTGTTCTCAGCCAGGCGTGGCGGCGTGGCGCCACCGTCGTCGCAAGCGATCTGCCCAGCGAGTCGGCGGTATCAAGGCCACAACGGATGGTGTATTTAGCCGCATCTCGCCCTTCCGCAATGGCGCGGGTAAGCAGTGTCTGGACCTCCTCAGAACACTGCGGCAAAACAGCCGCCACCGAATCCCATAGGCAGTGGGTATATCGGCCCAAAAGGCAAGCGGTGTTGACGGACCGCAAGCCAGCACTGGAGGAAGAAAAGCCTTCTTCCCAAATTGGTCCAGGCGTTTGGATTCCCTATCCGGAGGGGCGGTAGGGAAGGCGGTTTGGGAGGCAGAGGCTTGGACAACCAAGCTCTCAGGGGTGGGATGTTGGGAGAGAAACAAAAGGTCGCCCGGAGCAGGGCGATGGCGTCGGGCCACGTTCCTATCCACAGGAGCCCCTGTGTTGGGTTTGGACCAGGCACCCAAAAGAACGTCAGTGAGTGCATCATTAAACGGCAGCACAGTCTCCGAAGAGGAAGCCGCCGGCTGAAGCACTTCTGTCAGGAGGCTATTCCTGACGGCCACAGTAGGCAACTGGAGATGTAAGGCTCCAGCTGCTCTACGCAACACCGTTGCAAAATTAGCTCCCTCCTCCGTAGCCACGGGAGGAGACAGCATGCCTGTGTCAGGGGAGGTGTCTAGACCACTGGCATCCCCAAGTTCCTCAGCCCAGTCCGGATCATACTCACACTGTTGTGTGAGAGGGTCCTCAGACCCCTCCCAGCTCTCCTGGTCCTCCTCTTGTTCAAAATATGGAGGAGGAGGGACATTTGGGACCCAAGGTCTCATCGGCGCCGGAGCCGGCGTCGAGCGACGTCGGTCCGGCTCCATGTCCGGAGCCGGAGAGAGCCGGGGACCGACGCCGTCCGGAGCCCCGGACGGCGTCAGGAACGGCACCGGGGACATCGGCGTCGGCGGAGGCGTGGTTAGGTCAACCGTCGTCGATGGGGGTTGCGGTACCACCGGAGCCGGGATCGGGGCCAGGGCCGGAGCCGAGGCCGGGACGAAGGCTGGTGGGACAGGCGGCGTCGGGACCGGAGTCGACGGCGGCGCCGGGGCAACCCCATCAGGGCCCGCGGGGCCCGAAGGCGCACCGGAGGGACCTGAAGGCCCGAAGAGGCGGGCCATGGCCGACAGGAATTCCTCTATTTCGGCCGGAGTCGCCCCCGAACCCGGAAAGAACGGGTAATTCGGGGGCGGCTCTACAGGCATGTCCGGGGCCGCGGGGACGGTGCCGACTGGGGCCTCAGCCGAGTCGCGAGACCGGCGAGGCGAAGTCTTAGAGCGATGACGCCTCTAAGACTTCTTGTGCTTCGACTTACCGGAGGAGCGCGAAGACTTGGACTCCGACGAACGGCGGGGACTCCGCGACCGGCCCCTCGACCTCTCCCGGGACCGGGGCTTGGTGCGGCGCGGAGCCGACTGCCGGACCTCGAGTAGCTTTCGAGACCGCTCTCGCAAAGCCTTCGGATGAAGTTTCCGGCAGTCAGGGCACGACTTCGTGTCGTGGTCTCGGCCGAGACAGAAGAGACACTCGAGATGCGGGTCCGTGATCGACATCATGCGACCACAGGCCTCGCATGGCTTAAAGCCGGGCATCCCTACGACACCTAGGAGTCGTGAAGACTCGATGAAGAAACAGTGAAAAAATTCACAAAAAAGGATAGTCAAAAAGTGACTAGGGCACTGCTCTTCCCGGATCTGCGCTTACTGGCGCGGAAAAAGAAGAACTGACGTCAGCGCGCAGGGGCGGCGTCTAAGTACTGCCCGCGACGTCATCCCGGCGACCACGACGCCGACGACGGACGCGGAGCCGCACGACGCCGCCTACCGACGCGCAAGGGTACTGCTACGCAAAAAACTTTCCGGATCCAGCCTGACGCCTGGGGATATTCTAAGGTAAGGAATCTGTCACTAACGTGTCTCTTTCAGATATATCTGTAAGAGACATTAGTTAGTGATAGATTCCTTACCGCCCCACCCATCCTCCCCGTTCTGCGAACTGATTTCTAGGGTTAAGGTCATCCCTTTTAGGGCCCTAGTTTCATGGCACCAGTGGTCAGTTTCTGGCATGGCTCTGCGTTCCTGGCGCGGAAAGTCGTGTACAGAACTGACGTCAGCGCGCATGGGTGGCGCCTAAGTAGTCTCCGTGACGTCATCTCGGCGCTTACAACGCCAGCGACGGACGCGGAGCCGCACGACGCCACCAACTGGCGCGCAGGGGTACTGCTAGCAAAACTTTCCGGATCCAGTCTGACGCCTGGGGATATTCTAAGGTAAGGAATCTATCACTAACTAATGTCTCTTACAGATATATCGTTACACAAGTAGTAACTTGTGCATCACTTGAATATGGTCATAAGAGGCATAAGCAAAGGAGATAGCAAGTGCATAAGCTTGGGACTCTTTCAAAAAAGGGCAGAAAAAAATTGAGCATGTATGCACACCATGAAAAAAATATTGGATCATCTGGGCCAGGAGAGTAAGACTGGGATGCGGGGAACTGCTGAGTAAATAGGGAGGGGGAGCATGTGTTTGTACACACACCTCAACTGCGACTGACATTTTTAACTTGTTGCTTTGAAAGGAGTGCAGCAGGCCCCTGGTCTGCGAACACGATATTCCATAAGTCTGAAGGAAGAGGGACATACAATTAATTTAAGTGCATATCCCACAGCCTTTACTTCTGCATCAGCCTGATCTTTTAAGTCTGAAGTGACAACCTTTAAACAAAATGAGGTGGTTGTTTCAAGAGGAAAAATCTCCATTCCTGGCAGTTCCAACCAGTGAACCAAAAACATTTGACAAAGTCTAGGAATAGATAACACATGCAGATTCTCAGTTGTGAAATATGAAATTCAACACAAAATATGAGTTCATTTGGTGTGTATTCCAAAACGAGTTGGGGAAGACAGTTCATTTTAGGGGCAAGTGTATGGTCTTAGTTATATGATGCTACTCCTAGCCTACCTGTGAGGGACCTCACAGTCCATTACTGTTTTCCACACAAAACTGTCTTGAGTACATTAATAAAGGTTCAAAGACTATTGTAAGACATCTAGGAGATTGCAAGAATTGAATTTCACAAAGATGGCTTCATTTATGCTGTATATCATGGTAAACAATTTTCAGCGGGTTAGAAAACCATACATGCTTGCAAACATTTGGAAGCGAAAAAGCCATAGGAGCTCACAAGCAGAGACACGCACATCTACAAGAAGGCCGTCCACTCACCTGATTACCAGTGGCACACACTCAATGTTGTCCAGTTTAGATGTGAATGGTGAAGCCACAGATGCTTCAGCCTCAGACAGTGAGATACCTACATCAGCAGCCTTCAGAGCTCCACAGTCATTGGCGCCATCCCCACACATGGCCACGCAGTACCTATAAGAGGAAGAAATCTCATATGACAACATCCGTTGGACACAGCTGACATCCCTCTTTGGTGCCCATAGACCCGACAATGGATTCAAACATTCTAGGCTAGAAGGTAGTAGGAGCTAAAGTGAGGTGATTATCAATGTTCCATACATGGAACAGGGACATATCTCAAACTTCAAAGGCAATAACTCAGAATCACACTATTAGACAAGAAGTGCCATGCTATGGTTGAACTTCTGTGTGGGTGGTGATTGGGGGCTTGAAGTGTTATTAACTCATACTAAAAAGAGCTTGAAGCTTTAGCCTACAAGTTGTCTTACATTTTGTGGTATACAGTCATGACAATTAATCATATGTCACAGTCAGCAAAAGCTAGGATAATGTTCTGAAGTGGAATCAGCAAGGCACCACATCATTGCAGACTTTAGCTCCCATTAAAAGATTCACGTTTGAAGTTTGCAGAGACATTTAGATTGTTTGTTCCAGCTGTTGTAGTGAGAATTTGTTTTATTGTTTATTGCGCAAATAAATTAAGACAATCACAATGAAATATATAAAGTAAAAAGCAGACCATTGAGCAAAACCAAATGCAACCAGTGTCATGATAAAATGAAAGCAACACCACAGCATGGACACGATCCACTTTCTGAAGATTTGGCCCTACTGCATCTACATATTCATTCAGTATTTGTATGGTTTTAATTAACCAAGCAGATGCACTTTTACTTACTTAGGCCTATTTCTACTTCACAGCATATCACTGTGCATAGCACAAGTGAAAATGTGAGATTTGATATATTAAACGTATGAGCAGCTCAACACTCAGGTGCCGCCACACCTTCAACCCGCCCATGTCCAGATGAGTGAAAGATGCAGGGAGGAATGCATGAGATTCTGTGCAGCCAGTACAGAGGCTCTGCATTCTCTCAGAGAGCCATGTCAAATGTATAAATACATTACAACACAAAGTCGGTGATAGCAATTGTGGGTGAGGGGAAGTCTGGAGATGCTTTGAAAGGAGTATGTTACTTACCCTGTAAGCATCTACTCATAGCGTGTAGTGCTGCAGATTAACATGCTATGAATACTCCTGCCATCTAGTGCTGGGCCCAGACTCTGCAAGTTGTTTTTCCTCGAGGAAGTCTTATGATCGGCGTTGTGTGTGGTTTCTCCTCCCCCTTGATGTATTGCGCATGTTCAACGGCTCCGCTGTTAATGATTTTTACCCCTTACCATATACGAAGTGAGGATATAGTCTCCTAAGTTAGCATTTGCTGTTGAACATGTTGTATTTGTGTGTATTTTTCTCACCATCTAATACCTGCCGGGAAGGCAGGAGGGTGCATGTGAATCTGCAGCACTACACGCTATGAATAGATGCTTACAGGGTAAGTAACATACTCCATTCATAGCATGTGTTGGCTGCAGATACACATGCTGCGCATAGATTGTCAAGCAGTACCCCTCTCGTGGTGGCTTTAGGCATGAGATGGTGCTTTTGGTTGAAATAATGTCTGAAGGACAGTTAGTCCAACTAGAGCTTGCTGTCTTGCTTGAACATCCACACAATAATGTTTTGTAAATGCATGTGGGTTCATCCATGTTGCTGCTTTGCAAATGTCACTAAAAGGGATATTTCCCAAAAAGGCCATGGTTGTTCCTTTCTTCCTTGTCGAATGAGCCCTTGGCATCGTTGTTAATGTTTGTTTTGTTTTAGCATAACAAATTTGGATACATTTGGCAATCCATCTTGCTATTCCTGATTTTGAAATAGCCTTCCCTTTATGTGGATTTGAAAACGAAACAAATAGTTGTTGTGCTTTCCTAAAGGGTTTTGTACGTTCCAAGAAGTGCATGTTTAACATTAAGTGTATGTAAAGCATCCTCTGCGACTGTCTCTGCTGTTGGACAGAAAACTGGTAACTTTAAAGTTTGATTTAAACGGAAAGGAGATATAACTTTAGGTAAGAATTTTGGCTTTGTGCGTAAATGCACTTTGTCTGTGAACACGTGTAAATATGGTTCTTCCAAAGGGAGCGCATGTAAATCGCTAACCTTTCGTAGAGATGTTATTGCTACAAGGAAGGCCACCTTCCATGTTAAAAATTGTATTTGACAGTAATGTAGTGGTTGAAGTGGTGGCCCTATAAGTCGACGGGTGTTTTGTCTTAGGCCTCTCGGGGTCAACATACTTCGCGCCCGAAGTAGTATGCCTCGACGTCGATCCCTTCGGGCGACGGAGACTCTCGCCGTCTCGACGCTGAAGAGTGCCTTGCTTGCTTCTTCGACGGCGATCTCGACGCCGACGGCGAACACTCTGGAATCTGCCTCTTTCTTGACCCTGGAGAGGCAGAACGATGTTGTTTTCGATGAACTTGGTGAGAGGAGGGCTCTTGACTCCCAAGGCCACTTTTAGGATGACTTTTTCCTCTCTCCAACACAGCATGAAGTCGAATCTTTTCCCTGTCACGCAGGGTCCTTTTAGAAAACTGCTGGCAGTAGTAGAAGACTTCAGGCTTGTGGGAAGATGGAAGACACACGATACACACTGAGTGTGGGTCAGATTTTGCCATCTTTTTACCACAAGACGGACATTTATTAAATAAAGCTGGCATTCTGACAGAAAAAATGATAGTAAATTGTCAGAAAACAGTAGAAAAAAACTACCAGCAGACAAAAAAGTCGAAATTTAAGAGAAGAAAATCAATTCCTGAATGAAAAAGTCAAAAACTGTCGAGCTCAAGCTGCAGGATCCTCACAGAGGGAGCCGGAAAAAAGAACTGACCTAACTGTCACCTGTGGTGCATGATGGGAGCAGAGGGGCTCCTGGAGGTCTTAAAGGCACGGTGTCCAGAATCTTGGAAGCCTTAAAGGCAAGGTGCCAGTTTTTTTTTACTGTACTATGATAGTTATTTATCTATGCAGCCTATGGGACAACTGCCTGCTATTACCTGTTTTTCCTTTTCTGAAAATAAAGGATTCTTGTATGATACGATTAAAGTGTATGTTCTCTATTACAAAATGTATTAAGGGGATTATTTTCATACAAGAGAAACCTATGAAATTTTGGCGGTTTGCCCTATTGGAACAGTTTTAGGCTGCATGTTTATATATATATACATATGTATGTGTATGTTTCGGAAGTGTTATACACTTGTGGGCCCGAGCATACACATATATATATATTCACTGAAAAACCATAGGTTTTAGGGACAGTTATAGTTAGTTGGACATTGCACTCGTACAAAACCCGTGAAATTTCCCCGTTATAGTTAGTTCAGCTAACTATAACTCACGCCCCGCAATGCACTGCTGATGACGTCACATATTACATCACTCATGACATGGTCAGTGACATCACTGATGACATCACTGATGACATCTCAAATGACATCACTGATGACATCATGCAGTGACTGTGTGTTTCTATAAAGTTTAAATATGTTTAATATATATGCCAAGGTGTATTGAATAATGAGTGGGTGTATAAGTGTCTGGATGGATGATTTAGTAGGTGCGTGACTGACTCTATAAGTGAGTGATTAAACGTATCTTACTAAATGCATGGGTTAGTGACTAAACTGTGTGAATGTCTGTATCCGTCTGTCTGTTGGCGTGTAAGTGGCTGCATGGGTTTGTAAATAGCTACATGAGTGTCTATGAGTTATTGATTGGTTGTCTGAGCATCTGTATGGGTGCCTGAGTGTTTGTGTGGATGGGGTGTGTGTGGCTGCACATAGATGTATCAGTGGGTGATTCACTGGGTGCATGGTTTCAAGAGTGCATCTGTGATGGACTGTATGGGTGGGTGAGTGTGTGTATGGGTGTGTTAGTGAGTGAATGTATATCTCAGTGGTACATGTGTGAGTAACTACATATGTGAAAGGCAGTATATATGTGTGTTGGAGTATATAAATAGCTATAAGCGAGAGTGTGTGATTGTGATTGTGAGAGTGACTGAATGGATGAGTGTGTGCTTGTATCAGTGATTGTATAAGAGCGTAAGAATGTGCTAGTATTTGTATGAGTAAGTGAGCTGGTGTGTATAACTGTATAGGTGAGTAAATGGCAGTGTGATTAATTATTTGCATGACTGACTAGGTGTGTGAGTACCTCTATGGATGAGTGGCGGTGTGTGAGTGTCTATGTAGGTGTATGAGTGCATATGATAGTCCTGTACTGAGTGACCGTAAGTATGAGTGACTGTACGGGTAAGTGAGTGGATGTGTGTGTAGACCTAAGAATCAGTGAGTGGGTATGTAGTTATTGGTGTTGGAGTGTCTATGGTTTTGAGAATGGCAGTCTGTAATTTACAGTGGGTGTATCAAAAGTTATATTAGGGTGTGAGAAGATGAATGAAATTATCACATGGATGATGTCATCAGTGATGTCATTTGAGATGTCATCAGTGATGTCATCAGTGATGTCACTGACCATGTCATGAGTGATGTAATATGTGACGTCATCAGCAGTGCATTGCGGGGCGCGAGTTATAGTTAGCTGAACTAACTATAACGGGGGAATTTCATGGGTTTTGTACGAGTGCAATGTCCAACTAACTATAACTGTCCCTAAAACCTATGGTTTTTTCAGTGAATTTCAAAGGTTTTTTAACTGCAAATTTCTAACTATAACGTGTCTGAAACCTATGGTTTTTTCAGTGAATTTCAAAGGTTTTTTAAATGCTAATTTCTAACTATAACGTGCCTGAAACCTATGGTTTTTTCAGTGAATTTCAAAGGTTTTTTAAATGCTAATTTCTAACTATAACGTGTCTGAACCTATGGTTTTTTCAGTGAATTTCAAAGGTTTTTAAATGCTAATTTCTAACTATAACGTGCCTGAAACCTATGGTTTTTCAGTGAATTTCAAAGGTTTTTAAATGCTAATTTCTAACTATAACGTGCCTGAAACCTATGGTTTTTCAGTGAATTAAAAGGTTTTTTAAATGCTAATTCCTAACTATAACATGTCTGAAACCTATATTTTTTTCAGTGAATTTCCAAGGTTTTGTAAATGACAATTTTAAATGTATTAATTATCTTTATTTTTTGATACTGATTTACTACATTTTTTTAAACTATTTATTTTGTAAATTACATTGTAATTACATTATACATTACATTACAAAATATACTTTCTCAGAATGAATTACTTTAGGTTAAATACTTTGCAAATAGGCAATAGACTTTTAAGTACAGTAGTTAGAGTTGTTGCAATAGGCAACACAATTTCAAACAATGCAACATTGAGCTCAATGTGAATTTCAAGTTAAATGCAATTAGTTACTTTATGGATTAGTTTTCTAACCACAGGACTGGATACTAGATTCAGTCCTGGGACATCTCCTGTAAACAGTTGAGTAAAACCGTTTTGGTTACAGTACTGATTTTTAAGGAATATTATTGTATTTTAAAAGTTGACAGAAACTTTTTCACATAGAATCACCAATGTTATCCTATGGCAGGAAATTCACTTAGCAGGTAAGTAGTGTTATCGTTACTTTTTCTTACTCAGTGGTGGATCCTGGATCCAGCACTGGTGCATCTCCTGTAAACAGTTGAAAGAATGCGTTTAAGTCATACAGGCGATTTTTAAGGAATATTTGTAGTTTGTGAAAATCGACACTTTTAAACTTTTCTGCTGAAAACCAGACAATGGATTCCTATGGAAGGAAATACAAGTTACTGGTAAGTACGGTTAGAATTACTTTTCAGGGTCAGTGCTGGCCTAAAAGATGCAGCACTGGGTTCTCTCCTGATAACAGGTGAGTAAATCGGAATTCGTAGTTCGGCTGATTTTAGAGGAATATTATAAAGTTCCAAAACTCCACACTTAGAAGAATTTCCAAGTGAAACCAGTCAATGTTAGCCTATGGAAGGAAATTCAAGTTCCTGGTAAGTACGGTTAAAATTACTTTTCAGGATCAGTACTGGGCTAAAAGATGCAGCACTGGGTTCTCTCATGATAACAGGTGAGTAAATCGGAATTCGTAGTTCGGCTGATTTTAGATGAATATTACAAAGTTCCAAAACTCCACACTTAGAAGAATTTCCAAGTGAAACCAGTCAATGTTAGCCTATGGAAGGAAATTCAAGTTACTGGTAAGTACGGTTAGATTTACTTTTCAGGGTCAGTGCTGGGCTAAAAGATGCAGCACTGGGTTCTCTCCTGATAACAGGTGAGTAAATCGGAATTCGTAGTTCGGCTGATTTTAGAGGAATATTATAAAGTTCCAAAACTCCACACTTAGAAGAATTTCCAAGTGAAACCAGTCAATGTTAGCCTATGGAAGGAAATTCAAGTTACTGGTAAGTACGGTTAAAATTACTTTTCAGGATCAGTACTGGGCTAAAAGATGCAGCACTGGGTTCTCTCATGATAACAGGTGAGTAAATCGGAATTCGTAGTTCGGCTGATTTTAGAGGAATATTATAAAGTTCCAAAACTCCACACTTAGAAACTTTTTCAGCAAAAAGCAGGCAATGATATCCTATGGAAGGAAATTCAAGTTACTGGTAAGTACGGTTAAAATACTTTTCAGGATCAGTACTGGGCTAAAAGATGCAGCACTGGGTTCTCTCATGATAACAGGTGAGTAAATCGGAATTCGTAGTTCGGTTGATTTTAGAGGAATATTTGCACAATGGTGAAAGTAGGGGGTGGGGCCTGAGGTGACATGTCTGCAAACACGCCCTGTGGCGCGTTTTAAGTTGGAGAATTAATTCCTCCTCAATCCTGAGGGTCCCTAGGGGCCAACTAGCCCACCAGGAACCTCCAGTATGCGCCAGAGGCTGCGTTGCAGAGAGGTGTACAGAGGCCACGCCCTTTTTACAACACTCTGCAAGGCAGCTCCGTGGCGCTTACTGGAGGTACCTGGTGGGCTAGTTGGCCCCAGGGACCCTCAGGATTGAAGAGGATTTAATTCCCCATCTTAAAATGCGCCACAGGGCCTGTTTGCACACATGTCACCTGAAGCCCCGCCCTCCCTTCACCACTGTGCAAACGCGCCCCGTGGCGCATTTTAAGTTGGGGGATTAAGTCCCCTTGAATCCTGAGGGTCCCTGGAGTCCAACTAGCCCACCATGTACCTCCAAAAGCGCCACAGAGCTGCGTTGCAGAGAGGTGTAAAAGGGCGTGGCCTCTGTACACCTCTCTGCAACACAGCCCCGTGGCGCATACTGGAGGTTCCTGGTGGGCTAGTTGGCCCCAGGGACCCCAGTATTCAAGGGGAATTGTTCCCCATCTGCAAACGCGCCAGGGGACGCGTTTGCAGACTGCTGCAGGGTGGGCGGGGCCTCCGGCACGATGCCGGTCTTTTTTTTTTTTTTTGTATGGGAGGGGGCTGCGTGGCCCCCTTCCCTGGGCCTATATTGGCCCCGGGGACCCCATCCCCGGGCATGCCCTCTTTTTTACATTTTAAATATTTGGAGGGGGCTCGTGGCCCCTCCTCCAGGCCATTTAAGGCCCGGGGACCCCATCCCCGGGGCCGGCCTTTCCTTTTTTTTTTTTTTTCAAATATTTTTTTTTTTTTGGGGAGGGGGGCCGCGTGGCCTTCCTCCCGGACCACTACTTGCCCCGGGGACCCCATCCCCCGGGGCTGGCCGTCTCCGTTGGGGACTGTGGGGGGTCCCCAATCCCCACAGTCCCGCCGGCTCCCGCGTCCCTTGGGAGCCGGCATTGCTTTTCCACATGGGGAGCTGCTAAGATGCAGCTCCCCGTGTGGAAAGCAATTTGCTTTGGATATTGGAAGCGAGCAGGTTTCCTGCTCTCGCTCCAATATCCAAAGCAGTTTGCTATGACAGGACGGGAGCCGCGAGGCTCCCGTCCTGTCATAGCAAACTACAGTGTCCCGAGGTAGGCACCCCGGGACACTGCAGGAGCCGGCCCTGGGGGTGGCGGTCCCCAGGGCCATCAAGGGCTCCAGGAGGGGTCCGCGCGGCCCCCCTCCCTTGAATTGCACAGCCCCGGGAGGTGGTGGTCCCCGGGGCTCTGGGGTCCGTAACGGACCCCCACATTTATTTTCTAAGTGCCCCGGGAGGTGGTGGTCCCGGGGCGTGTGGGGGCTGGAGCCCCCCAACCGTTATTAAAAATTAAAAGAAGCCCCGGGGTGGCTGTCCCCGGGGCTGCGGGAGAGCAGGAGAGCCCTCCTGCACCTTTTTTAAAATTAAGCCCCGGGGGTGGCGGTCCCCGGGGCTTGGGGGGCCTTAGAGGCCCCCCCATAAACAATAAACCCACCCCCCGTATGCCCTCCGGGACTTGGGCCACCCGGGGGCAAATTTGCATCGAAGCGCAGGAGACCGCGCTTCGATTTTTTTTTTTTCCGGCAGGATCCGCGCACCCTGAGCGCATCCTGCCGATTTAAAAAAATAAATAAAAAAATGCTTTTTTTCTGCCCAGGGGGTCCTTGTGGGACCCCCTGAGCAGACCTAGGGGGTCAGGGTGTTTCTACCCTGCCCCCTTTGTGCGTTTTGCGCACTTGTTTCTTTTTTCTCGGCGGGATTCGCGCACCCTAAGCGCATCCCGCTGATTTTAAAAAAAAAAATGCTTTCTGCCCAGGGGTCCTTGTGGGACCCCTGAGCAGACCTAGGGGGTCAGGGTGTTTCTACCCTGCCCTTTTGCGCTTTGCGCACTTGTTTCTGTCCCTCGGTTCTACCGAGGACAAAATAACTGCCAACACTTCCTGATTTGGAGTGTTGACAGCCAATTAGCATGCAGCTCATGATCGGGAGGGTGCGCGAATCCGACGCGGCCATAGATATATATGTGATTTTCCTTTTGATTTTCACAGGAACTACTGAACGGATTTACACCATTTAACAAAAGGGTTCTTTCTGAACCAAGAACTACCTCTTTGCCAAATCTGGTGTAATTCCGTTCAGCAGTTCGAGCTGTAGCTGTGGCTAAAGTTTCCTATGGGAAAATGAATGGGGAAAACACGTTTTGGGACCCCCCTTTTTTCTCGGCCCCCGCTTGACGAATCACCCCGAAACTTTCAGGGTAGGAGCGGACCTGAGCGGGCCTTAAAGTTCGAAAATTCCGCGAAGATTCGTCATCCGAAGCAAGAGTTATTTCAAATAGAATGTGGCGGATTTCCTATGGAAAATAGGTCCTAACTATAACTATCTACTGGCGACCGCCAGTAGATAATATATTTCTATATGCTCCGGGATCCCGCACGTGGGTGGGGATTATTCAGTGCTTATGACTATTGATGAGTATCCCCTGGAAGAGAAGTTAAGGTTCCAAGCGGGTACTGGAGGTGTACGTGGTGGAATGACACATTTTAATCATTCCATGAAGGCTTTGATTACAGGAATACAGAAAAGCGATTGGTGCTTACTGTTTTGTAGGTATGCAGCAATGGCAGCTATGAGGTATATGCCAAATGTGCCTTTTGTAAGTGTAACAAGTAACAGACTAGTTGTTGTTCTGTTGGTGAAGAAGGGTTGATGTTTAAGGACGCAGAGTAGTGGACGAAATGTTTCCTATTAGAAGCATAGCAAGCCCTTGTGGTTGGTCTTACTGACTCCTTTAGAATAGTCATGCATTCTGGATGTAGATTTAGGTATCCAGACTCTATGACCTCAGGCCCCAGATTGCAAGATTGAGCTGTTGTGTATTGGGATGTCTCATCATGCCCCAGTTATGAGTGAGAAGGTTTGGATAGTAGGGTAGCTTCTTGTGCGCTACTAGGGATAGCTCTAGCAGTGTTGTGTGCCAGACCATGTGGGAGCAATCAGTATTAGGGTCATCGAAGTCTGTCTGAGTTTCCTGACCACACATGGAAGAAGTGGGAGAGGAGGAAAAGCGTAAGCAAATATCCCTGACCAGTTCATCCATGGAGCGTTCCCTTTGGATAGTGGGTGTGGGTATCTGGATGAGAAGTTTGAGTTTTTGGCGGTGGCGAACAGGTCTAGTGTGGGGGTTTCCCACCAGTGGAAGTATTGTTGCAGTAATGGAGTGTGTATTTCCCACTTGTGAACTTGTTGGTGTGTGCTGCTGAGCAGGTCCGCAATGGAGTTTTCCTGCCCTAGTATGCATTGTGCCAGGAAGAGAATTTTGTGTTTGTTTGGACATTTCCATACGGTCTGCGCTAGTTGTGACAGTTGTATGGAATGGGTCCCCCCCTCTGTTTCAGGATGTAATACATTGCAGTTCTATTGTCTGTTTGTAGAACAACATTTTTCCCTGTAATGTTTGTTAGGAACGCTTTGAGAGCCATATAGATGGCTAGATGCTCTAGCATATTGATGTGCGTTGCCTGTTGTTGTGAGATCCAGTGCCCCTGAACCACAATTTCCTTCATATGAGCACCCCACCCCATGAGTGATGCATCAGTTGTGATTGTTACCTGCGGGATCGGGTCTTTGAAGGCTCATCCCTTCAGTATGTTTGAGGTGTTCCACCATAGTAGTGCCTGATGGATCCTGGGTGAAACCAACATTAGATCTTCCATGTTTCCCCCCTGCTTGTGAACATTGCAATGCTAAACACTCTCGGAGAGGTCTCATGTGTAGTTGTGCATGTGGCACTATCGCTATACATGATGCCATCATCCCTAGTAGGTGCATCACTGTTTTGACTGGTAGGTGACGATGTGGCTAAAAAAGACAATGTTGGTTCTGGAGTTTGAGAACCCTTTGCGGATTGGGGTAAGCTGTTCCCGATACTGAATTGAGTATTGCTCCTAGGTATGGTTGTACCTGGAGTGGTTGGAGATGCGATTTTGTTGCACTGATAGTGAAGCCCAATTGGTGAAGTAGGTTGATCGTGTTTTGAGTGTCTATTAGGCATTTGGCTTTGTTTGGACTCTTGATCACCCAACCGTCTAGATAGGGAAAGATATTTATGTTTTCCCTTTGCATTTTGCTACTATTACCGCTAAGAACTTTGTGAAAACCCCTGGGGCTGTTGTTACCCCAAATGGTAGCGCTTTGAATTGATATAGACATCCACTTACCACAAACTGTAGGTATTTGCGGTGCGCTGGGTCGATTGGAATGTGGAAGTAAGTGCCCTTCAGGTCTAATGCAGTCATTAAGTCGCCCTCTTGTAGTAGTGGTATTAGATCTTGCAATGTGGCCATATGGAAGTGTTCGGATAGTATGTAGTGATTGAGTGGTTGCAGGTCCAGAATGGGCCGAAGTGAACTGTCTTTCTTTGGTATGAGGAAATAAAGGGAGTAGACTCCTTTGTTTTTATGTTTGAGTGGGACTAATTCTATGGCCCCTTTTAGTAGCAACGCCTTTACTTCTTCCTTTAGCAGATGTAGATGCTGTGGATTTAACATCTGCCGTTTTGGCGGGATATTTGGTGGCTGTTGAGTTAGTTCTAGGCAATATCCCTGCCTGATTATTTTTAGTACCCATTGGTCTGATGTGATGTTTGGCCACAACTGGTAGCCTTCCCTCGACAGGTGTTTTTTGCTCATGGGGAAGTGTGGGCAAGTCATTTACTTGGTGGTGTGGAGGTGCCCTTGTTGGGGATATCTCTACCTCGGCCCCTGTTCTTGTAGCCTCCACAATAGTATCCATGCCCTTGTTGGTGATATTGCTGTTGCGGATATGTGGTGTTTTCTGGGGCAGAGGCTTTTGCTGCCCCTCGCCATTGGTAATGCCGAAAGGGCTTTTACTTTTGAGGTGTTGTCTGTAAGGCACCCATGGATTTGGCTGTGTCTGTATCCTTTATTTTCTCTAGCTGTGTGTCCAGGCAGGCCCAAAAAGGTTTTCCCATCGAATGGGACATTAAGAATGTGCTGCTGCACTTCAGGTTTGAACCCGGATATGTGTAGCCATGCATGTTTACGGAGCATGATTGATGTATTGATGCCCCTTGCAGAAGTGTCAGCTAGATCTAATGCACATTTGATTGTTTAATTTGATATCTGCCTACCCTCATTTACCAGGTCTTCCCCTCATTTTTTGTATTCATCTGGGAGATGTTGCATCAAGTCTTGCATCTCATCCCAGGTAGCCCTATTGTATCGGGAGAGAAGGTCAACTGAGTTGGCGATCTTCCAGTGGTTTGCGTGCCCTGCTGCTACTCTTTTGCCTGCTGCATCAATTCTTTTACTTTCCTGATCTGGAGGAGGCACCTCTCCAGTACCTTGTGCAGCAGCTCTTTTCCTGGCTGCGGTTACAAGGGAATCTGCTAGGGGATGTCCCCGTGTGTAAATAGGGTCAGTTGGAGATGGCCTGTATTTCTTCTCTATGCGAGGAGTTAGGACCGTGGATTTGACTGAGTCCTTGAAGATGTCTTTGGATACGTTGAGGGCGGATCCTATCATTGGGAGATATTAAATTGTGCGCTCTGTGCACGAAAGAGTTTCCACTAGGAAGTCAGATGGCTCCTTTGTAGGGAGCATGGCAGCTTGTGGTACTCTGCCGCTCTTTGGATGACACTGTGGAATGAGGATGTGTCATCTGGAAGTGACGCCTTAATAGGTACTGGTGGCTCCATGTCTGGGTCAGGCAGGACCACATCATAATCATCTCATGGGTCAGGTGGGTACCCTGTGTTTGTTGGGTATCTGTGTCCTGCAATCTCCCCCTCTTCCTCCTCTTGTGGAGAGGGTAAGTGTGCTTGTGGTGACTCTAGATGGCTGAAAGTCATTGGGCTTGTGACCCTGTTTCTTGTGGCACTATTTTTGGTGGAGACTGTGGCAAGGATTGATCCTGAGCCTGTTTCTAGGCATTATTTTTACGTTTTTCCTGCATAAATAGTTTCAGACCTTCAAAGACAATGCCTTGGGCTTCACTTGCTCTTTGTGTATGAGTCTTTTGTTTCTTTGGAGCCGGTGGTGTGTCCTCAAACTTTGTGTGGCTTTGGAACCCCAGAGGTGAGACTTTTCTTCTGGCCAGAAGAGTGTCCATGTTGTTTTTCAGTCCTCTAAACTGAGGACTGTTTCGATTCCGAGGCGCTCGAGCCCGAGCATTTCTTTGGATCCGATGATTTTCTTGGTGCCACAGCCTGCTTGGCATCCTTTGGTGCCAACTTATGCTACGTGGAAAATTGTACTTCGATGCTGGCGAAGTGCCTAATGCAACACAAAAAGATGATGGACGGAATGTTGAACATTGTCAAACAAACACAAGAAGATGATGGACGGAGCGCTGAAACTTTTCAGACACTCACCCCCAGTCACAGATCTGGGTTGAATCCATCATCGTTCTTTAGCTCACTATGCCACCCCAGTTCAGACCCTGTTATATGCATATCAGTCGACCCTGTACCTCATGGGAACTTTCCAGCCCGGAATGCCAAGCCAGGTCTTCCCTGGACCGGAAACAAGCATCCTGGGACAGGTTTCGGGATAACACCCCTCATCAGGCAGGCTTGCTTGAATCCAGTGGCAAAGTGAGCAAGGGACCCACGTCTAGGCATGCCCTGCCAACTTAGGGCGAACAAAGCAAACACCAGGAGATGATGGATGGTGGATGGAGCGCTGAAACTTTTCAGACACTCACCCCCAGTCACAGATCTGGGTTGAATCCATCATCGTTCTTTAGCTCACTTTGCCACCCCAGTTCAGACCCTGTTATATGCAAATCAGTCTTGACCCTGTGCCTCATGGGAACAGTCCAGCCCGAACTGCCAAGCCAGGTCTTCCCTGGACCGAAACAAGCATCCTGGGACAGGTTTCGGGATAACACCCCTCATCAGCCAGGCTAGCTTGAATCCAGTTGCAAAGTGAGCAAGGGACCCACGTCTGGGCATACCCTGCCAACTTAGGGCAAACAAAGCAAACACAAGGACATGATGGACAGAGCGCTGAAACTTTTCAGACACTCACCCCCAGTCACAGATCTGGGTTGAATCCATCTTTGTTCTTTAGCTCACTTTGCTACCCCAGTTCAGACCCAGCTATATGCATCACCCCTCATCAACCAGGCTAGCTTGAAACCGGTGGCGTAGCGAGCATGGGACCCATGAGTGGGCATACCCTTCCCACTTAGGGTAAAAATTCAACACAAAAAGATGATGCCCCGAAACTGGTCCCAGGATGCTTGTTTCCAGTCCTGGCTTGGCAGTTCGGGCTGGACTGTTCCCATAAGGAGCAGGGTCAAGACTGATTTGCATATGGCTGGGTCCAAACTGGGATAGTGTGGAGAGCAAAAGAATGATGGATTAAACCTAGATCTTTGTGAGTGGGGGTGAATGGTTGCATTGTTCAGCATTCCGTCCATCAATTATTCCTTTGGCTTAGTGCCAAAGCCATCCCCGTGCTGTGGCCATGTTGCCTAACTAGGATCAAGAACGCTCTCGTCCCTTCTCAGCTCCTAAGCGTGCTCACGGTGTCGGCCTAAGCACGAGGGCTGTTGCACACCATGGCGTGGCGGGTGGTGGAGGGGAGTGTAAAATCTTCTTTACACGAGGCGCTTACCAGCATTAGACCTTCCCATAGACTCTTCGCTTGAGACCAGTGGTCCAAGAGACAATGCTGCAGCGGGTGATTGTGAAGCCGGGTATAGGGTACTATGGCGATAAAGGAAACCATCATGCCACGCAACTGCATTAAGGTTCTAACTGAGAAGAGGCTATGGCTGGAATAGAGGTAAGAGCTTCTCTCTATCGTGGCAACTTCTGTGAAATTTCGGTTAAAGTAAAGTATAACATGCCTCCCGAGTGCGGGCCATCGTCTCCTAGTTCCCAGCGCGGCGTGTGTGTCGCGTATTTTGAACAGAGTGCTGTAACCGAAATGTCACAGAAGTTGCCACGATAGGGAGAAGCTTGTTAAAGTTATAATAGCGACAACATGCTGTATAGGATATAGAGACACACTGCATAAGAACGAAGATTTGTTTGACAGCCCTGAGGAAGTCGTAGTGTGACTCACCCATAGACGAAACACGTGTTGGCTGGTGCAAGTGGTGATAACCGATTAAAGACAAGATTGGATGAACTTGAAGAATGCTGGAGTACTTTCTTTTGGACTATAAATACGCATGTGCTCAGAGTTTTGTTTCAGTCTATTTTGAAGAAACCTGTAATGCACTTTCTTGTGGGTCAGTATCGTAAGTGGGTACTCTTGCATCATTGGTGTTACCTAGTCACAAACAGAAAAGCACTCCAACTGGATAAGCAAGTTACTCTATTTTGGCACGCAACTCTCCAGGTGTAAAGCTGTCACGCAGTCAATGCTTTTTTATTAGAGGTGGTGGGAGTATGAGACTGATGCAACCCCAAAAATTAATTGAATATCTAGTGAGTGCTACCACCTCGAAGAGGAACAGTAATGCATTAACAATTAAGAAAAATTAGACAAGTAAAAACTAAAAAAACACAAAAGCAGAATACTGCTTTTTCTGTGGCTGATATAGGACCCAATATTCAACCAGTTAAGAACTAGTCACTACAAAACAAAGAACACAGGATTCTATAGCCAACGTTATCCTATGGAGAAACGGCTGTGCTGGACCGCCACAAAATATATTGCCAGGTTCAAGAGCTTTTAATAGGTTTGTAAACAGACTCTGTCAATAGGATAGAATTGCCAGGTAGAGAGATTTACATTATCCATTTACGTATAATCTGTCTGTCCACCACCCCTATGTCTTTGACTCTGACAACAAACTGGACAACTCAGTGGGTTAGAGACCCTGCTGCTGAGTTTCCAGCAAAAACTGTCCAAAAATATTTTTAGTGATGCATCTCCCTCAACAGTGGGCACAGATTTTAACAATTTAAATGTATACAATGCATTCACTACATGCCTGCCAGGTAACACGCACCTGATTGGGTGTGTGCTGTGGTGAACACTTAGAGAAATGAGATTCCACAGAGTTAGAGAAAATGACACTACAAATAGTTGATCCTTTTCTTGTGGTAGACTTATTGGGGTGGTAAGTGATTTTCCTTCCCCTGTCCCTGTGAGACCCCTTCACAGCCCTGCTTCTATTGTTAGCTAAGCACAGAATGGAAATTTACTAGGGCAGACTTCAATGTCGAGGACTGGATCAAGGACTTACTCTTCTGCAACAACCTTTCAGACACCTATTCCACACTCTTCCCATCCAAGTCACAACTTAAAGACATTTGGTCCCCTCTGAGACAATATGTATTATCACAGACTCAGCCAATAGTTGGGTACAGCTGCTGAACCGCATTATTGCACTAGTGGGTGGGTTATTCATTTGCCGATCGGTGGCTTCGGCGAGACAGAGGGTGTGGGAAGCGGTAGTGATTGAAAAAAATGGCTAGTGAGGCAGAGAGACAGTAAAAAATAGAGAAGAGGGGGAAAAAAAGTGGAATAAGGTGCAAGAAATTAAAGAAGAGCAGTGTGGAAGGTGGCAATGCATGCTTATCAGGCATTGTAAAATTTGGGCTCTCAAATGCAACATTTAACATTCAAACATTCATATATCAAAAAGTGGGCTAGAGAAGTTCCTGTCCTCGTTGGGCAGTTCAGCTCAAAGCCACAAGACACTCTCGAGTTCAGGCCTCTAAACTGGCACACAGAGTATCCTTGATATCCAGGTGAAGGATGATGGAGCGGCTCAAACAGGCTAGTATTTATCTTACCTCGAGGGCACTGGCAAGAAGTCAGAATCAAAATTCAAGTTGGCGCACCAGCAAGGACACCTTCAACAAGGCAGCCTTCAATCTCTACCACCACCTGCTGAGGGCAACAAACAAGACAGCCATTGCCGCACGCATTGAAACCAACGCCAACACAACCAAGGAACTTTTCAACATCTTTAAGGAATTCTCCAATATGGCTGCCAGCGAATACAACATCACATCCTCACGGGAGCTGTGCGGCAACATCACCAACTTCTTCCACGACAAGATCACAACCATTAGCAGAAACTTTGGACCCCAAACCACACCTACGGACTTCCTCGACAGATACGCAAGCAAAGTCATCAACACGAACCACATACCACCTGGAACATCCTCTCCACCCAGGACACCACCTCCACCATGAAATCCATCCACTCGAGAGCTCCCACAGGCCCATGCCCGCACCACATCTTCAACCTTGGCAACCAAAGGATTGGCAAGGAACTCACCACCCTACTCAACACCTCTATCACCACCACAACATTTCCTGATGCCTGGAAACACACCGAAGTCAGACCTCTACTCCAAAAACCCTCTGCTGACCCCAGCTAACTCAAAAACTACCGGCCAATCTCCCTGCTCCCATTCCCTGTGAAGGTACTGGAAAAGATCAACAATCAACTCATGACACACCTGGAGCAGATCCAGCTACTCCATGCCTCCCGACCCGGCTTCCGCAGCAATCACAGCACCGAAACTGCCCTGATCGCAGCCACTGACGACATCTGAACCCTCCTCGACAGAGGAGAAACAGCATCTTTGATCCTCCTCGACCTCTCAGCAGCCTGCGACAGCATATACCACCACACACTAATCGAAAGACTCCACCAAATCGGTATCCATGAGGACGCCCTCAGATTGAGCAACTCCTTTCTCACCGGAAGAATCCAGAGGATCCACCTCCCACCTCTGAACCCAAGGAGATCACCTGAGCTGTTCCCCAGGTCTCAGCCCCAAGCTCTTCAATGTATATATGCCCTCGCTGGCTAACATCTTCAGATCTAGGCCTGGGCGGATCTCGTGGAGTTTCATGGAGCAAAACCGATCTCCCAATGTTACACAGATTTCTGCAAGAAAGCAGATACCAGAGCAATGCCAGGATGACAACAACATTAGGCCAAGTACGTGCATGACAAATAGGCTAATACGAATGATCATTTTAACAATTTACAGCAAACCATGCGTGACATTTATTCTTTAGGGGCGCTGAGCAATAAACGAGCAAGTTGCTACTGTTGAAAAGATACACGCAGCCAAACGAAGAGATCTCATGGTGACATAGCGTGTTCTGAGTGCCTCTCAGGGGCTGATTAATACATTGGCGAAGCTGCTCTGGAAAGAGATGTATATTATTATTGATAATACGAGTCAAGCCGTTGCTGAGGATGAGAGCAGGCAGAGGAAAGCAGCAGGGCCTGTGTAATGCGAGCTCATCGGAAATGCACTGTTCATTGCAGCATTAGGCATTTGCTTCATGTTTCAACTAAATGCATGCTGTCTTCTCGAGACGAAGGGCAGAGCCTCTAGTCTGCAACGGATTATTCAAACTGAGCACCGGAGAGGGCAGAGCTGACAGGGAGCAGGGGACCAGCTGTAATCTGGTGGAGAAAGTTAAAGCTGTCTGATGCACCTCACGTCCGTGGACGCCGGAAAGTAATTTTTGGCTTTTAAAGTCTCTCATCTGAATTAGGTGCGTCCTTGCGCTTTGGTAAAGCGCAGCACATCCGTGTTTTTAATTCCATAAACCCTGCTCCTTAACCAAAATAAAGAAGTCCTTTTGCGACCTGAAGTCATTTGCCCACACCACCCTAAAAGTGAAATCTGTAGTCTGTAATTTCTCCCCAATAAAGCAAGCATTCTGTACTCTTGCAAGTCATTTGCCACTTCTTACGGCTACTTGCCGGTATTCAAGCGTACGAGGATCTTTCTCTGATAATCCATTCATCAAATCAGCCGCCAATTTCATTTCAAAATCGCATCCCTTTCGTCACAAACTTCCACTGGAAGTGCATATGTCACGAGATTCAACCGCAGAAACATAGAGCTGTCCTACACAGTTACCATCTTATGATCAGGCATGCGTCATTTTGCTGCATTAGTTCAGCGTTTGCCTTCAGCTATGATGTCGCTGCTCAGAAGACCGGACACTAGGCGAGGGAAGTACAGTTCTTATCTCAGTGTCTAGTGTCTCAGAGTAAACTAAGAATCTCTGACATGCACCTCACCTAAAGCTCTAATTAGGGGTATGGGCGCCGGTAGACTCCTCTACACTGTAGTTGGTGACATTTTGCCGAGCTTCGCCCTCCAAGCGGAGCGTGCAGTGGCAAAACTCCACACACTCAACCAGCGGAGCAGAGTTTACTGCACAGCCCTAGTCAGATCCCACGGTCTCAACATAATTTCCTACGAAGACAGCACCCAACTCATCCTCTCACTCACCGATGACCACACCAGAACCAACTTCCCCAGATACATGACAAACGTCGCCAACTGGATGAAGAACGACTGCCTGCAGCTGAACACAGGCAAGACGAAAGTACTGATCTTTGGCAACAGCAGCAACACACGGAATGACTCCTGTTGGCCATCAGACCTATGACCCACACCCACTTCCTCTAACCACGCCATAAACCTCAGAATCATCATTGACAACAAGCTCACCAGGAAATCACAGATCAACGCCGTCTCCTCCGCCTGCTTCCTTACTCTGTGCATGCTACGTAGGATCTTCAAGTGGCTACCCCTACAAATGAGATGCACCGTGACACAAGCCCTCATCACCAGCCGACTGGACTATGGCAATGCCCTCTATGTAGGAATTGCCCCACACCTTCTACAGAGACTTCAGACCATAGAGAACATAGAGACCATAGAGAACGCCGCAGCCAGACTCCTCCTCGGCCTTCTGCAACAAAACCACATCACACTCCACCTCATGAAACTCCACTGGCTCTCCGTACAGAAGAGATGCCAAATTAAGCTGCTGACCCACGCACACAAGACTCCACTCAACCAAGGACTACACTCCACCTCCCTTTCACCTGCCCATACTCCTTCTCCCACATCGCAGCAAAGACCTGGAACAGCCTTCGCACGCATCTCCGGATCATCTCACTTTCGGAATTCCGAAGGGCCCTTAAGACCAGGCTGTTCGATTAAGCCTCTGGGGCCTGTAAGCGCCTGGATCGGTTGATTATCCGAGCTTTATAAAACCTGATTGATTGAGTTTGTTTTAAGTTCTCCAGTCAGGAGAAGTGCATGATTGATCTCTGATCTGATATTGGTGCTCGTTTCCAGGCAGGTAATCTAGGATCAGGCTGGTCAGAATTGGTTAAGAAGATGTGTGAATTAGAGGTGGGCCAGTCAAACAGAGCTCTATGTTACCATGCAAAACCCTGCACAACAAAGTGGAAATGAAAGGTTCAGGCACAAGCAGAGAAAGTTGTTTTAAAGGGAAGGTTTTCTACCTCAGCACACCAGAATGCTCCAGTTTTGTGAAGTGGGCCGTGACCAAAGGAAATGCTGGATTTTATCTAAAGACGAGGCAGGCCTTCAGTCTGTAACTCCTACACGGCATTACAAATGGACAATTATACCATCCCTAACAGCACCCATGTGAACCACAAACATCATATATATAATCCGCGAGAATCGCCAAAGACCGGCACAAAGGACACATCCTCCGAACCAAAAAAGAAACGCAAAACAAGACGCGGCAAGAGAGGGCGAAGACACATCAACATTCAGGGTGACTCGCAGCAAGGGCAACAGGGGCAAGCGATGATTGAAAGAAAGTATCATCAACTTATCGGACCGGATTTTGAATGAAGATGAACTGAAAGTATTGCAATTGGGATTAACATTCTGTCCAACAACAGATTTTAACTATGCCGAAACAAGGGTAGATTTGTTTAAATTTATCCGAAAGTTAAACCTCCAGAAGGTACATCTTATGCATCCCAGGAAAGCCGGAAACACTGAGATAGGTAAAGCGATCTGTAACACTGACACTCTTGTTGGCAGTGATCTGGACACTTTAATGTTGCTTCAAAACTTAGAAACATCTAAACACACGGATGACCCCTATGATCCAGGAGGGACAGAATCCGGTCTTCCATATGCAGGAATTGAACAAGCAAGTGGGAATAGTGGATTCAAAAGGAAATCAAGAACTTGTCCCCAGATGCCATATGACGCTATAGACGTCTTTAATGATGCCTTGATTCAGGATCTAAAGAATCTCCAACAGCAAACGAACCTTGAAAAGCACTTTAACATTTCTCAGAAACAATGGCAGGCTATCCAAAGTCTCAAACATGATGACTCAATAGTAGTGAAACCTTCTGATAAAGGGGACAATATTGTGGTTTTTCCAAAACAACAATACGTTAGAGAAGCCCTGAATCAACTAGAAGATCGAGAGTGTTATTTGCCCACGACCAGAAGAGAATACTCTAATTGCATTGAGACTTTCCATCAAAATTTACGATAATGGAGGGATGAGGGAATGTTGGACACTAATGAATTTAATTTCTTGTTATGTGAATATCCCATGTTGCCTACTTTCTATCACCTCTCTAAGGTCCATAAAGATATACATTGGCCACCTGGAAGACCGATAGTTGCCTCTATAAACAGCCTTCTTGAGAACTGTTCTATTTATTTGGATTAATTTTTGGCACCGTGGGTAAAGAATCTTAGCTCCTATATTGGAGATACGCAAGACTTTTTAAGGTTAATTGAAGGCGTTAAGTGGGAACCTGATATGCTTCTCATTACACTGGATATTACCAGCTTATATACCTGTATAAACCATGACCAAGGGATTGCTTCGGTCAAGTGGTTTTTAGACAAGCGCCCTCTTAAGTTAAAAAAATACAATGAGATGCTTCTCAAGATGCTAGCATTTTGTCTAGAAAACAATATATTCATTTTTGCAGGGCAGCTATACAGGCAACAACGCGGTACCGCGATGGGCAGGTGCTTCGCCCCCAGTTATGCGAATCTCTTCGTTGGCTGGTGGGAGGAGCACGTGGCCTGGAGGGAAGTACCAGAAAAGTGGATGAACAAGGTCACATTTTGGACCCGTTACATCGATGATCTTTTCATCACATGGAAGGGCTCACACTCCTCGGCTGAGGAGTTTATAACATTTTTGAATTCCAACGACCTGAACCTGGTATTCAGCGGACATATAAGCAACACACAGGTCTTCTATCTGGACCTAGAAGTCTATATTAATAACGCAGAGATCCTAACCTGATTGTATAGGAAACCCATGGCTGGTAACGTTTTGCTTCACGCCAAAAGTTTCCATCCAAAAAGTATGATCATTAATATCCCTTATGGGGAGCTTTTGCGCATGAAGCGAAATTGTTCCACTGAAGAGGACTATATCATAGCGAAGAATGAAACATGCAGTTGTTTTAAAGCTAGGGGTTATTCAAATAATTCCCTCTGTAGAGCAGCAAAAAAAGTTGAAAGGACATCTAGAGAAGAGCTTTTAGCTCCTAAAACTGTCAGCGGAAGTAATACCCCTCAACATACTGAACTAACACGCATGATCACACGTTTTAATATGCAGTCTTCTAAAATAGTCGAAATTTTTTGAAAAAATTGGCATATTCTTAAAACAGACAACATTCTTAAGAACCAAATTCCCACTCAGCCTCTGATAACGTACAGAAAATCTAAATCCATCAAGGATCTCCTAGTTTCAAGTCATTTTCAATCCACCACTAGACCGAAAGAACCCATAACTGGGTTCTTTCCGTGCATGAAATGCAAGGCTTGCAAATATAGTCACAAAAAGAACACCTATGAGACCCTAGGAAAAAATCAAAAATCTACTAGAAACATCAATAAACTACTTAACTGCAACTCTGATTTCACCATATACTGCCTGGAATGCCCCTGTAAGAAAAGATACATTGGCAGCACTATACACCCTGCCAAGAAACGTGTGTTGGAACACATGCGGGCGATTGCCAAAAAGGACAGTAGTTACCCTGTGGCTCGCCACTTTGAAGACAACCATAAAAGTAATCAGGATCTTTTAACTTTTTACTGTTTAGATCAGATTCCGAAAAACGAAAGAGGGGGAGACAGGGTCAAGAGATTGCGTTCCCTAGAGTCTAAGTATATCATCGAACTAGGTACCATGGCCCCTCAGGGTCTGAATAACGATGAGGAGCTATGGGCCCATTTAGAATGAGGTCCATGTATCATGGGCTATTAGATGTTGAACTATATTGTGAGCTGTATATACAATACGTCGATATTTGGGCTATGACCGACAAAGCTAGGGGATTTTTTGACTATATATATGGATTACAGCTGAGATGGGATAAAGACAAGTGTCTGTTGCCATTCTTTATATCCTCTTTTTACACATTATCTATGTTATATTATGATTTGGATGTTTTTGTCTTTGACAATTTTATATTTAGGATTGTTATACAATGTATATTCTTGGTTTTGATGAGGAAATACTTATATGACTTCCTTCCCTGTTTGGATGAGTTATGTGACCATTAGGTAGAATCGAATGTTCAATTATGAACTGAGGGTTACATAGCCTCCTCTTGCTTTCCCCTTTTTTTGTACTAGAGATCCTCTAGTTTTGGATTATGAATGCCCATTCAGGGCCTGATTGTTTGGTGTAACAGCTATAATTCCCATAAAAATCTTTAAACCGCGAAAAGTATTTTTAAGGGCTACATATATGATATAAACATTCTTCTAAGAATTGAAGAAAGAAAATATATTTGCCTTTTCTTTAAAAATTGATTATATACAACTTTTCTATATACTTTACGTTCTCTCTATTTATGAAAGATGTGAGTATTGCTAAGATTTTGGAACTATGACACCATGCTCCATAATCATTGAGGCTGTGCAATTTGATTATCATTGTTTAAAATAATGCTGCATAGAATGTTAAGATGGCCGACACAAAAACAAAGCATTATGCATGTATTGAGCTGTCTTTTATGTTTATAATTTTTTTACACTTTTTTCACTTTAAAATGGTGGTACTTTGTAAAACAAACTGACATTGACAAAGCCAGAGTGGCGAAACGCGTCTGTCAGCGCTGAGGGGGGCTCTACACGAATAAAAAGAAAATTACTCATGGACTCGAGTGTGCTCCTGTTTTGTGTCGGCTGACACAATTCTGGTCTCTGACTGTTTGTGCTGGGAAATGCAGATCACCACCGCGATAGGAGGCACCCAGGGCGAGTGGCTATATATATATATATAGGATGAGGAATGGGGAGAAGTGTTGCGATGTGTGAGGGAGGTGGCAATTAGATCCAGTTTGAGACTGGTGCAGCTCAAAATACTGCACCAAGCATATTTCACCTGTCATCGTCTCCTCCACATGGGAAAGGGTAGTGACGATAGATGCCTGCAGAACTGTGATCAGAGTGGCCCATTAGCAAATGCACTTTGTGACTGCCCTAGAATACGGGTATACTGGTCGCGGTAAGGGGATGTCTGTCAAGCATGGTGGAAGATGAACTTGACAATTACTACACTGCTGGCTTTACTGGGGATATGGGGTGACCAAACTCTTCCCAAATATACCACCCTTTTTTGTAATGTGGCACTAGCAGTGGCAAAGCGGGATGTTGTCAAAATGTGGGGCAGCAAAGAAAGTCCAACGGTAGTTCAATGGATTATGAGGCTGGATTAGTGTATGAATGCTGCTGAGCACACAGTCTACAAATCCAGGGGCTCTCCTAAGAAATTCGAGAAGGTCTGGGGTCAATGGTGGGAATAGAGAGTGTTGGAATAATGGGGACTTGCTGCTATGACGGCACAAGAACTTTTAATGTGACGCATGAAAGATGTAACGAGGTCTCTTGTAAGTGTCAAATTGGTCTACTTGTAAGTGAATGTTCATAAAGATCTTTAAAGAAATAATTTAAAAAACAATGTTTAGGACAGGGCTGGAAAGGAGGAGTAAGAAAATAGTACAGGTAGACAAGAGAGAGTGAACAAGGGGAGAGAATGAGAACCGGTGGATTGAGGAAGTGAACAAAAACATTAATAAAGTGAGGACCAGTCAGATTAATTTAGAGGAGAGAGTGAGGATAGATGGATCAAGGGGAAAAAGCCTTAACATATGTCTAGGCATCTTATTAGGTTACATAGATCGAGGGACATAAGGGCATGCTGGATCATGAGAAAGGAGGATATGTGGAATGAGGCAACAAAGGACATATCTGACAGGCTGCATGGAGTGGAGGAGGAAACAACAGTGATCGAGCACAGGCTGCAACAAGGGAGTAAAAGAAGCGTCAGAATAAGGGCATATCATACTGCCTGGTAACGAAGGTCTTAGCAGACGGGGACAGGAGCGAGAGAGACAGAAAAAGCCAGAGAGCCTCTATATTGTCATTACTCACAGTAGCAACCAATCACTGAACTATCACAATGTTATGTTTTAGAGAGCTAAGCATTGGAAATCTATCCCAAGGACAAATCTTTCTGTGGAATTGTGCATCCTCAGCAGAGAGGTCTATGAACATCACAGGTTCAAATCCTGGTGAGTTAACCCAGCCTTTCATCGTTCAGAGTTCCATAAAATCAGTATCACAGAATTGGTAACAACAAATATCTAAATATTTAGAAATATCAACACCAATATACCTCTTTGGGGGGCAACAAGTTTCTTAAAGCAAAATACAATCCTGTGCTAAGTTAGATGTAAAGGAGTCTGTATGTGCGTTCTTTGCAGAGGGAAGTAAGAGGTGAGAAGTCTGGGTGTTCATAGAAGAGATGGATATTTCTAGGACATCAGATGGTAGTTCTTCTACAAAGTCTAGGCTGGGTGCAACAGTTGTCTTGGGAGCTTGGGGCCATGGAGATCTTTCTTGTGAATTCAAAGGAAAACAAAACTGCTTATTCCATTATGTTTTTCACGCTGCATCGAGGCATGCAGAGAGGAATCAAGAGTGCTTTTATGATATCTAGAAAGTAGCAGAAAAACATTTGCCTACCATGGGACGTCACTATTCTTAGAACTAACGCATCAGGAGAGGAGTGCAGTGAGGAATCCCAACAAAGACATAAAGAACACAATAACTGTCATTACCAAAAGTAACTTTTGCTTCTGATGGATACTCCTTCCGCTGATTCCTCACTGAATGAGTACCAATGCAAAGCACTCTGGGATGTGGTTGGTATTGAATAGTGACAGTTATGCACGGAATTCATGCAAGGAAGTCATGGAACAAAGCCCTGGCAAAGTATCCATTACTGAATGCCAGCGCCAGCAATGCTATGCCAAGGTGTGTGACAAAGACAGAGGGGGCAATTATCAATCACTAGGATGCCCCTGGTGTGGGCAGTAGAAGCTGCCATGGTTTTCGTGGAGTGCACATGAATGCCAGTCGGAGGAACCTTCTTGGGCAAGGTATAAAATCAAGATACACATGGTGAAATTGAATGTGTTGGGACTGCTTCAACTTTCATGGCCTTGGCAAGGGTCACAAAGTGCTGATTATCCTCTCTTGTACTGTGCGATGGATGCAATTAGACACAACATGCTTAGAATTCAGTCATGTAATCTCTCCTCTCCATGGATGGGGTGAAAAGGAAAGATGGATGGCAGGGTGATTTGAATGGCTCGTTTGCAAGGCAGATACAATCTTGGTAGGCAGAAAGGGCAAATACAAAGCACCAGCAAGTCTGGAATGAAAACAGTGAAGGGTAGCCATATTGAAAGGGCCTGTAATTCACTGACCCTATGGGACGAAAGTTTGGCCACTAAAACACAACTGCAAAGAAAGTAAACAGAGCAACTGCACATCAATTCGAAAAGTGAAGCTGTAAAGAATGTTAACACCAAATACTACTTCCACTGTAGAACAATAAAATGCAGGGAAGGTGATAAATATAGAAGGACCTTTACAAAATTTAACACTAAGGGAGACCAAAACACAGATGATTGATCACAGAGACACACAAAGGCAGGCAAAGCAGTCAGATATCACTTCACAGTAGCAACTGGCAAGCCGTGGAGGGCAAGCTAATGCACAAACTGCATATTGTCAGGAAAAGGCCTTCAGACATGCACCAAGCAACAAATTTTGATCAGTGGTGAGCATAGATGGATTTTGCAATGCTTTTAAAGTCAGTCAACCTGATATCTGCCTCTTTTGGTGGTAAACAGAATGTTTGCAGTTGGCACCACTCAATCTCCATAAATGCAGTTGAAGTGTCAGAGGATTGAGGTGGAGGATCGACCACCTGGCAGCAAAAATAGGTTTACCTTGTGTAGAAGAGCAAGAGGGGATGAATGCTGAGTTCCAATAGACGTGTAAAACATTCTTCCTGCCCAATCTTTGGCAATCAGGATAAGTCGTGTTTTATCTTTCCACACCTTCTGCAGGACTTTTGAAAGAAGTGGGATCGGCGGGAATACATTAAGCAGAACCAGCTACCACTTGAACTTGAAGGCATCGCCCAGACAACTATTCAGAGGAAAATGTGTGCCGCAAAACTGAGGAAACTTCCTGTTTAGGGCCTTGTGGAAAAGATTAACACATGGACATCACAATCATGAAAAAAATCAGGTTCATCACTTTGGGATGAAGTTCCCAAACGTGGTGCTCTACAGAGAGGTGAGACAAGGCACGAGCTGTCACATTTTGTGTACCTGCATGCTGGGCCACTACCAGGAAGAAGTCTCTCTGCAAGGCCTGCAGGCGTATGGCCTTAAACACAGGGTCCAAGAACTCACACCTCCCTGTCTGTTGATACAGTGAATTGTGGTTGATAGAATGTGAATGGTGCCCCTTGAGATGCACGAGAGAATGCCATCATTGAAAGGCGGACTGCACACTACTCTTGAATATTTATATACAGTTGTTGGCACGACGCAGACCAAAGACCCTGTTCAGCTATGTCGCCTGGATCAGTGCCCCAGGCCAAAGAGAAGACAACCCACAGCTAGCTTGGAGGGACATATCAGGGAGGACAGAGTGTGATTTTTGTAACCGAGAGACTCCCTGATGCTTGAGCACTGTTGTCTTCCTCAAACCCCATCTATCATGTGGTACCAACTGTATGCATGATGCTATCAGGCCCAGCAAGTGGAGAACTCGCAGAACTGGAATGGGAGTCCTATTCAGTAATATCTGATTAATGTCCTGAATATCTACAGTCCCTTGAGGAGGAGGAAACGTTTTCATACAGGTCATGTCCAACACTGCACCTATGAAGGTCAGCCTCAACTCAGAAGATGAGTGGAAACTGGAGAAGCTCCAGCTTGGCATGTTATGGCCTTTAGGTCCACCACAGCATCAAAAGGAGCAACTCCTGCTGGAGGGTCTGGACTGTCTGGGAAGGCTGCCATTAGGGTTGGCCCAAGAAAAAGCCCTGGAAGCACAATACTGCTTGTGGAATTGTTTCGCAGGGGAGGCCAAGCCAAACAAGTGCACTGTAGCATAACTATTCTTAAAGCATTTGAGGGAGGAGTCAGCCTTCTCTCCAAACAGCCACTCTCCATCGAAAAATATGTCCATTAGTGTTGGAATGTATTCAGGCATGTCATTTTCATAGTAACAGCCATTGCCATGGATCATGTCACTGTGTTAGCAGAATTCTGGCTTCACTTCAAGATTTGTTTGGAGGCATCCATGCTATCACTGATCAGGTCAGGGAAGGGCTTCTTCATGTAGTCTCCAAGACTGATTGCAGCCATTTTAGCCATCTCCCACAAGGTGTAAACGTACTGACTAAGGAGTGATGTGACATTCATTATGAAGAGTGGCTTCAAGAAAAGACATGACCATGGAGTCAAGTACCATAGACTCACGATCAGGCGGAATAGTGGGGAATGAAATAGGATTTAGATGTAATTTGCCGGAAGATGTCTGTGCCACTCAGCTCTACGGCAAAGCATGTGTTGACAGAAATGTAGGGTCAGAAGGCACATGCACATGGAACGGTACAATCTGTCTGTGGACTGCCAGTCCAAGACAGGTTGCTCCCAGGCAGCCAGTACAAGCTGCAAGAGTGTTTTTTAACCGACAGTAATGGTTGCAAAGTCAGAGAGGATGGCTACAGGATTTCAGTTAATTATAGGACTTCAGCTCAGCAGAGATTATGGACTATTACAGTATCTCCACTGCTTTCCTTACTAAGGAGGCAATAGTTTGTCACACACAGAGAAGTAAGGACGTATAGATCGCTTATTTTAAAAGAAGTATAGAAATGGCAAAGTGCAAAGATTTGAAAAACTACCCTCACCCACAAAAGTTTGTGGCATGCTTCATCATAGGGCTGCTACTGACACCTCTGCGCAGACCAACGCCTGAGGTGGAGCAATAGGATGGGAAAGACAATACAAACATAAAGAAGAGGACAGGATCTAAAGAAAAAACAATAATGAGTGCAGACAATGAGTTAAAACTAACTAAGGGATATCCCAATAATTTTATTCGCGGATTCTCTTGTTAGAGCTAAAAGGTATCTCCCTACCAAAGGATGGTGGTGAAGCAAGTAAATTATGCACCATTCACCCCTCCATTCTGCAAAGAAGTCAACATGTTTCAGCCAGATATCGTGTCTCTCCCGGCTTTCTTCAGGACTATTAGATCCCTAGTCTTATTCCCTTTCTGAAAATACCTCAATATGTATATTGATTACTACACCTGTAATTAATATGCTTATTAAGGTCCTGTAACCGTACTCCTAATGGAGAAAGCAGGGGTGAATGGTGCATAATTCACTTGCTTCACCACCATCCTTTGGTAGGGAGATACCTTTTAGCTCTAACAAGGGAATCCACGAATAAAATTATTGGGATATCTCTTAGTTAGTTTTAACTCATTGTCTGCACTCATTATTATTTTTTCTTTAGATCCTGTCCTTTTCTTTATGTTTGTATTGTCTTCCCCACCCTATAGCTCCACCTCAGGCGTTGGTCTGCGCAGAGGTGTCAGTAGCAGCCCTATGATGAAGCATGGCACAAACTTTTGTGGGTGAGGGCAGTTTTTCAAAACTTTGCGCTTTGCCATTTCTATACTTCTTTTAAAATAAGCGATCTATATGTCCTTACTTCTCTGTGTGTGACAAGGTTAACCCAGAGGAGAGCGAAGTAAGGATTTTTCCTCCTCTCCCTCTTTTTGTGTGAGGTTCATAAGGAGGTAATAGAACAGATGCCTTCCAAAGGAATGCCTCAAGGCTAAAGAATGCCCCTTTCTGGTGATGTGTCACAGCCACTTGCATTTTGGAGGTTCAAGTAAAGGCCAACATCGGAATTATAAATAGGAAGGAGGTTCTCAGCATTTCTCCATGCACCCATAATACTTATTGAGTGTATCAAAAGCAGTGGGATATGATCCAAGGGGTTTCATGACCCAGGAAGATTTCTGGGCCATAAAGATGAACTGTGAGAGAGGTTTGCCATCAAAACAGACACAAGCTTTTTCTTTTGCTATTTGGATAAGGCCAGCTGACTTCAAAGGGGGAAGCTGTCCTGAAATCAGCCCCAAAGGTGGCACATGTGATAAAGTCAGAGGCGGTGCAAAGGCACACGAGCCAATGTCAACATAGATAAGACGTTCTTCAGCTCTTCGGTAGCCGAACCTAGGCCAGAGCCTGTGGAGACTGGCAACATTAGTCACTGGTATCACCAAAGCAGCAAGGTCAGGCCCATCCTTGGGTAGCAGCCCAGATGGGAGTGGGTTTGTAGTGAAAATGGCTTGATAATATTCCTCTACCTCGGAAAGGTTGGCTGTTTGAATCAGGAACTCAAGCTTTATCTTCTACAAAACTGGATTCAGCTCCATGTTGAGGAAAAGATCAGTGTTTTAGAACAGTGTCACTGTGTTTCTGAACAGTCCTGAGAGTGTGGGAGATCTCACTGAGGTATCACAAAGGGTTTAGGTGGAAACATATATACCAAACCTATAAGAAAACACATAACAGGTGACTTAAACAAGGAAGTTGGTCCGGTAAATGCAAAATGACCAAAAGGACTGACAAATAACCTCCGACAGTGCCCACTGCAAGTCACAGCACGGGCTAAAGACAACACAAAAAGCAAGACATTCGAAAGCTTTGCCTGTAATCGGTCCATACTGCAGCAACCACACTAGGCCACTAACCTATCCCAGCACAGACAAATTTTGAGGTGGAAGCTGAAAAAGTACATCAGTGGCTTTGGGGGGGGAGGATGAATGCAGCCGCCGCTCAAATTTCCATTCATGGAGGTGTCGATTGTTCAGGCCTGCCCTGCTCCTACGACAGAAGATCTCCCAAAGCAGCAGCCTGATCTGAGGACAAATGTTCATGCCCAAGACCTTCAGGTACCACACTCAATCCAAAGACATTACGATGTCTTGGGCACAGTCATTCCAGATTTTCTTCAGAACATTGGGCTGGAGAGGCATTGGCTGGGAAGCATACAGGAGTCCTGTGCTCCACTCTAGGAAGAATGTGTCTCCGAGGGAGAGTCTTCTTCGGAACTTCAGCACACAAGTGTTAACATTGAGCACCCTCAGCAGTGGTGACAAGATCAAACCAGGGTTCTCACTATTGCCAAAAGGCACCATGTGCCACCTTGGGTGTAACCACCATTCATGCTCTGCTAAAGTAAACAAAAAGTGATTTGTGGGATGCCTGCATAAATCTCAGCCACTGGTAATTACTTAGGGTTACAGGTTGCACCATCGTTGTTTGCCTACAACGCCACATCAGATTAGACCAAGCCGTATGCAAATCATACTTCTGAAACTGAACATGACCAACCCGAGACCCCAGTTGGGGCTCTCCAGCAGGTATCAGTTTGGCTCCAGTAGGAAAGTGAGCATGGGACCCAAGTCTGGGCACACCAGTTGCACTAAAGTAAACAAAAAAAGTGATTTGTGGGATGCTTGAATTAATCTCAGTCACTGGCATTCGGTGCTGCATCCCAGTCCCCTGTTTTTTTGCCCACAATGCCACCCAGAAATATGCAAATCAGCCTTGACACTGCTTGACCTGCTAGGCATCGCTGGCTGAGTTTATCCGCCCTGGCATTCAAAGGTCCCATCAGGTGCTTACAGATAGGGAGTGGAAGTGTGCGCCAGCACAAGTATAGGAAACAGCTAGCAACGCGCACTTTAAGCTAACACAGTTCTTTTATCTGCACAGTGCTCATCTTACGCCGCAGCGCCTGCACAGGATCTTCTCGGCCCAGTCGGAGGACTGCTCTAGGTGCGGCGGGACCTCTGCTACCTTCCTACACATGACATTGGGGTGTGACAGGTTGGGGGACTACTGGGCAAAGGTGGTGCGGGACCTTTGGAAGATTATGGGCACCCAGATTGAGCTGACAGTCCGTCTGTGTATGGTTGCCCTCCTACCGACCCCCACAAAGGGGAGGAAGATGAGGCATATATTTGCTTTGCAGGGACTGGTATTAGCTAGGAGGGGCATAGCTATCCATTGGACTAAACCTGAGTCGTTTCTGTTACACAAATGGCTGGCAGACTTGTGGAGTGGGCTGTAGCGGAGGAATGCAGACTGAAAATGGTGCAAATTGACCAGTATCTGGAAAAAACAGAGCTTTGGGGTGAGATACTAGAACGGCTGGTGGATGAGGCGTAAGAGGAGGGAGAACACAGTCCGGTACCCCTTACAGCAAGTATAGAGAACCCCTGGAGTGGCAGTGTGCACGTAAGGTCGTGTATGCAGATGTGGGGACACAGCAAGAGTATGCAAATTCCAGAGGGTGGCTGTAGAAGGAGACATATGCAGGGCCTGGGCCAAGTTGGTATGTGCTTTTGATTATAACAATGTGGTACGTTAAAACTATCCCCCACAGTGCCGCCGGTCGGGGGGTCCAAGGGAACGGTCTATTGCATCTGTGGGGTAATGTTACACTGTTACAATGTTAATGTTGTACGTCTTTATTTTGAAAACTTGATATGAAAAAATTTAAATTTGGAAAAAAAAGATCCCACCATGTGGTTCACAGTCAGGAAAATGCCCTAAAGACTCAGCCATTTCCAGAGGGGGAGAGCTTCTTAGCACAGGACCCCACCACACCTTGATTATTGCAACACAACATGGCAGTGGTGGTGTTGTGGAAATCTGAACCAAGCTTCCAACTCTAAGCAAATGGACTGCAACTCCAACAAGTTGATGTGGAGCCAGACCTCTGCTGGAGACTTGAGTCCTTTGAACTCCTCCTCTCCCATGTCATCTCCCCAACCCAGCAGTGATGCGCCTGTCACCACCGCCAACTATGGGTAGGAAAAGGAGAGACCTCTGTCACTGGTCCAACTAAAGCTGAGCAGCCACCACTGCAGGTCTTTTACAGTCTCCTCTGAATCCTGGGTGGAATCGGACAGGGTCCATTGGTGCTGAGCTTACAAAGACTTAAGATGCCATTGCAGAGCCCACATGCCACATCCAGTGTATTCAACAAGCAGGATGCAAGAGACTCGCAGCGATCCAGGATCGAGGCGGAAACATCTGGATGATAGCCAAATTGTCCTGGAATCGTTACCATGGTGAAAAGGCTCAAAACTGCACGGTATGTAAAATGGTTCCGTTAAATGGGAACCTATGCGAAGGAGTCAAGTGTGACTTCTTCACATTGATCGAGAACATCAAAGATGTTGCCGTCATCTAGAGGTGGTCCACGACCAATTGTTGCATGCCAGCCGTCAACAGCCATTTGTCAAGGTAGGGAAAGATTGGTATACCCAACTACCGATTATGTGCTGCGACCACAGCCATCACTTTTTGTGAACACCTGAGGGGCACTAGTGAGGCCAAAGGAGAGTACAAAACTCTGAAAATGCTCTTCGCTTACCATGAACCGCAGATAAGGCCTGTTTGTGGCTGCAGGACCGGAATATGAAAATAAGCATCCTGCATATCCTGTGCTACCATCCAGGGTCGTGGATCTAGGACAGAACGAACCTGGGCCAGCATGAGCATTTTGAATTTGTCCTTTTTCAGGAAGAACTTGAGGGCAAAGATCTAAAAAATGATGAAGGCCTCCGCTCTTCTTCAGCACCAGCAAAAAATGGAAAGAACTTCCAGTCCCTATTCCCAATGCCGGAACCCTCGCCATGTTTGTCCAAAAGAGCCTGGACTTCCAGCTGTAGAATGGGCAAATGGTCCCCCGAAAGCTTCTCTGATGTAGGTGGAATATGCTGCAAGTCGGACAAGAAGGGCAGAGTGTAAACCTGTTGGACTACCCACTTGTCGGAGGCAATGCTTTGCCACCTTTGGAGGTAAAAACACATCCTTCCTGCTACAGGGTGGTCATATGCTGCTGAGGTAAAACTAAAGCAGCTTGGAAGCTGAAGCAGGAGGGGCGGAGGACTGGTTAGTACACTTGGCAGCTGACCTGGGCATTGTCGGCTGGATGCCTGACCCAAGCTTCAAAAGGACTGTGGGGCCTGCTGCTGAGGTGGCAGGTTTCAATGTTGTCTGTAAGCCATGCCACTTCGAAGCCTCAAAAGGGGGCGGAATTGTTGGAGATATTGTTGCATGGGTGCAGAAAGGTCAAGGGAGTGCGCTTTGCCCTGCGTTCTCTAAAGCACTCCAGTGCAGAGTCTGCTTTGTCTCCTAATCGACAGCTGCCATCAAATGGCATATCCCTTAATGACACCTGGACACCAAACAAAAAAAAAACATGGATCTCATCCACACGTTGCACCAAAGCATCATGCTGGTACCAACAGCCCTGTCTAAACAGTCGGTGTCTAGTCCTGAACAGATGGCATACTTTGCTGCACTTTGGCCATACTGAATGATTTGTGCTAGGTTGGTGCGGGAGTCATCTGGGGCTGTTGGCAAGATCTCTCACCATGTCTCACAACGCATGCAAGCATTGTCCAAGGAGATATCTAGCATTGACAGACCGAAGGATAATACTGACTGAGGAAAGCATCCTTTCCCCAAATGACCTGATACACTTTGACACTCTATCAGGAAGAGTTGTAGGGAACATGTTTGGGTTCACCCTACTTGTAGACCACTAGTCTCTCAGGTGTGGGATGCTGAGTGAGGAAAGTAGGGTCAGATGGGGTAAGTCAGTGGAGGCTCGCCATTAGCCCATTAAAGGTGGGCAAGAGCAAGTTGCGGTTAAAATGCTCTTTAACATGTCCATGAGAGACCTCTGTCGAAGCCTGCCAAGGCTGCATAACTGCTGTCGAGACATTGGTTGTAACCTCTATGGATGATAGCTGCAGATCTAAAAGTAAGGCTGCATTACTGACCACTACAGCAAATGATGCAGATTATTCTGTTGAGGGACTGGGTGGGAAACCAAAACCTGGGTCAGGGAAAGCGTCCAAAGTAATAGCCACTTGTAATCCATAAGTAGGTTTTCATCATCATAACAGCGGGTTTCATCAGCCCCATCATCATTACCCAGGCCATATTGGCTGTGATCAGAATCTGATCAAAAAAGGTTGTGGAGTGCTTTTTAGCGACCCCTAGGTAATGGGAATGTACGGAGTCTGAATTTATACTGGTTGCATTGGGACTTGGGAGAACGCGACTATTGTTGATGTCGTGTTAGATTAGTCGTACAAAATAATTGGGTCCTCCTCCAGCATTCACGGCATCAATGTGGTCGGAACCAGTGTGGATCTTAGCGCCAGAATCAAAGCCGAGTTGGGCATCAGCCTCAGAGTTGGGTCGAATACGGCAGCAGAGTCAAGAGGCGCAGACTGTGTTGAGGACGGATTCTCTGACAGTTATACAACTGGAGGCCTCCTCAGATCTGTGAGGCCTGAAGGCACACCAGAGAGAGCTGGAAGGGTGCCAAATATTTGCAGCATGGATTCCTAGAAAACCTCCATCTGCTGCAATGCCATCAACTGACCCAGGAATACGGAGTGCATCATAAAAAGTTGGGGAATAGGTTCCTTGGTAGGGGATTGAGACAGAGAGACACCACGTGACTTTCTGGGCGGAAGTGGTAGGATGGGGAGGAATCTTGCTTTGTTTTCTTGATTTTCTTTTACTTCAACTAACCTGAGGATTTCAAATGCCAGGAAGATCTTTTGCAGCACCAATCTTGAGAGCGGGAACAGGTCTGCGACCTCAACTTTGACGGGAAGAGGAACATGTGTGCCTTCCATCAGTGCTCGGCTTTGCGATCAAAGATCGCCTGGGGGTTTTATTTTGGCGCACTCCTTGCAAGTGGTGAAATGACCTTGAGCACCAATGACATACCTCGTGGGGATCTGTCATAGACGTCTGTTTGCGACAGTCCAGTCCGTAGCGACATGTACTCTTGCATACTGGAAAAGAATATGAGCAAAGGTTTGTCAAAGATGAGGAAAGCTTTTGGCACCGAGCTCCGGATCCACGTCCAAAGGCGTGGAAAGAAAGGAACTGACATCAGCGTACAGGAGCAGAATTTCTATGTGGCTCCAGGGCAACCACTTGGGTGAGAGAATGGGAGCTGGCACTAAGTAGATGGGGAGCCGAACGACACCACATGCTAGAAAATCTCCGGATCGAATCTGGCACTTGGGAGTATTCACAAGGTGAGGAATCTGCAGTTAGATGTAATGATATTGAGAAAGAATACTATAAAATGGTGTCCTAGACTTCTGAAGAGGAGCCACATTCATACCATACCATGAATGGTTATGTGGTACTGGCCACAATGGGAGATTTTGATATGGTTTATCCTGCTCTGTTTTGCATGAAGGGTATTGGATTATTTTTTACTAATCCAAAAGGCTTTTTGGTGGTGACTTTAGGCCTTTGTGATAAATGTGTGGGGTGGGTTACTCTCCTGGAAAACGCTATTATTTTTCCAATAAACAGGCCTATATTGTAGTGTTACATCATTTCCTCTGTATACGTGAAACAAAAAAATTAATTAAAAAGAGTAAACAACCCCGCCCCCTTACTGCCCAGATAACAGGAAATAGAACGTTGCAAGAGATTAAGCAGAAGGCATTTCGCTCAACATCCACCATTTGCCTCAAGAAGAATTTCATCTCTTCCATTCACAGCCATGCTCACAGAAGGCTGTGTGTATACCAGAGAGACTTACTGCAGAGCTTGAAGGCTACGCACAAGCTGGGTCTTCTGGTCAGGAGACATGCGGGCAAAGATAGTGCCCTTAACTAGGACCTGAGGAGGAAAGAGCGATGTGCCAATTAGTTGCAATTGAAATCTTGAGAAGGGAAATACAGATACCTTAATTTGGAACTGAAGTGAATGCTAGAATCTTAATCAGGCCTTTAGATCCCATTTTTGAGTTAGTATGGGAGTGTCAAAGATGGTCTGTGCCGCAAATGCTTTACAATGAAAAAGTGTAAAGAAATACTTAATCAACTCTGAAAATGAAAAAAAGCAAGCGTAAGTAAGCACTTTAAGTTTCACTGTCTCTGGAATGTCCACCAAACCTCGAGAAGGACAACATAACTTTGGGATCATGCCAGAGGAGAATGTGTGACAGAGGGGGCGAGAACACAGTAGCAAAGTGGGCAAATTGTATGAAGGTGTGGGAAAACTCACATCTCCTACCAAACAGTTTTTTCACTTGCTAGTTTTACCATGCATCTGTATGTCTTAATATTGCAGAACTGCTGACTCTGCAAGAGGGTGGTCAGACTGAGGTGTTATATTAACTGATGCAAGGTTGCTATTAACTCACCTTAGGCAGCAGGGTGGGAAAGTAGTCACACACCACAGCAAATGATTTCCCATTTAGTGCAAGGTGGTAGGGGCCCTGGTCCAGCGAAATATTCTCCTGCTGGTATAAGTTCTGCTAAAATAAAAAATATATATATGTTGACACCGTACAGGTAAGTCACGCCCACAAAATGACACACTTGTGGATGTAATTCAGAATAGGTCCTTGTCTGGGAACTACTATAGTCCTACAGTAAGCCTTTATAATTCCTCTAATTTTAAGTAGTACACACGCCCTGTGTCTTATGAACTATTTTTTAAGCAGTTAACGTACCAAAGGTATGCAGCTGCAGCTGTCTGTGCACCCTATCCACATGGCAGCCCCACTCCCCTAGATGACCCATTGTTTTTCCAGATGTTTTAGCCACCAGTCTGCAGACATGCCTATGAATATACAATATAAACATTGAGAGGTAATTAACATGTTCTTATTCAGATGTTTCTTTGAGCTAAATGATTACACTACTGCCCACCCGAATGTATGACGACACAACGCATGCATTCACATCGCATGTCATTAGTTCGCGGTTTTTACAACGCAAGTCGTTACAACGACTTGCGTTGGAGGGCGCTGGACTTAGGAGTAGTTTAATTTACTATTCCAACTCCAGCCTACGTACAGTAGGGAAGGTGTTGGATAGTAAATTAAACTATTCCTTGTCCTATAGCGCCCTCCAGCGCAAGTCGTTGTAACGACTTGCGTTGTAAAAACCGCGATCTAATGGCATGCGATGTAATGCATGCGTTGTAAAGGTTGTTTCCCGCCCACCCCTTTGAGTATGGGAGTACAGGATCAAGACTAATTTCCATAAGGGTGGTTCCGGTCTGAGGTTGGCGTGGTACCCAATGGAACAATGGACTGGAATGCGGTCCAGAGTAATTACCAGTGGCTAAGATTAATTCAAGCATTCTACCCATCACTTTTTTGTGTACCTTAGAGCAACTCCTCATATAGAGTCATTAAGTGATGTATCCACGACTTACATTAGCTGCAGTCAGCCATTAATTTGTGGAATCTGAACAAGGAACAAAGGGCATGATATTAAATATTTGTGCAATCCTTATGTCAACTAATTCCACAAATCACAGTGTCCTTGAACATGAGAATGAAAAAATACAAAGAGAAAGCTTTATGCATGACTCCTTTGCAGAGTCCTCTTTTCAATATTTGGAGTCTGGTGGTAAAGCGGACTGGAATTTATAAACTTTGGTCTCAGCACTAAATCGAATGGAGATACAAACAGAATTTCAGAAAGTTTAAAGGATTCAACCACCTCCTCTCTGGTGGAGTGAAATTGGAGTTTGTTATTCACTTCGAGTGGTTTCACAAATTGGAAAGTCCAACTCTATTGCATTCTACTTTCCGTCTAGTTATAACTAGTTAGAATGACAAAATCTCTGCATAGTGATGGCAAGAAGTGGTGGAATCCCAAGAAAACGTGCCCTTGGAAGGGTGGGTCTTCTGACAGCATTTTGCACAGCAGTAGTTCTTCTCACACACAGAGAAAGTTGGTAAACACATCCCTCACTCTTTGAGAGACATTAGATGGTTTCAATGCGACTCTGGGGACTCTGTCCAATTGCACCTCTGCAGGCTCATCTCATAGTAAAGAGGAGAAAAGAGGCATCATGAAAACGTAGAAGTCCTGGCCACCACCTCTTATTGCAAACCACATATATTTATGTTTTGCCTCAGGAAGAATATTTCCAAGTCTTTATTCATGCTCAGCCTTTGTTCTCAAGGCCACAAGAGAGCTTTTTTTGTCAGTCCACCACGGAGGCTCAAGATTGTCAAGTCTGTACACAACTTCTGCAACTCTGAACCTAAAATTTCAAGACCTTACCCAGAACTTCAAGACGTTCCCAGAAGTCCATACACAGATTTTCCTTTATTTACCATATACGTCTTTTTCAAAGGGCAATACACTTCTTTTGGTAAGCACAATATGACCTGTTAAGGTCTGCAAGGCAGCAACAGTCAAGTGGGAAGAGTGCCTGGTGCCAGATGGGGTGACGCCATGCATGGCCTAGAAGTCAGTGATCACCTCTGGGTTTGTTTTTTTGGATTGCATGGGGAAGCAGACCCAGCTAGAGAGACTGCAACAGCACTCAAGAATGGGCCTTGATTTAGCCCCTTGGACGCAACAGCATGTAATTAGTAGAAGCTTAAAGCACAAGTTACTAACTTGTGTAACGATATATCTGTAAGAGACAGTAGTTAGTGACAGATTCCTTACCTTAGAATATCCCCAGGCGTCAGGCTGGATCCGGAAAGTTTTTTGCGTAGCAGTACCCTTGCGCGTCGGTAGGCGGCGTCGTGCGGCTCCGCGTCCGTCGTCGGGCGTCGTGATCGCCGGGATGACGTCGCGGGCAGTACTTAGGCGCCGCCCCTGCGCGCTGATGTCAGTTCTGTACACGACTTTCCGCGCCAGGAACGCAGAGCCATGCAAGAAGCTGACATAGGTGTCTGAAAAATACTAGGGCCCTGAAAGGGATGTCCTTAACCCTAGAAATCAGTTCGCAGAACGGGGAGGATGGGTGGGCGGTAAGGAATCTGTCACTAACTACTGTCTCTTACAGATATATCGTTACACAAGTTAGTAACTTGTGCATCTGAAAGAGACACGTTAGTGACAGATTCCTTACCTTAGAATAGATACCCCAGCAATACCAACCCCGGTGGTGGGTCTGCGAACAAAGATCAGACAAGGAAGTCCTGGAGGACAGAACGGCCAAAGAAGCCGTCCCTCCGGACCTGACTGTCAAGGCAGTAATGCTTTGTAAACGTGTGCAGCGAGGCCCACGTAGCTGCCTGACAGATAACCGGCAGCGGAACACCGCGGCCCAAGGCCGTGGTAGCAGCCGTTGCCCTGGTGGAATGGGCACGCAGCCCAACAGGAGGCTCCTTCTTAGCCAAAGAATAGCAGGTCTTGATGCACAAGGTAACCCAGCGGGAGATGGTCCTCTTGTGCACCGCCCGACCTTTGGCGCCCACGTAGCCAACAAAGAGCTGGTCATCCACCCGGAAGTGTTTTGTGCGGTCAATATAGAAGGAGAGCGCACGTTTTGGGTCCAGACGGTGGAGCCTCTCTTCCTCTCTGGAAGGATGCGGAGGCGGAAAGAAGGTGGGCAAAGTGATGGTATGCCCAATGTGGAAAGCAGTAACCACCTTTGGCAAGAAGGACGGACGCGTCCGAAGAACAACCTTGTCTGGATGAACAGACAGAAAGGGAGGTTTGCAAGATAGAGCCTGGAGCTCACTCACCCGCCGAGCGGAGGTGATGGCCACCAGAAAGGCTGTCTTCAGAGTCAGAAGACGAAGAGGACAGTTATGTAGAGGCTCAAAGGGAGCGCACATTAAAAAGGTAAGAACCAAGTTCAAGTCCCACTGAGGCATCACAAACGGAACAGGAGGGAAGAGGTGTGTAATGCCTTTTAAGAACCTGTTAACAACAGGGGACTTGAAAAGGGAGGGCTGATCAGGGAGCCTGAGGAAGGCCGAGATAGCACAAAGATAACCCTTGATGGTACCCAGGGCAGAACCCTGTTGGGCCAGAGAGAGAAGGAACAGAAGGACCTCAGAAAGAGGGGCAGAAAGGGGATTCACAGCCTTTGCTGTGCACCATGCCACAAATTTGTTCCACCTGCAGGCGTATACCACCTTAGTGGAGGGACGCCTGGCTGCCAGAATCACATCACAAACTTCGGGAGGCAAGTCGAAAGGAATCAACTGCCGCCGCTCAATCTCCACGCAAGCAGGTGTAGACTGGACAGGTTCGGGTGGAGGACCGTCCCCTGCTGCTGCGACAGAAGATCCTCCCGAAGAGGCAGACGGATCGGGGATCTACGCTCATATTGAGTAGCTCGGGATACCAAACTCTTCGAGCCCAGTCCGGAGCCACAAGAATGACTTGGGCCCGGTCGTGCCGAATCTTCTTCAACACTCTGGGTAGAAGTGGTATAGGCGGAAAGGCGTACAATAGACCGCAACTCCACTCGTGACGAAAAGCGTCGCCGAGCGAGTGCCGCCTTGAAAATTCCAACGCGCAGAACTGATGACATTGCGCGTTCTCTTCGGTGGCGAATAGATCTAACCAAGGCTCTCCCCACTGTAGAAAGAGTCCTTGCGCCACTTCCGAGTGAAGACGCCATTCGTGATCCATCATGCACCTGCGGCTGAGTTCGTCCGCCCTGGCGTTCAGGGAACCTGCCAGGTGCTGAACCATCAGGAACATGCCCTGATGTTCCAGCCATGTCCAAAGGCGTAGAGCCTCCTGACAAAGGGTCCACGACCCCACCCCGCCTTGTTTGTTGCAGTACCACATGGCGGTGGTGTTGTCTGTGAACACCTGCACTACCTTCCCTTTGACAGAGGGAAGGAATGCCTTGAGTGCAAGTCGGATCGCCCGGAGCTCCAGAAGGTTGATTTGGAGCCGGGACTCCGCCGGAGACCAGAGGCCTCTGATCTCCGCCTCTCCCATGTGACCGCCCCATCCCAGAAGGGACACGTCCGTCACAACTGTGTGCTCTGGCTGGGGAAGGGAGAGGGATCTGCCCATGACCCATTGCCGGTTCGAGAGCCACCACTGCAACTGTTTTGCAGTCCCCTCCGAGATCTGGACGTGATCGGACAGGTTGCCCTGGTGCTGCGCCCACTGGAACTTCAGGTCCCACTGCAGAGCCCGCATATGCCATCTGGCATGATTGACCAGCAGGATGCAGGAGGCCATGAGGCCCAGCAGCCTCAGGGTCATCCGTACCGAAACCCAGGATAAAGGCTGAAAGATCGGAATCATAGCCTGAATATCCCGGACTCGCCGTTCGGGAGGATAGGCCCGAAACTGCGTCGTGTCCAGAACTGCTCCGATGAAAAGGAGCTGTGGAGAAGGAATCAGATGCGACTTCGGCACATTGATGGAGAACCCCAGCGAGTGCAGGAGTTCGGCCGTAGTCTGGAGGTGGGAGACGACTGCCTGGGACGAGCCCGCCTTCAGCAGCCAGTCGTCGAGGTAGGGGAAGACTGAAACCCCTGCCCGGCGCAGATGAGCTGCGACCACCGCCAACACTTTCGTGAACACCCGAGGGGCACTGGTAAGGCCAAAGGGGAGCACGGTGAACTGAAAATGCTCGGGGCCTACCGTGAACCGAAGGTAACGCCGGTGGGCCGGCAGGACGGGGATGTGGAAATAAGCGTCCTGCAAGTCCAACGCTACCAACCAGTCTCCAGGGTCGAGGGCAGTCAAGACCTGAGCTAGGGTGAGCATCTTGAACTTCTCGCGATTGACGTTCCGGAGGTCCAAGATAGGACGCATGTCCTCCTTGTCCTTTTTGGGCACCAGGAAGTAGTGGGAGTAGCAACCACGCCCTACTTCTGGGGTCGGAACATGCTCGATGGCCCTCTTGGCCAAGAGGGCCGTGACTTCCTTCTGCAGAAGTACCAAGTGATCCCCTGACATGCGGTGGAATTGAGGTGGCATGGCTGGGGGGGTGGACTCGAAGGGGAGGGAGTAGCCCCTTCGGACAATGTCCAAGACCCACCTGTCCGAGGTGATGGTATGCCAGTGGGGAAGGTGATGGCGGACCCTGCCCCCTACTGGCGTGCTGTGCACCTGAAAGGAGGGACTAGGAGGGTTTGGAGGCTGCGGACGGGTTGGAGGTGGTGGCCTGACCCGCACGCTGGTTGCCCGATCCGCCACGGCGGAATCCACGTCCTCGGCCACGCGAAGACGCCTGCTGCGCGGGCCGGTGGCTGGGCTGCTGACGTGAAGGGGCGCCCCTACCGTGGCCCCGATAGGGGCGAAAAGCAGAAGTCAGCGGAGGGCGTGTAGCAGAAAGGCCCAGGGACTTGGCAGTAGCCTGTGAGTCCTTAAAGCGCTCCAACGCATGGTCTGCTTTGGACCCAAAAAGACCGACTCCATCAAAGGGCATGTCCATGAGAGTATTCTGGACATCCCCTGAAAAACCAGTGGTTCTCAGCCAGGCGTGGCGTCGCAGCGCCACCGTCGTTGCAATAGACCTGCCCAGCGAGTCGGCGGTATCAAGGCCACATCGAATTGTGTATTTGGCCGCATCCCTTCCTTCCGCAATGGCGCGGGAAAGCAGTGTCTGGACCTCCTCAGAACACTGGGGCAAAACATTCGCCACCGAATCCCACAAGGAGTGGGTATATCGGCCCAAAAGACAAGCGGTGTTGATGGACCGCAAGCCAGCACTGGAGGAAGAAAAACCTTTCTTCCCAAATTGATCCAGGCGTTTGGATTCCCTATCCGGAGGGGCGGTAGGGAAGGCGGTTTGGGAAGCGGAGGCTTGGACAACCAAGCTCTCAGGAGTGGGGTGGACAGAGAGAAACAGGGGTCGCCCGGAGCTGGGCGATGGCGTCGGGACACGTTCCTATCCACAGGAGCCCCTGTGTTGGGCTTGGACCAGGCGCCCAAAAGAACGTCAGTGAGGGCGTCGTTAAACGGCAGCACAGTCTCCGTAGAGGAGGCTGCCGGCTGAAGCACCTCTGTCAAGAGATTAGTCTTGACCGCCACAGTAGGGAGTTGGAGATGTAAGGCTCCAGCCGCCCTACGCAACACCGTTGCAAAATTGGCTCCCTCCTCCGTAGCCACGGGAGGAGACAGCATGCCAGTGTCAGGGGAAGTATCTAGACCACTGGCATCCCCTAGACCCTCTGTCCAGTCCTCATCGTACTGACACTGTAGTGCCAGAGGGTCATCAGACCCCTCCCAGTCCTCCTGGTCCTCCTCTGGTTCAAAATAAGGGGGAGGAGGGACATTTGGGACCCAAGGTCTCATTGGCGCCGGAACCGGCGTCGAGCGACGTCGTTCCGGGTCCATGTCCGGAGCCGGAAGGAACTGGGGGACGACGCCGCCTGGAGCCCCAGGCGGCGTCGAGAACGGCACCGGAGACATCGGCGCCGGCGGAGGTGTCGTTAGGTCGACCGGCGTCGATGGGGGTTGCGGAGCCGGGATCGAGGCCGGGGCCGAAGCCGGAGCCGGGATCGAGGCTGGAGGCACGGGCGACGCCGGGGCCGGGAGCCGTCGGCGACGCCGGAGCAACCCTATCAGGGCCCGCGGGGCCTGAAGGCGCACCGGAGGGGCCTGGAGGCCCGAAGAGGCGGGCCATGGCCGACAGGAATTCCTGTACTTGGGCCGGATCCGCCCCCCGAACCCGGGAAGGACGGGTATTGCGGGGGCGACTCCACAGGCATGTCCGGGGCCGCGGGGACGGTGCCGGGAGGGGCCTCAGCCGAGTCGCGAGACCGGCGAGGCGAAGTCCTAGAGCGACGATGCTTTTTGGACTTTTTATGTTTGGACTTACCGGACGAAGAAGACTTCGATGCCGACGACCGGTGTGGACTCCGCGATCGACCCCTGGACCTCTCACGCGACCGGGGCTTGCGCCGAGCCGAATGCCGGGCCTCCGGGAGCTTTCGAGACCGCTCTCGCAAAGCTTTCGGGTTGAGGGCCCGGCAGTCGGAACAAGACTCCGTGTCGTGGCCTCGGCCGAGGCAGAAGAGACACTCCCGATGCGGGTCTGTGATGGACATCATCCGAGCACAGGCGCCGCAACGTTTAAACCCGGGCATCCCTACGACACCTTGAAGTCGATGAAAGAAAAACAGTGAAAAATTCACCAAAAAAGATTGGTCAAAAAATGACCAGGGCACTGCTCTTCCCGGATCTGCGCTTGCTGGCGCGGAAAAAGAAGAACTGACGTCAGCGCGCAGGGGCGGCGCCTAAGTACTGCCCGCAACGTCATCCCGGCGATCACGACGCCGACGACGGACGCGGAGCCGCACGACGCCGCCTACCGACGCGCAAGGGTACTGCTATGCAAAAAACTTTCCGGATCCAGCCTGACGCCTGGGGATATTCTAAGGTAAGGAATCTGTCACTAACGTGTCTCTTTCAGATTAACCTGCCCTTAGTTCAAAAAGTCACGTAACGTTGGTTTAATCACAAAGCAGACTTGCAGCGGATTGTGCCAAATAACTGGAAGTTAGGTCAGTATGAAGGCACTCTATATGTCAGACCAGCATGGCTAGATTTTTTTAAACAAAAAAAACCAAACACCTGTTACTATTGATTCAAGATGACTATATAATGGTAAAAGTGTTAACCACAAAAAAAACACCTTTAGCTACACTACGAGTCAGTGTATGTGGAATGTGCTTTCCAGCCACTTAATTCAACAGATGTCTAGGAAAAATTCCATATGGTGGAATAATTACTAAACAGAGAAAGTATTTCTGGCAGCTAAACGTCCTCCCAGAAACTAAAGATTCCATTCCAACACGAACAGAGACATTCTCCATGTGGATATCGACCAAGACTTCTTGTAGCTCGATGTAGGCAAGGAGTCCAGGCTGACCATTTCCTGTAAAAGTGCTCGACACAGTGGTCGCTGATACCTCTTTGCCAGTAGGATGATCTTAACTCCTGGGCTTTGTTCTCAGAGTGCCTTGATGTCTCACATCTAGCAGTTTTTCCCCTGGCATATTAGCTTAAGATAAGGCCTCATTTCCAGTCCGAGAAGGTACTTTTTGTTTTAGAACTCCTGCACGACTCTCCTAAATATTTAGCAAAATATTGAAATAAAAATCTTCGGAATAGCATGCTTCAGAACAATCTGCAGATATGCTGTAGAAATATTTAGTTCGTAACAAAATGGCCTGTGAAAATGTGGAATATTTTCAGAGATATTAAGATATTTTTTAAATGTCTGTCAGCTCAAAGAAACTCACGAGAACCCATACATGTTCCAGGATTATGGGAAAAGATGCATTCTACAAAACAAACATCTACCATCCAAATCTATTACTGGGTAGGATACACACACAAATAAAGTCAGCGTGCAATATGCCAGTTAATAATTTAGACTACAAGTCAGAGTCAGCCAAGGGATCTAGCTACGACTAAGCCAGTCCAACAGTAGCAGTGCAGCACATAAGAGGCATGTCATTTCAGCCAGACCATTTTTGGGCTGAGCTTTTTCAGGAGGCCTCAGTTTAACACAGACGCTCAAAGCCAGTGATCCAAAACGCAAAAAGACCCTGGGTATTTTCGCAGAGCAGATGGAGCATTGCATTCTGCTTGTAGCCCTAGAACGGACTGGCCACAGTTATTATGTCTTGTTTACTGTGGCATGCTTTTTCCTGTCCCCTCCTATAATAAACCATGGCTGATCAACTTTGCTGCCTGTGAAGAGTTAAATGTTTAAAGGGACTAACTCGGTTGTCCAAATGAGTGCAATTACAGTGGTGCACTTGGGAAACCTGTGGTTAATGACACTTGTAAATAAACAGTGATTGCTCCATGTCTCCTGCATAAAGCCTCACACCGGAGTCAGGGATGAAATCACTAGACTGCAGACTTCGGAAGACACTAAGTTCCATTCTGTGGTAGGCCAATTAAGACGGTTTATCCACAGACATGGGCGGAATCTGTTCTGGGAAGCTCCAGGGCAGCAGCAATAAAGGCGATTTTTCCTTCGGTTGTGGCGGTGGGCGTAACGAAGGGCGAGAGAGGAGCATACAGTTTAGTTCACTTGGCACGAAATAAGACTCAATTGCTTAACACTCTTGCATCCCAGGTGAAGGAGTATGGGGAAGTATTACAGATTCTGCAGCCAACAGAGGTTTTGTGGAAACACTAGGCAGCAGAGACTATAGAAGATGGTGCCCTTAAATATGAAATGATTATTAACACTGGGGTCGTTTACACAGTCTGGAGCATGAATTCTACAGACAGTCATTTATAGTAAATACAGGATATAGGATGCAGGATTTATAGGGAGGAGGGTCATAATTCCACACTAGGCAGAGTGGGCAATTTTGAGTGCCTAAATTATGAGACCGCTGTTCATACTGGTGGCGGGGGGGGAGGAGGAGAGACCTACCGCTGTCCATGACTGCTGGGAAATCGTTGATTCAGACAGAATGAACTTGAGAGATGCTGGCTTGCTGTTAGATGGAGGTGATGCACTGACAAAGATGACTCGCTCACTCTGCTCCACCATCCTGCAGCTACGCGCCACATTCACAGCTGTTAGCATGTTGTCACCTTCAAAGAAAAGTAGAGCGAGGTTACTGAAGTAAATCATCCTTTGACCCACACATCCAAGCAAAGTTGCTGAGACCAATCTGGCAGGCTTTGTTGATGTAGAAAATCAGAGAAGAGCAACGGGTAAATGCATAATGAGAAAAGCCACGTGGCTGCCAAGAACTGGAGTCGCATGTTAAGCTGCCACTGAGATTCCAAGAAATGCAACAGGGAGACCTGGAGAGACAGAAGCATGCAACAGGGGGACATGGAGAGCCAGAAGCATGCAACAGGGGGACCTGGAGAGACAGAAGCATGCAACAGGGGGACATGGAGTAACATAGACGTGCGACAGGAAGACAAAAAAGAATCAAGAGGCACTGGAAAGAGCAACAATTACAACCAATGGGTGAGGGACAATTAAAGCCAGGTGACAGGCAGACATTGAAAATCCAAAGCCATGTGACAGGCAGACATTGAAAATACAAACAATGTCATTAGAATAAAAACCGAATATAAGTCAAGCAATATAGCAAAACAAACAAAAAAAAGAGAATCGAATACACATAATAGCAAACAATATAATCCAAGACACACAATACAATGAAGGGGAGAACAAAAATCATGAGAGGCAGAACTTGAGACTCTCCCGTCCCTCTAGAGACAACGACACGCAGTATCTGAGACATTTGATAGGAATTAACGGATGTATGACACAATTACGCATGCTTTTACAACGCATGCCATTACAACGTGGGCAATACAACGAACGTGTTGTTACCACACGTTACATTACCACGCAAATCGTTACAACGACTTGCCTTAGTGAAGCGCTGGACTTTGGAGTAGTACTTATTACTATTCCAACTCCAGTCTATGCAACAGTAGGGAAGGTGTTGGATTTAAAGCACAAGTTACTTACCTTCGGTAACGATATATCTGTAAGAAACATTAGTTAGTTATAGATTCCTTACCTTAGAATAGATACCCCAGCAATACCAACCCCGGTGGTGGGTCTGCGATCCAAGATCACACCAGAAAATCCTGGAGAACAGAACGGCCAAAGAAGCCGTCTTTCAGGACTTGGCTGTCCAGGCAGTAGTGGTTGGTGAACGTGTGCAGCGATGCCCACGTGGCCGCCTGACAGATGTCATTCAGAGGAACTCCTCTTCCCAAGGCAGTAGTGGCTGCCGTCGCCCTGGTAGAGTGAGCACGTAGCCCGAATGGAGGCTCCTTTTTAGCCAGAGAGTAACAAGCCTTAATACACAACACGACCCATCGAGAAATGGTGCGTTTGTGTATGGCCTGACCCTTCTTTGCGCCCACGTAGCCAACAAAAAGTTGATCATCCACCCGGAACTGTTTTCGTGCGATCCAGATAGAAGGAGAGCGAACGTTTTGGGTCCAGACGGTGGAGCCTCTCTTCCTCCTTCGAAGGATGCGGAGGCGGAAAGAAGGCGGGCAAAGTAATGGTCTGCCCAATGTGGAAGGCAGTGACCACCTTAGGAAGGAAGGATGGACAGGTTCGGAGAACCACCTTGTCCGGATGAACAGACAGGAAAGGAGGTTTTGAAGAAAGGGCCTGGAGCTCACTCACCCTTCTAGCAGAAGTGATGGCTACCAGGAAAGCAGTCTTAAGAGTCAAGAGCCGGAAGGGACAGCTATGAAGCGGCTCAAAGGGAGTGCACATTAAATAAGTTAGTACAAGATTCAAGTCCCACTGAGGCATAATGAAGGGGAGTGGAGGAAAAAGATGCGTTAAGCCTTTTAAGAAACGGTTAACTACCGGGGACTTGAAAAGAGAAGGCTGAACTGGCAGCAAAAGGAAGGCAGAGATGGCTGACAGATAGCCCTTGACAGTGCCCAGAGCAGAGCCCTGCTGGGCTAAAGAGAGAAGGAACAAGAGTACTTCAGAAAAAGGGGCAGAAAAGGGATCCACAGCCTTTGCTGTGCACCATGCCACAAATTTGTTCCACCAGCAGGCGTATACCGTCTTAGTGGAGGGACGCCTGGCTGCCAAGATTACGTCACAGATTCCGGGAGGCAGGTCGAAAGACGTCAACTGCCGCCGCTCAATCTCCAAGCAAGGAGGTGGAGACTGGACAGGTTCGGGTGGAGGACAGTCCCCTGCTGCTGCAACAGAAGATCCTCCCGAAGAGGCAGTCTGATAGGAGGATCGATGGCCATGTTGAGTAGCTCGGGATACCAGACTCTTCGTGCCCAATCCGGAGCCACAAGAATGACTTGGGCCCGGTCGTGCCTGATCTTCTTCAGCACTCTGGGCAGAAGTGGTATAGGCAGAAAGGCGTACAACAGACCACAACTCCACTCGCGACGAAAGTCGTCGCCTAGCGAGTGCCGCCTTGGAAATTCCAATGCGCAGAATAGCTGACATTGCGCGTTCTCTTCGGTGGCGAATAGATCTAACCAAGGCTCTCCCCATTTTTGAAAGAGACCTTGCACCACCTCCGAGTAGAGACACCATTTGTGATCCATCATGCACCTGCGGCTGAGTTCGTCCGCCCTGGCGTTCAGGGAACCTGCCAGGTGTTGAACCACCAGGGATATGCCCTGACATTCCAGCCATGTCCAGAGGCGGAGGGCCACTTGACAGAGGGTCCACGACCCCACCCCGCCCTGTTTGTTGTAGTACCACATGGCGGTGGTGTTGTCCGTGAACACCTGCACTACTCTTCCCCGGACAGAGGGAAGGAATGCCTTGAGTACAAGACGAATCGCCCGGAGCTCCAGAAGGTTGATGTGGAGCCTGGACTCCGCCGGAGACCAGAGGCCTCTGATCTCCGCCTCTCCCATGTGGCCGCCCCATCCCAGAAGGGACGCGTCCGTCACCACAGTGTGGTCTGGTTGGGGAAGGGAGAGGGATCTGCCATTGACCCAATCCTGGTTCGTGAGCCACCACTGCAGTTGACGTGCAGTGCCCTCCGAGATCAGGACGCAATTGGACAGATTCCCCTGATGCTGCGCCCACTGGAACTTCAGGTCCCACTGCAGAGCCCGCATATGCCACCTGGCATGATCGAGAAGCAGGATGCAGGAGGCCATGAGGCCCAGCAGCCTCAGAGTCACTCTGACCGAAACCCGGGATAGAGGCTGAAAGATCGGAATCATAGCCTGAATATTCCGGACTCGCTGCTCGGGAGGATAGACCCGAAACCGAGTCGTGTCCAGAACCACTCCGATGAAGAGGCGCTTCTGAGAGGGAATGAGGTGTGACTTCGGCACATTGATGGAGAACCCCAGCGAATGCAGGAGGTCGGCCGTAGTGTGGAGGTGGGAGACGACTGCCTGGGGCGAGCCCGCCTTCAACAGCCAGTCGTCGAGAAAGGGGAAGACTGAAACCCCTGATCTGCGACCACCGCCATCACTTTCGTGAACACCCAAGGGGCGCTGGTACGGCCAAAGGGGAGCACGGTAAATTGAAAATGCTCGTGGCCTACCGTGAACCGTAGGTAACGCCGGTGGGCCGGCAGGACGGGGATGTGAAAATAAGCGTCCTGCAAGTCCAACGCTACCATCCAGTCTTGCGGGTCGAGGGCAGACAAGACCTGAGCAAGCGTCAACATCTTGAACTTCTCCTTCCGGAGGAAGCAGTTGACGTCCCTGAGATCCAAGATAGGACGCACGCCCTTGTCCTTCTTGGGGACCAGAAAGTAGTGGGAGTAACAACCACGACCTATTTCTGGGACAGGAACGCGCTCGATGGCTCCCTTGGCCAAGAGAGCCGTAACTTCCTGCTGGAGAAGGGCCAGATGATCCTCCAACATGCAGTGGTAGCTTGGTGGCATGGCTGGAGTGGTAGTCTCGAAGGGGAGGGAGTAGCCCCTTCGGACTATTTGCAAAACCCACCAGTCCGGCGTGATGGTGCGCCAGTGGGGGAGGTGATGGTAAATCCTGCCGCCCACTGGCGTTTGATGGGCCTGAAAGGTCGGACTAGGAGGGTTTGGAGGCTGCTGCGGAGGGGGGGTTGGTGGACTGGCCCGCCCGCTGGCCCCCGGAACCACGACGGTTGTTCCCACGTACCCGGCCGCGCGAAGGTTGGGTAACTTGCTGCGGCCTGTGGCTCTGGGCGGGACGTAGCGGGGCACCCCTTCCGTAGCCACGAAAGGGGCGAAAAGCAGACTGCGCAGGGCGGGTGGAGAGGCCCAAGGACTTGGCTGTAGCCCGTGAGTCCTTGAAACGCTCTAGAGCGTTGTCTGCTTTGTCGCCAAAAAGGCGACGGCCATCAAAGGGCATGTCCATCAAGGTGTTCTGGACATCCCCTGAAAAGCCAGTCGACCTCATCCAGGCGTAGAGACAAAGCGCTACCGACGTTGAAATGGTCCTGCCCAGAGAGTCGGCGGTGTCCAGCCCACAACGTATGGCAAACTTTGCTGCATCCCTCCCGGCGGCCACAGCCTGGGACAGCACTGTAGGAGAGTAGGATCTGCCTCTTATGGTTACCCCCACTTTTTGCTGGTGTATCACTGTTTTTCGACTTTAGTCTGGCTTGGGCCCTGCTATTCAGGACCCCAGCCTAGCTGCTTCCTCTCTAAATTGATTCCCTGTACTTTAGGTACATCACAGATTGGATTCTGGAGTGCCCTTATAAGTCCCTAGTATATGGTATACTATGTACCCAGGGCATAGGTACCCCCAGAGGCCTACCAGGGGCTGAAGCATGTATTGTGCCACCCCTGGAAGGCCATCCAAAATGACACCACAGGACTGCTACTGCAGCCTGGGTAAGGTGGTGCATGCACCCCTTGCAGAGATATAGGTTCACTATATCTCACCTAACACTGCACATAGAAACCTATCAGTCACCCCTATGGCAGGCCTTATCAATCCTGAAGGCAGGGTGCTTGGTTATATGTGAGAGAGTGCCCATGCATGAGCCGAGCCCCTCTGCAGCTCTCGGAATCTCCTATCCGGGGTTGTCTGTGGTGCAGCCTGACCATATACTCTTAAGTGCATTATATCTAAACAGTAAATGCTAACTTTGGGATGGCTGCACGGAAACATGTCGTGTTTGGTGTCAAACACCTTGGAATCATACCCCCACACCAGTTCCTGGTGTGGGAGTATGATCCCTCCCTTCTAGAGGGAGAGACATGACAGCACCGGTATACCCGGTACCAACTAAACAGAGCCTGGCATCACAAAATGGATGCTGCAGCCACAGACACGAGTCTGGCCTCCTGCTGCTGATCGAAACTCCGGCAGGGGAGGCCTGGACAATAGGTTTCCTGTCTCAGGGAGGTGTTACCACCTCCCAGACAGGCCTTAGTGGATTAGGGCTGGGTGGTGCACTCTCTGAGTGCTTTGAAGTCCTGCACTGGGGGACACATTTGGTGTCCTCGTGCATACCCCAGTTCAAACCGGTTGCAGGGGCTGCCAGCCCCTGCTCTGGCGCGAAACTGGACAAAGGAAATGGGTGTAGCCACCCCTCTTTCCAAACCCTCCCATAGGTGGGTCCCCAGAGTTAGTCCAACCCCTTTTCTTAGTATAAGTAAGGGAACCCTGGCAACAGGACTTTAGATATCCCTGGACGAAACTCTGAAGCTGAATCCTGGACCTTCGACGCTCTACATTAAGATTAGAGGACTGAAGAATCTCCCTTGGGGTCAAGGAGTGACTCCCCTGCTTGGCAGGCACCAACGAAGCATCTGTCCGGTCTGCATCGCTGAAGCTCCCGCCGGACGCCGAAGTCATTGCATCACCAGAGGTGGATTTCCAGACTTCCCCGAGGCTGCCCTGAGTCCCCAGCAAAGCTGAGGCCCGTAGCTGTCGTGGGTAACGTGGAACCGTGACCCCTGGACACCGAGCACATTTGCAAGTGCATCAACTTCCTGACATCTCTCGAAGCTGTGCTTTGGGTTCCAAGTAGCCCAAGCCCCGAGCACCAACTGCAGCAAAGATCACTGGCCTACACTTCACGAGTGTCCCGTGGGCCAGCTCCAAGTGCGACCGCTCAAGGCTCCTGCGCGACCTCTAGTCCGTTGGCTAGAGGGTCCCCACGAAGGCAACTCTTCAATTGCTTGGGCTTTTCTGGTTGCTCCAGACTTGCCCTGACTTACCCTCGCTGGGTGAGTCCCTCAGACCTTGCTGGTCTGCACTGCAGCCTTTTCTTCACTTCCCCGTGACTTGCCGTTGCCAAGGACTTGTTGGGTCCAATCCGGTCGCCGACACCGCAGCACTCGACAGACTTCGTGGGACAGCTCGAATCCAGCTCCTGGTCGTCGTCGACGCCTCCTGGACCTCGTGGCTGAAGAGTCAAGGCACCCGTCAACTCACCTGAAGCACCCGACATCTGAGGGCATTCGACTATCGTGCCCCTGGTCACTGGCTAGTGACCCAGACTCTGTCCCCTCTGCTTTCAGGTCTTCCTTTTCCTCGATCCAGGCTTGGATCGCTCCGGACACTCTTCTTCTCCACGGCAGCAGCACTTTTCCAGAGGTCGCCACTGAAAACGACGACGATTCCCGACACCTTTTACCACGTATGCACCCGGCTTCCCTGGGTGAGGTAACTTGAGTATTTCGGTACTCACGTGGGTGTGGGCCCTAGAAACTCTTAAGTTTTAAGGGGTTAACTGGAAGTCCTCTCCGAAGTGTCCTTTTTCTTTAAAAATCTAACCGCGACTTTCCCCATAGAAGTCAACGGCGGCTCGCGGCTGTGTTCTCACACTGCACGCGTCCCCTGTGGGTCCCCTGTGTCACTACCTTGGGTGGTTCCTTGGGGTCCAAGCACTTCTACAGGCTCTAGGCCTTGTGTCTAGCTCAGTCGTGGTTCTTATATCACTATTTTAGTATATGGTTTGATACGCCCCTAGGGCTCAAACGTGTATTGTGCTAAATACTGCTGATATTTGACTTGTAACTTATGTACTTCGAACTCTAGCCTCATAAAGAGACTAGAGGGGTGTGTTTAAGACTAAATACATATATTTTATATATATACCTGGTGTGGTCCTCTTTCATTTGGTCACTCAAGAGATTATAGACTGGTAAAACAAGCTGCTTTACATTCCTCCAAGACTTAGCCTGAAGGCTGCTCTCCATAGCTACCACTAGGATAGCTTTCAATAAAGGTTGTCTTTAACCTATCATCCATAAGGGGTTGTTTGGACTGGTGCAGGGTGCCCACTATAACTAGTGGACAGCATATACCAGGCCAACTTCTCACATTGGTGTGCAGCGTGTGGGATTCCAGCTTGCTATTGTTTTACCAGATAATCTCAAGTGTGTGACTAACTGAAAACCACTAAAGGTACCTAAGGTACATATAAATTCAAGCTTAGAAATACAGTAAGTTCTACTGAACTTAGAGTTGTGTGTCAAGGGCTTAGCACACCCTTTCTACAACTCAAGAGAGTTTAGTAGGCCACACTAGAGTAGGTAGTGCATACACCACACCTCACTAGTAATGTCTTCACTGCCAGGAACCAGTGGGCTCCTGCCATCCAAATATGACAACCTCCCATTCTTGGAATTGAGAGAGTTGTGCAAGATTAGGAAGCTGAAGACAGGCAAAAGTGCCAACACCCAACGTCTCATGGAGATGCTTCTGCTGGATGATCTCAGAAGACCCCTAGGGTCTGCAAGGGTAGGCAGAGAGGGTGGGGCAGAAGATGAGGGAGGGGCCAGGGGTGAAAATACCCAGGACCTGACCTCTGAAACTGGCCAGGAAGATGACAATGATCTTGCCCTGGATAATGCAGCTCCTCCTGCAGATGAGGAGGAGGATCAGAATGACCTCCCCTATGTCCCACCAGGAAGAGTTGTGAGTGTGCCTAGAAGGTCCAGATCTCCTTCTCAGGAGTCTAACCATTCTGACACCTCAGTAGGGACCTCTGTTTCTTCACATAGGAGGGAATCCTCTCATGAAAGGAAAGAGAGACTGCTCAAGTATGAGGAAGCTCAGTTGAGAATCAGAAGAGAGCAGTTGGCTATAGACAGGGAGTCCCTAGAGCTTCATAGACAAAGAAGAAAGTTGGGACTAGAGTCCCATGGTGGCAGCAACTTCCCTAGTGGTAGGGAAAGGTCTTATGACCATAGAAACCTGAGCAAGATTGTCCCTCCCTACCAGAGTGGGGATGACATCCACAAATGGATAACTGCACTGGAAAGGGCCTGTAAAGTTCAGAGGGTCCCCCAGGAGCAGTGGGCAGCAATCTTGTGGCTCTCCTTTGCAGACAAAGGTAGAGACAAGCTCCTCACTGTAAGAGAAGAGGATGCTGATGATTACCAAGTCCTGAAGAGTGCCCTGATAGATGGGTTTGGCCTAACCACTGAGCAATACAGGTTAAAGTTCAGAGATACCCAAAAGGCACAGACACAGGACTGGGTGGACTTTGTAGATTGTGCTACCAAGGCTCTGGAAGGCTGGTTACTGGGCAGTAAGGTGTGTGACTTCAAAGGATTCTATAATTTAATCATGAGGGAGCAGATTCTTAATAACTGTCAGAATCAGTTGCTACATCAGTACCTGGTGGCTCTGATCTGACCTCTCCCCAAGAATTGGGAAAGAAGGCAGACAAATGGGTCAGAACCAGGGTGAAGCAGAAAGTACAGAACCAAGGTGGTGACCAGAAGAAGCAAGTTTCCAAAAACTCTGATAAGGGTGGGGAGAAGGGTAAAGACCAGAAGTCTTCTCAAGGTCCCCAAAAATCTGCATCTGGTGGGGAATCCCAATCTAATAAAGGAAAAGGCCAAAGGAAACCATGGTGCAAAGTCTGTAAGCAAAAGACTCACTGGACCAGTGATTGCACCAAGTCCAAAGACTCCACTCCAGCCACCATTGCCCCTAAGGCAACTGTTCCCCCTAGTCCAGCTACAAGTGGTGGTGGAAACACTCAGAATAAGGGTTTAGTAGGGTTGACCCTGGGTACTGAGATGGACTCTGGCCTAGTCAGAGTGCCAACTCAGGCTGTCCTAGTCTGTGATGGGGGCATGGATATGTCCCCCTTTGTGAGTCCCAATAATTTGGGCAAATACAGACAGCAGCCTTTAATCAATGGAAGGGAGGCTTTGGCATTCAGGGACACAGGAGCAAGTGTCACCATGGTGACACAAGATCTTGTGGATCCTGGCCAGATTATACTTGGTGAAATGTACCAAGTGACCAATGCTAGCAATGTCAGAACAGACCATTCTCTGGCAGTTGTTAACTTCTCCTGGGGAGGGGTAACTGGCCTTAAGAAGGTTGTGGTGAGTGCAGACCTACCAGTTGAATGCTTGCTTGGCAATGATCTTGAAACCTCAGCTTGGGCAGAGGTGGAGCTCAGGAAACATGCAGAAATGCTAGGGATCACTGCACGTGTTTTTGCTGTGACTAGGTCACAGGCAAAAATGTCAAAAGCTGAACAGGCCCTGGATTCTGGAAAATGGACTAGGTGCCTCCCAAGAGAAGGAGCAGTAGGGTTAAGGCAGTGCCTTCCCCCTTGGCTCAGGAGGAAGATCAGTCTTTTGAGGAAGCTGATCTCAGGCCTGAAGAAGGAACTGTCCCAGAGGAGCTTGAACCTGATCAGGTTGAGTTCTTGGGGACAGGGGGCCCTTCCATGGCAGATCTGAGCCAGGAGCAGCTGAGCTGCCCCTCTCTTGAACACCTCAGACAGCAGGCTGCTGCTGAGGCTGCTGGGAATGCTAGTGGCACCCATAAGATATATTGGGATGAAGGACTCCTGTACTCAGAGAGTAGAGACCCCAAGCCTGGAGCAGCCAGGAGGATGGTTATAACTCTGAAGTTCAGGGGCTTCCTATTGACACTAGCCCATGACATTCCCTTAGCAGGTCACCTGGGCCAGAACAAGACTTGGGACAGAATTGTCCCTCACTTTCACTGGCCCCACATGTCTGAAGACACCAAGGAGTTTTGTCGCTCCTGTGTAACCTGCCAAGCCAGTGGGAAGGCAGGTGGCCCCACAAAGGCCCCCCTGATACCACTACCTGTGGTGGGGGTGCCCTTTGAGAGGGTGGGGATTGACATAGTTGGTCCCATGGATCCCCAAACAGCATCTGGGCACAGGTTTATCCTGGTGGTGGTGGACCATGCCACCAGGTACCCAGAAGCCATTGCCCTTAGGACCACTACAGCTCCTGTGGTGGCAAGGGCCCACCTGGGAATTTTCTCAAGAGTGGGCTTTCCTAAGGAAGTAGTATCTGACAGAGATGCAAACTTTATGTCCAGTTACTTGACTGCAATGTGGAAGGAGTGTGGAGTGACTTATAAGTTCACCACACCCTATCACCCACAATGCAATGGTTTAGTTGAGAGATTCAACAAAACCTTGAAGGGCATGATTAAAGGGCTCCCAGAAAAGCTTAGGAGAAGATGGGACATACTCTTGCCCTGCCTTTTATTTGCATACAGGGAGGTGCCTCAGAAGGGGGTTGGCTACAGCCCTTTTGAACTTTTGTTTGGCCATCCTGTTAGGGGTCCATTGTGTCTGGTGAAGGAAGGTTGAGAGTTACCTCTCAAACCCCCTAAACAGGACATAGTGGACTATGTACTTGGTCTCCGCTCCCGGATGGCTGAGTATATGAAAAAGGCAACCAAAAACCTTGAGGCTAGCCAGGAATTACAGAAAGCCTGGCATGACCAAAAGGCTGTGCTGACTGTTTACCAGCCAGGACAGAAGGTGTGGGTGCTGGAGCCAGTGGCCCCAGCAGCCCTCCAAGACAAGTGGAGTGGCCCCCATACAATTGTTGAACAGAAGGGAGAGGTTACCTATCTGGTAGACCTGGGAGTTCCCAGGAGCCCCCACAGGGTGCTCCATGTCAACAGGCTGAAGCCATATGTGGACAGGGCTGACATGGGCTTGCTCATGGCAACTGATGAGGGCCAGGAGGAAGAGAGTGACCCTCTCCCTGACCTGCTCTCTCAGAACCCTGATGATGGGTCAGTGGATGGTGTAGCCTTGGCAGGCAGCCTCACTGCCCAACAGCAAACTGATTGTAGACAGGTGCTCAATCAGTTCAGACACATGTTTTCTCTGACTCCAAGTCAGATCACCTGGTGCACTCATGAAGTGGACACTGGGGACAGTCTGCCTGTTAAAAGTAAGATTTACAGGCAACCTGACCAGGTCAGGGACTGTATCAGGACAGAAGTCCAGAAAATGTTGGAACTGGGTGTCATTGAACCTTCAGATAGCCCTTGGGCTAGTCCAGTGGTCCTGGTGCCAAAACCTCACAGACAAGATGGTAAGAGAGAGATGAGGTTTTGTGTGGACTACAGAGGCCTCAATGCAGTCACTAGGACTGATGCCCATCCAATCCCCAGGGCAGATGAGCTAATAGACACTTTGGCCTCAGCCAAGTATCTAAGCACATTTGACCTAACGCACAAGTTACTAACTTGTGTAACGATATATCTGTAAGAGACAGTAGTTAGTGACAGATTCCTTACCTTAGAATATCCCCAGGCGTCAGGCTGGATCCGGAAAGTTTTTGCGTAGCAGTACCCTTGCGCGTCGGTAGGCGGCGTCGTGCGGCTCTGCGTCCGTCGTCGGCGTTGTGATCGCCGGGATGACGTCGCGGGCAGTACTTAGACGCCGCCCCTGCGCGCTGACGTCAGTTCTGTACACGACTTTCCGCGCCAGGAACGCAGAGCCATGCAAGAAGCTGACATAGGTGTCTGAAAAATACTAGGGCCCTGAAAGGGATGTCCTTAACCCTAGAAATCAGTTCGCAGAACGGGGAGGATGGTGGGCGGTAGGAATCTGTCACTAACTATTGTCTCTTACAGATATATCGTTACACAAGTTAGTAACTTGTGCATCTGAAAGAGACACGTTAGTGACAGATTCCTTACATTAGAATAGATACCCCAGCAATACCAACCCCGGTGGTGGGTCTGCGAACAAAGATCAGACAAGGAAGTCCCGGAGGACAGAACGGCCAAAGAAGCCGTCCCTCCGGACCTGGCTGTCAAGGCAGTAATGCTTGGTAAACGTGTGCAGCGAGGCCCACGTAGCTGCCTGACATATATCCTGCAGCGGAACACCGCGGCCTAAAGCCGTTGCCCTGGTGGAATGGGCACGCAGCCCAACAGGAGGCTCCTTCTTAGCCAAAGAATAGCAGGCTTTGATACACAAGGTGACCCAGCGGGAGATGGTTCTCTTGTGCACCGCCCGACCTTTTTTGGCGCCCACGTAGCCAACAAAGAGCTGGTCATCCACCCGGAAGTGTTGTGTGCGGTTGATATAAAAAGAAAGCGCACATTTTGGGTCCAGACGGTGGATCCTCTCTTCCTCTCTGGAAGGATGCGGAGGCGGAAAGAAGGTGGGCAAAGTGATGGTCTGCCCAATGTGGAAGGCAGTAACCACCTTTGGCAAGAAGGACGGACGCGTCCTAAGAACAACCTTGTCTGGATGGACAGACAGAAAGGGAGGTTTGCATGATAGAGCCTGGAGATCACTCACCCGCCGAGCGGAGGTGATGGCCACCAGAAAGGCTGTCTTCAGAGTAAGAAGACGAAGAGGACAGTTATGGAGAGGCTCAAAGGGAGCGCACATTAAAAAGGTAAGAACCAAGTTTAAGTCCCACTGAGGCATGACAAACGGAACAGGAGGGAAGAGGTGTGTAATGCCTTTTAGAAACCTGTTAACAACAGGGGACTTAAAAAGAGAGGGCTGATCAGGGAGCCTGAGGAAGGCCGAGATCGCACAAAGATAGCCCTTGATGGTACCCAGGGCAGAACCCTGTTGGGCAAGAGAAAGAAGGAACAGAAGAACCTCAGAAAGAGGGGCAGAGAGGGGATTCACAGCCTTTGCTGTGCACCATGCCTACTAACCTGTTCCACCTGCAGGCGTATACCACCTTAGTGGAGGGACGCCTGGCTGCCAGAATCACATCACAAACTTCGGGAGGCAAGTCGAAAGGAATCAACTGCCGCCGCTCAATCTCCACGCAAGCAGGTGGAGACTGGACAGGTTCGGGTGGAGGACCGTCCCCTGCTGCTGCGACAGAAGATCCTCCCGAAGAGGCAGACGGATCGGGGGATCGACGCTCATACTGAGTAGCTCGGGATACCAAACTCTTCGAGCCCAGTCCGGAGCCACAAGGATGACTTGGGCCCGGTCGCGCCGAATCTTCTTCAACACTCTGGGTAGAAGTGGTATAGGCGGAAAAGCGTACAACAAACCGCAACTCCACTCGCGACGAAAAGCGTCGCCGAGCGAGTGCAGCCTTGGAAATTCCAACGCGCAGAACTGATGACATTGCGCGTTCTCTTCGGTGGCGAATAGATCTAACCAAGGCTCTCCCCACTGTAGAAAGAGTCCTTGCGCCACTTCCGAGTCAAGACGCCATTCGTGATCCATCATGCACCTGCGGCTGAGTTCGTTCGTCCTGGCGTTCAGGGAACCTGCCAGGTGTTGAACCATCAAGAATATGCCCTGATGTTCCAGCCATGTCCAGAGGCGCAGAGCCTCCTGACATAGGGTCCACGACCCCACCCCACCTTGTTTGTTGAAGTACCACATGGCGGTGGTGTTGTCGGTGAACACCTGCACTACCTTCCCTTTGACAGAGGGAAGGAATGCCTTGAGTGCAAGTCGGATCACCCGGAGCTCCAGAAGGTTGATATGGAGACGGGACTCCGCCGGAGACCAGAGGCCTCTGATCTCCGCCTCTCCCATGTGACCGCCCCATCCCAGAAGGGACGCGTCCGTCACGACTGTGTGCTCTGGCTGGGGAAGGGAGAGGGATCTGCCCATGACCCATTGCCGGTTCGAGAGCCACCACTGCAACTGTTTTGCAGTCCCCTCCGAGATCTGGACGTGATCGGACAGGTTGCCCTGGTGCTGCGCCCACTGGAACTTCAGGTCCCACTGCAGAGCCCGCATATGCCATCTGGCATGATCGACCAGCAGGATGCAGGAGGCCATGAGGCCTAGCAGCCTCAGGGTCATCCGTACCGAAACCCAGGATAGAGGCTGAAAGATCGGAATCATAGCCTGAATATCCCGGACTCGCCGTTCGGGAGGATAGGCCCGAAACTGCGTCGTGTCCAGAACTGCTCCGATGAAAAGGAGCTGTGGAGAAGGAATCAGGTGCGACTTCGGCACATTGATGGAGAACCCCAGCGAGTGCAGGAGTTCGGCCGTAGTCTGGAGGTGGGAGACGACTGCCTGGGACGAGCCCGCCTTCAGCAGCCAGTCGTCGAGGTAGGGGAAGACTAGAACCCCTGCCCGGCGCAGATGAGCTGCGACCACCGCCATCACTTTCGTGAACACCCGAGGGGCACTTGTGAGGCCAAAGGGGAGCACGGTGAATTGAAAATGCTCGAGGCCCACCATGAACCGCAGGTAACGCCGGTGGGCCGGCAGGACGGGGATGTGGAAATAAGCTTCCTGCAAGTCCAACGCTACCATCCAGTCTCCAGGGTCGAGGGCAGTCAAGACCAGAGCTAAGGTGAGCATCTTGAACTTCTCCTTCCGGAGGAAGCGATTGACGTTCCGGAGGTCCAAGATAGGACGCATGTCCTCCTTGTCCTTTTTGGGCACCAGAAAGTAGTGGGAGTAGCAACCACGTCCTACTTCTGGGGTCGGAACGCGCTCGATGGCCCTCTTGGCCAAGAGGGCCGCAATTTCCTTCCGAAGAAGCACCAAGTGATCCCCTGACATGCGGTGGAATGGAGGTGGCATGGCTGGGGGAGTGGTCTCGAAGGGGAGGGAGTAGCCCCTTCGGACAATGTCCAAGACCCACCTGTCCGAGGTGATGGCACGCCAGTGGTGAAGGTGATGGCGGACCCTGCCCCCTACTGGCGTGCTGTGCACCTGAAAGGAGGGACTAGGAGGGCTTGGAGGCCGCGGACGTGGCGGGGTTGGTGGCCTGACCCGCACGCTGGTTGCCCGATCCGCCACGGCGGAAGCCACGTCCTCGGCCACGCAAAGACGCTTGCTGCGCGGGCCGGTGGCTGGGCAGCGGACGTGACTGGGCGCCCCTTCCGTGGCCAAAAAGACCGACCCCATCAAAGGGCATGTCCATAAGAGTGTTCTGGACATCACCCGAGAAACCAGTGGTTCTCAGCCAGGCGTGACGGCGCTGCGCCACTGTCATTGCAATAGATCTACCCAGCGAGTGGGCGGTATCAAGGCCACATCGAATGGTGAATTTAGCCGCATCTCTTCCTTCCGCAATGGCGCGGGAAAGCAGTGTCTGGACCTCCTCAGGACACTGGGGCAAAGCTTGCGCCACCGAGTCCCACAGAGAGTGGGAATATCGGCCCAAAAGGCAAGGGATGTTGACAGACCGCAAGCCAGCACTGGAAGAAGAAAAGACCTTCTTCCCAAATTGATCCAGGCGTTTGGATTCCCTATCCGGAGGAGTGGTAGGGAAGGCGGTTTGGGAAGCAGAGGCTTGGACAACCAAGCTCTCAGGAGTGGGGTGTTGGGAGAGGAACAGGGGGTCGCCCGGAGCGGGGCGATGGCGTCGGGCCACGTTCCTATCCACAGGAGCCCCTGTGGCGGGCTTGGACCAGGTGCCCAAAAGAACGTCAGAAAGTGCGTCATTGAACGGCAGTGGCTCCGAGGAGGTAGCCGCGGGCTGAAGCACTTCTGTCAGGAGGTTAGTCCTGACGGCCACTGTAGGCAATTGGAGGTGTAAGGCCCCAGCTGCTCTACGCAACACCGTTGCAAAATTTGCTCCCTCCTCCGTTGCCACGGAAGGAGGAGACAGCATGCCAGGGTCAGGGGAGGTGTCCAGCCCACTGGCATCCCCAAGTTCCTCAGCCCAGTCCTGTTCGTACTCACACTGCTGTGTGAGAGGGTCCTCCGACCCCTCCCAGTCCTCTTCGTCCTCCTCAGGTTCAAAATATGGAGAAGGAGGGACACGCGGGACCCAAGGTCCCATCGGCGTCGGAGCCGGCGTCGAGCGACGCTGGTCCGGCGCCGTGTCCGGATCCGGAGAGAACCGGGGAACGACGCCGCCCGGAGGCCCGGGCGGTGTCGGGAACGGCACCGGAGACATCGGCGCCGGCGGAGGCGTAGTTAGGTCAACCGGCGTCGATGGGGGTTGCGGCAGCACCGGAGCCGGGATCGAGGCTGGGGCCGAAGCCGGGACCGAGGCAGGTGTTACAGGCGGCGCCGGGACCGGAGTCGTTGGCGGCGCCGGGAAAACCCCATCAGGGCCCGCGGGGCCCGAAGGCGCACCGGGGGGACCTTGAGGCCCGAAGAGGCGGGCCATGGCCGACAGGAATTCCTGTATCTCGGCCGGAGTCGCCCCCGAACCCGGGAAGGACGGGTAATGCGGGGGCGGCTCCACAGGCACTCCCGGAGCCGCGGGGGCGGACGGTGCCGACAGGAGCCTTAGCCGAGTCGCGAGACCGGCGAGGCGAAGTCGTGGAGCGATGACGCTTCTTAGACTTTTTGTGCTTCGACTTACCGGAGGAGTGCGACGACTTGGACCCCGACGACCGATGAGGACTCCGCGACCGGCCCCTCGACCTCTCACGTGCCCGGGGCCTGGTGTGGCGCGGAGCCGACTGCCGGACCTCGAGGAGCTTTCGAGACCGCTCTCGCAAAGCGTTCGGGTTCAAGGCCCGGCAGTCGGGGCACGACTTCGTGTCGTGGTCACGGCCGAGACAGTAGAGACACTCTACATGCGGGTCTGTGATCGACATCATACGACCACAGACGTCGCAGGGCTTGAAGCCGGGCATCCCTACCGACACCTTCGGAGTCGAGAGACTCGTGAGAAAAAACAGTGAAAAATCACCAAAAAGAAGAACTGACGTCAGCGCGCAGGGGCGGCGTCTAAGTACTGCCCGCGACGTCATCCCGGCGATCACGACGCCGACGACGGACGCGGAGCCGCACGACGCCACCTACCGACGCGCAAGGGTACTGCTACGCAAAAACTTTCCGGATCCAGCCTGACGCCTGGGGATATTCTAAGGTAAGGAATCTGTCACTAACGTGTCTCTTTCAGATAGCTGGCTACTGGCAGATCAGACTAGCTGATGATGCAAAGCCAAAAACTGCATTTTCTACCCCTGGTGGGCTTTATCAATTTGTGGTGATGCCCTTTGGTTTGAAAAATGCACCTGCCACTTTTCAAAGGTTGGTGAACACAGTCCTTACAGGTCTGGAAGCCTATAGTGCAGCATATCTAGATGATATTGCTGTCTTTAGCTCCACCTGGGAGGATCACCTGGTCCACCTCAGAAATGTTTTGGAGGCCCTGCAGAAGGCAGGCCTAACTATCAAGGCCACAAAGTGCCAGATAGGGCAGAGTCAGGTTGTGTACCTGGGCCACCTTGTGGGTGGAGGCCAGGTTCAACCATTGCAGAGCAAGATCCAGACCATCATGGACTGGGCTGCTCCAACTACCCAGACTCAGGTGAGAGCCTTTTTAGGCCTGACTGGGTACTACAGAAGATTTGTCAAGGGGTATGGATCAATAGTGACACCCCTGAATGACTTAACCTCTAAGAAAATGCCCAAAAAGGTTCAGTGGACAGTTAGCTGTCAAAAGGCATTTGATGACCTGAAGCAGGCCATGTGCACTGCTCCCATTCTGCAAAGTCCTGATTACTCCAAAAAGTTCATTGTGCAAACAGATGCATCTGAGTTGGGCGTAGGGGCTGTACTGTCACAGTTGAATGATGAAGGTCAGGATCAGCCAGTAGCTTTTATTAGCAGAAGGCTGACCCCCAGAGAGAAACGTTGGTCAGCCATAGAGAGGGAGGCCTTTGCTGTGGTTTGGGCTCTGAAGAAGCTGAGGCCATACTTGTTTGGCACTCACTTCCTTGTTCAAACAGACCACAAGCCCCTCTTATGGCTAAAACAGATGAAGGGTGAAAACCCCAAACTTTTGAGGTGGTCCATTTCCCTACAGGGGATGGACTATACAGTGGAAGATAGACCTGGGAGTAACCATGCAATGCAGATGGACTCTCCACATATTTCCACTTAGAACATGAAGACTTAACTGGTCAAGGTTAGTTTAATGTCCCTGCGTTTGGGGGGAGGGGGGTTGAGTAGGATCTGCCTCTTATGGTTACCCCCACTTTTTGCTGGTGTATCACTGTTTTTCGACTTTAGTCTGGCTGGGGCCCTGCTATTCAGGACCCCAGCCTAGCTGCTTCCTCTCTAAATTGATTCCCTGTACTTTAGGTACATCACAGATTGGATTCTGGAGTGCCCTTATAAGTCCCTAGTATATGGTATACTATGTACCCAGGGCATAGGTACTCCCAGAGGCCTACCAGGGGCTGAAGCATGTATTGTGCCACCCCTGGAAGGCCATCCAAAATGACACCACAGGACTGCTACTGCAGCCTGGGTAAGGTGGTGCATGCACCCCTTGCAGAGATATAGGTTCACTATATCTCACCTAACACTGCACATAGAAACCTATCAGTCACCCCTATGGCAGGCCTTATCAATCCTGAAGGCAGGGTGCTTGGTTATATGTGAGAGGGTGCCCATGCATGAGCCGAGCCCCTCTGCAGCTCTCGGAATCTCCTATCCGGGGTTGTCTGTGGTGCAGCCTGACCATATACTCTTAAGTGCATTATATCTAAACCGTAAATGCTAACTTTGGGATGGCTGCACGGAAACATGTCGTGTTTGGTGTCAAACACATTGGAATCATACCCCCACACCAGTCCCTTCTAGAGGGAGAGACATGACAGCACCGGTATACCCGGTACCAACTAAACAGAGCCTGGCATCACAAAATGGATGCTGCAGCCACAGACACGAGTCTGGCCTCCTGCTGCTGACCGAAACTCCGGCAGGGGAGGCCTGGACAATAGGTTTCCTGTCTCAGGGAGGTGTTACCAACCTCCCAGACAGGCCTTAGTGGATTAGGGCTGGGTGGTGCACTCTCTGGGTGCTTTGAAGTCCTGCACTGGGGGCACATTTGGTGTCCTCGTGCATACCCCAGTTCAAACCGGTTGCAGGGGCTGCCAGCCCCTGCTCTGGCGTGAAACTGGACAAAGGAAAGGGGTGTAGCCACCCCTCTTTCCAAACCCTCCCATTGGTGGGTCCCCAGAGTTAGTCCGACCACTTTTCTTAGTATAAGTAAGGGAACCCTGGCAACAGGACTTTAGATATCCCTGGACGAAACTCTGAAGCTGAATCCTGGACCTTCGACGCTCTACATTAAGATTAGAGGGCTGAAGAATCTCCCTTGGGGTCAAGGAGTGACTCCCCTGCTTGGCAGGCACCAACGAATCATCTGTCCGGTCTGCATCGCTGAAGCTCCCGCCGGACGCCGAAGTCTTTGCATCACCAGAGGTGGATTTCCAGACTTCCCCGAGGCTGCCCTGAGTCCCCAGCAAAGCTGAGGCCCGTAGCTGTCGTGGGTAACGTGGAACCGTGACCCCTGGACACCGAGCACATTTGCAAGTGCATCAACTTCCTGACATCTCTCGAAGCTGTGCTTTGGGTTCCAAGTAGCCCAAGCCCCGAGCACCAACTGCAGCAAAGATCACTGGCCTACACTTCACGAGTGTCCAGTGGGCCAGCTCCAAGTGCGACCGCTCGAGGCTCCTTCGCGATCTCTAGTCCGTTGGCTAGTGGGTCCCCACGAAGGCAACTCTTCAATTGCTTGGGCTTTTCTGGTTGCTCCAGACTTGCCCTGACTTACCCTCGCTGGGTGAGTCCCTCAGACCTTGCTGGTCTGCACCGCAGCCTTTTCTTCACTTCCCCGTGACTTGCCGTTGCCAAGGCTTGTTGGGTCCAATCCGGTCGCCGACACCGCAGCACTTGACAGACTTCGTGGGACAGCTCGAATCCAGCTCCTGGTCGTCGTCGACGCCTCCTGGACCTCGTGGCTGAAGAGTCAAGGCACCCGTCAACTCACCTGAAGCACCCGACATCTGAGGGCATTCGACTATCGTGCCCCTGGTCACTGGCTAGTGACCCAGACTCTGTCCCCTCTGCTTTCAGGTCTTCCTTTTCATCGATCCAGGCTTGGATCGCTCCGGACACTCTTCTTCTACACGGCAGCAGCACTTTTCCACAGGTCGCCACTGAAAACGACGACGATTCCCGACACCTTTTACCACGTATGTACCCGGCTTCCCTGGGTGAGGTAACTCGAGTATTTCGGTACTCACGTGGGTGTGGGCCCTAGAAACTCTTAAGTTTTAAGGGGTTAACTGGAAGTCCTCTCCGAAGTGTCCTTTTTCTTTAAAAATCTAACCGCGACTTTCCCCATAGAAGTCAACGGCGGCTCGCGGCTGTGTTCTCACACTGCACGCGTCCCCCATGGGTCCCCTGTGTCACTACCTTGGGTGGTTCCTTGGGGTCCAAGCACTTCTACAGGCTCTAGGCCTTGTGTCTAGCTCAGTCGTGGTTCTTATACCACTATTTTAGTATATGGTTTGGTACGCCCCTAGGGCTCAAACGTGTATTGTGCTAAATACTGCTGATATTTTACTTGTAACTTATGTACTTCGAACTCTAGCCTCATAAAGAGACTAGAGGGGTGTGTTTAAGACTAAATACATATATTTTATATATGTACCTGGTGTGGTCCTCTTTCATTTGGTCACTCAAGAGATTATAGACTGGTAAAACAAGCTGCTTTACATTCCTCCAAGACTTAGCCTGAAGGCTGCTCTCCATAGCTACCACTAGGATAGCTTTCAATAAAGGTTGTCTTTAACCTATCATCAATAAGGGGTTGTTTGGACTGGTACAGGGTGCCCACTATAACTAGTGGACAGCATATACCAGGCCAACTTCTCACAAGCACTGCCCGGGCCTCCTCAGGACACTGAGGCGGCACCTGCGCCACCGTATCCCACACGGAGTGGGAATAACGGCCCAAGAGACATGCAGTGTTTACCGACCGCAGTCCTAAGCTGGCGGAAGAGAAAATCTTCTTCCCAAGGTGGTCCAGCTTCTTGGATTCCCTTTCCGGGGGAGCGGTAGGGAATGCGCTTTTGGAAGTGGAGGCTTGGACTACCAAGCTCTGCGGGGTGGGGTGTTGGTAGAGGAAAGTGGGGTCGCCCGGAGCCGGGGGGTGGCGTCGGGCAATCATCCTGTCCACGGGAGCCCCCGTGTTGGGCCTGGACCAGGTGCCCAAAAGGACGTCGGTGAGGGCCTTATTGAACAGCAGCAAGGGCTCCGAAGAGCTCGCAGCCGGTTGAAGCACCTCCATCAGGAGGTTAGTCCTGACCGCCACCGTAGGAAGCTCGAGGTTGAGAGCCTCAGCCGCCCTACGCAACACCACTGCGTACGACGCTCCCTCCTCCGTAGCCACGGTAGGAGGAGGCAACATGCCAAGGTCAGGGGAGGTGTCAAGACCACTGGCATCCCCCAGTTCCTCTCTCCAGTCCTGTTCACTGTCCAACTGGTCAGTCAGAGGGTCACCTGACCCCTCCCTGTCCTCCTCCTCATCCTCTGGTTGCCACTCAGGTTGAAAAGGGGCCCCAGGAGTGAACAGGGGCACAAAAACCCCTCTCGGCGCCGGATCTGGCGTCGGGCGACGTCGGTCCGGCTCCGTGTCCATGTCAGGATTGAGGCAGAGAAGGCCTAGACCCCCCAACCGAGTCCGTGGGGCCCGAAGACGCGCCAGCGGGGTCGGTCCACCCAAAGATGGCATGCATCGCCTCGTAGAACATACGAAGCTGGGCGGGAGTCGCTCCGGGTCCCAGAAAGGGAGGGAAACGCGGAGTCGACTCTTCGGATTCTGCGCGCGGAGCCACGGGAGTGGCACCACCCGCGTGTCTCGTCGGATCGACCGACGAGAAGTCGAAGAGCGACGATGCTTCTTCGACTTCTTCTTATGCTTCGACTTACCCGACCCCGAGTGCGAAGACTTCGAAGATTTCGAACCGGAATGGTGATGGCTCCGCGACCGGTCCCTCGACCTCCCTCTCGACCGGGACCTCGAACGGCGCGGAGCCGACTGCCAGTGCTCAAGCAGCTTTCGGGACTGCTCCCGCAAAGCCTTCGGCGCCATCGACCGGCAGTCGGAGCACGACTTGGGGTTGTGGTCGCGCTCCAGGCAAAAAAGACACACGCGGTGCGGATCAGTCACCGACATCATGCGATGACGGGAACCGCAGGCCTTGAAACCGGGCATCCCTTGTGCACCTTCGGAGTCGAAGACTCGAAAAAGAAGTCAACAAAAGTCGAGAAAAAGTTAGTCAAAAATTGACTGAGGTACCGCTCTTCCCGGATCTGCGCTGGCTGGCGCGGAAAAAGAAAGAACTGACGTCAGCACGTGAGAGCGGCGTCTAAGTAGCTGCCGCAACGTCATCCCGGTGACCACGACGCCGACAACGGACGCGGAGCCGACCGACGCCACCTTCCGACGCGCAGAGGTACTGCTGACGAGAAAACTTTCCGGATCCAGTCTGACGCCTGGGGGTAATTCTAAGGTAAGGAATCTATAACTAACGTGTTTCTTTCAGATATCCAACAACGCGTTCCCTAATGCAAGTCATTGTAAAGACTTGCGTGGTAATGGAATGCGTGGTAATGGAACATGTGCACGCGTTCGTTGTATTGCCCGCGTTGTAATGGTACTGCGTAGTTATGGCTGCGTAGTAAAGGCTGTTTCCCGGGATTATCTGCATAACAAGTACACGATCTGGAGAATCTGAGTCCCATGATAGACAGATACAGATTCACAGCCAGTCAATATGATGAGATGGGTTGTTTGAGCATGTGACTCAGATTCTCCAACTGAAGGAGAGGGTCAACATATTGCTTGCTGCAGTCCAACCCGGGCTTCCCAGAACGCAAGTCTTCTCAGTATTGCTTGACGCCAACACCAAGCAATTATCGATGACACTGCAACTTTAAAAGCATGAAAATGAAACAATAGCATTAAGCATGCCTTAAAGTAATGATAACTCAAACTACAATACAACCAATAACGTATCCAATTATGAAGCATCTAATGTCTTCACAGGAGCAAATGGTCCAAAACCACACTCTTGGTTGACGTCTGTTATTGATTCAAATGCGGAGCAAAATCCTGCTATGTAGGGACTTGTCCAGACAGCTACTTCTGAACTTTAGAAACATAGGCTAGATGGCAAGGACTTGAAAGCACTGTTGGACTGCCAACTTGAGCCACTGTGGAACATAAGCACAGAAGATACCATAAATCCAGTCTTCCTCTGCACTGTCTCCATAAAGTCTATTTATTGAGCAGACATCTCCAGGTCTGAAGTGGTCAGTGAGTGCCACAGTGTGTGGCCTGACCACTAAACCTTACAGACGGACCCATGCACAAGCAGGTAGATACAAATGCACAATTTCTCACAAACTATATATAATCTTAATCGGGATTCAAGAACAGGCGGGCTTGACTATGGTCACTGAAAGCCCTTAAATTTAGTAGAAGAATTTAGTCTGGGCCGGAGGTCCACCCGTCTAGCAATCATACCCAAAAAGGAGTGGGCTTGAGTATGTTATCCTGAAACTTTCTTTGCTTCAGTAATACTTCTGGGAAGGGGAGCTTCACAAGGGTTGTAGCTCTGGTATGGCTCATGCAAATGGGTAATGACACTCCAGGGAGGCAAATGTTCCATGAAAAAAAGCAGGATTACTAGCAGCTCTGGGCTTGATGAGGAAGCCATCTATTCTGGAAAGGCAGAGAGTACCTTTTTTTTTGTTCAAAGAAATTTTTATTGAGGTATTTTTTTAATAAAGGCACAGAGTACCTTTTAAACCAAAAGTTGCTACAGGTCACTTTGATGTCTCCTTGCTGGTCTGTGCCTATGAAGCTACTGAAAACCGCTACAGTAAGAGGCAAAGTTTCAAATGACAGTCAAAATATGTGGCTGAGTTGGCAGCCTTGAACAAGTACCTTGTCTCCTTCTCATATAAGGGACTTAGCTTCTGCTTCTGGATAATTTGGGCACTATTACATTGGTGCAGACATTGTGTGAGGGCTTGGCCAATGCACAGGATTAAATAAGGGGTGTGCAGAAACCACAATTTGCATACGGCAGTCAGTCACAACTGGGGGGAACAGTTTAGGAATGTGGTATGGAGTGATATGCTCTCAAGAAAAAATACATGGTTAACTCAGGGCCTTCTTCACAATCTTCTGAAATGCACAGTGTTCCTTTTAGGATTCTCATTAGTCTTCATTCATCAATTGACCATCTTTTTGTTCTATACGATTCCCTTCTTTGAAATATATATGGCATAGATGACTATGATCTTTTCCACCTTGGTAGCAATACAGGGTTTGACACAAACTCAATGACAGGGTATCGAGACTGCACAAAGACTACCAGGATATGGAGACTTTGTAGGGTCGGTGTACTAGTTTGTGTAGGCTTTCTCATATTGGTTGTCAAAGAGTTGCTATGATATTCTAGGAGCCAATCACTAATCTGACCCTACAACCTGGCATATAATAATGAAAAATTCTAATTTGACCAGGAGACAGATGCCTGAAAAACAGGTCTAGTTCATAAATCTTGATCTGGCTTTTAGTAAGCATTGATTCCTAGGGTGCGCAAGCTTTATAATTCAAATAGAGTGGTGCAAATTAAGGGCCCAGCATCTTTAAGGATGAGTTCCTCACGTCATACTGATTTGTAAATGTATATTTATGAATGTCACCATCTTCTGCAGGTTATTCTAATGGCTGAGTTGTTGAGGCCCCACCACAGCCTACAGACGTTTGCTATTTCTTGTTTCATTACTTCCAGTGTACAGCATACTCAGCGATATGGTCAAGCTGCCAACATTGTGGCACCTGCAGTTAAAATCTGAAATTAAACATAAAACCCAGGAGAAGGCATTTTCGACCCATGGCGATCATACACAGTGACTAAATGATTGATGCGGAGTGAAAACCTGATGCTGTGGTGATGGGAAATGAGGCAACCACTACCTCTGCTTGTTATGCAGAGTGAAGTGCACCATTAACAGGCTTTGATGAGATGGCCACTCTGTGCTGCAACAAATGAAATAGAGGTGAGGTGCTCTATGATGTATCCAAAGAAATGAAGTCTAATAAAGAACAAATAGTGAGTTATCAGGATTATAGGGAATTGGCTCTTCTGATGGATGAAAATAAGGGACATAAATAAGGGAGATGTGACCTCTGAGGCTAATGAGGTCAGGGCACTCCCATTGGGCTGATCCCTGCCACACAAGTGAGGTGACGGAGGAGGGAGGCCAAGGAGACTACTTTGGAGAAAGGGAGAGGAGCCACGAGGAGTGCAAGTCTTGCCACAGCAGCAGGGGAGCAGAAGCCAAAGGACTTGGGGCACGAGATACCCCATCCAAGCGGTGTTTTAGGGAACTGTTTTGCTAAGTTGAAAAGACCACCTCCCAACTGGGTTTCATATTCGAGCTATTAACTGAAATCAGGAAACCACAGGCGGACGAACTTAATCAGAAGGAGGCTCAAGGATCTGGAGACGGAGCAGCAGAACGCAACGGTGTGCAGCAGGCATGTGCAAAGTCAGAGCCACAAGATGGGCACTTCACCAAGAAACTAAGCCTTGAACAACCCACAAAACTCACCAAAATTCAGAGAGAGGTTAGTTTTTTTAAAAATTATCCTGCAGAAGAGGGCCATGCACTGTAGACTAACGAACTGCTTGATGAAAAGTCTGAGAGGCATAGCATCCATGAGAAAGAAGCGAAGAAGTGTGGCCAGATAACACAAGCTGGAGAGCATAATCCATTTTGACACCCAAGGGAAGCAGCTGTTCTGCCTATGTTGAGGTTAAATGAAAGCTGTTCAACAAAGGCGAAGACTTCAGAGGGCACCAGACTGACTCTTCCTCTTTCCCTGTGGAGCACAGCTCTAACCTAACCAAGGTGCTTCCTTAGAGGTAAAGCCCAACCCCCAACACACTGAGATTAAGTTCATTTTGTGATATTATATGTATAGTAATAATGAATTCAAGTAACATTTGCGGCATCTCTGGTGATCGAGTCCGCTAACAGAACCTTAGAGGAAGCTATTGAGGATACATATTAAGAATATGGGAAGACTCATAAGGCAGTGGCGAAGGTATGTGCTTTTCCTCTGCAATAACATCCCAGATTTGCCATGTTCTGTTTGAAGTGTGTGGTCCTGAAGCCAATACCCACTTTCCTACTCTTTCTCCCTCTAGCCCTCCCTCCTTATTTTTCCCCCTCTTACTCGATCCCTTAATTTCTCAATTATCACACCTTAAAAAAGCATGGAGTTCGCTGGAGCGCCAGAATGGCACCTATAGGTTACTTCCTTAACAAGGGGGTAAGGGGTCCTTAGGGCAATAGCACCACAATTCTCCCCTGGGAACATGGACTAGACTGGAGGACTATAAATGAGACTGACTTGCTTTTAAGGTTTACTGAGAAGTTTAATACCTGTGTTTGACCACTAAGTATTTAGATTGCCTGATGTGGTTGGCATCAAGGTGTCAATTTTTTTAATGACAATAGTAAGTAAATATTTTTGTTACCGATCTTCCTTGAGCTCTGTGTAGCACAGTAGGTAAACTTAATAATGGACATGTTTATGGCAGTTTCTGAACTGCAGTAATCTTTTATGCCCTTTCTCCAATTTGGAAACTGAATCACAATTCCCTTTCAGGTGATGATTCATTGGCTTTGAAGTCGCTGAGATAGTGGGTATCGCAGGCACATGCTGGAGTGAAGGTATACACTCAAGCTCTGGATTGAAAAGCAAATACAAGGAAATAGTTTGATATAGCAAGTTCTTGGCAAGACAATATATTATTCTGGTCTACTGCCATAGTGTCAAGTAATCCCATTAGTTTCTGAGAAGCCATAAACAGTTCTTCAAATTTCGCTAATTAGCAAGGTTTTGGACTGTGTTGCTATGGTTCGAAAGAGAGTGAAAAATAAAACTTGAATCTGGTGCTGAAGTGATGGTCTTGGGGGGATTCTAGTTTATGTATGAAGGCTGTATGAATACAAACATGCCCTCAACTCCAGGGCCACAGAGATGTTGTTCTTAGTGCTTTTAAGTGGACCAACTACAAGATATCAAACAATGGGCCAGATGTAGGACCGTTTTTTGCGGTCGCAAACGGGAAATCGGCCCATTTGTGACCGCAAAAAAGGCTCCTGGCATGTACAAACGCTATTAGGAAGGGGCGCCCCTTCCCAATAGCGAGTCACAATGGAATGTATCATTGTTTTGCGACCGCATTTGCACCCGCAAAACACTTGCAGTTTACCACCTACCTACTTCAAGTAGGTGGTCAAGTCACTTGCAAACGTGAAGAGCTCCCCAGGGGACCCCTTCCCCTTTGTGAATGGATGCAAAAATATTTTTTAAGAGCAGGCAGTGGTCCCAGGGACCACTGCCGGCCCTTAAAAAAATGAAACAAACGTTTAATTTTTCTTTTTTAAATGCAGCCCGTTTTCCTGTAAGGAAAACGGGCTGCATTTAAATTAACAAAAACAAAACACCTGCTTTATTTAAAAAGCAGTCACAGACGTTGTGGTCTGCTGAGCCCAGCAGGCCACCATCCCTGTGAGTGCTAGCCATTCCTAATGGGGTTGCAAATTGCACCTGCCTAATGAATATTAATGAGGCATGCAATTTAGGACCCCATTAGGAATCGCAAACAGTGTCTGAGACAATGTCAAGTATGTGACTCCCTAACAGACTAATAGGACACACATTTCACAAGAAGCAGAATCAAAACAAATAAAAAAAAGTGTTTAAAGTGCTTCTTAATTAACTTATTATATTCAGAATATGAACAGACCAGTTTCATTTCCTGTGGTCTTTGAACAAATTGTGTATCGACTTGGTGAGATATTAAACTATGGTCACTTAAAAATGCAACAGAGAATGAATTACTTTGGGGTCCATTCATTTACCTGTCACCATGACTGTTCGGATGTTCGCATTACGCAGGAGGTGTATAACAGGGGTGGTCTCTGGTTTCAGCACGTTCCTCATTATAAGGAAACCTAGGAATCTCAGCCCACTCTCCACAGCGTCCCTGTGACACAAGATCAGCAAAATCCAAGCAGGAGTACACATGTGATGTCAGAGAAGCATAAATGATACATACATGTACAGACACACACAGCCACAAATTCAGTCACAAACAAAATGCAATAACAGAACCACACAAAATTAACAGAATGCTTGGAAAAGCTGTGCTGCCTGGCCTGGGCCATATTTGTCTTCCAGTGAAACTGAATCTGGGACTTCACTGGAGGATTTTCCAAGCTGAGAAAGGTTGGATACTACTCCTCATCCCAGGATATGAGGAGGTTGGCTCTGGTTGCAGAAGAATTATAGTCAAGGGGTGCAGGTCTTTTTACCTGCACCACTTTGGAGAGACTATTTACATGCCCTACTAGGTAAAAGTATATTCAGTGCCAGACGTTTTGGTACGTTGCTTATTCTCATGTAAGGAGGACGGTGTGTTTAAAAAAAAAAAATCTTTTTCATTTTGTATACAACAACAATATTCCATGTCACAGGAGTCACAGATAAGTAATTGGATTCAAAGCATATCGTTAGAAAGGGCACCACAATACATTATCAGTGTACATATTAGTAAGTGCTATGTCCTCTTTCAAAGATTATTTATCGTTGGATCATTCGAGGCAAAAAATTGTCTTACAAGGATGTTGCCTAAGTATATTCTCAACTGGAAAAGGAGAGAGAAAAAAAAAAGAAACTTACTTAACTCCCATCCACCCACCACCTAGAAACTCATCAAGTAATTGACGCAGTCATTTGTCTTCCCAGCAAGGAAGATATATTAGATAGCAGGATCCAAGAGACATTACTATAGTTGGAATGCTTAAGCAAAGGGGATATATGTATGCATATGGGCAGCACAATTGACTGGGCTTATACTACACATTTACCTTTATGGACCCCAGTTTCTCCATGAGCATACTCTGCATGCATTAGTTGATTGGACCCTCGGTCTAGTGTGGACGGGTATCCTCTTTGGCATGTTCTATGAAGTCCTGAAGGATTGCATCCCAGTATGTTGCAAAGAGTCGTTTTCTCAGACCCTGTTTTTCTTCCCTATGGAATGCCATGCTCTCCGCCTGCACTCACCTAGTGACTTCAGCCCTCCATAGTGTGACTCAAGGGGGTATGGGGGACTTCCATCTCATTGCCACCCCTCGTTTGGCTAATGACAAATCTATAAATCTTGTTTAGACTTTTTTGTTTTTAGGGCGAGGATATAAACCCAGGGCACACTTTTGTGCAGTGGAGACATCCGTTGGCTCCGTGGCTTGAGAAATGTCGTATTATAGTATATCCCAGAATGTATGCTTCTCGCTACAAGCCCGGAACATGTGAACCATGTTGGTCAGTGACATGTATCTGTAGCTGACAGATGTATGAGGTGCAACCTCTAGGTGGGGGGGGGGTGTAAATATGCTCTGTGCTACATATGAAATTAAATGCATTTGCTGAGGGCATTCCTTGAAACCTTGCAGTGATACTCTAAGGCCCTGAGCCATAATAGATCATTGAATATCTGCCCAGACGAGTTGTCCTATTTACTTCTAAGTAGTATGAGGGCCAAGAGTGGATCTCGTTGAAATGCCTTGTACAGCCATATGACCAGGTGTCTGCCATGCCCTATGTTGTGTAATGTATGTAAAAGAGGGTTGGTGGCAGGTGTTAGACTTCTAATATCCTACTGTGTGGTCAGTGCTTGCCTAATAGCACCATAGATCAGAAAGGCTCTCCCATGCTAGGCGTGCCGTTCTTGTAGTTCCGGGATGCTCAGAGGGACTCAGACTGAAAATAGATCCCCCAAGTCTAGTATGCCCAGCCGCCTCCCTGACTGCTTATGCACTAATTGCAAGAATACTGTCTCCAAGCAGCAGCCCCACGAGTGATCACGCTGGGGAATAAGGGCGCAGGGTTATGGTGCAGGGGAATCTCTGCTGCAAGCAACCTATGGCCGTGTTCATAAGGAGCAAATGGGGAACGCGACTGGTAGCACTAGGCAATACTAGGCCATGAAGATGTCCCTCTTGCAGCTGTGCAAACATTAATCCGGTTTCCCATTGATGATGGGCAGCTAACCAACGTGCTACCCACTGGAGTTGTGCTGGTAGGTAATATTGGGGAAAATCTGGTGCTCTCATTCTGAAACCCTGTAGTTGGGAGTTGAACATTGGACAATGTTATTCTTCTGCTTCCTTTCCTTCATATCAAGTCCACTAGAAGGGAGTACAAATTACGGAACTTTCGAGGGCGAACAAGAACCGGGAGATTAGTTAAAAATAATAATAATAAAGGCGGCGGAGTAATATCACCATTTTCAACAGGGCTATGCCGTCCACCATACACAATGGATAGGTGGTGAGCCAGAAGGATATCTACGAATGCAACAATCTAATAGCCTTACCCAGGTTGCCGTCATGAAGGTCCACCTGTTGAGGGGGCGTGGCTAACCAGCCAACATGGCGGACGCAAGACTGTAGCGCTCCGGCATATAACCCCTGGTTATCCGCCACATTTATCCTGACGAGCGCCATCCTCGGAGCTATATTGAGGGTCCGAGACGGCGAGGTGACACCGCGACGGAGGGAACACGAAAATCACCGTGTTCGTACCTCCGACTTCCGTAACGGCTGAGAGGCGAAGTGCGGCCCGCCTACTGCCGCGCTGCACCCGGGCGGAATCCGGACCCGATCGGGCGACGGAGGTCGCACGCACATGAACAAACCCGCGGAGTGAGATCGCGGCAGCGCTAGCGGATTGAGGCGAAGATCGGACCCCCTGCTGTCATACCCCCAGGTACAGCTGCGAACGGGGGCCGCTGTCAGGGAATCGCGCGACGTCCGCCGCCTACTGGGCCCTGCCTGAAGTGGCCGACAACGGGATGCGACAGGCGTGGACGTGAGGAGGCCTCCTACCACTGGGACGGCGGTGATGATTAGATAGCTGGCACCAGACACGATACCCCAGCTTGCTATGCGACTGCCCTACCTACGGTGAGATCGCGCTGCGACCCGGCAGGAGACGGCAGTGCGGACTACGTTGTGACCGGCTCGGGGGCCCCCCGGGAGACGGCGGAGGCTGGGCCTAGCTGAGCTCCGATTGCGCTGGACTGGGGAAGCGCGCACGGAAGGCGAGCCTGCTACGCGAGTCACCTGCGGCTACCCGGACTAGCGCTGGACCCATGGAGGGGAGCCGCGAGGTAAGGCCCACCGGGCGCCCTGCCGCCCGCTGACCCCTGTTGGTGTTGGGAGACGGCCAGGTTGTGGAGCGGCTCTAGGGCCGATATGAACACTGAGGGGCCTGGACGCTGATCAAAGCCCCGCCACGCTTGGAAGGCGCAAAACGGATCACCGCGTCGCTGTTGAGAAACGAGCAGCGAGGAGCATAAGGACTCCGGGGACAGGTTACCCCCCCCCTCTCTTGCGCCGCGGGGAGAAGATAGTGTGGCAGAAGACCGGGATGCTGACACCGTGAGAGACTGTGCAGCATACAGTGAATGCACACTGGATGACAGAGGGCGCGTCACCCCACAGATAGTGAAACGGGCGCCTGATGAGGGGAAGGCCTGCAGACCAGCTCTCCGTCGAGCATTGCCAGCGGGGGAACTAGAGAGCATCTGAGGACATCCGAGGTGCCCCAGAGAAGACACAGACAGCCAGTCCCAGGAACTGACACAGGATGCCACTTCTGGGTTGAATCACTGAAACTGGGTGCCTACGCGGGGGCTGCAAGGGAGTGGAAACTCGTCGCGGCTAACTGCGTGGTGGTCACCCGAAGAACAGCGACTGCAGCCTGACGACGAGGCTGGGTAAACCTCTGTAAACCGTGGGGTGATATACCGCTGGGGCTCAAGGAATAACGGTTCCGCCCGGAAGAAGATTAGACAGCATTGATCCGAAGGCGGATGCTAACAGCGCAACAGCTTGTGATGGGCCGAATGCGGGCGAAAATCCAGCAGGGGCCACTACGAACAGGGGGGATGGAAGCCGACAGGATACGCGAAGACGGTGTGACGGAGCCAACGACCGTGGCGATGGCCCCCAAGTTAGACACGGTGCTCGCCGCAGTAGAAAGAATTGGGACGGCGCTCGACAACACCAGGACATCCCTGGAATCCCGAATAGACAAAGTGACATCTGACTTCACGCTCCTACACGCGGACCACCGGAAGCTGACGGAAACGGTGGCCACTCACGAACAGGCAATCAGAGAACTCCAACCAGTCACCCATAGCCATGCTGCGGCGCTGCAAGACATGATGGATCGCATGCATGCCTTGGAAGATAGAATCGAAGATGCGGAGGGACGCTCCCGACGCAACAATATCCGCGTGGTGGGCCTGCCGGAGGGCGAGGAAGGGAGGAACCCGGAGCAGCATGTTGAGACCTGGCTGAGGGGACTGATGCCCCCAGGAACACTGTCACAGCAGTTTGTTGTGGAGAGGGCACATCGGGTGCCAACACAGAGACCACAACCGGGCGCTAGGCCTCGCCCACTCCTCAACTACCGAGACCGGGATGCGGTGTTACGTGAAACCAGAAAGTTGGAGGATCTCAAAGTAAACGGCACCAGAGTCATGATGTTCCCCGATTATACATCCCAGGTACAGCGTCGCAGAAGCAACTACATGGCAGTAAAGCGCCAACTACGAGCACTGGAGCTACCATACTCCCTTCTCTTCCCAGCTCGGCTGAGAGTGGTTGCACGTGGAGAGACCCGATTCTTTGACACCCCTGCAGAGGCATGGGATTGGCTCGAAGGGTCGGGCCTATGGACGGGAAAAAGACCAGCGGGATCAGACGGCGAAGGACCCACAAACAGAAGGCCGCGACGACGGGGACGACGCGGAACACCACGCTACGCTAAACCGGGAGCGGCGGCCCCAAGCCCTGAGAGAAGCAGAATGGAGAGACGAGAGGTACTGGAAGCGGTTGCGACACTCGGAACGCCACATGGTAAAGAGCATCTGGGAGCAAGCAGACGAGACTCCTCGGTGGCCAGCGGGGCGTCATCGCCCTCCACCGTGATATCAGACGATGCTGGCCTGCCAGTGGTAACCCCACAGACCGCTGATGGGATCATCTGATGGGAAGCTGGAAAACGCTGAGGGTGCCCACGCAAGTACAATGAGGCTTATGAACTGAACTGTCTCTGTGGGGCGCTGGGGGAGGGGGAGGCCGCTGAGTGCTGGAGGTCGGCAGACATTTATAGATGACTACCCAGAAGGTAACAAATAATATGTGTGACCGCGCTGCGGAGGCTCCTGTAGCGCCACAATCGGACCATGGGGGAGGAGGCCCAGGCCCACGCCTAGAGCGGACTCAACACGTTACCCCGAGCAATTAATTGGATGGCGCTCTCACTATATGCAGCAAAGGGGGGTAATCAAACTGCTACACTGTTCAAATACACGACCCCACCAGGCAGTATATAGTAATAGTTCATACTTGTTAAGTAGTGCTAAGTTTGGACGGACTTCCTTGTGAAGTTCGCCCCACGAGTTAAATGTTTAAAGTTGACCCACAGGTCTGGTTGCAGCTGACCGACACATTTTTTTACACCCCAGTCCGAGACACGCTGACAAATATCATATGCTGGTTGATGCGACGACCCTACCGCCCTAGCGATGACAACAGCTAACGTAGTTACGTGGAACATACGGGGTATGCACACGCCCTCGAGGCGATACTCCATATTTGCATACCTCCAAAGACTCTCCTCCCACATAGCCCTATTGCAAGAAACACATATGACACAGACAGAACTTGAGAGGCTCCGTAGACGCTGGAGAGGGCAGATATATGGCACAACCTATTCCGCGCATGCGAGAGGCACACTGGTCTGGGTGAAGGCGGGGGTCCCTTTAGTCAGCGACGACACAGTAATTGACCAGGAAGGAAGGTATACTCTGGCTCGGGGGACACTAAATGGTCAACCAATACTGATAGGGTCGATATATGCCCCGAACGTCGATCAGACATCCTTCTTGACAAGATTGTCACTGGCCCTGACTCCATATACTGGGATCCCATGGCTATTGGGAGGAGACTTTAATTCGGTACTCAACGTGAACCTAGATAGGTCTTACCCTCCCCTCCACAAGACGCCTGCTACCTCCAATGCGCAAACACTCACCGACTGGCTAGCACACTGGGCACTGTTGGATATATGGCGCGTTTACACCCTGACACGCGCATATACTCTCATTACTCGGCGGTACATGATCTTCATGTGCGGTTGGACAGGGTGGTGGGGTACCAGTCCTTACTCCCACTAGTCATGCAGGCAGAATACATGGGGCGGACACACTCAGATCATAATCCACTACGGATCCAACTAGGTTGGAAAGCCGACCGGCCCCCTATACCCACATGGCGGCTTCAAGTAGCCGCGCTAGAAGACCCAGAATTTCGCGCCTCACTAGGGACGGCTATACTCACATATCTAGAACTCAACGAAGATACGGCGAGCAGTCCTCTCGTGGAGTGGGATGCTCTTAAGGTAATAGTTCGCGGACACTGCCTAGGGGCCACATGGAATATACGCAGACAGCTGTCGCTCTCTCTTGCCCGTCTAGAAACACAGCTGCTGCAGTGCGAGGGCGGGACGGTGGAAGGGGGTGAGTGCCCACCTCAACTAGCGGAGATACGCACCCAACATGCGGAACTGTTGGAACGGCTGCGATGTCACAATTATACGGCTCACACGGCACGCACTCACTCCTCGGCGGACCGGGCGGGTCGCTTGCTTGCTTGGCTGTTAGCCCAGGAGGAGAAGCGGATACCAATTAGCGCCATACGACTGCCGGATGACACCTTAGTACACACACAAAGCGAAATACACAAGGCAATGACGGCCCACTATACGCGATTGTACCGCTCCCGAGGACAGTGCTCCGGTACCGACCTGGAGAGGTTCCTAGAATCGACCCAGTTGCCCGTGGTCACAGCTACCGAACAGGGCGCACTTAATGACCCTCTTACACTAGAGGAGATTGGAGACGCGATAGGAAAGATGGCATCCGGGAAAACACCAGGCCCAGACGGACTACCGGCCGAATACTACAAAGCCTACCGCGAGTCCTTGGTGCAGCCCCTGCATAAATTGTACACCCAAGCGTTGGAGGAATGTGCGCTGCCTCCTCAATGCGAGAAGCGTATCTGGTGTCCCTGTTAAAACCGGGCCGTGACCCCACATCCCTAGGATCGTATAGACCCCTGGCGCTGCTTAACGTGGATTGTAAAATCCTCGCCAAAATCCTGGCGGAACGCTTGGCACCAGTGGTCCCGACATTGGTGCACCCTGATCAAAATGGTTTTGTCCCCAACCGGTCCACGTCGCTAAACCTTAGACGGTTCTTCAGAGTGGCCACAGATAGCGAGCGGAACTGGCCCAGGGCCGGATGCCTAGTGCTGGACCTGGAAAAGGCATTTGATAGCCTCGAATGGGGATACCTGGCGGGGGTTCTCCTCCAATACGAACTGGGCCCTGACTTCCTCCGGATGGTCGACCTGCTCTACAGATCTCCTGTGGTCCGTGTACGACTGGGGCCGTATGTCTCCGATGCTGTGCCAGTGTGCAGGGGTACCAGACAGGGTTGCCCCCTGTCGCCCTTACTGTTTGCGCTGGCCATGGAACCGTTGGCGATGAGACTGCGAGCCATGGTGGGGAGGGTATACCTCTGGGAGATGCGGTGCACCATGTATCCCTCTATGCGGACGACCTACTGGTTTATATACGAGACGTATATAACATACCGCCGCAACTGGCGGACATCCTACAGGAATTCGCAGACATTTCGGGCTCCGCGTCAATGTAGATAAATCCTGTCTCTACGCGTTCCGGGAAGGATTACACGATCCAGATTACGAGCTAGTCGGCGTGAGGGTAAAGTGGCAAGAGGACACCTTCCGCTACCTGGGGATCCAGGTATATCGCCAATCACAAGACCTGCTAGATGGTAATTTGGGGAGAGCAGTGACGGCGGTCCGGTCGCAAATGAAGTTCTGGGGGGACGCTCCCATTGACGGTAACAGGCAGAGTAGCCCTGACCAAGATGGTGATCCTTCCCAGACTTTTGTACTATTTTGTAAATCTGCCCCTCTATGTACCGGCTGCCTTCTTCACTGCGTTCACTAAAACGCTCAGAGATTTTATATGGGGGGCTGCGCGACACAGAGTAGCACTGGCAAAGCTGTGCCTACCGACCGACAAGGGAGGCCTGGCGGTGCCCTGTTTCGAGCACTACTATCTCGCTGCTCAACTACAGTGGATTGCCAGATGGCTCGCTGACAGGGACAGAGATGACACGGCGACCACACTACCGCCGCACACATTGGAACAAATAAGTATCCTCTTCCACCCTGCTGCCCGACAAAAAAGGCCGAAGCCGCTGCTGTTGGCAGTGGCATACAGGTGCTACCGCAGGTGTTTATATCTTACTAGGCACATTATCCCGTATGCGCCTGCAATACCCTTGGAGGGCTCCCCTAGCGGGCTGGGGGCGCTCTCCGCCAACGCCCTAGCGGAGTGGGGGGCAGCGGAGGTACAGACCTTGGGGGACTTGTACAGAGACGGGGCGCTAATACCATATGAATCTTTGGTGACGGAGGAAGGGTTGCCGCCAGGGCAGTTCCTCATGCACCGCTCATTACTGGCGACGTTAGTAGCTAGCTGGGGGACATAACCGAGGAACCGCAGCAGCACCTCACAATACAATATCTTCATGTTATGGGGCGGGGAAGACACCTGGTTCGTTGGTTTGCATCGTCACTCGGAATACACGTAGCGATCAGCCTAGATCCGCTCCGCCGAAAGTGGGAACTGGATTTGGGGCGACAACTAGCAGATAAGGAATGGGAGAAGATCCTCAGAAGCCCAGTGTGCATACCCAGGAATATGAGATTCAGACAAATACAACTATTCATTGTCCATAGAGCGTACCTCACACCTGAGCTGATAAATAAATACTTCAACCGAAATGATGCAGCGTGCCCTAGATGCGATGCACTGGGGGCAGGATTGATACATATGCTGTGGAGCTGCCCCAACATACACACATATTGGCGCGAAATCAGGGACACCCTACAACAATGTACAGGCCGCGACTTACCCCCTGAATGGACTGTAGCCCTGCTCCACCACTTCAGGAGAACCCCAGCCACAAAAGTTACATCCCGGTTCCTCGATCTGGGACTCGTTGTAGCTAAACGGCTTTTGACTAAACGCTGGAAAGCAAGGGACGCACCGCACATACAGGCCTGGCGATACTCCCTACTAGCATGGGCCAAGGCAGAGGGAATTGCAATCCGGAGGGAAGAAACACTGGGACTACGAAGGGAACCCATAGCAGATAGATGGGAGGGACAGCTTACAAAATGGGGATGGGGACAATATGGAGAGTCAATCCGAACAGGAGAGACAGGAATAATGACCGGAGATCGATACCCTGTGCAGACCATACCGTAGGGTTCCACATATACACACATAACAGGGGACAAAGATGAGATGGCTAAAAATGCGAAGAAATATAACTGGAGGGATATTTCCAATTGAGGTGCTCGAGAGGGGGAAACACTTAATAGAAGCAAGGGGACTGTGTCGGTCCACAATATGGCTGCTGTTAATGTTGCAATATTGTTTTAACGTTGTATCAACTTTAACAACTGTTTCACAGCTCATACGGTATGAACTATAAGAACTATACACAACGATACGTCGGCAAAAATATCTGAACTAATGTACGACCTCTGATCAATTAGATGACACTGAGTAGATGGATCTACTGGGTCGACGGGCTAAAAACGACATAGATAATTGAAACTGTGAAATGTTTTAAATTAATATAGTCTTGTGACCTGTATGCCAACACACAACAGAGAACTGTGTACACAACAGAAAACCGAATGTATGTTGTCTGTCATACCTATGTTATTCATGTCAAACAAATAAAAACAGATTTAAACAAAAAAATGAAGGTCCACCTGTTTGTGGTCTATTTGAAAATGTGGGTGCACATATGATACCAACACCCATATGAACTTCTCTTTCGGCAGATTATCTATGAAGGGGATGGCAAGGCCTTTACTATAATTAACTTATAGCCCAGCCAGTCAATTCCCTTTACTTTAGATGTCAGAGGGGTTAGATTATCATGAACGTCTCGAAGATGGATAATTATGTTGCCTGCAGATCAGGAAATGACGTGTCTGGTCTTTTATAGGTATACCTCAATTACGGCTACGCTCCCTTATCTTGGTCGCCAAAGGTTCAAGGGGCAGAGCAAATAGTAAGGGATAAAAGGGGAACCCCTGCCAAATGACCCTGGCCACTGGGGAGGGGCTTGGAATATGCTGTCCAGTTTTGACTCCTGCCATGGGGTTAGAGGAAAGCTGTAGGATCCAGCCTGAAAGTTGCAGGCTGAATCCAAAGCACTGAAGGACCCAATACATATAATCCCAGTTTAGCATTTCAGAGGACTATTCCAGGTCAAGTGACCAAAATGCAGATTGGGGCCACCTCCGAAGGCACCTCCTCCATGATCGAGTAGAGACGTCTAATGTTAAGGGAGGTACTACAGCATGGGATGAAACCGTTCTGGTCTGAGTGAACCAGGTCTAGCAGGAGGGGCAGAATGCGCTCGGCTATTGTTTTCTATCGATTTTTAAGTCTGTTGTGAAGAGGGAAACCGGGTTGTATGACAGAGGCACACATGGCTGAACCACGCATGCCGCTACACAGTCCTAACCACAAATGCGTCTTAATTACAGATGCCGTTACCGTTCATGGTAAGATCATGATTGGTAAGGGGATATGCATGGTAAAGATTACCTCTACCCCGACCCCCACTACCCGCCCTAAGCCCTAAAATCCTATCCCCCTACCGCGGCTCCCCCGCCTTGAGGCCTAAAACCTGTCCTGCCCTTAAAACTACCCGTTTCCTCCCCCCACCCGAGGCCCAATACCCTGCCCCCTACCAAAAACTACCACGACCCCAACCCCCCGTCCTTTGCCCTAAAACGTACCCCTGTGCTGTCCTTAAAACTGCTCCTACCCCTTCCACTGCCCTGAGGCCTCAAACCCTGCCCCAATAATTAAACTACCCTGACTCCCCCTGCCCTAAGCCCTAAAAGCGACACTCACCCCTAAAAACTCCCCCCAAACCCCGCCCCAGCAACTACCCCGACTCCCTCTCCCTGGCTTAGGCCCTAAAACCCTGCCCCTTCCCAAAAAACTATTCCTACCCCACCGCCCTAAAACCAACTTCCACCTCTAAAAACGCCCCCAAACCCCGGCCCAGCCCTTAAAGTACCCCGACCTGACCCCCTTCCCCTGCGCCATATAACTCTGCCCCCTTCCAAAAACTACCCTGACCCCCACCCCTAAAATCTACCCCTCCAAAACCAGGCCCCAGCCCCACTTACCTGTCTGCGTCAGGAGCTTACTGGTCCGACGCTTCTTTTTCTTCCCGCCCATCTGAACACTAGACCGCTATCTGCCTTAACCATGCAGATGCGTGGTTAAGGCCGATGCGTGGTTAAGGCCGATGCGTGGTTAAGGCAGGTGCGTGGTTAAGGCAGGTGCGTGGTTCAGGCAGGTGCGCAGTTCAGGCAGGTGCGCGGTTCAGGCAGGTGCGCGGTTCAGGCAGGTGCGCGGTTCAGGCAGGTGCGCGGTTCAGGCAGGTGCGCGGTTCAGGCACGCGTGGTTCAGCCTGCATTGCAAAGGCTGTTTCCCAGGAAATCGTCTTGTATGATGAGAGGTGAGCGGGATACTGACCAGGTTTCAGTGTCCAACCAGTACTTCACCCATGGAGTGTGAAAGAGTCCCCAGATCCTTGGCCTTGATAGTGATCTGTCCCGGGGTATTTCGAATGTCAATGTGGACAGTACTGGAAAGGGGTTCTTTCCATCATGTAGTCTGCATTCTTGATGGTAGACAAGGAGTAGAAGGCCCCGGGAAAAGAAGAGCGAGAGCCAGTAGGGGTGCGATGGAAGGAACTCGGTCGACGAGATCAATGGAGGTCACCGTGGTCGAAGCAGAAGGAAGATTGTTCACGCAAGTCGGGGTGGAAGAATCGAGAGGTACCAATGATGGGACAGCACAAGGCGTTGACCCAGTGCTCACAGGATAAACATCCAAATCAGTTGGCGGAAAGAAACAATCTAACAATGGAGCCGATATTCATGTGCATTACCAATAATAGGTAGAGTCACCATACCTTGTGACTCGAAAACATCTTCGGAGTAAAACAAGTTGCACAGTTTCAAGCCCAACACCAGATGGCAGGAGGATGTGCAGCATGTGTATCTACAGCTACACATGTCACAAACAAATTACTCTAGGGACATATTGCAGCCACAGAATGCACTAGCATTTCTAGTTTTCTTCTTGAGTCATAATTGAAACCACCTGGGTGCTACAGACGTGGCCTCAAATTGGTGGATGTTGCCCACCTCCTAGTGGATTCTGGCTCATTTATCACCCAAGGAGGGTGATACCTGAGCCGGAATGTTCACAACTGGACCACAAGCGGAATTATCATCGGAAGTACCCCCTTGGCATGGGCTTACACTCCCCCACAGTGGGCTCAACAATTTCCCCATAGTAAAAAGGTACCCTACTTATGTGGGTGGGCCTAATGGACCCAACAGGCGTGGTCCAAAACTGTAATTATTTGAAGATTACATTGACACTACTTTGACTTCACATGGTCGCTGTTGTGACCCACACAAGTGGGGTACTGGTTTTATTGATAGATTGGGGGGAATGCCTGATGGCTGGACTTTTGTCGATCTACAGAGATTCTGGAACTTTGCCTCAAAGAAAGGCGAGAAATGCTTGTGCTTTTTGTGAACGTTTCATGCTTGCACGCCATTTTGGATAGGAAAAATAGTGGGTAGCATCCTGTACTCCTTCCACTATTTAGTTTTTAAAATGTATGGGGTCACCCTGGGTGCCAATAGACCTTTTGAAAAAATACCACAGCTACCCATCCCAACAATCAATGTAATTTAAAATAAGAAGCTAGACATGTTAATGCAGTGTTTGTGGATCTTACCTATCCCAAGCAACTGGTAAACCCAGACAAGTGGGGTACACCTTTTTTGGGAGAAGTGTGGGAATGCAGATTGGTAAAACATTTCTCATTCTATATTTTTGTTTGCCAAATGTAAGTCAGTGTGCACAAAAAAACCAGTTTGAAAACAAGCCCCCAGAGTAAGGTGATCTAAAATTTGAAGCGGTACAAAATATCCCATATCCCTAAATAGAGATTTTTGGGTACATTTAAAAGTTGCATTGCTTTCCTTCATACCTATTTATTCATTATAAATGTTTTCCTTATTAAGTGAAGTATGTGTCGATTCTCAAATTAAATTCATTGTAAGCACTGCTTTGTTAACAGCACTGGGTATCATATGCTTTCTGGCACCTGACAAAAACTGTACATACCTTGAACTGGAAGAGTCAGATGGACATTACAGTACGTAGCTTTTGTAGATCAGCTTTCAATGAAAAACCTTACAAATTAAAACCTTGTAGCATAGTTTCCTTTTTGTCATACTTATTTTCACCATTTTTTTTATTTCAAATCTTGAATGGTAATCACAAATTACCTCTTGCACAATCTTGCCTAGTTTTCAGAAATTTATTGCTTTCTAGATTCAACCAGGCATGAGATTTACACCACTTACCACGCCCAAGTTAGAAGTACGTAGGTCCCTACTTCTCTTATCAAATTAGTAATTTCTCTATGATTGCCCATCAAATGTCTGCCTTGTGAAACTTTAGTAGTCACTAACTCACATCTCTTATGATGTCAATGCTAACTCACAGGTTTTCTTTTGAAGAAATAATTCCCACTCACTGATGGGAAAGTCTGGGTTTCCTGGCCAATCGTTCCTTGTGATATCAGAGTACACTCCAGGTTTGTATCTCATATCTATACCCGCTCTCTACTTTTTTTTATTTTATTTTTTATATAGTTGCAAGTTCCTAATTGTTTCTTATATCACTCTCTATTCCTTGGTTGTCTCTGGTTTGAGTTGTGCTTGACTGCTTTTCGCCTGTGGAGCCCATGATGTCCCTCAGGTCATCAATGTTCAATCCCTGCTAACCTTATTTGACCTCAGTGCCCAAATTTTGTCTCTTGTGGAGTCCGCCTTAACCCACTGCTGGTCTCCATTACGCCTCCTAGCTACTGGTACTTTGTAACACTACCAATGCTCACTTGAATAAAGAAAAAATATAATGGTTCTGAATGCTAAGAAAACCTAAGCATGACTGAGATAAAGAGCTACATCAGCCATGTTCAAGCGCTATTGGTACCTGCTAAGCTGTTGCGCCTCTTCAAAGGTTATGTTTGTGCTCAATGGCTTGTACGCAAAGCCCAAGACACGGAATCCATCCACTGTGTAGTGTCGTAGCATTCCAGAGAAGTCAGCGGGAACTGTAGGGGAAACAGATTAATCAGACAAGCACAGCACTGCCTGCATCTGTTTCATATTCAAGCCTGTGGCATTCATGCAAATTACATCTAGTTCATACAGTGACATCTACAGACATTATTTTTCGGGGGCAGGGGTGAAGTGGCACACAAGGTGCAACAGGTAAAACTGTACACATCTATTTAGGAGTATAAAGATATGCATACATATAAAACATCTTGCATTTATTGAACTAAACTTACAGTTAGCGTTCACTTGAAGTTCATGGCTGAGAATACATGTTTACCTCATCAAGTACAGCAAACAAAAGTTTAATGGTGGGCAGGTCACTTTGGTAACTGTTTTAAGATCCGAATGCCACACCTACAAATGCTCCACCACTGCACTTTTCAGAGACAATGTAAAAGCAGGTAGGGCATTAAAGGACACCTTGTGAAGCAATAATAAAAGCCTTTGCTGTAGAATATAGAGACTTAATTTACCAACATCCATGGTAATGGTGCAGGAAGTGAACCAGAAGGATTATAGCTGGGACACAGGAATACCCCTGACTGCCTCTGGCAACGCCATGAGTCTCTAAGCATTACCTGTCTCACTGCTGCAGAGGCTGGCCACCAATTCAGGAGCTCCCTTCATGTAGACATCAGTGCCACCAGCGCAACGGACGACAACGCTCATCCGCTGCAAGGCAGAGGAGAATGGGAAGCGACGTAGGACCCCAATCTGGATTGTACGCTCCTGAGGTCGGGAGGTAAGTAAAGAAAATGATAATAATGAGATCAACGCTTTCATGGGGTTGGACGATATAGAGAAGCAGCTATACGACACCTGATTGTCACTGGCCAGTATAAGAATCACAAGCCGAACAGTGGTCGCTGCCACACTGTCTGCTATGAAATGGTTTCATTTGTATGGTGCAGTTAGAGTTAGTTATGTCTGTGTAAACTACGCAACTTATTCCTACTCAATCCTACCACCTTTGAGACGTACCGGATTGTTTGGAAATCTTATTCACTGTCAGTCAGTCCATGCCTGATGGTGACAGGAGAGATAAGGGAGGTATCTGGAAAGAGGAAATCATAGGAAAGAGGCACTGAGCAAGTGGGTCGACCAGGAGAATGATAATGCATTGCGTGAAGTCAACGTTAATCATCAGGCTGATGGGTTTGGAAGGAGAAAGGAGAGACAAGAATGCAACAGAACGGGTAGTGAGGGAGCAGGAGGCTGAAACATGTAGAAATTGTGAATGGATGATCATGCAAGGATAAGGGAGATACTGGAGCATGCCAGAGAGCTCAGGTTACACAGGGGAATTCTTGTTCCACCACTGTTTGCAGTCATGCCTTGTATGTTGCGTCTTCAATTGAAACAGTAATCTACCAACATACACCTGAAGAGGAAGGTAGAACTAGGGGGTACTAACAACATCTTTCCTCATTTCCACGCTTTCTTTGAGGAAGACGCATCATGGTGCCAGCCCACTGGTCTAGCCTAAGATGGCTTGGTGTAATATTTAAGAGCCCAAGACTTCACACTAGTTTATGGCTCCAACAAAGAGCCTGTGCTAAAGGTCCAATGGGCATTTGGGAGACTGAACAAATACATACTGTGTGGGAGACTGTTTAGGACGTGTTCCATGGCATGTTCACTCCAGGATTTCTGGGGCAAAAGGAAAATGTTACCTACCATGTAACCATATGTTTGTATCCTGGACGTTTGTAACTTGTTTTTCTTTAAATAAGTTTTGAGTCACAATACCTGTTGTGACTCTTGCCTGAGTCAACTATGCACCACAACAAAGACTTCAACTCAGATTATTTTCCACTCAGCAGATGAGAAGTGTAAGTGGACGAAGACCAGTGTATTGTGAGTTATAATTTGAACAGAAGCAGCAAAATATCTGTGATCATGTCAGAATCCACTGATGCCCCAAGTGCTTCACCCCTATCGTAGGGGCCTCTAGAAAGAGGTACTTGTAGTGGGATGTAACATTGGAGGCTGATGGTGGGCTTGAGCAAGTGTTTGTGGGAACCATGGTGCAGTCTAAGACAGTCTGGATCAGACAATGGAAGTCTGGTCAGGGTCTGGTCTATATTTCGAAGGCGCTCTGGTGGCCATCTTGAATCCTATGTCAGTCTGGGCGTGGTCCCTCTATCAACAGGGACATGCCCAGCCAAATAGTGCTTCTCAGCGCGGTTAGCTGAAGGAGAAGCAGCAGCATCTAGAGGCTCCCGAGCAGAAGCTTGACTAGGAAAAAGATTGGTGTTAGAAAAAAGATAGAGACAAGTAAGTGTACCATTAGTTTGGAGGACGGGGAGCCTCCCTATTTGAGGAAGACTTAAGAAACTTTGAGGGCTCACATTGGGTAAAATCACGGGTACGGAGGGGCTCGTTGGCCACAAGACTTGAGCTGATTTGCTTTGGGTGCTCATTAATCTGGAATATTCATGTTTAATTTCAGTGTGGTCTTCGGTACGTGCTTTGAGTTAAGTACAGAAAATAGTCTTCAAATTTTGAACAAAATCTACAGAAGTGCCTTCAAGTCTTCAGGGCTCAAAAGCCAAAGAACTTAAGACCAAAGTTTGGAACACTGTCAAGCCGTAACAGTGCATGACTTTCCCCACAAGAGGATGAGATAGGAGATTAAGTGCAAGAATAAGTACTGAAGACCTAAGGAAGAATGTTGATGTTAATACCTGTCAATTTGTTTATTTCTGAAGATTGTTCCATAAAACATGCAAACAAAGACGTATGTAATTATTATAATTACATAAGTTGAAAAGGGAAACGTTTTTATCAATAAGATCAATCAGTTATTAAAATCATCATAAAACATTTATTAAAACTCCCTAGTCTAAAAACCTAACCAGCTTAGAACAAAGTACATCTTGTGCTTGGAAAGTGTAGGGGTCAGATATCGTGGCTGATATGCTTATTCTAATGTCACAGTCGTTTTAAAGATACACTGCTTGTCTTAGTTCCTGGGTTCCCGCAAGGCAAGGGCTTTCATGGCAAATCGCAGTTTTATCTAGTTTAAAATTGAGTTAAAAGGCCCACCAAGTTAAAATGTAAGACCATTCCCTTTCCTTATAATAGCGACTGAGAATAGATAGCTGCTTACTGCAAAAACTATGTAAGTGGACGTGTTGCTCCTCAAAATTCTTAGCGCCTCCAGATACCTTCATACACCAAGATATTTGCATAGTGGTCGTATCTACTTCCCTCTTGGTTTTTTATATGCTTGACAGAAGAACATTACATGGTGTACTGTTTCGTTCTGTAGCTTGGAACATAAGGTGCATGTAGATGTACTACCGATCCTCCCACTAGCAACCCACGAGGCCATAAACAATCCTAGTTCAAGTGTGTCATAGCGGAATTTTAAGTAAAGTGATTTTGCTATTGCTCAAGTGGTAGGTAGAGAAAGATCTAATAGCTGGGTGTATCCTTGATGGAGAAAAATTGTTGTGTCAGCCTGCCATGAGTAGAGGAGCTGTGGAGGTTTGCCTGGATGAACTCCCAGTAGCAGGCTTTCACTTGTAGTTAGGATGTGGCTACCAGTGAAACAGGGTCTGTATAGAAGTGGCCGAGGTCCAACTTGTCAAGCCAATAACGGATATATTTAAACCAAGGGAATGTAAGACGGATATCTATGGTCAACCGTTCCTTTACTGCCTTCCAATATGGGTTCAGCTCCTCGGTCGTCCATAGTCTTACCCAATATAATAAGGGTCTAAGTCTAGCTAGGTCTCCCACTCTTTTTAAAGCAACGTCTAAAAACATAGGGATTAGGGGAGTGCTAGAAGAGAGGTGGAGGAGCGAACGTACAAACTTGTTTTCACTAGTTGTAAGAAGATCTGACTTCACATGGCCCCATAGAGAGCAGCAGATTGAGCCTTTAACTTATACAGTTCTATAGCGGGGAGCCTGCCCTTGAGGTTGTCGCCTGATATCTCATATAAATCACTGAAGCTTGGTGCTGGATCACTGCCCTGTGCTTTTCAATATGGGGTAGCCATGATAGCTTGCTATTGAGCATTATTCCAGGTATTCAAATCTATGCATCCGTTCCAAGGTTTCATTTTCCAGGGTTAAGGGTTGCTTGAATACCTTATGAGGTCGAACTGCCATGAACTTTGATTTGGAAATATTTATCTCAATGCCCTTAGCTAAGCAATAGGCATTGAAGTTGGCCAGGAACAATTGGAGGCCCATGGGAGTCTGGGATATTAGGAGGGTATCGTCTCCAAAGATTAGTACGGGAAACCCCACCCCATCTAGCTTTGGCGCATCTGTATTCCCCTTTGATAGTGCACCTACCACATCGTTGACATAAAGGGAGACTAGGCTAGGACACACCCCATCCTCACACCTCCACAGATTGAAATCTTGTCAGATAATTGTCTATGCTTCCCAGCGAACTTGGACACAGTTGTTCTGATGGAGATTTGCTATTTGCCCAACTACTGTCTCGAGTATTCCCAGGTCCTTTAAGGATGCCCACAAAAGCCCGGTAGGAACAAGATCTAAGGCTGCTCTGAGATCAACAAATACAATGTAAATATGTCCTTCTCTAAGTTTGGTGTATTTCCAGAGGATAAGCAACAGCCTTAAGACTTGATCAATGGCATTGACTTTCGGTCTAAACCCTGCTTGGTATGGGATCATAATTTCACTCCTCTGGATTCACTCATTAAGCTTATCGAGCAATTGCCTGACATACACCTTCTGGGCAGTATCCAGGTGGCTAATAGGCCTATAGTTCGTGGAAAGCCCCTTATCCCCCTTTTTAAAGAAGGGAATAATTTCTACTCCTTTCCATGTGTCGGGTATAGGGACTTCCTCCATTATAGCATTAGTCAAACAGTTTAAGTATGGGGCCCATATAGACAGATCATGGTGGTATAGATCGCCTAGGATTTTATCTGGACCTGGAGCTCTGCCCTGTTTGATTAAGGCTATTGCGCTTCTAATGTCCTCGATGGAGAAGTAGGGTTCAGTGGGATGTCCTGTGGAGGGACATAAAGATAAGGTGGTATGTCAATAGGTGGAGATTCATACAGACGGGTGAAGTATTCTACCCATATGTTAGGGTTCAGATGACAATCTATCTGAGGGCTTGAGAACCTGCTCCCATTAGTAATTATTTTCCAAAAAAGTGCATTGTCCCCCATTTTGGCAGCCATCACTAAATCAGCCCAGGATGCATCCTCCCAGGCTCTCTTCTTATACGTTCGGACCTCCAGTAGGTTTTTGTTTTTTAATACAGTTATCAATGCTTTTTTTTGCGTCATGGCATCCTTTTGTGTACCACAGATTACTTTCCTCACTATGGAACCTGACCGGGGTTTTTGTTGGGAGGGGTTTAGTCAAGATCTTTTTCAGGGATATCGCCAGGGTAGCGTGTACGGCTGTTATTGTATTTTTGGCAGGAATTAATGTAGTTAGAGCAGATAAGGCCTTGACAAAGGCTTCATAGACTTTAACAAGGGTATCTTCATTTGCTATCACTGTTGCCCATTTAATGGACCTACGGTTATTTGCCATTAGTGGAATTATGGATTCTGGTACTGAGGGACTGGGGGGTTTGAGAAAATGGCAGAAGAGTTTACCATGAAGAGAGTAGTGGTCACTCTCCTCTCTATGATCAATGCGAAAGTCTATCAAACTATCCCGCATTGTAACTTTAATTAGGATGTAGCCTAGTTTTGATAAGTATCGACCTTTCCTAAAAGTGGGGTCTCCCTGTTTGTCAGAGGGAGACCTTCCATTACATGCTCTCAGCCCATTTATTACTGTAAATTGCACTATTTGCATTGCTGCCACAGTGCACAGAACACATTTCTTGGTATTAAGGGTAGGTATGCCCCATCTCTAGTCTTCCTCATCGAGGAGCATGTCGTACCCATACACTGGTTCAAAGTTTATGTTAAGGTCTCTTCCTAGGACTACCTGGTGCTTAGGATCAATTGAGGAAACAGAGTGTTGTAGGATAGCCAAGGTAGGTGAGAATATTTATTTTATTTTGGTATTTGATCAATAAAAACCATTACACAATCGTACATTCCTTAAATTCATAATAGATTAATATAGGCATAAGTACCTATCAAATCTTTAAAAAGTCCAGTAAACTTGAATTTTAAAAGTTTGCGTACGTACAGTTCTTATGAGACCATGGCTCAGTTAATTGTTCTTTAAAATTCGCTACTAGGTGAGTGGCCATTTTCCTTTGTTCTTAATATAGTCCCGTTATTTAAAGTGCAAGAGCTTTGTGCGGATTGGCCATTGCCTAATATTGTCCCAATTTGGTTAAGATGTATTTACTTCCAATAATAAAATCTTACAATTTGATATTAAAATATGACTAATTGTGTAAAACGAATTGGAGTCATACTTTAAAATATGAAGTGCTATTATACTGAGATACATTTCAATTAATTCATCTGCCTTCTTGTTGTCCCGGAGTTTATGGTGTGATGGCTTAGTTCTTGTTTTTCAATGCTCCTTTCGATACTTGGTTTCTATTAATTAATCTTTAGATCTATTACCCAGAGTAATAACTGTTCTTCCTTTGTGTGTAACGTAGACCCTGGGTTAAAGTGCTGATGCTTTGTGCAAATTGATCATTTTACTTTATTCATGAAGTAATCTACTGGTTTTGTTTGCAATTATGCTTCTTTGTTAAGGTGCAGGTGTCTTATATTGGTTATTCTATTGCTTTGATGTTTACTTTTGCAAATTTTACTCCCCGACATATAAGCGGTATGGAGGAGCCACCCAGCCAAAAGGTTACCGCGTGCCTGCAAGTTCGTATTTCTAGCTCTCTAAAAATTCCTTTCAGCATTTGTTTCCTTTCTTTCAGGTGCCTCGGGCAAACGCAGAAAAGGTGTGCAAGAGTTTCTTCCTTATATTTGCATAGGCGACATTCTTGATTCAGTGTCTGCTCCTTCTAGGATGGCCTGAGATCTTTTGTTTCCCATTTTCCAAAGCGGTAGTGCATAAACTAGTGTTTTATTTTTAGTGAGAAGTGTGCTGTAAGATATTTCTGGGGCCGTAGTTTTTTATAGGAATTAATCACTGTCCATGCATGTCTTCTGGGTGCAAGGCTGGTTTTGTCGGTTAAGTATGAGAGATGCTTATTTGTGGCTTTTATTACCTTATAAAAGGCCTGTTTCCCAATACTTGCACTTCAGGCTTCTTGTATTCCCAATTCCTCGATAGCCTGTTTTAGATGTAGCCCCCGGGAATCTTTTTTATTTTTCTGTATTTGATCCTCTATTTTATGCCAGCACATTTAGTTGATCGACCCTCTTTCCGACGTGCGTAGTCTCCAACATAGTTTTATAAAGGACCCTTTGCTTTGGTATTTTTGGTTCAGCAGACCAAACTTTAAGCGCACCTGTGCTGGGGATGCTGTTTTCGTAATGCAGAACACAGATTTGTAAAGTTTTGTTTAGATTTTATTTAAGATGTCTTCTTCGCGTCCCTTTAGCATGTTGGCATTAACTGAGCACTCATCACTGTTAAAAGATGTCTAAGTGAAGGACAGCTCAATTTCGTTCTTAGAGTTCTGAAGCTGTAGTTCAAGGATTGGGCTTTCGCCTGCATTGCTTCTATGTGTTATTTGCCTTTCATTTGATGTTCCACATTGAATCCTAAATATTTATAGGACTTAACTTCCTCGATTGTGTTCCCTTCCAAGAACCAAGAATGCTTCTTATTTGTCGAGTCTACCAGCCGAACCACTTTGGTTTTCTTCAAGTTTAACTCTAACCCATGGATATCCATGTAAGTTTTTAAGGCATCCATGCTGCGCTGTAGTCCAATTGGAGTTTGGCTTACTTAAGACGATATCGTCTGGGTACTGTAGATATTCTATTTCTTCTTGAGCCAGTATAGGCGGATGAGAGTTGATGTTCCGTACGGCTTGTGCAAGATCTGCTAGATATATGTTAAACAGGCATGGAGCTAGTACACACCCCTGCTTTAATGCTTTTTTTGTGTAAACTTTATTCGTTACACTCTTGCTGTCTCCGATTTTGACCTGGGCCCAGATTCCTGTATAGAACTCTTTGATTGCCTTCAATAGGCTATTAGCTGCGCCTCATGCAGCCATTTGTTTCCACAAGTCCTCCCGCGGTACTCGATCAAAGGCAGACTTAAGATCTACGAAGCAGGCGAAGAGCTGCGTTTTCCTTGTTTTGGCCTTTTCTGCTAGTAGTGTCAGGGCTGTTAGATTTGTTAAAGTCCCCATACCAGCCCTAAACCTTGTTTGTAGTCGGGGTAAAATGTTGTTGTCTTCTAGCCGGGATTTGAGATGCTGAAGTAGACTGGTTGCATAAAGCTTCGCCTCCACGTCAATTAATGATATAAGTCTATAACTTGTTGGTATTGCAGGGTTTCCGCTTTTAAATATAGTCTGGAAAATGCTATGTTCCCAGGAATCCGGGACGGAGTTCGTGGGGTATAATTCGTTGAATAGAGGTGTAAAATACTCTGCCCAATAAGGAGGATTTCCTTTAAAAAGGGCGTTGGGTAGACAGTTCGGCCCAGCTGCTCCCTCTAATTTTAAATTATTTGTTTTTTTCAAGTTGTTCGATATCCACGATCAGTGAGTGATTCTTGTAGTTGTCAGTTATATTCATTTTGTCACTTTTGTCATTTGTAAATGTTTTCGAACTTAGTGATACTTGGCATGTACTCCTTTTGCAGTCTCCCTCCATGTGGTCCTGCGTTTCTTTAGACGCTGTTTCAGCGTACATTTCATGCACATGTTTTTCCCACATGGATGCAGTTATACCAGAGTTTTGATGTTGTGAGTGCCCTAGAGATTGGCCGTTTATCAATTGCCAGAGTTTTTTACTATTCTGTTGTCGACTTGCCAAGAGCATACTGTTCCACAGATCCTCTTGATATCTTGTTTTTTGCCTTCCAACAGTTTTTCTTGTACTGGATTCTCAGTGCTTGGGGTCTGTTTTTATCACTTCTTTTTCCTTGTTTTGTCCGTTTAATTAATATTCTGCTTTCTTGCAGAATTTGCATTTTTTCTTTACGTAGCTCCCTGCTGTACCAAGATTGCTTTCTGGTTCCCCCGTATTGTTTTCTGGTAGAGTTGGTCCAACGTGTCTGGTTTTTTGTTGTAAATTTTTCTAGTAGCACGTTTTTTTAATCGTTCCCATGCTGTTTGTAGGTCCCCTTCTTTTATTTGTTCATTTCCCCCCTTATTATGTTTGTTTTTTATTGTGTCCAATGAACCAGCGTGTAGATATACTTCCCTCAGCAGGTTTTCAATCCCCGATCCCCTCTATTTCAGGCTTTTTAGATTGTATGTTACGGGGTAGAGAGTAGGTCGTTTTTTGTTTGATTCAGCTCTAACTTGTGTTTTATTCCAATGATCTGTAGAAAGTGATCACTCTCCATACGGGGACTAATTTGGAAGTGACATACCTGTTGCAATGCGGATTCACTTACTAGCGTGTGATCTATTGTAGAGCACTTATTCCCACTTAGATATGTAATGGCGGCCGGTGTGTCGTCTTTTGAATTCCCGTTCACGAGCCTTAATCCAAGCTTTTCTAACTTGCTTCTGTGGACATTCCCTTTTTGGCACTCATTCTTCATCTTCATGTTTTTACTTAAGTTTATGTTAAAACCACCTGAAATTATAAAAGTTGCCTGTTTGTGTTGTCTTTGAATTGTTTGAGTATTTTGTTTAAGATTTTCATGTGCTCCTCTTTTAAATCTTTCCTGGGGTGGATGTAGACGTTTATTAATATTATCGCTGGCTGTTCCCTGCTCTTGTTCTCTCTTACTATTCTTAACGCCTGCACCCAGTTTATCCCAATTTCTAGCTGTTCTGCTTGCCATTTGTGCCTTGTCGAACAGAAGAGTGCAAGTCCACCTTTGAGATGTTGAAATTTTTACGCATCAGGATTATGTCACGCTTTTGAAGAAATTCTGTGGCTTCTTGATCCTGTAGGAGATTCTCAAGCCCATGAACGTTCCAGGAACAGATGTTTAGCCAGTCTTGTTCCATTATTGGTCTAATAATCCTTTTGTCAGGGCTGAATTATTGCTTGACTGATGTGCACCCAAGGTCCTTCCAGGTTTGTTGCCCTGATTGTATTATAATTTTCCTCGTATTCCTGCTTCGCCTGTTCATTGCCGGAGTACTTAGTGATCCTTAAGTTTTCATAGGTGCCCCAAATTGGGCCTGCTCCCGCCGCTCCCCTCAGGATTGAAAATCCTCTTTCATTTTCGGACAGTAATGGTCCTGGATAGCAGGGGGGTTCGATTAATTGTAGCTCTATCTCCCATGCCCTGAAGATACTATGGTTATTCATAATTTGCTTTATTATATCCTTTGAGACCTAGTTTGTCAATGTCGCCTCTCTGTTGTTTCTGAGAGGATGAGGCACGAATTCCACCGATCTGCAGATTTAATGTAAGCAAGGTCTCTTTTTCCTTTATTAGTTTTAATAATACTGTGCCTCTATTCAAATTGTCGAATGGACCTCGTGACTCGTAGTTTGTTATTAGTAGCAGCTTGTTTTCGTTTGGTTCCCTTTTTGTTTTTTTGCCGCTCCAGGTTACTATTCCATGGTGATTTCTTTATTGTATTCAATGGGGAATTGTGATCTTGCTGTGCTTTACGTTCTTCCCCCTGGCCGCCTTTTGCCCATTTTTGATTTGTCTCTTTAGTCTTCGTTTGTTGATTGTACGAGTCTTTGATTCGGCTCTGCACTTTGCTTTTCCTTACTCTCTGTGGAGTTTTGTTTATCCTTGTGTGTTGTTACTCTCCTTTTTCTTTCATTTCTTCCAAACTTTGCTGGTTTGTGACCTTGAATTTTTTCTCTTTTATTTGCTGCAATGCCTGACCTCCAGACAGATGACCCACTGTTTTAATTGCTGGGCCCGGGTCCAATTCTTCCTTATGTGTCCCCTTTTTGCAAGTTGTTTGTTGTTCATTCTTTGCGAAGGGTCGAGACTCGCACCTGGGTTCCTGAGATGTTTCCAAGGTGTCTTGTTCCACCTTTTTTTAATGTCTCCACCGCCGATGTCTATTTGTTTGTATGTTGGTTGAATAATTGCCATATTTTTTGTTGTGACAATTTTCCCTTCTTTGTTGCTTTTCTTTGTCTTTTTTTATCCCTTTTTGTAGTATTTTTTTCTTGTTCCTCTACTCCTGTCTCTCCGCTCTCCTTACTTAGCTGATTAATATTAGGCGTCATTTGGAGATCGAACGATTTTTCATTTGTATCTTTTGCTGATTCTCTTCCGGATATTTGTCTTGGAGGTATGCACTCTTCAACTCTATGTGGATTTCTTAGAAGCGGTTGTCTTTCGTTTATCCTTATAGATTTTTCTGTTTCATGTTCTTGAACTCTTTGTCTCGTGTGTGCTCTTGCTGCTGGGGCCCTTATTTCAGTCAATATATTAGCTAGGAGTGAGATCAAGCTTTCGGGCGTATCTCCCAGGGTTTCACAGTGGCATGTTACTTGCTGTATATAGTTGTGTTTTTGGGCTCTCTCAATCAGGTCGATTAATACCTGTAATTGTTTGTCGATGCCCACTATGTGTACTGCCAGGATGTTTAACAATTCCACCTGAAGATCATGTTTATCTGCTTGGTGGAATATGGCTGTCGACATTGTGTCCATGCTTGTCAAAAGAGCCCCCCAAGTGTTGGCCTGGTTTTTCTCTGCCCGATTCTGGTTATCTTTGTTCTCTATAGGGGAGACTCTGCTTATGCCTGCGGCCTACTGTTCCTTTTGCTCGCTGTTCCTGAGCAATGATGATGGTGGTATTGATGATATGTTTTCAAAAGTGAATCGCTTTTTTGCCTGTGGGCCTCCACTACCTGTCACGAGGAGGCTTAGTCTGATTGAAGATTTGGCCTTCTGTCTCCTCACACCCCGTGGGAATTTAATATTGGTAAGTCAGTCCTTGATTATATTCGTAACGAAGTTTCAACTAGTTCAATGAGGGGTTGTTCCTGTGTCTCTGGTGTTCCTGTTCAGGTCGGGTGATCTTCTGTTATATGTTTTGGACTTGAACTGTCCCAGCATTTTGGATGTGAAGACGAGGATAGCTCTTGACTTGCTGAGCTATGGATCTCTGCTGGAACAGTTATTGTGTTTGTTGGTGTTGCTCCTTGTGTGTCGAGTCCCACGGATGCTTCCTCCTGCTTATGTTCTTTTGACCGGGGGGGGGCTTACTTCCTATGTCCAACCGACTGACTACTTTCAGCTCTGAAGAATGTTCAACCGTCAGGGGATTTAGCGTGGGTGTTAGCACTGCTGCGTGCTTTGATATTAGAAAATCTGTCATCTTATACCCCTCCTTTTTTATTTCTATTTCGGTTGTCAATCTCCTTTTTGTTGCTGTTGTTCGCGGCGGTGATTGTTTTGGCTTTCCATCGCATTGGAACTTCTCTGATTCTAACGTGGAGTCAGATTAAAAGACTCTTGGCGAGCTCTCTTAGTTTGTCTCTTTTTACCCTGGGTTATATCCCCTCTGTTTCGACCAGAACGCATGGTGGCTTTTGTTTTTTCTTTATTCTTTTTTAGGTCGAGCCTAGGCAGCGCGCATGCGCTGTCTGCAAGACCTGAAGTATTCCATAAAGGACTTTGCTCCCGCCTGCTGCCTCTTTGCTCCCGCCTGCTGCCTCCCCATTGGTTTGGTGCAGTGTCACTCTACGTTGCTGCTTTCTAAATGGTTGATGCAGCCATATGTCACTTCAGTTTTTTCCGGAAGCAGCACCGCCCAACTACAGTTTTCCTACGGGTTTCATGGTTCATGGGTTGTTGAGGAGAACTCTTTTTTACAATTGTTGCAGCCCAGGATGATGAGCTGTAGCTTGTAATATGGCCGCCGCACAGGTTTTTTGTTCTGCACGGCTAATTATGATGCTTTGATGTATATAGCGCGAGCACAGCACCCGCTTTCATTTAAGTTTAATAGCGCTCGCTTTCACATTCGTTTAGTAGCACATGCACGCTTTCATGTCAGTTTAGTGCTTGTTTAACAAGCTTCCCATTGTGCGCTTTCCTGTAATGGCTGACGTGCCACTTTGCTTTTTAACAAGCGTCCCGTTGTGCGCTTTCCTGTAAAGGTGGCTGCGCAACTTTGTTTGCACGCGGGTCCTTTATCTTACTTTTTCTTTTTTAACAAGCGCCCCGCTGTGCGCTTTCACGTAATGGCGTCCGCACAACTTTGTTTACACGCGGGTCGTCAAAACATAAGTGCGTGGCCGCTATTAAAATGCTGGACCCAGGCACAATTCCACCGTCTGGTTTCTGGGTTCCAGGATCACGGCGGATCACCTTTCCAGGATCTCAGAGATGGTTAGGGGGTCTTGCAGGGAGAATCGGGGTGAGGAGTCAGCCTTTAGTGGCTAGAATGCAGGCATCAGTACCCGTGCTGCTCATGAGGAAAAAGCATGGGGAACTCTGCTTCAGATTTCTCTGAGGATGTTTTCCAGTTAAACTTAAATCATTGTAATAAAAAACAGCTGCACACTGGCTTCCCCGTGAGTTTCTGTGCGCAGCAGCTTGTCGGTGTCTGACCAGCTCTCTGATCTGTGACCGGCTTCACTTACACCATGTGGACTCCTGAACTTCTGTTGCTGCTCTTACTCGTGGCTATCTTCACAGGTTAGTGAGTTAATTACTGTGAGCCAATAGGATTTGGGCTCAGAAAATAATTTGTCATATGATTATTGTAGGTTGTGATTCAATTCACCTTTTGGAAATTAGGTATAGGACCATTGTTTTTCGTATCACATTAAACCCAGGTCCAGGACCACTGGGTCACCCCATTTTCATAATGATGTCCTCAAAGGTTAAAGCTTGCATGTACGTATGCATGTGGTATTTTTATAGCACAAACCTAGCCAAAAAGTAGTGGAGCGTAGTACATGGTCAAAGACAAACAAAGTCGACAAGTGATAGGAGAGATAGCTGGTTTATGCACTGTTAATACATTGTGATGTACAGTTATTTGAAGGGGTGCGTATTCATCCCTTCCCTAAATTGGACCAGCATTGAGGCCGTCTTGATAAATACAGGGATGTTGTTTCAGATCCTGGTAGCATTGATGGAAAAGTCCTTCTGTTTACTAAACTTTTTTGCATTTCTTAGTCTACAGTTTTATGGTGTGCTGGTTGTGGGTGTGCTGAGAGCCACCAGAGATGGTGAGCTTGTCTGCAAGATAGGTAGGAGTGCTGGCCGTGATGGCTTTGTAAATAACGTAGCTGGTTTTGAAGATGGTGCAGGCAGGCAAGGACAGCCAAAGGAGTTCCATCAGGATAGGGGTGATGTGTTCCTATTTCTTCAGATCCTGGATCAGATGTACTGCGGCATGTATGATGCTCTTAAGGGGTGCCAGTGTGAAATCTTGAAGGCCATGGAGCAGGTCATTACCTGCATTCAGATGCAAGTCTACGAGGGATTGAACAGCAGTTCTCATAGGATTGAGCATGGGGTATGCAATGAACATCCAGGTCTAGATTATATGCATTTTGAGGCGTTGGATGTCTGAAGCAGAGGAGACTTTCATGTGGAGTTGCTTATCATTTGCATATTGGCGAACCATGATGCTATTATCTGTGAGTAGATCACCAAGCGGCTTCATGTAGAGGCTGAAGATGAAAGGAGACCGAATTAAACCCTCGGGGACTCCACAGGTGAAAGGGATCTTTTAGGACCTGGAGGCTGCCAATGTGAACAAAAACTGGTGTTGGTGGGAAAGGCAGGAGGAGAACCAATAAAAGACTTTGTAGGTGAATCCCATTTGAGACTTCAAGGTTCATACGAGGGTGGGATGGTTACAGTTCAAAGGCAGCTGAGAGGTCCAGCAATATCACAAGGCAGGGGTCATCTTCATCCGCATTCAGGAGGGCATTGTCTACAGTGTGTAATGTACCACTCTTCATGTATCATGTTCGATCGCTACTGTGTGCAGCGTGATCTAAAAGAGAATGGTAATCGTGCAAGAGATGGCTAGAATTGTGATCCTGCAGTTAAACGTAGACTGCTTTTACAATGATCTTGTCAATTAAGTTTAAGAGAGTGATGGGCTGGTAGTTATTGAAGGCATCAGGCTTTAATCTTTATGTGTGGGATGATCTGCCTGTCTTTAGAGTTTCTGGGAAGAAGCCTTGAGTGAGGGAGGCAATTTAAATGGTGAGTAGGGGTGAAAGAATATCCCCAGACAGCACTATGATGAGGGACGAGAGTAAGATATTATCCTTCATAAGAAGTGGCTCTGGGGGAGTTGAGAAGGTTGGTAAGATCTGCAAGAGAGAAGCCTTTGAAGGATGACCGTTGCGGGATTCTATGGGAAGGGGTAGGTGCAAGAGATGGAGCAGGCTTAGAATGTCAATGGGCTGTTGGATCTTCCATTTTTTTTTTTAACTGAATAAGAGGTTCATGGCATTGCACATTTGACTGGAGTGAGGAATAGCTGGGTTCAGCTGAGGGTTGATGCAGTGCTTGTTTGTCTTAAAAAGCATTCTGCTTCTGTGGGTGGCTTCATTGATGGAGTCGATATAGTGCTTTGGCTGATGTGAAGAGCTGTCTGCGTGCTGCGCAGAGTGACTTCAGTATCATGAGGTCTCGAGTTCTGTTTTCCTTCCATTTTCTTTTCTGTCCGCGGATGGATCACTTATTGTCAGCAAGATCTTTAGAGTACCCGCAAGTAAGTCTTCTCTTTTGGGTTGACCTCGGTTTGTTCGTAGGACGCTAAGCAGGGAGATAGGGATGTGGTCGGTCCAATTCAGGAGTGTGGGTGGTTTACATTGGATTGTTGAAAATGTTGAGAAGACTAAGTCAAGGATGTGGCCTTTGGCATGTGGTGCTGTGTGACATGCTATGCACACTGAGTGTGTTGATGATCAGGAGGGTGTGTCTTGGTTTTTTAGCTGGAGTTATCTGGTAGGGGGATGTCACCAAAGAGAGTGGGGTGGGGGAATGTAGGGTGGATGAAGAGACAAGGAGATATGGGAATTCATTAATGAAGCCCCTGTTCTGTAGATGAGATGGAAGGTAGCATCTCAGTTGCATAAAGTGGGAAATGGCATGTCAGCTCCTTGTGGTATTCTATGTGCATGCATATTCTGGCATTTTATTTAGATACAGGAGACAAGCTTGGAATGTTTGTATTCAGTTTGTTAACTGACAGGTGAGAAGGAGCTGTTCCTGATTGATGGGTCTACGAATTATTTTTTAATAAAACCGAGGATTGGAAATTGTAATCTGGATCTAAACTAACAAAATGTAGTCAACCTTTGAAAGTGATAAAGCTGATTAAAAATGGTGTTGAGTCTGATGATCACAGGATATGGAATCTTGAAAGAGTTGCAAAATTCTACCCTACTTCTGGATCTCGTATTCCTGCGAACAGGGATGTTCCCTGTAGGGACGCACAGGAAGACAGGAGGAAGAGACTTTGTGTTGGAAAGAGACCTGTATATTCACAGGATTATGTTCAAGTCATGTTGTAAATAGGGCCAATACGGGAATGTTGCTTCCCTACAATTTTGTACATATGTTTATGTAATAAAGAGGAGGTGTGTGGTATTCTATGTCCATGCATATTTTGGTATGTTATATAGAGACAAGTGCTGTAACTAGGGAGCTTGGAATGCTTGTATTCAGTTAGTGACTGGACATTTGAGAAGGTGCTGTTCCAGATGGATGGGGTTCTATGAATTATTTTTAATAAATCCAAGGATTGGAGATTCTAATCTGGATCCATGTACTTTCTAAACACCTCCATAAATTTGAGTGTTAGTACCTTACCTATGAAGCAGGGCCAGGAGGACGTATGGATGACAGGAAGATCTCCTCCCTTCTTATGTGTGTGTTCCACACAGTGGTGTGGCCTGCGAGAAGAAGGATGTCTACGATGTGCGAGGATGTGGGGGTGAACCATGTTTCAGTGATAAAGAGGGTGTCAAGCTTGTGATAGATAAGGAGGTCTGATGTCTGGTGCGTATAGTAGCAGAGCAGGTGCTAATGAGCACGAGTTTTAATGTGTGTTCTGTAGTTTAAGTGTGTGAAAGTTAGTGGGATGTGTATGAGGTTGGGTCTATGTGAGCATTTGAATTGTCTAGGTCTTATTGTGATTGTGGGGAATGGCAGTATGGAGTGCTGGGTACAGCCCGTGATTACTTCTTACCATGTAAGTTTTGGTGGAACACAGTTTCTGGACCAAGGCCCTTCCTGGCTCCGGACGGCCTAAATAGGTGGTGCCCTTCTCCGAGTCCACCCGTTGCTGAGGACACCATGGGATGGGATGCTCTAAATTGTTTACTCTAGTAGGGAGAAGGTGGGAAGTGATTTCACTTCCTGTGCAGATGGAGGATGAAAAATCAAGCCTTTTGCTTGCCTTTACGTTTGAAGATGGTTTGGGCAGAAGGGGTGCATATACCTTTTTCTGCAGGTATGCTGCAAACACAGTCAAATCTATGGTTGGAGGTGTAAGCTAACCCTGCCTTCCGGAAACGTAAGAGGGGTCAGATGTCTTGCACAGAGACTTTCAAAGGGTCTATGTGTTTATTGATGCTGAAGAGGACAAACCTTTTTCCACTTTGCTTCATAGTATGCCCACCTAGTGGGCGTGTGTGCCTCTTGCAGGGTAAGCATACACACTACTGAGTGCTTGAGGTATCTGAACTCTAGGAACGTAGGTGCTAAATCGCTAGGCAGACCTGTATGGGTCTGGGTGCCCCAGCTGACCCTGATGCTGAGTGAGAAGGTTCAGCCTCAGTGGCAGATTCTTCTGTGGGCTTACCGAGATCTCCAGGAGCATGGAGAACTAAGGTTGCCAGCCCATATCAGGATCCCTAGTATGAGGGTCAAGGACACTTGCCTTAATTTAGGCACCACTGATGAAATAGGAGGAAGAAAAAAAAGTGTTCAAATATTCCCAACCAGTTCATCCTTACTGCTTTGCCCGTGGATTGTGGGCACTTAGAGGAGAACTTTTGTGTTTTGATGGGTGAGGAACAGGTCGATGGTCAGAGTGCCCCTATGATGGAAGTATCTTTGGAGGACTTGTTGGTCCAGTTCCCATTTGTGATGTTGTTGATGCAACCTGTCATTGTTCTACCAAGGCAAATGCTCTGCTAAGAGCTGAGGTTTGCTTTGAAAAACACAATTCCAGATCTCTAAGGTGAGAGCAGACAGCTGGGGGGGGGGGGAAGAGTAGAACCTTCTGTTTAGAACGTAGTACATGGCCGCCATGTTTTCTGTTTTTATAAGAGTTGCCTTGCCCCAGATGAGCTTGAAAAAAGCTGTTACGGTTAGGCATATTAGCCAATAGCTCCAGGTAGTTGATGTGACAACCCTGGCATTGTAGGCCCAGGTGCCATGAACAGTCATGAGGTAGGGGTGAGCTCCCCAGCTTGTGAGTGAGGTGTCCGTAGTAATGGTCACTTGTGGAAGAAGGTTGGAAAAAGGCCTGGCGAGCAAAAAATTGCTGCTGTTCCATCATAGCAGAGTACCTTTGGTTTTAGATTTTACCAACACTAAATACTTCCACTGACCCTCTGCCTGTGACCATTGCCTCATGAGGCACTCTTGGTGTGTGGTGCATATTCAGTCTGGCATGCTTCAGTATAGCAATATATGGAGCCATCACCACAACAACCTCATTACTGTCTGCACAGTAAGAGGACATCCTGTCTGAAAAAGAGGCAGCAATTTCAGGAACGCCATCAGCCACTCCTGGTTGGGGTGTGCCTTTCTAGATACAGCATTTAAGATGGGCCCTAAGAAGCTCTAGGCTTGTTGGGGTTGGAGGTGGGACTTCTTGGCACAGATGGTAAACTTTAACTTGTGGAGCAGAGAGACCACTGTTTGAGTGTGTGCTGGGCATTGTTCTCTGCTGCTGCTGCCCTTAATCAGCCAGTCATCTAGAAAGGGAAAGATGTGAATAGGGTTCCTGCGCAGATGCGCAGCAACCACCACTAAGCCCTTTGTGAAAATCGTCAGAGTAACAGTGACCCTGAAGATCCGAACTTAGACTGGTCATGCTGTCCACATACCACAAAGCAAAGGTACCCATAGTGGTCTGGATAAATGGGTATTTAGAAGTAAGCAAATTTTGAAGTCCACTGCTACCACAGAGTCCCATGGTTGGAACAGCTGAATGACGCAGTGCAGCATTGTCATATGGAAGAGCTCACAAGGGGTGTTCGTTTAGTGGTTGGAGGTCTAGTATTAGACCTGTCCTGAAGTAATAAATAGACGTAGTGCAAACTTCTGCACTGGTGTGGGGGCACCAACTCTATGACAACTTTGTCTAGAAGCGCTTGCACCTCCTTTATGAGCCAAAGATGGCCTGGGCTGAAGCATGGCATCAAGACGGAATGTTTGGTGGCAGGGTGTGGAACTCTAGGAAATACCACTACTGTACTATGGACAGCATCCATTCATCGGACGGCAATCCATTTGTTAGAGGTAATTCCCACAGTGCAACTAAAGAGCCCCCTTGCTGGAGCAGTGAAATGATTTGTTGCAGGATGGTTAGATGAAAGTGTTCACACAGAATGCATTCGTTCAGCGGCCGAAGGTCTAAAATCAAACTGAGAGACCGGTCCATCCCGGGTATTAAGAAGTAGAGGAAGTACACTCCTCTGCCACGCTGGTGTGGGGGCACCAATTCAATAATACCTTTGGCTAGGAGAATCTGTACCTCCTTCTTGAGCACCCGAAGAGGGTCTGAACTGAGGAAAATATGTCAAGGTGGAATGTTTGGTGGCGTGGTGTGGAACGCTAGGCAATACCCCTGCTATACTACAGAGAGTATCCATTTGTCTGAAGTAATTCCTTCTGGGAGAGAAAAAACCTCAGTCTTCCCCCGACAGGAGTTATATGATTGGTGGAATGGAAGGGGAGCCACTGCTTTGAGGCAGAGATGACTCGGTTGGAGCCACCTCACCACTTGCCTTGGCAATTTCCTCTGTAACCATCACATATGAATATCTTGGGGCAGCTGAGTATCCTGAAAAGACTGCTTCTGGTACTGGAAGCCCTACCTTTTTGTGGATCCTGGAGCTTAAGCCCAACCTCTGTTCTGGTGCCTCCCCACTGTGGACCTTGGGGTGGAGGACTGGAAGGCACCCATTGATTTAGCTAGGTCTGTGTCTTTTTTTTAATCTTCTCTAGCATGGCATCGACCTGAGGGCCAAAGAGATGCTCCCCATCAAAAGGCACACTGAGAAGTTTCTGTTGCGTCTTGGGCCTGAAACCAGGGATTCGGAGCCAATCATGATGCCTTAAGAGGATGGTGGTATTTTTATCTCTGGAGGCAGTGTATGCAGCATCTAAGGCGCATTTAATGTTGGCATTAGATAGCACTTTGTCTTCTGCTACCAGCTCTTCTCCCCTTTTCCTATGTGCCTGATTAGCTCTTCAATTTCCTCCAGTGGTATGTATCATAACAGGACAACAGGCCTATGGAGGTTGCAATAAATGTATGGCGGCACTCACTGCTAAATGCTTGCCAGCAACATCAATCTGCTTGCTTTCATTGTCAGGTGGAGGAGCATCACCTGTTTCCAGCACTGAGGAACATTTGCGCACCATGTGCACAACGAGTGAGTTAGGTGGAACTTCATGCCGAATGTACACTGAGTCATCTTAAACTGGTTTTACATTTTTCTCACCCTTGGGGTGACTACTTTTGCCTTCACCAACAAATAGGAAATTTTGGTAGCAGTTTTTATCATGCTTCTGAGCATGGGAAGGTACTGTATCGATCTTTCCATTTTGAACAAGGTCAATACGAGGAAATCATCCTTTTCATTCACAACATTTATCTCCACATTGTGATGGTGGGCAGTCCTCTGTATTGTCACATAAGGGGTGGTGCAATCAGATGGGGAAGCTTTTGTGAGGTAACAGTCCACGTCTGGGTTGTTGGGCCGGGATCAACATGATAGTCCTCACAGGGATCGTTCCCTTCCACAGGAGTGAAGGGCTCGCAGTAAGGATTCTGCGGGTAGGGGCAATTGGGGTCTGAGTATATCGACAGATCCTGGTGAGGATTGTGGAGAGTGAAGCTGTGGAGGTGTGTGCGGGCATGGGTGTGGCAGGGGTGAAGGGGAACACCTAGGGGCAGGGGAAGTGGTTGAGGCTGGAGGTACTGCTACTAACCCTTTGGGGCAGAAAGTGTCAGTGGCTCTTAGGGTAGCTCGTCCTCAAATGCCAATCTATGTTTCTTCAAGATAGAGAAAGGTGTGTATGTGTGTGTGGACTCAGAAAAGAGAGGTTTAGCAAGGATCTTCCCATCTTCCAAATAGAAGGGTGGATGTATATTTTTTTTGCCTCTAGTTGAGGACCTTTAAGTTGTCGGAGATCTTGGGCGGTGTTGCATTCTGTGATGCAATTAATGCATGTTTCGTCTGACCCGGAGGGCTTTCTTACACCTCAATGTCTGGCAGGCATCTGAGGAAGCCTTGTTGTGTTTCAGCGACAGGCAGAGTTAACACAATTGAGTTGGTCTGATGACAGGTACTTTTTGTTGCAATTGTGAGAGAACAGGAAAGGAATCTGTTCCATGACACCCTCCCACCAAAGTCATTCTCCAGAATACACCCTATAGTGTGTATAAATTCTGTCAATGCCAGTTGTTGGCGAGGGCATCCGGTCACAATGCGTCGAGACTTCGTTGGGTACGGTGTATTCAAAAGGCTCTTGGGTGTCAGCGAAGAGTTCTTCAAGCAAGCATTGGCTGGGCACTAATTCTTTTCAAAGCCACTGAGTCTGAAGATCAAAAGGCTGGTCCTGAAGAGTTTCGCAAAAACGTGTCAGTCCCGGGGCTGGCACTTGAATGTATGAACTTAATGGCAGAAGAAAACAACCTGAGGTGGAGTCTTTGTTTGGGTGCACTGTGGACTATGGGAAAAGTCGCAACAAGTTGAGTGACTCAAAACATATTGCAAACTTGCAAGCCCAAAACTAGATTGCAAGAGTATGCACAGCAAGTGTATCTACAGCGACACATGTTACAAACAATGAGGTTAAGATGACATCATCTCAAAATATGATTATGTTAAAGGATGACATAAATTTCCAATATACAAACACCTATTTATGGAATAAGATAAAAACCTTTAGTATTGCAAGGCAGAGGTTCAAGATGAACTAATTCCAGTAACACTCTTTTACTCTCACTGCCTCAAGCAACAGAACAAAAACACATGCTGGACCACTAAATGTTTAATTCAGCACATTCAATCCAGTCTTGACAATGCATGCTTGTTACCATCTCTGAATGTAGGATGAGATGCAGTCTGGACACCTAACAATAAGAAAAAAAGGGATGTGATTTAGTGGGACCCCGGATGTATGTAGTACATACTCACCACCCCAGGAGGCTGCTCTTCCAGTGGAGGAGGCTTCATTACAGCTAAGACCCTGGTCCCAAACCTCTCTATGGCCTGAAAGTCTGTTTCGCCATCAACTAGGATCTGAAACACAAAGTGGTAGGATAAAAAAGACCTAGATGACAGAACACACTGCACTCAAACGCTAGCTCTACTGAAAAACACACATGGAGACACAGACTTTAAGTCACAAATCCTCATGTCCTGCATGTCTCTGGGGCACCAACTTTACTGGCCACAAGCACTTAAACTATTCTCTCAACAATCAACAATTCACTTACTTCAAGGTCTACATAGTCCACCACCCACTCAAGTAGCAACTCACCCAAAACCCACTGATCTACACAAAACACAATTTCTCACCCAGTCATCATGCCCCCCCTATAACACAACAAATATCAGCTCACACCCTAGTCTTCTAGCCATCCAACATCTATCTAGCCACCAGTATACAACTAAGCGCCCACTTCCTCGCATAACACAAAGCAAATACACCCACTTACCCAGTTCACTGTCCACTTAGGTACACATGCACCTACACAATATCTCAACATCCATTTATCTACTCACCACTGCCTCCACAATCTGCTTAGAGTTTCGACAACACAGCTACCCATTCATACAATCTACAAAAACCCTCCCGTCAAGGCATGGCACACTTCTCCATCCAGCAGCCACCTCACTGATTCTGCCAAAAACAGACCAAATCACCAACACACACTCATGAATCCAGGCACTTCGTTACCCATTCATCAACACATGGCCCAGCCATTCACTGGGCAGCCATCATCACTTCTCACTGATTTAGACGAACTAGCAAACATGGATTGATACAGTGATTCCCATCCCTAGGAAACCGGGTGAAGTGTACATAACAAGGGAAACAGTTCTTCCTTTGGGGTCATTTATGGTTAATTAGATTTAAAGATTAACAAAGTTATTGTACAGTACAAAATAAGGTTTCGTAGTATAGCTGAATGCAATATGGAAAAGAACAGCCAATACTATGCATATAAAAAAGAAGCACGTCACACATATCAGAAGAAAAAGGTGCTACAAGTGTGAATAAAGTTACAGAACAGTGCATGCGAATGTGCAATACTCTTGACAAGAAGTATGGAATGCAAAGGGTAAGTTCAGTGACTCTCATTAATTCAGAAGTGGAGACTGCATTTATTCAACCAGTTGAAAGTTCCTCTAAAAGAATCAGGAGACAAATCCAAAGTAGGTGAACTGTTAACATTTCCACCCCAATAAAAACCTATTATAGGGATGAGATCAGAGACTACAAGAATGTAGCATCCCTTAAAGTTAGAAAAACATGTAAAAGCAGTTCCTGTAGTTCACATAGACATAAACATTATAAACACATTAAAGCATTTATTAAATGATAGCTTTCAGATTCAGCTACAGAGCTGAACAAGTTATTACTCTTCTGTCAGCTATACAATCTTGAGATCTAGTTCCAAAATATATATTGGAAAGGCAACCCAAAGCTCAATCGAGGATTTGAAACAAGGGCAGGGTTTGTAGTTCTACTCCCAACGCTCTGCTGGTGGAGCATTTCCTGTCTTTTCAGCATGACACAGAGGATATTTTTTTGGCAATATCACCCCAACCTCAAGAAGACTGCTGGAACACAGAACTGCTCTAGGAAGAAGCCAGATGGACCGACATCCTTAACTCTGAAGCTCACAGAGTTGATGAATAATTTGAATGGTCTTTTCTTAAGGACCTACCATAAGACACCTGCATGTCCTTGTACTTGAAACAGTTGTATAATTTATTTTCTCTTTCCTCTGTGGTACACTGGTGTCTTTTTACCAAACAGTTTTGCCAAATAGAATCTTTTAAAACTTTTTTCATGATTTAAATTTTCAAAATACTTTTTTTCGGAGCATGGTCTGAACGTCGTGCCAAAATGGCAGCTTATAAAAGCACTCTCACGGATGCGAGCGCGCGGCGGACCAAGATGGCCGCTCCGTGAGACGCTCGGCGGCACCGAGCTCCTTTCGGCGCAGGGGGTAACGACTACAGGATGCGGTTCCGAATTTAAAGCACCGCTTCATGTGTCGGAGGCTGTCGGGCATGCTGAGGCAAATTTGTGGACCGATGTAAGGTCTCTACGGCGCTCTTCTTTGGCCCTGTCTGTTTCCCCTCACAGCGCCCGTTTTATACGGCCGCCATTTTGTGTCGTCTTTCATTGCGGAGCCTGGCAGAGGGTGGTGACTGTCTGTGTGTCAGTCCATTGTACTGCAGCGGTGACGCTACAGAGAGGAACAGTTCGCCGCTGGGTATCATATCTTTCCTCACGAGGAGGCTGGTGGAGTGGCTGTGGATTGAAGCGTCGAGCGCCGTGTCTTGGGAGCGATTGGCAGTGGTGCACTACGATGGTGGCTTCTTGAGGTGATGTACAGCCCCAAACTCCGATGCAGTTCTGGTTTTCGGGCACCTGCTTCTTGTGTCGGAGGCTACAGGGCATGCTGAGGCAAGTTTATTAGACCAATGTAGGGTCTTTTTGGTGCTTTTTTCTACTCTGTCTGCCCCTCTCACGGCACTCGTTTTTATGGCCGCCATTTTGTGAATCTATGGCCGTCACTCTGTGAAAAAGATTTTTTCCCTTCTTCTGTGGCCCATTTCAGCAAAGGCGTGTTGTGCGCTCCCTCCGGGCTCCTCTACATGGTGCCTTCTTTTCTGCTACTGCTTGTGTGGATGTCATCAGAAGAATTTTAATCCCACTTTGGATGCCTGAATACTTCATTTTGCAGTTACGATCCTTCCAAGACTGGCCTTGTATTTATGTTCAGGTATTTCTCCTCAGAGGCTATACTTTTTGCTGCAGCCACTTTGAGTGATTTTGGTTATTTAAAGCAAACAAAGAGCCTTACAGAACATGGATTATAAAAATCTTATTTAACATCACTCAGCTACGTGGCTACCCTACGCATTCTGGTGGGCTCATTTCTCCTAACCATTGGTCTATTGTGAGGCACCTCTTCCTCTTTCTTTCTGGAAAACTGTTGCTACTTAATTTTTATTGATTTTTTGCTGTGTGCGCAATACGCTCTACCATGGATACCCCACACTCAAACAAGTCGACTGGTGTCTCGGGGTCTGGTATTGGAGGTCGTAAGGATCCCGCTGCTTCCACTAACAAGCGCGTCAAGAAGGACCCGTCTTCTCCATCGAAATCGCCTCTACCTCTGACACTGGAGGATATTATGGAGGAACTACGCCATATCAGACCTTTCATGTCAGACACTACTGCTACCCTTCAGAGAATAGAGGAGAAATGGTCTGGACTTGATTCGAGACTTTCGGATGTGGAACAAAAAATAAGCGATGCTCAGGATGTTGTCGCCAGAGTCGAGTCCCTCAATAAAGAAGTTACTCAATTAAAGAAGACTACAGAGGATTTAGAAAATCGCAATAGGCGCAACAACCTTCGTATTTATGGTATTCCGGAAGGATCTGAAGGCTCAGACATGATCTCCTTTTGAAGTCCCAAGTTCTGCAGATAGTTGGCCTTCCGAAGTCCATGGACTTCAATATTCAAAGGGCACACAGATTGGGCTCTCAGAGTGCTTCTTCTCCGTCTAGACCTAGAGGTATTATCGCCTACTTCCTCCTTTATTCTGATCTCATTGCTATTCTTAATGCTGCCAAGCGACACAAGCAGATGCTCTGGTCCGGTCACAAAGTCTTTTTTCCCAAGATGTCTCTAAGCCAACTGCAAGTCGACGCAAGGAATTTCTCGACCTCAGACCTTCTTTGAGGTCCATGAATGCCCGATACGGTCTAATACATCCCTGCTTTTTTAAGGTGACTTACAAGGACAGAACTTTCTCTTTGATGATCCAGCTGACCTTCGGAAGTTCATTCATGCTCACAAGGGAGAAGATATGGAACTAAGCAAACCTTAAAAAAAAAGAATTCTCTGGTTACTCTCCTGTTTCTTCCTTGATGCTTCTGATGCAGGTGTATTTATCTGGTGTCCTATATGTTTCTCTCCGTTAGTTAGTTTCCTTAATGTTTGATGCATACCCTAATGGTTTCCTCTGTTGGTTGGTTTATTTCTTATATTTTAGGTCTTCCTTGCGCTGTTCCTGATGCAAGTTTTCCTTTCCCCACTCTCTCCGTGTCTTGTCGTATATGAACTACCACGTAATACAGTTCCCTTAATGTTTGGTAAGTTTCCTCCACTTTGTTTCATATGTTTGCCAATTTGTCTTATCTCTTTACTTTTTCCTGGCTGTTCTTATGGTAATCCTTTCCTATCTCGGTGCCCTTCCCTCGTTTCTTGTGGTGGTTGTCTGTTTCCGCCCCTCTCCCACATTATTGTTCTTCTTGTCTTGTTTACCATGACTAAAGCCTGCTGGCTTTTTGTTATCTCCGATGTGCTAACCTTTTCTGGGTTGCTAAGCTCCCTCTTCTCTCTTCCCTTCTTTTTCCCTCTTCCTCCTTCTCTCCCTCCTTCATTACTTTGTCTCTTGGTTCTATTTTACTCCATATTTCCATATTGTTATTCTTCTTCTATGGTACTTAATTGTTCGTGTATTCTCTTTCCTATAAGCCCAACTCACATGATTAATGATATTCCATCTCTTCTCTGCCATCTCTTAACTTTAATGCCTTCCGCAAGTATATATTTTCTTTTCTTCTGTGTCCTTAACTTTCTTTCACCCATATGTCTATCACTTTCTAGTTTTTGTTGATGACTGGGCTCCGTGTAATTTCATGGAATGTTAAAGGTATTCGAAACCCTGTTAAAAAACAGCGTGTGTTATCTCATCTCGCAAGATTGAAATGTCATATTGCATTGTTACAAGAAACGCACCTCAAGCTACAAGATATATCTTCACTGCGTAAACAGTGGGTAGGAGTAATTTCCTGCTCCCCTGCTGTGAACAATAAGAATGGTGTGATCATTCTGTTTCACAAATCTTTAAATGTTCAGTTACAAAATGAAATTCATGATACCAATGGTAGATGGCTGCTTTCAAATGTTAAAGTTAATAATATTCAATTTTCCTTTTGCAATGTTTATGGCCCAAATGGCATTGACTTAACTTTTTGGAATGAATTTTCCACTCTATTATCCTCCCAGGTTGCAGACAATTTGATTGTGGGTGGCGATTGTAATCAACTTATGGATCCCTTCCTTGACCGACGATCCCAAACTAAATACATCCCTAATAAGATGCAGAAAACCTTCCACAAAGCCATCACCTCGAGAGGTTTGGTCGACTCATGGAGAATCTCTCATCCTGACACATTAGAATTTTCTTTTTTTCCTCTGTACATAAATCTCACTCTCGTATAGATTACATTTTCCTTACTACACACGCTCTTCAATTTATGAGTAATTCAGAAATTGGCTCCATTCTTATTTCAGATCACGCCCCCATCATTCTAGACATGGACTATCCCACTCCTTCCCCTACATCCCGTCGCTGGCGTTTTAACAATTCTCTACTCCTGGATCCCCAATTTGTTGAACAATTCACACTTTTCACTCAGGAATTTTTTCACAATAATCTCTCCTCTGATTCTGAAGTTCATTATATTTGGGATGCTTTCAAAGCCACTGCTAGAGGCTTTATTATTGAATTTGTTTCTCGGAAGAAAAAAAAGGCCCTTATGGAGTCCTCTCTTGTTTTAAAACAAATAAAAGCTCTTGAACATCAATACTTCACTTCCAATTGCCCTGATGTTTTGTCCTCTCTTATTAAAACTAAACTGCAATACAACAAACACTCTTGGGATTCCGCCTGCAATAATCTTCTTAAATTTAATGCAAAAATGTATGGTGGACGGAATAAAGCAGGCAAATCCTTGGCTAATTATCTTAAAATCAAAAAGCAAAAATCTAAAATCGTTGCTATCACAGATAGTTCCGGAACACGTCATATTACAGATGCGGAGATTCTTGAATGTTTTACTCAATACTATGTTACTTTATACACTCCAGAATCCGTCCCTTCGCCTGAACAAATTGACTCCTTTTTTCAAACGATCCCTAAATCCCTTGATAACTCCATAGATTTTTCGTCCTTAGACACACCTATCCTGGAAAGTGAAATTTCTAGTGCCATGAATTTGGTAATCCCTGACCTCATTAACGTTTATCAATCAGGGTTTGTTAAAGGCAGATCTATTACGGATAACTCTAGAACCTTCCTTAATATTATTCACCTTGCCTCCAAGATGGACTCTCCAGTCGCTGCCATCACATTAGATGCGGAGAAAGCATTTGATAGGGTCAACTGGGACTTTATTTTTGGTGCGTTGAGATGGCATGGCTTTAGCCCCTCTATTATTAAGTATATCCAATTGTTATACTCTGCCCCCTCTACTTCTATATGGATTAATGGTTGTCAGTCTAAATATTTTCCACTCCTTAGGGGCACTAGACAAGGATGTCCCCTTTCCCCACTTCTATTTATTCTTGCATTGGAACCCTTTTTAGAGAAAATTAGACGATCTTCACAGTACACTGGTTTTCAATTTAAAAATATTGATATTAAATTTACCGCTTATGCGGATGACATTTTATTATATATTTCCAATCCGTCTACTTCTTTGCCTGCTCTTTTCTCTTTATTACAGGAATACTCAATAGTTTCTGGATATAGATTGAACATTGAAAAGTCTGAAGTTTTACCCTTGAACAAGTTCTGCTTTTCTCATATGTTCCATGGATCTGGTTTTGAGTGGAATCCCAAGAGCATCAAATGCTTGGGTATTTTATATGCCAACAACATCAAAGAGACTATTAAAATTAACCTTGAGGAAATACTCAAAAACTTTCCAACCTTATTGAAAGCTGGTCTCCTCTCTTCATATCCTGGTGGGGTAGATTGGCTACAATTAAAATGATGCTCCTACCCATTATAAATTTTTATCTCTCAATGCTCCCGGTATCTCTTCCGCTCTCCTTTTTTAGCAATATCAATCGCTCCTTAACCAAATTTCTTTGGAACAATCGTAAAGCCAGAATTTCACTCTCTCGTCTTCAACAACCCAAGGCCTTAGGTGGAGTTAACTTTCCTAACCTCAGATGTTATCACTCCTCATTTACCTTGAAGCAAATCTGGACTTTTTTAAAGGATTCGCCTCTCACTTCTAGAACGGCTTGGAGTTCATTAGAACAAGCTCAAATCAAACCTTTTACACTCTGTACGGCTTTTCGTTTATCTCAACCTCCGAAGCGCTTTTCCACTCCTATTTTTTCCCATTCTAAAGCCCTCGCATCTTCTCTGTTTCGAAGTCACTTACCCTTCGAGGATCAAATTTCTCATACTCCTATTTGGTATAATAAATTTTTGAAGATCAACAACAGAGCGTTATTCTGGAAGGAATGGATTGATAAAGGTATTATCACTTTAGATCAGTTGTTGAAGGACGGATCCCCTAGGGACTTTACTGATATTTGCACATCTTTTGACACCACTTCCACGCATGCCTCTCAGTATCCCCTACTGAAGGCTTCACTGACTCACTTCCTTTCTCAGACTATTTCCCCTAAGACACCTGAACAGGTCTCCTCTTCCCCACCTGATTTTTTGATCCCGTCTAAAGCAGCGACTATATACAAACTTTTATCCCGCTCTATGGCTGTTAGAACAAAATCTAAATTGGAACTTCTATGGGAGAAAGAGTTGGCCCAAGATTTTTCCTTTCAAACTTGGGACTCTATTTGGTCAAAAATACATATGTCTTCTCGCTCGGCCAGCACTACACAAACTCTATATTTCTTCTATAACAGACTTTTTTTCACTCCCTCTATGTACAAATTTAATCTGTTAGACTCCAAGAAATGCTGGTCCTGCCCGTGTGAGAATAGTGATTTTATCCATATGTTTTTCCAATGCCCTTTAGTTAAATCCTTTTGGTCCCGTATCTGGTTAAAGCTCAATGAAATTCTATCTACAAATTTTTCTTTTGAAATTGTTCATGTATTTTTGGGCAGTTTCTCGCCCTATGGGAAGTGCAGAGCAATGTTGGTAAATTTATAGACTTGTACTTAGCTATTTCTTTTCAGATCATTACCACCAACTGGAAAGATACCTCACAAATTTCATATCAGGCCTGGTGGAACTTGCTATGTCATCACCACAGGTTGGATCGTGCTTTTGCAAATTCAGTACCTCTGTTAATCAAAAAAGATTTGTTGTGGTCACCATTAACCTCTTTCCTCTCTAGAATTAATTCCTGATTGTTTTCAGTTTTAAAGTACCACTGTTGTTATTATCACCTTAAACAGAGTTAGTTGTTCTTTAGAATTTTCTCTAATTACGGTTTATATTTTGTATTTTCCTATATCTTACTTTTCCCCCTTCTTTCCTTCTTCTCCTTTCTCCCCCCTCTTTCTTTTTCAAAATGTGAAAAATGCATTTTTCTTCTAAGTATATATATATTCCCTTTCGAGGGTTAAGGATTTTATTTTGTCATTTGCACTTTTAATGCTAATTTTTCCTTTTCTGTATCCACAATATGACCTTGTAATGATGTTTTACTTTGTTTTATTATCTAAATAAAAGCATTCTAAACAGTATAAAAGCACTCTCACCGAGGACGGTCCTTTCTTAACAAAATCCTATCTAAACTGATCTGGTAGCTACCCGTATATAAAGGATTCAGATTGGAGAACCAGTTCCAGAGGCATTTGGCAGCCCAAGGATTGTGGTTTGACAATGCATTCAGGGCTGAGGTGCTCGAGAGTAGCAGCCCTCCCCCACCACCCCCTCCCCCCTCAGACCCCCCCTCACTCCCCCACCCCACCTGACACCAGCACCGGCAGGGAGAAGCACCCATGCCCAGCTCTGATGATGGGAAAAAGGCTGAGCGACGACTTCATTGGCAATAGTGCATCTGTTCCTCTGTTAAGGGGGGCTGAGCCTTCATAATCTCGTGAGCAGCAAGGCCTCGTTGGGGGGGATTGATTGTCAATCGACTGAGTATCAGCTGTGGTGTAAGGTGAGAGCTCCAGTCCAAGACCCTCAGGCCGCACAAGAAAAGAACATAGGCCCTGGGTCTATACTGCACAATGCAGAGGCAAGCAACAATCCTCAAAGAGCTCAAAGTCGGCTGACCCTGGCACTACAGGTATAGGGTGCCAAACCCGATCACCTATACCAGAACCTAGCAGAAAAACTTGGAGAGGAGACATCTTGAGGGATCGTCCAGAGGGGCGACATTCGTCACGTGAAAAGGGGGAGGCAAGGCGGGGGACGCGGAGACTGTCTGTCTTTGGTTAGCAGAAGGTAGCAGGCACCGTCATGAAGTGTGCACTCTATGTCTCTCAGGTAGGCCAGTGAACTACAGAGCGGAAGACGGGATTGTATTGGGGACCCTGCCAAAAGGCCATTGTTCGAATGGAGTCACCCCCAAGGGACGACGACACTTGCACGCATATGGCCAATGTGTGGACCATTGACGCCATGTAAAATCATGGTCTATGACAAAAAGCTGATGAATGCATAGGCTGCAAAACAAGAGAAGTATGTCTTTAGGAGTGACTTTCTGAAGCCCACTGGAGGGTTGCAGTCCAGTGCTGGGGGAGAAGGAGGACAGGGCCCTTCCCTCAGAGACTTTCTATAAGCGGTTTAAGGTACTGTATGAGCACTGAAAGGTAAAATACACATAGTTGTCACAGATAAAACGTTGTTACAAGCTCATTTTAAGAAAATGTCAGCAAGGGTGTCAGGGGCTGAAAACACACTAGGAAAGCACTCAAGCTCAATCAAGACTCTCCAGAAAGAAGCCCAATCCCTATAGGAAGTCACACATTGCTAGCACATTGGAGCCAGGGACGTCGAGGGTCCCCAACGGCGCAATATTGTGTGCCTAGCGGGCCTCCCATAAAAGTGCAAAGGTGCAGATCCGGATATGTTCCAAGAAAACTTGGTTACTACCCTAATTAGGCCTGAGGATCTCTTCATATTTTGCAGTAGAGGGGCGAACTGAGTAGCTGGTGCACTGCCCAAACCGGATGCCAGAGCCAGACTCCTCATTGCAAGGAATCTGTACTACAGAGATGCACTACTCATGGCTGCATGGCAAATCCCCCCCTCCGATATAAAAATCAATCCATTATGGTGTACTGGATTTTACCAGGAATTGCAGCTAAAAAGAAGACCCTTTGACAAGGCACAAAAAGAACCGAGGAGGTAGAACTTTCAATTCCAATTCAATCCTTTATTTCGGTCCTTGAACCATAAAAGTACACAATACAAATATTTATGCATGAAGAGCATAGCAGGCACCCAAGATTAAGAATCAAACAGTACCATTAAAATGAAGTTTGGTTTAAGATCATGACACAACCATTAACATCGAGGAACCTTCCTGCTGAGACAACAACCAGGAAGACAAAAACCTAAAAGACAGACCGAAGAATGGACTAAAATCCGGTCCGTTAAGCAATCTGAGAGGTCAAAGCTAATTACAAAATCAGGGTAACTTGATGTAATGGCTAACATTTAAAACTTATGAAGTGCACAATATAATTTAAAAGGTTATACTTGTTCCAGTCAGGGGAGATAAAGATTTCTGTTCACAACAGAGTAAAGACGTTATCACAGAACAACAATGCACAATACGACATGATTTCCAACTATAAAAAAAATTAAGAGAGAAAAGGTAAGAATCAAAATATTGCAGAATTAATGTTTAAATACAATCAGTTTTCCAAACATGCCACCCCACAATTCCCTAGTATTGAGGTGTGGTGTAAAACCTGAGCAGGGAGCCTACGATATTGGACCAGGTACTTATAACGACAATCCCACCTTTTTCCTAAGTAGCCATACAGCAGATAGATATCGGCTGATTCTGAAAACCAGGACCTGGCTTGTGTCAGACCGCAGGATGCGGTAGGCCTCCAAATAGTCTCACCCCCATCAAAGTGCACAGGGGTTTAAGCCAACACCTCCTGGGCCTATCATACTTGGGGCATAAAAATAATGCATGTTCAATATCCTCAGATTCTTGACCATTTTAAATTGCCATTTCATTTTTGGCAATTTTTTTTTAATCAATCTTTTTATTAAACAGGCTCATGAAATTACAGATGCAGAAAGACGAGTGCATACATTCAATTGTTTAAAATGCAGAAACGAGAATAATGTAACGTAAGATCAATATAACATTCACATTTTAGACACAATCTGATAGGCTGCACATCGGGTAGGTCTAGATCTTGTGGGCAGCCCACATGACCCCATATCATCTTTCAGTCGCAAGTCTCACCTACGCCCCCTGACTCACACATTGTAGACTCCTCTTCCCCATTTCTATATCTATCCCAGGGGGGCCAAATTTGTTCCCACTTTCTGCCGCATCCCCTGCTGTCGTATATAACCTTTTCCGCTTGTTGGCACCAATCAAGGTCAGTTTCCCACTCTACCACCGCTGGGGGAATGCGAGACCCCCACCTTCTCGCTATGTTGCGTTTTGCCACTCCGGCTGCTAAGGCTAGCCAGGTTCTCGTGTGTCTAGGCCAGTCTTCCTCCCCCTTAATGAGCAACAGGAGACCCTTGGCATTTACAGGTACCTCTTTTCCTATAACTTTTGCCATTATCGTCGTCACCCGCTGCCAGAAGCGGCTGATTATCGGGTATTCCCATATAATATGAAACAAGCATTGGCATAGCCAATAGGTCTCGCCTTTGGGACCTTATAAGTGTTTAGCCATGCAACACTTGATGTTTTTGCACCAAGGATATTGTGATGGATAACTAAACACTAATAAGGTCCCAAAGGCGAGACCTATTGGCTATGCCAATGCTTGTGAGTTTTCTTGCAGTTCGGCACTTTGGTAGTTTTTTGTTTCTTCGGTTAGAAATGTAAAACGGATTCCGATAAAGTAGTTTTATGCAACACAGGGTCTAATCCAAGGGAACAACATGCACCCACTGCTTCCGGGTTAGGCAGACAAATAGACTGTTATTTGGAGTGTAGAGGCCCCCTTAAGTCCATGGGACTCGGTGCCACTGCACCTGCCGCTTCACTAATAATCGTTACGCCCCAGAGAACAAGATGGGTAAAGAGTGGTACTGCAACTGCAAGACGTACATTGCCCATAAATAAATCATTGACACCAGTTTCTTTGGGAAGCGGGGACGGGTTATTAATACCTCAAAATACTCAATAATTCTGAGGATACTAAGAACCCTCCTGCAAACCACAATGCATTTTTAAATGTTCTACATCTCTCCAGAGGCCAGGGTTATGGGTGCCAGTGAGTGCACTTGTCGCTTACCCCTCACAACAAGGTACCAAAAGCCAGTAGAAGCACTGACCGCTCTTAAGAGGCATTCTTGTGACCCCCAGCAGGCTCATCCTGCCCTCCACTTGTGAGCATCAAAGATGTCTGGTTCAACAGATCTTGAGGGCAACCCAGTGCCTGGTGATACATTGCTATTGCTCGTGTCTATTACCAAAGCAATGAAGTCCTGGAAGAACAGGGCATGCGCTCTAATAGACAACAAAGGCAACAATATGCATAACAGAATTAAAGCAGAAACCTTGTACAACACTCACCAAGAGATGTGAACTCTGAGGGCAACCAGTGACGTCTGATTAACCAGCAGCGGCAGCATGAACTTACAGTTGCCAGCAGGGGGCGGGAGGGAGAGAGAGAGAGAGAGAGAAAGGGAAAGAGTGAGAAAGAGAGAGAGCGAGAGGGGGGAGAGAGAGAGCGAGAGAGAGCGGGAGAGACAGAGAGAAAGAGAGAGAGAGCGAGAGAGAGAGAGAGCCCGGGAGTGCTGCGTGCGTGCGCGCACAGTCTGCTCATTTTCAAGCACTGCACTCGTGCTTGTGGCGTGCCCCTGCTCGCTCCCGCAAGGTGGATGGCGCCACAAGCACGAGTGTGTGCTTGAAAATGACCAGAGCGACGGCTAAAGGTCCTCCTATGCAGCGCATGCGCGATGCGTAGGCGAGACCTAAAAAGGATCCCTCCGCCTGGCAGCCTCTTATGCAGTGCGACTATTGTACTTTTCCCCATTTGTGCAACAGTGTACGGGGGTAGTAGGAGCGATGCAGGATCCGAAGCTGTATTAATCAAGATCGTGACCTAATTGCTATCTCTCTAGGCCCCTGCAACGCCTTGGTCCATTCTTCGTCGTCAATATCACCTAGATCCGCCACCCAGGCTGTTCGCAAGGAGGTCAGGATGTCTGGTGCGTTATATAACAATTTTTTATAAATTGTAGAGGTTATGGTATGGGATCCGCTAATAATCTGTCTTCTAGAGGGGAATAGTCAGGGACGGACTCACCTCGCTGTATGTGTCTACTTAGCGCATGTCTGAATCGTGCGTAGGGAAAGACCTGAGTAGATGACAATTTAAATTCTGACTCTAAGTCCTCAAAAGGCAACAGTGTTGTACCCCTCCACACGTCCCCCAGGTGGTCAATACCTATATCCCTCCATCCCGAAAACCCTGACAGGGTAGTCACTGCCCTCAATTGATCTCCCACGCTGTCAAACGGCCATACCATCCCAGATACTTATTTGCTTCAACCCAGCAGTTTATTACTGTTGCTGTGTGAGCTGGGAGGTCCCGAGGGGGTCTTCGAACATATAAAAGGGCCTCGTGATTCCTGTTGGGCATTGCTTCTCTGTCCATTTTGTAGGCCGGCTCATCTCTATCCGTGTATACCCATTCGTTTATAACTAGAAGTTGTGAGGCCCAGTAGTACAGTCTGACATCAGGAATTGCAAGCCCACCATCATAGACTCCTCTCTGCAATTTGTTCAATGCTATTCTAGGTGTGCCCCCCTGCCATATTAAGATGCGGAGTTCTTGGGCTACCTGTTTAAAGAAGGAGGTGGGGACCGGATAGGGTGTGTTTTGCAATACGTAGAGGAGGCGTGGCAGAGTCATCATTTTATACAGAGCTGCTCGCCCCATCTGAGACAGAGGGAGCGTTCGCCAATGTTTCGTGTCTGTGCGAAGTCTATCCAGTACGGGGTGGAGATTTTCCTGTAGGAAGGACTGAGGGTCTCGAGTCACGTAAAGGCCCAAGTACTTAAAGCCTCCTTGTACCACCAGGGCCGCACAGTCTCTCGGCAATCTCGGAGGGGGTCCTGCCAGGGACCAAACAATCGATTTCGTCCAATTTATAGTGAAGCCCGAATAACTACCGAATAGCTCAAAGAGGTGTAACACTCGAGCTAAGGAGAAGTATAGGAGAATATTGTCGGCGTAAAGGGAGATACGCTCTTCCCAGCCTCCTGGCGCTCGAATACCCCAAATCATCGGGTCCCTCCTGATCAAATGTGCCAGTGGCTCAATCGCCACAGCAAATAATAGTGGTGACAAAGGGCAGCCCTGCCTGGTTCCCCTTCCCAGCGAGAACTGGCGTGATAGCGCCCCATTAACTCTCACCTGTGCGAGTGGTTCCTGATATAGTAGTTTCACCCAGTTGCAGAATTTGGGGCCAAAACCCATCTTGGACAACACTGCAAAGAGATAGGCCCATTCAATGCTATCGAAAGCCATTGAGGCGTCCAGCGCCATCAATGCCGATTGGGGAGATGTGGGGTAAGCCGTCATGTGTAGGACTCCATACAGTCGCCGCAGATTGTGGCGAGTGCTCCTACGCGGCATGAAGCCCGACTGGTCTATATGAATAATGGTCTTGAGGGCCACTGTTAGCCTATTGGCTAAGGCTTTAGCCAATGTCTTAGCCTCAAAATTCAACAGGGATATAGGCCTGAACAAGCTACAATTCTCTGGGGGTGTCCCTGCTTTGTGCAGTGCCACTATAGTGGCCGTACGTTGATCTATTGGCAGTATACCCTGATCTCTAGCCTCTTCAAACATCTCCAGCAATGGCTGGGTGATTTTAGAGGCCATGCTTTTGAATAGCTCAACAGGGAGCCCATTAGGCCCCACAGCCTTCCCAGATCTGAGGGATGCCAGCGCCACAGCTAGCTCTTCCGCTGTCAGGTCAGCCTCAAGGGTTTCATTCATTTTGTCAGTGTCGGGAGTGAGAAGTCGTCCAAGAATTCCACACAATCCTGTTCTGATCTCTGACTCGGGCATATAAAGTTTCATAATAGGATGCAAATGCCTCTGCGATCTGGGCATTTGTTGTGTGGGTGATCCCTCCCTGATACTTGTGACCCACGATCTGTCTCTGTCACGTTTGTCTAACCAAGCTAATAGCTTGGAGGCTTTATCGCCCACATCGTAGATCCTATGTTGCGTGGCCAGCGCATGAGCCTGTGCTGCATTTTCAGCCAACGCGCGCAGTTCATGCTGTCACAGAACCAGTCTATGCTGGAGATCCGAGCTCCCCCTCCACCACCTCCTGCTCCATTGCCCTTATTTCCTGCTCCAACGCATGAATTTGAGAGGCTTCTTCTTTCTTCTTCCCCCCGATTAGTGCTTGTGCCTGCCCCCTCAGCACCGTCTTGAACGCCTCCCAGAGCGTCACATGGGAATCCACCGTCCCTTTATTCTCTTTAAAGGAAAATGCTACTTACCACAGTATGCATCAGTTCTTGGCATGTAGAGCTGTAGAATCTCATGCTATGCATAGATCGCCATCTAGCGTTGGGTCCGGATGTTTGCACTTTGTTTTTCTTCGAAGAAGTCTTTCCAGTCACGAGGTATGTGACTCCTCCTTTCGGTGATAGTGCGCATGGGCATCGACTCCATCCTTGCATTGTTTTGCCACAGAGGGTGATGATGGAGTTAGTAAGAGTAGTAAAGAGAGATGTCCATGTATATTGTATCTAAGTAAGATAGTACTGCAACAGGTACAGGTACCCGGGGAGGTGGGTGGGCGCATGAGATTCTACAGCTCTACTTGCCAAGAACAGATGCATACTGTGGTAAGTAGCATTTTCCGTTCGAGGCATGTGAGCTGTAGATCACATGCTATGCATAGACTATATAGCAGTTATGTCCCAAAGCGGTGGCTAACCTGTAGCTGTTGCAGCTGTCTGAAATAGTGTACGTAAAACTGCCTGGCCCACACTAGCCTGATGTCTAGCTAACACATCTATGCAATAGTGTTTTGTAAAGGTGTGTGGTGTAGACCATGTTGCAGCTTTGCAGATGTCCTCTATGGGTATATTTCCTAAAAATGCCATAGAGGCCCCTAGTTTGCGAGTGGACTGCGCTCTAGGGGGAACTGCTATGTGCGTTTAGCTTTAATGTAGCATATTTGAATGCACTTAACTATCCACCTTGCAATACCTGATTTTGATATTGGATTGCCTTTATGTGGTGGAGCAAAAGCAACAAAAAGTTGCTTTGTTTTCCTGAAAGGTTTTGTTCTTTCAATGTAGTATAGTAATGCTCTTTTGACATCTAATGTGTGAAGAGCACGTTCTGCCACTGAATCTGGTTGAGGGAAGAACACAGGTAACTCAACTGATTGGTTGATATGAAAGGCAGAAATGACTTTAGGTAAAAATTTGGGTGGACCCCTGAGTCTTGTAAGAACTATGTTGAGTTCCACACTGGAGCAGGTGGAAGCCTCGGGGGAATGATTCTTTTAAGTCCTTCCATAAATGCTTTAATAGCAGGCACTCTAAAAAGCGACAAATGCTGTCTGTTTTGTAGATATGCAGCTATTGCAGCTAGATGTAAGCGTATGGATGTGTACGCTAAATTGGAACGCTGTAAATGTAATAGATAGCAAATGATGTTTTGGATCGAAGCGTCCAGCGGATTGATTTGGTTGTTGTTACAGTAAGTGACAAACCGCTTCCATTTTGCAGCATAGCATGCTCTTGTGGTAGGGCGCCTAGCCTCTTTGATAATATTCATGTAGTCTGGCGGAAGATTAAGATAACCAAACTCTAGGACTTCAGGTGCCAGATCGCAAGGTTGAGATGACTGGGATCTGGATGTCTTATCTCTCCATGGTTCTGAATGAGAAAATTGGGAGTAAGGTGTAGTTTTTGGTGAGGAACTATTGATAGCTTCAACAGGGTTGTGAACCAGGGTTGACGAGCCCATGTGGGAGCAACTAGGATTAGTGTCAGGGACTGCTGCCTGAGCTTCCGAACCACTAATGGAATGAGTGGGAGAGGCGGAAAAGCGTAAGCAAATATCCCTGACCAATTCATCCATAGCGCATTGCATTTGGACAATGGGTGTGGATACCTGGATGCGAAGTTTGGGCATTTTGCGTTTAGGTGGGTGGCGAACAGATCTATCTCTGGGAAGCCCCACATTTGGAAGAATGGGAGAAGAACTTGAGGGCGGAGTTCCCATTTGTGGATCTGCTGTCGTTGACGACTGAGCAGATCTGCAATCTGGTTGTTTACTCCTGGAAGGTGTTCTGCAAGGAGATATATTTTTTGAGGTATGGCCCATTTCCAGATGCTCTGGGCTAGCTGTGAGAGCTGGAGAGAGTGTGTCCCCCCCTGTTTTTGTATGTAGTACATTGCTGTCATTTTGTCTGTGCGAATCAGGACAGCTTTGCCTACTAGATGAAGTTGAAAGGCTTTCAATGCTAGAAAATTGCTAGCAGTTCTAGATGGTTTATGTGGAGTTGTTTTTGTTGCAGAGTCCACATGCCCTGAATGGTATGTTTTTGAAGATGAGCTCCCCAACCAGTGAGCGATGCATCCGCTGTTAGCACTATCTGTGGAACCGGGTCGATGAATGGCCGCCCCTTGGAAAGGTTTTGTATGTTCCACCACTGCAGAGAGCGATGGGTGCGACCATCCACCAACACTAGATCTGATAACTGACCTTGAGCCTGGTTCCACTGACGTGCCAAGCATTCCTGTAGGGGACGCATTTGGAGTCTTGCATAAGGAACGATTAAAATGCAAGATGCCATCATTCCTAGCAATTGCATGAACACTCGAGCTGGTAATGAGCGTTGTGGCTGAAACTGCGCTATTAGAATTTGCATGTTGCGGATCCTGACTGGGTTGGGATATGCTAGAGCTTTCTGAGTGTTTATTGTGGCTCCCAGATAAACTTGTGTGTTGAATGGTTGAAGATGAGACTTGGAGAAGTTTACAGTGAACCCCAGGTCGTGAAGCAGTTGTACTGTTTCAGAGTGTGTCGTAGGCAGCTGTGTTGCGAGCTGGCTTTTATTAGCCAGTCGTCTAGGTAGGGAAAGACGTGAATGTGCTGTCTTCTTAGATGAGCCGCGACTACTGCCAGACACTTGGTGAAAACCCTGGGTGCTGTAGTTACCCCGAATGGGAGAACTTTGAATAGATAATGTTGTCCGTCCACAACAAACCTGAGGTATCTCCGTTGAGCCGGGTGAATCTGAATATGGAAATAGGCGTCCTTTAAGTCCAAAGTGGACAAAAAGTTGCCTTGTTGAAGGAGTGGGAGCACTTGTTGGAGTGTGACCATGTGAAAGTGGTCTGACTGAATGTACTGATTTAGTTCTCTGAGGTCTAGTATAGCCCTGAGAGAGCCGTCCTTTTTGGGAATCAAAAAATACAGGGAGTATACCCCGGTCCCCTGGTATTGTAATGAGACTGGCTCTATAGCGTGTTTTTCCAAGAGAGAGAGGGTGAGATGCTCTGGTGACATTGCATGTGATCTTGGAAGAATATTTGGGGGAGTGTCTGGAAGCTCCAGGCAGTAACCATACTGGATAATTTGTAGTACCCACTTGTCTGAGGTGATAGAATTCCAGACAGGCAGGAATTGAGAGAGTCCTCCCCCGACAGAGTGGAATGATCGGGGGATAACGGAAGGAAGTCACTGTTTGCGGGGGAAGTGCGGGTAGAGTTACCTCTGCCTCTTCCCTTACCATTGTTTCCTCTAAAACCTCCTCTGAAATAACCTCTCGAAGAGGGGGATTGGTTGTTGCCCTTGTAAGAAGAGGAGGGATTTTCGGTGGACACAGTTTTTGAACCACCCCTGTAAAAGGAGTGGCGAAAGGAACCCCTAGTGGCAGGTAACTGCAAAGCCCCCATGGACTTTGCAACCTCAGTGTCTTTCTTCATCTTTTCCAGCGAGGTATCAACAGCTGGGCCAAAAAGATGCTCCTTATCGAATGGCTGGTTAAGGATGGAGGTTTGCATCTCCGGCTTGAAGCCTGATATTCTCAGCTAAGCATGCCTGCGTAACAGTATACTGGTGTTGACTGCACGAGCTGCTGTGTCTGCTGCGTCTAGGGCACACCTAATGGATGTATTAGTGATAAGTTTACCTTCCTGAATAAGGTCATTAGCCTTATATTCATCAGGTAAATGTTGTATGAGTTTCTCTAACTCATTGTAATGAGCCCTATCATAACGAGCCAACAGAGCTTGAGCGCTGGCAATGCGCCAGTGATTTGCTGCTTGTGAAGCCACTCTTTTACCCGAGGCATCAATTAGCTTAGACTCCTTATCAGGAGGAGGGGCCTCGCCTGTGGTTTGTGAGTTAGCTGTCTTGTGAGCGTTGGAGACTACAAGAGAGTCCAAGGGCAGCTGGCCTCTAATGTAAACAGGGTCGGTAGGAGCGGGTTTATATTTTTTGTCCACCCTAGGTGTATTTATCCTTGCCCTTACAGGGTCTTTAAATACCTCATCTGTGTGTTTTAAAATGCCTTTGAGCATTGGTAAGGTACGAGTAGCTCTTTGAGAAGAAGTAAGTGTCTCAACAAGGAAATCCTCTTCTAAAGGCTCCCCATGGAGCTCTACTCCATGATATTGAGCGGCCCTGTTAAGAAGCTCAATGTACCCAATGTTGTCGTCTGGTGGGGAGGGTCTGGAGGGATACAAATCAGGGTCATTGCATGTGATTGGGTCTGTTTGATAATCGTCCCAAGGGTCAGTGTCCTGTAACCTATCCTGATCCTCATCCCAAACTCCATCCCCATCCCCTTCATCCTGTGGGTCAGATGAAAGTGATGGTGGTGAATTTGCTGGTGAAATGAGCAAGTTGGGATCAGTGGAAGAAGAAAGTGGAATATAAGGGGGAGAAGGGTTAGTACCCACACTCTTCCTTTTGAGAGGAATGTGGTAGTCCTCTAATAGGTCAATCTTCCGTTTTTTTGGAAGAGTGGCATGAATATGTCCTGTTTCAGGGTTGATCACAAGTTTTTTTCTGCTTCGGATCCGAAGGCGGCGCATTGGTCCGAGGCTCTTTAGAGGGAGAGTCTTTTCCTTTATGAGCCAGTTTCGGCGTCGAAGGTTTCGGCTCCGAGCCTTTGGGCATCGAAGGTTTTGGCTCCGAGCCTTTCGGTGTCGAAGATTTGGACTTGTGCTTCGGCGCCGAAGGTATTGGTTCGCGCCAGAGTGGAGCCGGCTCAAGCCCGAGCCAGAAGGCTTCTCTTTCTGTTTCGGAGCCGGGCCCGAGCGTTGGAAACTTTTTGTCGGTGCCGACCTTGGCCCGAGGGCAGAGGAGGGATCGGAGCCTTTGTTTTATGTTGAGGGGTAAAGGAGTATCTTTACTCATGGTACGCTGACCCGGAGTAATCTGCTCCTCTTCCTCCATGTCGGAGTCGGCTTCGGACACGGAGACATGTTATTCTTCTTCGGCTCCTTGAGGTTGAAGTTCAGTGTCGGAATCTTCGCCGAAGATGTCCGGTGCGGAGTCGCTTTGGTGTTGCATTTCGTGTCGTCGAGCCCGACGGTCACAAAGTGTCTTTTTTGATCGAAACGATCGACACGCATCGCCGTCGTTCTCTTCGTGTTCCGGGGACAAGCAGAGGTTGCACACTTCGTGCAAGTCGGTGCGTGGAAACTTAGCACGACACCCAGGACAGAGCTTGAAGTGAGTCCGTTCCATCGACTGCTATCGCGGTCGGCGCGGGTAGGCCCGACGGCCTGACACGAGTTTCCCGATCGAAGGTTTTTCCGAGGTGAGACGATGCGCGACGAATGGGGAACCGCGATCGATAACAATACCGTCGAGGGTAGTGGATTGCGCGTTGAAGGGGTCCGAAAACAGTACCGAACCGGAGCGCAGCAATACACATCCGAACCCGATGACAGAAGAAAACTATCTGAGGATGGAGTCGATGCCCATGCGCACTATCATCGAAAGGAGGAGTCACATACCTCGTGACTGGAAAGACTTCTTCGAAGAAAAACAAAGTGCACACATCCGGACCCAACACTAGATGGCGATCTATGCATAGCATGTGATCTACAGCTCACATACCTCGAACATACAGTTCTACTCCTTCCTCGAGCTTTCCTTTCAGCTCAGGGTCGCGGAAATGCCAGATATCGATCTTGGGAAAACCTGTTCTGTTGCCCTCCGGGTCCCATGAAGGTGACACATGTGGGGTAATGATCCGAGATACCCCTAGCTAAGTGTGTGGGACTCCGAAAATTTCCCATATGGTCTTGTCGTGACAGCATGTAGTCTATTCTAGAGAATGATCCATGGCTGGCAGAATAGTATGTGAAGTGTTTTGACTGTGTGTTATGGGCCCTCCATATAGCCACTAATCCCATAGCTGCTAGGAAGTCTGGGAGAACACTACCCCCTGGGTGCGTCCCTGCAGTGCTCAGCCTATCAAACTCTTGATCTAATACCACATTGGCATCCATCCCCAACAAGAGTGGTCCCGTAGGAAGCTCCAGTAGTAGGGCGCTTAATTGCGGGAATATGACCGAATGCAACCGCGGTGGTACATATGCGGAACGAAGAATACGTGGGCGACCTTCCAGCTGCCCACCAGGGCCACCCCGCAGCCTGCTTCATCGCGCACAATCTTGTTGACTGTTAAGGCCAGGGAGGTGCGCACCAATATCCTCAGATTCTTGATTACAAAACTATCAGACTGTTGACATGAGTTGGTGAGTTTTCCAGCTATATATAAATTTGTAAACAAGTAGTGTTTCCAACCTAAATTTTATAAAGAGTGTGCGGGCTAAAGGAGGTTGAATATGATCAAGATACATTTCTCTTTCTGGGGCGATTTTGCATACTAAAAATCAATCAATCAGGGAATTGTAAGCGCGCTACTCAACCGTGAGGGTCTCAAGGCGCTGAGGGGGGGGTCCGCAGAACTGTTTAGCCGAAGAGCCAGGTCTTGAGGGTCTTCCTAAAGGTGTTCAGGGAGGGGGCGCGTCTGATGTCTGCCGGTAGCTCGTTCCAGGTCTTGGCTGCAATGTGAGAGAAGGATCTTACGCCTGCTCTGGCTCTGTGGATGCGCGGGGTTTCGGCCAGTGCGATGTTGGAAGATCGGAGGTTTCTTTTGGGTACGTGGAAGTTGATTCTGTCGTTGAGGTATTTGGGTCCGTTGTTGTGTAGGCATTTGTAGGCGTGAGTGAGGATTTTGAAAGTGACTCTTTTCTCCACGGGGAGCCAGTGGAGACTTCGTAGGTGTTGGCTGATGTGTTCGTGTCGGGGGATGCCGAGGACGAGTCTGGCGGCGGTGTTTTGTACTGTCTGTAGTTTGTGGAGCAGGGACTTGTTGATGCCGGCGTAGAGTGCGTTTCCATAGTCCAGTCTGCTGGTGATGAGTGCGTGGGTGACTGTCTTCCTTGACTCAGGGGGGATCCACTTGAAGGTCTTGCGGAGGGTGTTGAAGCAGCTGGAGGGGACGGCGTTGACCTGTCGGTTCATGGAGAGTGATGAGTCGAGTACGATGCCGAGGTTCTTGGCGTGGTCTGAGGGGGTAGGTGGGCTTCCGAGGGCGGTCGGCCACCAGGTGCTGTCCCATGCAGAAGGGGTGGTACCGAGGACGAGGACTTCTGTCTTCTCGGCGTTGAGCTTCAGGCAGCTGTTGGTCATCCAGACTGCGACGTCTTGCATTCCTTTCTGGAAGTTGAGTTTGGCAGTGGTGGGGTCTTTGGTGAGGGAGAGGATGAGCTGAGTGTCGTCGGCGTAGGATACGATGTTGAGGCCGTGTTGTCGGACGATGGCTGCGAGGGGGCCATGTAAATGTTGAAGAGGGTGGGGCTCAGTGATGAACCCTGTGGGACTCCGCAGGTGATTTTCGTGGGGTCGGAGAGGAAGGGTGGGAGTCTGATCCTTTGGCTTCTTCCGGTGAGGAATGATCGGATCCAGTCCAGGGCTGTTCCTTGTATGCCTGCGTCGTGTAGTCTGACGACTAGTGTGCGATGGGAGACGGTGTCGAAGGCCGCTGATAGGTCGAGTAGGATGAGGGCTGCAAGTGGCCTTGGTCCAGGAGGGTGTGGATGTCGTCTGTGGCGGCGAGTAGGGCGGTCTCTGTGCTGTGGTTGCTTTGGAATCCGGATTGGGACGGGTCGAGGACGGCGTTCTCTTCAATGAATCGTGTCAGTTTCCTGTTGACTGTTTTCTCTGCAACTTTGGCTGCGAAGGGGAGGAGCGAGATGGGCCGATAGTTCTTGAGGTCGGTGGGGTCAGCTGTGGGCTTCTTGAGCAGGGGTCTGACTTCTGCGCGCTTCCAGTCATCTGGGAAGGTGCCTGTTTTGAAGGTGGTGTTGATGGTGCGTTGTAGTTTGGGTGCGATGGCGGCCACGGCTCTGTGGTAGATGTGAGGGGGGCAGGGGTCGGTGGGGGCCCCCGAGTGGATGCTTTTCATGGTCGAGGCGGTGTCTTTGGCCGTGATCGGTGTCCAGTTGGAGATGGTGGGCTGGCTGGTGTTTCTGGGGGGCGGGGGGCCGTCTGTGGCGCCTGGTGGATGGTCGATGAAGTTGTCGTAGAGGTTTTCGATCTTGAGGTGGAAATAGGTTCCAAGCTTTTCGCAGAGGTCTTGGGATGGGGTGATGTCTGTGGCTTCGCTGCGTAGGTTGGTGAATTCTTGAATGACACTGAAAAGTTCCTTGGAGTTGGCCAGGATTTTGTTGTGGATGAAGTTCCTTTTGGTGGCTCTGATCTGGTTGTGGTAGTCTGCCATGGCGTCCTTGTAGGTGGTGTGGTTTTCGGTTGTCTTGGTGTTTCTCCAGTTCTTCTCTAGGCGTCTGCAGGTGTGTCTGGCTTCTTGGAGAGCGGTTGTGAACCAGACGGCTTTCCTAGGGCGTTGTCTGTCGGGGTTGCGTAGCGGGGCGAGCTCATCTGCGCAGTTGGAGATCCAGGTGTGGAGTTCTCTGGCTGCGTCGTTTGCGCTGTTTGCGTCGGGTGCCCAGGTGTGGTTGTCTCGGGTGAGGGTGGAGTTAAGTTGCTCGTCGGTAACCTTGCTCCAGTTCCTTCGTGGTGGGCGTGGGGCTGGTTTGGGTGCCTTGGGTTTGTTGATGGCGAAGTGTACGCAGTGGTGGTCGGTCCATGGCGGCTGCGTTGTGTGGCTGAAATGGACGCTGTTTCCTGCCGCGAAGATGGGGTCGAGGGTGTGTCCTGCTCTGTGGGTCGGTGTGTTGACGAGTTGTTTAAGTCCGATGCTGGCGAGGTTGTCACGAAGGATAGTGGAGTTGGGGTCGCTGGGGTTGTCGAGGTGGAAGTTCAGGTCTCCAATGAGTATGTAGTTTGTTGAGGCGATCGCGTGGGGTGCGATGGAAGTCGGTGATGGTGGTGGCGAAGGGTGTTCGGGGGCCGGGGGTCTGTAGACGAGGGTTCCTCGGAGTGTGGCTTTGGGGGTGGTCTGGATCTTGAAGTGCAGGTGTTCGGCGGAGGGGAAGGTTTCGCTGGAGGTGGTGAGGCGGAGGGTGATCTTGTGGGCGATGGCGAGGCCCCCTCCTGGGTGGTTGGGGCGGTCTTTCCTCTGGATCTTGTATCCGTCTGGGATGGCGGTGCTGATGTCGGGGGCGGAGGATGCGTTGGTCCAGGTCTCTGTGAAGAAGGCGATGTCGGGCGAAAGAGAGTCAAGTAGGTTCCAGATTTCAATGGCGTGTTTGTGTACGGAGCGTACGTTGAGGAGGATGCATTTTAGGGTGTCGCCGGTGCTGGCGTCGTCGGTGTTGGAGGCCGGGGTGGCGGTGAGGGTCTGGCGGCAGTGGAGGCAGGAGAACTGGCCGTGGGTCGTGTTCGGCGAGGCCTGTTGGCATTCTCTAAGTCTCTAATGCCTCTACCTAAACCCCAGATTTGGCTTTGCAACGATGGTGGATAACGTTTGGATTCCAGAAAGAGGCTTTGACTATACCCTTAGTGTCAGTCCGATTGCTGAGAGATGGTTCCAATAGCCACCCAGACCCAGGTCACTGAGATGGAATTTAACAAACTTGAGCCAAGGGAGCGAGTGCACATTGCGCATGCTCAATACTTCACCCAGAGCCAGCCTATAATGATCAAGCTCTGGGGTAGACCACAATCTAACCCATTACCGGAGTGGTTTTAACATAGCCAAACCTCCCACCCTTTGAGGCCTATATTCAAAAATAGAGGTAGCGTAGGCGTACTCTGTGGTAGGCTGAATAGGGATCTCAAAAAGATATTTTCCTTTGTGATCCAACCATTAATATTTGAGATCCCCCATAATTCCACTCCATAAAGTGCTTGTGCCTGGGCTTTTGCCCTATACACCTCTATTGCGGGGGGAGACAGATTTATGAGAATTTGCTTTAAGTCTCTTAGATACTACAGAGCAGAATGTAAGAGAACCATTTCAGTCTTCTGTATATGTTATTTCCAGGTTCTGCTCTTGTCGATTCAGATCACCAAGTAATCGAAGTTCCCTACTATCTGCAAGTGCTCCTCATTCATAACAAAATTGAGTCTATAGGCTTTATGCAGGTTGAATATCATAACTTTAGTTTTTGTGGTATTCGCCTCCAAAGCATGGGTGCCACACAACTCAGATTATTTATTAAGAAGGTTTTGGAGCCTGATGGGGTTTGGGAGAAGAGGAGGGTGTCACCTGCAAAAAGCAGAGTAGGGATAGAACAACCAGAAAGCTTTGGAAACTCATGGGCGCACCCGCCTAGGAATTTAACCACATTGTTTTTGTACAAAGAGAAGAGTGTTGGCGCAAGTACACACCCTTGTCGTACCCCGCACAAGACCAGAATGTGATCAGTTAGATTACCACCCAACCCCCACCTGACTTGCGCAGTGGTGTTATTATGCAGGTGGATGAGTGTTCCAATAAGGTATGATCCATGCACATGGCAGTTAGGGTGGACCAGATGTGTTGCCTCGGACCAAATTAAAGGCAGCCCTGGGGTCCACAAGAGCCAAATATAAATGATCCCTGGACAACTTAAGCTATTTAGCCACAATAAGATCAAGATGAAAGATTTGATCTATTGGGTTCACCTTAGAGCGGAACCCTGCCTGTAGTGGTGACAGGATAGAATCTTCGCCCACCCAGTCCTGGAGTCTACCCAAAATCTGGTGACAGAATACCTTCTGCAGGTGATCTATAAACCTGATGGACCGACAATTATTTGGAATTCCTCCGTCACCCTTTTTCTAAATTGGGATGATCTCAGCGTTTTTCAAGAATTCTGGGACACAACCGCCTGCCAATATATCATTCAAAAGTGTATTTATATAGGGGCACCAGACAAGAGGTTCGGAATGAAACAAATCACTAGGGATTCTATGTAGACCTGAAGCCTTCCCAGGAGGCATGGCCTTGATCGCTTGAAGAGTTTCTTGGAGAGTAAAACAGAGTGGGGTGGTTGCTTTAACCTTTTTCTAGGGCTAACTTTTCAATCACTGCAACATCCAGCTCTATACCAGGTTGGGCATAAATTGCAGAGAAATGTTCAACCCACTGCTGTGGTTGGATTGTTAGTTCTAGGGGACTGACAGATTTAGGGCAGCCATGTGCAAAAATATGCCAAAATGACGGAGTCATTATTGTTGGAGGCCTCAAATAGGGCTAGCAAGTTTGGAGTCTACCGGACTCTGTTTGATACTAGAGATTATCAGTTTGTAATTATGCGGGTAGCATGGAATTTATCATGGGCACCCTTGTTAACAGCTTCGACAAGTTAGCCCTTTGCCTTGCGGCACTCCTTTGTAAACCATTTGGTTGGTCAGTGGTTCCAGGGGTGAAGATTTTGGCTAAATTGAGCGATGGAGATGGAACTAGCGTGTTAGCCGTAGCACTCTGCACGTTTGCAGCCCTGGTGGTTCTAGGGGCCCTGAGTTGACCTATATGCTTGGCTTTCTTTTTTTTACTTTGTAGGGGGCCCATCCACATTGGTAGTTAAAAGTTCAGAGGTGGGCATTGCACTAGAAGGTGTAGGAGAGGCCTGCAAGTCTTGGGCAGCCACCTGGATCATAGAACCACTTCGGGCAGGTCACCCAGAAGTCTCACATGTGGCTCACCCATCTCCAGCTATAGGCGTCGTTCCGCTAGGATTATTTCTTTCTCAATTACCCTTATAGCACGTACCAGGCAGGAGTTGAGAGTGGTGCCATGGGTCTTCTCTGGAGAGACTACCCTATCCTCCCTTAGCTTTCTTTAAACCATTTACACTTTGCACAGTCCCCAGCCCGCTTTAATCCAACTGTAGCCCCCACTGGAAGGCACACACCCCTTGCTGACAGGTTTAGCCACGAGCCAAGGGGGGGTGGCCCAGCCGAGCCCAGCCTCCTCCAGGCGATGACAGGCATAAGATGGGACCGCCCTTGGCCCAGGCCATCTGAGGGATTTTTATGGCGCCCTATGGCATGATGGAGCCTGACCCAGAATCCAGCAGGTTGACAAGCAGTCTGAGGCCTGGAGTCCCTGTAGAGCGCGTCCCGCTCAGCGGCTTAAATTAGGTATCTTTATGGCTCCCGATGGAGCTTGACCCCACCTCAAGCAGGTTGAAGAACAGCATGGGACCTGAAGTCCCTGTAGAGCGCGCAGTACCTGATGATATTCCCAGCCAAATTTAAAGTGAACTTGGAAGGGAGATCATGGTTTTTCATCACACCTGAGGAGGTGTGGTAATGTCCTGGGGGGGCTGGAGATCAATAAAATGCAAGAAACTGAGAGGGGACCGGGGAACAGAATGAGACAACGAGGATCTCACAAGGTATAACACAAGCACAATCATCTCGGACTTGAACATCCGGACAATAAGGTTCGCTTCGAGAGGACGTGGATACACTAAGAAACTCATCTACGATGCAGGAGAGAACTGAATCTTCAGTGTCCGGAGAGTTACCAGAGGTGACAGGGGGGCTGAATCTGTTATTTCTCCTCTTTGAGGGATCAGCATGAGCACAATTTGCAAGATCTGGTGATCAGCTGATGACAGACTGGTCTGATGTTGGGATGAGCAGTGCGACAGACACCTTGTGCATTAGGGATGCCGGAGGTTTGGTACCTGCAGCAAGAGGGGAGGATGGGGGAGTTAATTGGCTGGAAGGGGAGGAAATCGACACTACTGGGCACACACAGGCAGACAGATGGAAGGGGACACTGCAGAAGGCCTTTTCCACACTTAGAGGAATGGTTTAATACTCGAGGTATGGGGCTCACCATTTTATCATGGAATGTAAACGGTTTGGGGAACAGACTAAAGTCAGTGGTGAGACAGATCTGATCATTTTGCAGGAAGTTCATCTAGTGGGGAACAATTGTGCATTCCTGAGAAGATGTCGGTAAAGGGTCCTGTTATACTGTTGTTTCTCCACAGGTTCTAGGAGTGCAGGCATCCTGGCCCATAGATCACTCCAGCTGAAGGTTTGCAAGACATGGGAACATCCTGTGGGCTGCTACACAGCAGTACAGGGGGTGTGGAGGTTAAACAAATAACTATAGCTTCTTGGCATTTCCGACCCAGACTCCAGTACATAATGTTACAAAAGTTGGGTGATTGTCTGGTACGGGCTCTGGACATAATCATGAAATTAGGCAGGGCACATTAACCTTACTAAGAAGGGAGAACTCAACCTTATAAGAGGTAGTCAGCAACTAGGATGAGACACCCCCTTACGGACATTTGTTACAACCAGAGGGCTCGTAGATATCTTGGGAGACCAGCACCACTCAGAAAGACAGTACTCCTATGCCCACGGTACCTCAAACACCATGTCTAGACTAGGTTACTTTCTGGTCCAGGGAAAAAGCGAGTATCCCACTCGGAAATATGATTAACGGCCCACAATCCAAATGGACTTAGCTGTATTGAGGCCCGCAGATACGTAGAAGCACTCTATGGAGGGATGAAAAGAGGAGACTTGCCATACCCCACGAATTTGGTGGTGCAACTGTGGCACAAGACCACAGCGTTTTTGGGGTGGAAAAACAAGGTGACACAAGCGACCCTGCTCTGGGACACAGAGGCTTGGGAATTATAGAGGCAACCAGGGTATGATAAGTGGGACCTTATAGGCATCTCCAAAGCGAGGAATATTTGGACGCAAGGTGACATTACCCCTTGGGTGGGCCTCAGACAGGAATTCCAATTGGCCCCTACTGAGACCTTCAGGTATATGCAAATTCATCATGCAATGCGAGCGGTCCTGCCTAACAACAAAGACCTACCAGACTCTTCACTCATAGAAGACAGACTGTTAGATGGACTACTGCCCAGGCAAGTCACGTCCCTGACTTACAAGAAAATCCTTAATAATACACAAGATACCCTGACCCAGTTGAAAGAAAACTGGGAACAAGAGGTGGGAGGCTTCGAGGATGGGCAGTGGGAGGAGGCTCTGGCAGGCCAGAGGGAGGTGGCCATAAATTCAGGGTTTTGGCTCATCCAGCTTTGAATTCTACATCACTCCTACTACATCAGAAACGCCATAGCAAAAATGGGATGGACGAAAGACGCACACTGCCTGCGTGGTTGTGGCCAAATGGCACATTCCTACACATACTATGGAACTGCTCGGCGGTGCAATGCTACTGGTCGGTAGTTATGGACTGCCCAAAGGAGATGGGAGGAGAGGGTGCAAGTCTCTCCGGGAAACAGTATATACTGAATATTTGGGGCAACACGGGGGCCATGAGAGCCCAGCGACTATGGATGACAATAGGGCTGGTAGTGCCCAAAAGGAACAATGCAAGGTTATGGGGAGCAAGCCAAACCCCAGACCTAGAGTCCTGGAAATGAGACATGGATTGGTGCATGATGGCTGATCGGGTGGTTTATGAGGGCAGAGTCTGCCCCCGAAAATGGGGGAAAATCTGGAGTGATTGGAATGCCTACAGGGGCAATATTTATGGGTCCCTGTGCAGATCTGATGAGGAGTAGCCCAGAGACAATCTAGAGAGACCAGATGAGCAGTGCAAGGGAACGGGAGGGGTTTGGGGTGTATTGGCAGTCCAATGATGCTACGCAATACATGTCATTTGTGATTCTGCAGACTATGGTTATACTTGTGCTGTCAAACAAGAATAGAGAAAAAATAAGAAATATGTTTTACGGAGGTAGAGATGAGATAGGCAGGCAACAAGACCTCAAAACAGCCACCAATGTCCTTATTCATAAAGAAGAAGAATCAGAGGACCAGTGTCGGTTCTACTGGCCGATAACACTACTAAATGCAGAGGTCAAGGTACTGGCAAAAGTGCTGTTCACCCGATTGCTACTAGTGACTGCTAAATTAATTGCACCTGATCAATCAGGTCTCATACCCATGCAATCCACATGTCAATCTTGAAAGTCTGTTTGGGTGGCTCTCTAGTGGCTCATCCTTTTCAGAGCCAGCAATGTTGCTGCCCTTGGGTGCAAAAAAGGCCATTGACTGTCACCAGGAGCTATTTATGGGCAGTTCTGCACAAGATGGGGTTATGGGAATAGCATGCATCACGGCTACAGCTGTTATATAACAAATCCGGAGGTGAGAGTCAGGGTAAACTGGACGATATTGGCAGAATTCAACTTGGGAAAGTGGTCGCAACAGGGATGCCCGCTCTCGCCTCTTATTTGCCCTGGCATTGGCACCTCTAGCATGCTGGATTCAAGTAGATGGCTTGATCCAGGCGTTGAGGTGTGGTTCGGACTGGAATGACATTATCTCGCTCTACGCCGACAATACTGGCAGACTCGCTAAGTTTCTGCCTCAAGATTTTAGACATATTTGGAAAATACTCCAGTATAAGCATTAAGTGGCATAAGTCAATGGTGTTCCTAGCTGTCGGGTGGCGGCCGCCAACTGATTGGCCATGTCCCCTACAGTGGTCTCCACAGAGATTCAGGTATGTAGAAACCTATGTGACCCTGGCCCCTATGAATTCCATCTGCAAAATGTGGGTTGGATACTGGAAGATTATAGTCAGTACGTGGAGCATTGGAAGAAACTCCCTAAGTAGCTAATGGACAGAGCGGCCCTTTTCAAGAAGCTAATGCTGCTTGAATTCTTCTATGTGCTACAGACTACACTTTATGAGATCCCGGATGGTTTTCTTCGGGCAACAGATGCAGCTACATGGACATTACTCTGAGATGGAGGTGCCCTGAGAATAGCCCTACAGACCCTGACCAGGAATCGCTATGAGGCTGGGATTGACCTCCCCAATTTACAGCTTTATTACCGGGTGACACAACTACCAGTGGTTAACAGGTGGGCCTTTTCCGTCCTACAGGAACCCTCACAAATGGCTGACATAAGTGCAATGAGTCTGAGAGGATATCTTAGCAGGAATGTTGGGGTGGGGGGGAATTGGTTGCCCAACATCCAACCTCGATAGAACTGATAATTAAGATTTGGAAGAAGGCCACCTCGCAATTGGGATGGAAGGGACGGGTGACATGAGATACCCCTCTGTGGAAATCAAACGCCCTTCCAGCCTTGAAATCACTGGAAGAAGGAAAACACTGGGATCAAATAGGAATGGCAAAATTGGATGATATCTGGGGACCACACATGTTTCTCTCATTCCAGGAACTAGAGCAAGAATATGACCTAGCTAAAAGTCCATGTTTTCAATATGCAGAAGTAAAACATGTCTTTGCAGGATATGGGTAGAAACTACAGGAGGTGATGGATGAGTCGCCGCTGGAGTATTGTTTGCTATCCATTATGCTACACAGACACGCCAGCTCTCAGATCTAGAGGATGCTAGTGAGCACAGCTAATCGTCACTGGAGGCACTAAGGGAAAACAGGAAGGAGATCTGTGGAGGCTGGAGGATGACAACTGTGGAAAGGCATGCTACTACCCATGTGAGGTTGCCATAAAGGCTTGGTTTCAGCTAGTGTAACTCATAATACTGCACTGAGCACACTTTACCAGGACCAGGCTTTTCCGGATATGGAAAACTGACAGTGACAAATGTCCTTGGGATGTGGGCGGGCGGGAACAGTACTATATACTTTGTGGGACTGCCCTAGGTTAAGGGCATATTGGACAAAAATACAGCCTGTTATTCTGTAATCGGACACTGATGGTTGCCAGGCGAGACATTGTATGCTATTGGGGTAGGGTAAACACTCACCTTGAATCAATGGGCAATCGGCATGGGCTGGTGCATGCAAACTGAAAGATCTGTATATAAAGCTCGAGGGTGCCCATGAAAAGTTAACAAAATATGGCACCCTTGGAGAGAATTGCAAGACAGAATATAAGGTTTTGGGGAGCCTGGGGAATTTGGGTGCTCAAGGTTAGGGTGTGCTCTGGACCCAATTACCTGGGAAGTGCTTGTGGGATACATAGTAGTTTCTGTACTAGGGAAATGTTGGGTCTGTACTGTGGTGTTCCAGTGGAAAATCAGGAATGTTTGTATTGACTATATCGACTGGACTATGTGTAACGGAAAAGTGTTGAAAGGTTTATGTTTAATGTTATTGTTTCTGCTGTATACTTTGAAAAGTTTTTCTGCCCAGTATTTTTTATTTTTTATTTTCAGCAACAATGAAGACATTGACAATTTCACAGATAGGATAGTCAGACATGTTATGTGCACATAATAAACACTATGTCTCGAACTACATCGTCCAACCAAGGACTAAAGCAAATAAAAGATTAACATTCACAAAACAGTGGCGACGGTGGAGTCTGTATAGGATACGACTAGTGTGGTCTGCGTGGTGCTGTCGAGATGTGGTAGGCTATCTGGGATACGAGTATTATTGCCTCTGAGCGATACAGGACTAGTGGGGCACTTGTGGATCAGGGGCACTGGTGCCAATGGGTCGGGCTGTGTGAAGCTGCAGGAAAGTATTGAGACTGCCAATGGATAGGGAAGGATATGCAGCTGGCGGCCGGGTTACTCTCTCAGCGGCATCCCAGTGAATTCTGCGGGACATTCCTTTCTGGGTGGGTGGGTGTCACTCTTGGCCTTAATGTTTGCAATGTAGGTCCACCAGCTCCTCACTCCCACCATGCAACCTCCCCTTGTGCACAGCAGCTGGGATGCGTCAGCTTCGGCGCGTTCTCACTGCAACAATCTAAGCAGCCATCGCTGTGTGTCTGGGGCTCAGAGTGTCTTCCATTGCATCGCAACTTGCTGTTTAAATATTACAAACCACAAGGTCTATAAACCTATGTAGGTGTTTGTCTCCTTTAGCCTTAGGACGGAGGCCCAGGAGAGAGGACTCAGGAGTGGGTGCTAGAGTGTGTTCCATAAGGTCCACTGTGATGGTTGTGACCTCCGTCCAGGTAAACTGCAACACCGGACACTTCCATACCATGTGGAAAAAAACAGATTCCACTGTCTTGCACCTATGACATTCAGAAGCAGTCGCAGGGAACATGTGCTTTATGCATTGGGGCGAAGATAGGCCTGTTGTATGTAGTTAAATTGTGTGAAGCGAAATCTGGGGTTGCGAGATTGTGGAACATTGTTCCACCTACTCTACGCATCCCTCGTGTCCTCTGGTGTGCTCGAGGTCAGTGTCGTGTATAGTGTGGAGATAGCTCAGTGCATGCCTCTGTGTGGAGGAGAACGTGTAGCACTGGTGATGGGGACGATTCCGTTTCCCCGGAATTCCAGGAGGCGCGCACTAAGTGTTGTATGGCGTGGTATGTCAGGAAGTGTCCCGCACCTATGCTATATGTATCCATTAAAACTTGGAAGGACATACGGGTGCCATCACGGAAGAGATACGCTAAGTGGTCAATCCCCACCTACCGCCATGGTGTAAAATCATGTCTCCTAGTCACTCCCTGGAGATCCAGTACGTGCCATATCACTATTGACAGTGAATATGGAGCACGGGGGCTCCTGCCATTCACAAATCACCGCCAGCACAACTGCGCCACTGCCATCTGTCGTGTCTCCCATTGTGGACGGTTACCTGTCTGTCAGTCATGTGTACATGCTAGTCCCTACCAGAATCGTGTGGATGGCCGGTCGTTCGGGGCATGAGGTCATGCTCAGCCAGCATAGAGGCCACTGCAGCTGTGCCGCCACGTAGTACATTTCAAAATTAGGTGCCCCAAAGCCTCCTTCAAGTAAGGGTCTCTGCAGAATAGCAAGAGCCACCCTCCGACGTCCTGCCCCCCCATATTAGTTTCAGTGGAAGAGACATCCTCCACAAGTATTCTTTCCGTCATCACTATAAATACTTCTTGGTCAGAACTTACATGGGTGGTGCCATCTTGCTGTGGCACGTCATTCCTAATACTAGAGAGAAGTCCTACCACTAGGCAAAAGTACCACCACTACCTATATTCACCAGACAAAATAGTTCTTATTTTTTAAAAGGACTCTCACCCACACTAGTGTGTGACATGCTTCATCATGGAGTCCTGCGAATATTCGAGAGCTGCAGAGCCTAATTAGTAGAGAAGTCGGGTGCACGCCATGGAGTAAGTGTGACAAAGGAGACACCTGCCCGCAGGTTTCCATGGGGCGCATTAACCCCCTTTGAAAAAATCCTGGGAGCAAATTTGCACCTCCATAAGCACTTGATGCTGGACTTTGATGGTGAAGTAACGTATGATTGGAGTGAATGAGCGGGAAACCCATAGACGGATTACTAATTAATATGAACATTTATGACGTCATAACGGGATGCGTTAGGTCCTGATGAAAGCTGGGTTACAGTTTGGGCACACATTACGCAGCAGAAACATGTTGACACAAGAATATCTGAGTCAATAAGCAAAATCACAGTGGCATCCCGCCGTTTTTTAATCTAGCCAATGGTGGCCCATTAATAAAATTCGTTTTTGGCTTTACCTGCAGCTATTTTAACTTTGCACTATTCCCAGACCCCTACCATAGTCTTTAGGGCTACCATCAAAGCGATCCCTCCTAAAGTGGGATCGAGCCCGTCCGCCAACAATAGTGGTACCGGACGCAGGACTTAATGAAGAAGTATGCCACACACCAGTGTGGGTGAGAGTCCCTTTGAAAAATAAGAATTATTTTGTCTAGCGAATATAGGTAGTGATAGTTCCTTTGCCTATTGGTACGATGTCTCTGTAGTATTAGTATTAAGTCTCTGGAAACGGAGTGGTCCGTCCATAAGAACTTTCTCCCTCTCCCCTTTATGATTGGTGACACGTCATTCCCCATTTCAGATAAGAATCACCCACACGGTTTCCTCCTGGGAAAAATTGCAGTTCACTGGCGTCTAGACACATGACTCTGGTTTATTTCCCCTTACTTTCGGTCATATGGTTGGTCCATTTTTTGACGCATCATTTTCCTCTCCCTTTTTCATGTTTTTTACAGAAAGCCCTCAAGAGTTATTCCATTTTTTTCACCGTTTCATTCTGCCTTTTAGTCCATTTTTTGAAGTAAGCGTTCGGCTTACCCTTTAATTTTGAGCATTTGCCTCTGTTTTATTATACAAAATGATTTTGTTTTGTCCTTTTCCAGATTTATTTCTCTTACAAGCTTTCTTCTAATAAATTTATATAAGATAGGTGTCTGTGATTGCCATTAGGGCCACATAATATATTATATATTCTTATATGGTCTCATATCAAGTTTTATTTCTATTTTTTTCTATTTGTTTTTTACCTTCAGGCATGCTAAAATCCTATTGCATACAACCTTGCCCTAATGATGGACCTGTATTAAGTAGTTGTTGGGGTTGAGACATCAACAAATCACTTACTTTGGGCTGAATTCTCACGCTTTTAGAGGAACTTTTAGGAGACAATTAGAAGAATAACATAGGCTTACCCTTCTACATTCACAGCTACTGCATTTCTCCCTTGCATGCCGTATTTGTTGTCACCATTATTACACCTTTGACTCACCCCGTACACTGCATCATAACTCCATTCACATATGTAGCATCCTTTTCGTCTGATTAAAAATACATTTATTTTTGGTATGCTTATTATTGTGTGTTCTTTTCCTTACAGCATTTATTTATACAATAGGACCTTATTTGATTGAGTAGGCACAACTTTGTTAGTCTTTAAATCTAATTAATCATAAATTATCCTGCAGGAGCCACTGCACTCCCCTACATATCTCCTAGCACTACTAACCAACCTAGCCTCTCACTCTCCTGCGTAACCCTATATCAACCCATTACTATGTTAACCCTACGGTTGCATTACCAAATTCATCAATCCAATCACACACAGAATAGTCAAAGTCGCTGATCCAGCAACTCATCTATCTACAACACCTTCCTCTCACTCAGATGCCACACAGGTTCAGTCCGCTATCTGCACCTGCTCACAGACCTAGCCACTAATATATACACACACTCAAAAAATCCTGCATCTTTATTTTGCCACATTTATTTCTTACACCATTACTGTGGCCTTTACTTTTCAACATATAATTTGATATGGCTCTTGCACCCAAATTGGCTAGGATCACAGTTGGAATAGTAAATCACTTTTGTCAAAGTAAAGGTGATGTTGAAGTAAGGGTTTGGCCGGCAGCAATGGGTGCAGATGTTCTGACATACAGCATGCTTGCTTACACACAATCATCAATCAGTGATGCATACCCAGCCTGTCGATTCGATCATCTTCAGATCCATAGGGTCTCCGATGGGCTGATCTGTCAGAAGAGTCACAGTATGGCAGGCCGCAAGGGCATAGAGTAACGGTCCGTCTGGAAGATGACGTAACTCATGCTGAATTGGCAGGAAGCAGTCCCGATCTAGGGGCACAACACCCCAAACATCCAGGCCTTCTTCGGTCAGCGTTCCTGTCTATGGGTAGGTGGAGATAGAGAAAGGGAAAACAACTGAGTCCGGAACCAAGATAAGCAAGAAGCATGAAGACAGCGGGCTAAAGGGAGAGAAATGGCAAATGAAGCGACAGGCGGTCAAAAGAAAAAGTAAGAAAGATGATGAGAATGAGAGAGAATGGAAGAGGGAGAGAGAGGAGAGGTCATAACAGGATCAATGGGAGTGAGAAAGGGAGAGGGGAGATGAAGTAAAGATACAGAAGGAGCAGAAGGATAGCAACAGATACTGGTGAATAAAGTGGAGTGAGGCGTAAGGTATGTAAGAGGAAAAGAGGGGATATAGTAAACAAAAATAGGAAAAACTAGAGGGGAAAGTGAAAAGAGAAAATGGAGATGTGAAAAGGATGAACTGGCGCATGGGAGAAATCAAATGTGTGTGCAGAGGTTAACAGGGGCAGATATAAAAGTAGGGAAAGAAACTAGAAAACATTATCCACACAATAGGTTTTGAGACAGATTAGAAACGGCAGAGCACATTTCTGTGTGCACAAGCATGGTTTTTAGAAGGGGTAAAAGAGATGATGCAATGTTTCACAAAATGAGAAGCTGGGGCAAACAGCAGCTGTTAGAACACTACTTTACTACACAACACAACACTAATGTAAATAGAAAAGTTACTTACCTGCAACAATAGTTCTCAGGCGAGGGCACATCCCCAGATTAATAGCTTTAAAATAATTCGCAGTCACCAAGTTGGACCTCAGAAATATCTACTTTTTTAAAATATTTTTTCAAACACTTTTTTTTACCTTTTGCTTTTCCCAAGAACTACTTAAAACCTTAGAAAAGAACAATGAAACTACATTACCACAATTGGTGAATATCTCTAAAATGTTATAATGAGTGAATCTAATTTAGGAGCAGAGAGATCAGCCATGTTACCTCAATTGTATTCACCCTCTGGCTTCCAAAGGAAATTATTTGTCACAAATAATTATTTGTCTGGTGGGTTATCAACTAACTTGCCTGCAGTCCATGCACATCCAAATTCCATACAGAGTGGTGGTATCTAGTTCCAACAACTTAGTTGTTAAATCAATTTTATACAGAAGACATAATACATTTTACATAATTTCTCTTTTATCAGGTGTGGAAAGTGAAATGCAATACTGTGAATTATGAGAAAAAATAGAATATAAAAAGTGCACCTCAGTTTAGCTGAGTGAGTGTCGATGGTATGGTTAAAGAATACAGAATTTGCTCTACAAGCATTGTTCCAAATGTTTCCACTTCAGCTATTCGTCAACATTTTTGTGCTTTACAGGAATGCAGCCGACTATCTGCAGAACAGTAATTAATTACAACAATCTTCACAAAGCAAACAGTATGGTTTGCCGACCTAACTGTCACCCTCATTTACTTAACTCCTATTTGATGGCCTATGTGGGCTTTACTTCCCAATCTTGAGTTTGTCCCTCCTCAGGAGCATGAATATATTACTGCGTCTTTACGCTGCTCGATTATTTGGGCTACTTTTTCTTTTTAGTTAAGCACTCTATGAGGGTGCTTTTGTTTTCAAGCTGTCTCCATCATCTGCTTCACTGCCTCCTGTACACGTGTCCATTTCTCCGTGTGCTTCTCTGCCATCCGATTTTGCTCTGTCTCACTGTGTGCTTCTGTGCTACCCTCATCTCCATGATACGCTGTCTTGTCGTGTGCTTCTCTGCCCCTCCACACCTGGTCTCCTTGTTGCTCTGTCTCCTCGTGTGCTTCTCTGCCCATTAGTTTTGCTCTGTTTTGCCGTGTGCTTTTATGTTCCCCCTTCTCCGTGTTGCTCTGTCTTACCTTGTGTTTCTCTGCCCACCTCACTACCAGTCTCCATGTTGCTTTGTCTCGCTGTATGCTTCTCTGCCCCACTAGTATTATTTCCATTCCCTGTGTTGCTTCCCTGCATCCATGTTGCCCTGTCTTGCTGTGTGTTTTTCTATGCACCCACCCCCAGTCTTCATGTTGCTTTGTCTTGCTATGTGCTTCGCTGGTCCTCTTGTGTTGTTTCTGTCACGTTTTTTCTTCAGTGCCCCCTTTTTTTCTTTTTATTTACCAATCCAACTCTGGTAATTAAAAAAAGTGCCTGTCATTTTGTTTACACGTGCACCTACAAAACGAATTCTTTAACCATGCTGCACAGCATCATGCTGTGCAGCATGGCTAAGATCCATTTGGCAAACATAATGGGTAAAAAGGTAAGGCCTAATGGTTTTGCTAATGCTTGTTTCTCTGTGTGATGCAGAATGCCTATGAACGGTTCCCTTCCTTTTAAAAAAAAGGGTAAATGAAATAAAAAATGTTTTGGTACAAATGATGCTTGTTACTCATTTACATTTTTATGATGGATTTCTCAATATTATTCCTATATATTTTGTAAGCTGAAAAAATGGCAAACAAATGTTGCCCTTTGCAAATGCATTTTTTTCTCTCCACGTTTCAAAACTATTAGAGGCTCCTGCACAAGGGAGGGAACTATTCAATGTGTTTTAATATGAATTAAAATACCAAGATAGAGAAAAGGTGAAGCTGCTCTCCCTTCTGGCATGCTTCGGATTTCAGCAAACAGGCTGCTGGTGGCTACAGTTGAAAGTTCAGAAAAAGGGATCCATCACAAAGTCTTAGATTACACCGTGGTTGCAATTTCCCACCAGCTGACTTGGACAAAGCAAATGTTTGGGGAAGATGCGGTGGAGACCGACACTGTTTGGAACTGGAGGTAAGAGAAAGAGAATAAAAAGACAACACTCCAATAGCCAGATAGGAACTTGGGGATTCTCAATCTCTGTGTAGAAAAGAAAATGTTAAATGTATTCTTTAAACTAAAACTTTAAAAGGCACACAATAAAATAACCACTAAGTTTGAAAGAATCAGATATGACAACTTATGTAATTATGTGACTAAAGCAGAAAAAGAAGTATCCCATGACAAGAAATTAAAATGCACATCCGCTATAGCACGTTAGCATTGCTTGTGGCACTGCCCTTATTGAATGCTGGCAGCGAGCGGATTCCTGACACTTGGGTCATATGGGATACAATGATTTACCTTGTCGAAGCAGGCCAGCTTGATCTTGCCGCAGACGTTGATGCGTGGTGGGCTGATGCAGAAGACGCCATGGCGTTTCAATCGGTTCTGGGCATAGATGGTTCCCACGGTCATGGCAGCAGGAAGAGCCGGTGGCACAATGATGGTGATGACATCTAGGGCGCGTATGACTATCTCTGATACGGAAACCTGGCACACACAAGACAATCTTTCGATGAGAATCACGGGATCCCTGCACAGTCAAAATGTACTTTCATTTATTTAAACTGGATGGCATTTCAATCGCTAATGCTGTGCATAAGAACACTGGTAGCAGATGGGACACATGAAGATGGGTGGCATAAACAAAAAAGTGAGAAGCAGCAAAGAGGATTAGAAACCGCAAATGTGGACATGTCTAAATGTAGAATTGATATACAGGCAGAAATATGTATAGCTGTAAAGAGTGAAATAAGTATAAGGTGTCCTTCGATAACAGGAGACGATTATTCCGATCTGTTTTAAGGAGAGTAATTGTTAAGGGAGTTGAAAAATTACTCCACTTAAATGACGTGCAGCCTCGAATACCACTATCAATAGTTCGTCAAGGGCCTTCTTCTTGGCAGAGAGCCAGACAGCTTGAAGAAGGTAAGCTGAGGTTGGTGGGTGTTTTGGTACTCTGGATGACGTTCTGGTTGCAAAACTGAGAACTCTATCCATTGGAGGGAGACTAGCAGACCATGGCAATAATCTTGTTTACTGAGTTACCAGTACTTTCGGTCTGTGAAATGGAATGAAAGGGCAGATCTTTTATACATTGACAACATGGTAACGCGCTGCAGTGGTGATAAAAGATTTCAGGCGCAAGGATGGGTTGAGGAGAAGGCCAAAATTTGTGGCAGTGGACACAAACGTCAAAGAAATGTGCAAGAAGTGGATAGAGTTGGCTAAGAACACGTGTGGATGAAGAAACATACAAAACCACAGTTCTGGAGAAGTCCTGCATGAGGGACTGGGCAGAAGATTCAGTGGCACATAGCAGTGTAGAGTTGGACATGCATTCCCGGATGTGAAAAGAGTTTGGAAATGAGGAAAAGCTTTAGATGCCATCAGCGTATAGATGGTAAGAAAAACTGAATAAAGAAATGGTGTCACTGAGGGAATTTGTGTACAGAGAAAAAAAAAAAGGAGTGGGAAAAGGATCGTCCTTGTCGGACTCTGAAAGGCATAGATGTCAGTATACACATTTTACATGTTCCTGCCCCCCACCCCATGATCACTTCTTCATGCATTCACTCCTCACATTGTTCTACTTCTCCTTCTCACATTCTATCCCTTGCTCTCCTTCGCCCCCAACTCCTTTCCTTTAACATACTCCAGCCAAAGTAATATTTAAATCTCTCTCACTTAACCTCTCCCAACTCTCACTATGCCCTGCAAATGCTCTTTCTGCCTATTTCCTATCCAGCTGTTTTCTCATCTCAGATTTAGTGTTTCCACTCTATAATAATAAATCCTCCCCCTTCCCATAACTCCCTCTAGCTTTATCCTGTTCATTCTTTGTCCTCGTGCTTCCTCATCTCTCCCTTTGTCTCACTTCCCTCATAGACTCTGCAGTCAAGTTCCAACTGCTCTCTTCCAAATATCTTTCCTCACTCCTTCCCTTTCACAAACTCTCTACTCTTGTGTGATCACTCTCCGTATGCCAACTCTAATCACATATGAGTTACTTTCAAACTTTTGTTTATACCATAACTCTCAAATGCGCTAATTCTCAAGCCTGTTATGCATGGGAGAACAAATTTCCTAGATTTCCAGGACCGTATCCGGAATTCTTTGTTGGAGTCTTCTCCAAATAGCGGAGTAATCCCAAGAAGTAAATGTTGTGAATCCCGTCCTTACTCCCTCCCTCTGCTCCACCAATCCTTTAGATCCTTTATTATTACATTTTCTGCAGCTCTCATGCTCAATCCCTCACCTTTAACATTCTAGTTCCCATTCCTGTGCTCCCTCTCGTCTTACTCATTCTTGTGCTATCACCTATCAAGTTTCGTCCCTTCACTCTTCCTTCTCACATTATCCATTTTCTCCAATCTTCCATTCCACTTCATATATTGCCCCTTTAAGTTCTATGGTGTCTCAACGCTCTTACAACCACTCTTGCCTCATCCCCTACCCCCTCACATATAGCTCTTAAATGTCATGGGAATGATTCACAATTTTTGTGCCCATGAACAGGTGTGTTTTACTCCAGGAAATTCTAGTGTAATACATAAGGTTTTAAGTTAGACACAACTATTGGCAAAATAATGTGAATTTGGTCATCCATCCAAATCCAAACCCTTTCTGTTACATTCAATCTTCCTTCTGACAACCCCAATAATGTCCGATTTACAGGTGACAAATTCCGTCCAATGAGATTAGACAAGTTGGCAGGGAGCAAAGGCTATAGTGAGCTTGGCTTACCTTATTCATAATCAGGATGACAATGCTGTAGATGGTGCCCATGACAGCTGTGATGGAGGAGTGAAAAGAAAGAGAAGTTGAAAATGAAAAATGAAAGAGGAGGGAAGGGAGGAAATAGGAGAAAAAAATAGAAATTAACAAGGTGACAATTAAGAGGACAGGGAAATAAGGGGAGAAAAGAGGGGGATGGATAAGCATTTCCAATCAGAGAAACGGGGTTAATAAAATAGAGAAAGGGAGACATTGGGAAAAGGGGTGAAGGAACAAATGAAAGAGGTTAAAAGAGAAGAATGAAGAAATGGAGAGGAAAGGGGAAGATGGCAAATGTAAAGAGGAAGAGGTGAAGAAAGAACAAAGAAGATGAAGAGAATGGGCGGGGAAAAAGGGAATAATGGTGAAAGAGGGCAAAAGAAACAAAGAAAAGGTAAAATGTTGAAGGGGAAAAACCAAAAGAGAAAAAGAAAGGGGTGTAACACAGAGAAAGAGAAGAAAGAGGGTAAAGGTGCATGTAGAAGACAAATGGAAAAATAGCAGAAGTAAGAGTGGGTAAATGAGAGGCCAAAGAAAGAAATAATGAAAGTAGCAAAACGACGTAAGGGAGATCAAAAGAAACAGGAATAATAAAGGCAGAATAAAAATGGGTGAATGTGCAAGTGGGAAAAGGAAGGTCAGAAAGAGGACGGTGAGAACAAACGGAAGATAAAGAAATATAAGCGATGACAAGGAAAGGAGAAAAGAGAGAAAGATTAGTCCAATTAAATCCTGAGTGCTTCTTGACTTGCATACCATTTGATGTTCTCTATAAACACTCTACAAGCAGAAGCCACTTGGATGATCGTACGCAATGCTCACACATTCAGTGTAAAGATGAAATGCGCAAACTAGCCCTACAAAGACCTCCCCGGGCTTACATATCTGGCAGCTATTACCCTTAGGAGGCAGAACTACCAATCAGGATACACAGGTTGTACAGGTTGGCACTGCGGGCAGCACAACTATCTCTCATGTTACATTTTCCACGTGCACAAGAAATAGCTACTGAACAGGAAGCAAGGACATTACAGAGCCATGATGGGGACAGTAGAGTTATTGAAGTTGCATGACAAACAGGCTCAGGCATCATTAAGCAGTGTTATACCTCAGGTGCACAGATCCCAGAGGCTAAAACCTGAAAAGCACAGCTAGGCCACAGGTTACACAGAACTAATAGGCTCCGGCAACATATAGCAGGCCTATCACTTATCACGTATCTTACTCGCTCTGCCCTGAAACAGCAAAGCTATCTTCCACGCTCAGGCTTAAGACTGTACAACAACTCTACTAATAATACAAATATGAACAACTATGGCTGTGTGCAGAAGAGATGGAGAAGGAACAAGTCTTATTTGCATCTGACTGATCCCAGTCCGGCGAGGGACTGTGAGTGGAAGAAGAATGGACTGGTAAGAAGGCCCTGAGCGATTAGAAGTGGCAAGCATCACCTCTTTGGTAGTTTGAACTTAAATGCTCCTATAGGGGCACGAACAAGTGTGCTCTGCATAGAGCTGCTGCTCATATGCAATAGAAAAGTAGAGAAAAACAATGAACTGGAATAAGACCTGAGCAATTTACAAACACTGAAACGTTTGCAAGCATTCTGCCCATTACCTTTCCGTTTGAGTTTGGACAATAAATAGAACATAGGCTAAACAGATACTATCGATTTAGACCAGAAAGAGCCATTTCACAGGAGGCATGAATACTATAGACTCAAACCTCAGATAAATCAAATTCGGATTATATAGCTCAATGGTCCTTGAATTACATAATTAATATTTGGTATATAAAGGCATTCACCCTGCCAACTCTTTGCCCTCTCCCTTTACTGTACTCCAGTAGATGCTAAAAATGTGGGTTTCCCTAAAATGTTATATGAGGGGTAAGAGTATCACCACATTTAGGGAACTGGGAGGGTGTGGAGTTATTAAATGCCACCCCATTATGATAGAGGGGGGGGGGGGAGTGAGCCTCACCAATTTTTGCAGCTACCACTGTCACAGAAAGTAAGCTGATGGACTGAGCTAAATCCATGCCATCAGCTTAGTCACAACTCTTTAAATTCACATTAAATATGTCTTGATGAAAGTGTGCAACACAGTATTTCTGTCAAAAAAGGGACAGCAGCTTTACCTACACTGTGGCAGATGAATGTTCACAACTTCACTGTTGGAAAAGCTTCTCACATCTGTATCCACTTCCCTCACTGGATGACTCAGTCTAGCAGACAACAGCAGTCATCCAATCAGAGGAGGAGACGGGGTCCTAGGAATAACGGACATCACTCTGTCGCTATTTGTCCCTGCTGCCATAACCAGCACTCACCAGGTTCAATATTCAACAAAACAGTTACCTTAAGGGTCCAGGGGTCCCTGGCTGGCAAAGGCTCCCAGGAGCACCTAACACCATGTGGCATACCAGTCCTCAAACCCCACTGGAATAGCACAGTGTCATGGAGAAGCGGATGCAATGATAAAGCTTGGACTGTAAGCGGGCGAGTGGACAATGTTGGCATGCATGTATGCACGTGTGCATGTCCTCAAGGGTGGGGTCAGGGTGGAGAGGGGTTGAAATAAAGAGAGGAAGGGAGAGACAGAGAGAGTCTGTGTGTGATAATGATGGCCATTCCGGACATACTGTGGCCTTTTCTGGTATGGCTGATAACTGGAATCAAGGCAGTAATTGTTAGCATGACAGAGCCATCCTGTGCATGATGGCAGCTATTTAAAAACATGTAGTGGGTATTCAGTAGTGATGAATTAACATTTAGGGTAGGACATGTTTATTAGACAAATGTTTGTGGGCAGGTTGAAAACTCTGGCATTTTGGGAAGTTGGCTGAAGTTCACAGAATAGTAGCAGTAAAACCCCCTGGCCCGCCTCACCCTGAGGATTTCCTGCTCCAAGATGTTTTGTGAGTGGGACACCCTGGATCAGGCAGTCATTGTAGCCTTGTGGGGATGGGGAAAGGATGGAGAGGCTGGAGCCTGTACTTTGCCATGGGGGGGGAAATCAGAGCACAACAAGGGGCACAGCTGTGGGGCAGCGCCACTACCCACTGCCCTGGCAGCTCCTTGAGGCAAGGGAATGTTTGCCACAACTGCAATGGGCCGCAGATCCTGTGTTATGTTTCATATAGAGGCCCTAATATAGACGCGTTCGTATATGCCGTATATGGTCATATTCGCATATGCCCTATTATGGTCATAATCTCCTATGCCCTATTTTGGTCATAATCGTCTATGCCCTATTATAGTCATGATCTCCTATGCCCTAATATAGGCATGATCTTTCACCTACATTAGTTCCCTACAGTACACAACGAGCTCTGAGGGTTGAACGTTATCTAGTCTGTGGTTAGAACAGTGCAGGGTTTTTCCCGAACACAGGCCTACAATGTACTCATAAATTATGCATGAGCATTCACCAGCTACATCTCCCGCATAATATGTATGTACAAAGTTCACCCCTGACGTCTTCCTCATGTCTAACAAAGACCAATACAAACCATACTGAGGGACGAGATACTTTAGGGTATAAATACACCACATCTTGCCACGGTAAGACAGAGGGAACCAAGACTTCCATGCTGACACACTGACCAGAGACGCTGAGGCTCCTGCATGCAGTCGCTCCAGCTGACAGCGGTCTAACACAGCCCTTGCGGGGTGTCCAACTCAAGACCAGGATGGGGTCCCACACTCTCTCTATTCAGGTAATGGGGTTCGACTAAATCCTAGAAGGATTCTTGGCTCTTAGGCTTTTAGACCTACACACATGCTAGGTACACTTAGGTACATCTAGTTAGGCATCGTAGGAGTACGTGCACTTTTATAATGCATTTTATATATTCGTGTATGTGACCGTTATTATTGCAATATGGTAGAACTGTACTATCCTTTCACTTTGATCGTACTGCTGATAATATATCTCTGCTATTGTCTGCTGGTTGCTGCAGCACATATATTCTACACCAGAATAACAACTGTTCAATAAATACTTATTGAAAAGCCCAGACTGTTTATTCTGTGTAACTCTCTGAGACAAACCGAACAAGTAAGCACGAGTGACTGAGCGAAAAGTAGTACATTGTTTCCACGATTCTGAGGGATCAGGGTTGTCATGATCTAAGGTTGCCAGGAACTAATCTCTCCTCAATAAGAGGAGATTCTAGTGGCACTGTGAGCTAGCTAATGCAAATCTGGCTAACATACGCGGTGGGGGTGCACAGAGCCAGTCTACCACCAATCCCAGTTTATGTTATCCAAACGCGCAGGTCCTGCATGGGTACTATAGGAACTACACGATATGGCGCCACCAACGTTGGTTGGGTACTTATTTAACAGTAGAATCTGAGTAGTTCAGTCGTGCTATTCTCAGAGAACCTACTCACAAAACCCCAGAGACGTCTGCAGTGGGTGGGCACAAAATCCGCCGCAGCTGAGTAGTACGAAAATACTATTTATTGGCTGTTGGTTATTCAAGCTTGAAAGGACATAGTGTTCCTAAAATTGTGTCTAAAACCTTACCATAGTTTCTTTGAAACACTAGTCTGTGTTCTATACACGATGACTACCGCGGTCTTAGATCCACTACACATGCCACTGCCCCCGTCAGACGACGAGGAAGATCCTGTGGATGCAATACAGATTGCACCAAAATTCAGAAGGACAATCACCATAAGAATATTAGAAAATGGTTTACAAGCCAGGGGTGGCGTGCTTGTTTTTGTGATTGAGGCACACGAATCAAACAAAACAGAGGTGTTCTATTCATGGGTTACACTCCCAGCAGCAAATGCAGTAACAAATACATTTCACTACTATATAGAAGGAGATGCACCACTGGAATATTGTCCATTTGAGGACATAGAGATTCCACTAACTTACCAGGAACATCATTACTGGTTTAATGGCGCCCTACCCCACGTACGAAGAAGAGTAAGGTTAGGCCCGCTCGGAGGAGACGGGGCCACATGGCCGATACTAGCAGCTTACACACCGCATCCTGACATTGGCACAATGCCACATCCAGACTTACTCATACAACACACAGATTTAATTAAAATCTACAGAAACCTGACACAATTTGTCATGAGGACTTTAACAATCCAACCTGCACCAGCTGCAGCAAACAGTACTCCAACTCAGGGTACAGGAAATAAAATTACTCCTCAAACATTACACGCGGTAATGGGCAAAATGCCCGGAAAAACGCGAACAAATACCATTCTGGATAGCTCAGAAAATCACTCAGCTTGAGGCGGTATTCCCTAATACTACCACCTGTGATAAAGACAGAATACTAACAATCTGCTTGCCCATGGGGATCACACCACAAGTAGAGGACTGCACCTCTTGGGGTACAGTCTTTGCTGCCATATATACCAGAACGCATGGTATCCCGTCCTTAGCAGTAGTACCTGACGTATTGAGACAGATACAAAATGAGTACGGAGCAGAGCCTGCCCTTAACTTAGGGATGAAGTTACTAGGTAACTACGAACAGGTATCAGCCATAATACTAGCTAACATTAAGGGGGAAGCAGCTTCAGTGGCGATCCGCCAACGCCTAAGGGAGTTCAGTCCAGTAGATCAATCACACGAACTACCCAAAATAATTGAAACTGCATATGCAGAACTAGGCAGAGACAGTTTAGGTGGGAAAGCATTAAAACCACAACTGGTGGGCAGTTCTGAAAAGGACACTACAAAGCAGACACCTACTTCTTCTAAAAAGAAGTGGGAAAATAAAAAACAACAAAAGTCTAAAGACAGCAGATCTCAATCCAGAGGTAGGTCTCCTCAACAGGAGCCCTCTGAAAGGAGGTATAACCTCCAGAATAGGGATAATATAAAAAAACCTGACAGGTATCAGGATACTGATACACGTTCCTCTCGTTCCTTTCAGGGTTCATCAAAAAACTCCGAGAGGGAAGGACGGTCAGAACACAGACAAGAGGAGCGTACAAAGTCCAAGTCAAGAGCAAAATCCAATTTCAACAAATCCCGATGCAATTCCAACAATTGATCGAACTGCTTCTGGCTATTTCTTGAACTTTGATACGTTTTCACTGTATCCAAGCGAGCCGGAAACGACGCCAGCCAAAAAATCACACAAACAGAAACATTGACTTTTTTAGAAAGACTTACCTGGTGTCACCTTGGATAGAACTATGGTATATCACTGGGATTCTATTTTTTCTTTTCTGGCTAGGTTTAATTATACCTTTTAGTATGCTTATTAATGGATGATATCTCCAGCAGAGCTCTACAGCCCAAAGAGTCAATTTGATTTTAAAACCACACCAGTCTTCACATCGTGAACCAAGAGTTGTCTTCAGTGAACATCACAGCAGTTCCTATACCGGACGGTATAGTATGGGACAAGATTGATTTCGATATATTCGGTCCGACTGAACTTTTAAAGCTTAAACATGTATTTAAAATTTCTTTAAGTGATATCATTACATCCAGTACATTTTCTGATGATTGGGACACAAACTGTGAATAACATAATGTCTGATTTAGAAAAAACTGCAGCATTTCCGAACAATGAAATGTTAGAAGGTACTTCAGACTATGATACATTGTACTGTTACCAACATTATGGTCATCATTTCTTGCACAAATCTATAACACCTAGAAATGTATTTGAATACCATTAGTGGGAACACTGCCCAACACCTCCAAAAGGTAGTTCGCAAACTTTTGCACAGAAATTAACATACTTTTCAGGGTTTAATACATCTAACACAAAGTCATTTTATTACAAAGTGGCGACAACATCAGCACAGAAAATTATGTTGACCAACACGAAACAGATTTACTCTACTTCCTTTATGGCCCAGTTGTCTACAAAGGGTTTCGACCTATGGAAGGACACTATAGATTTAAAATCAAACTGGGGTTCTAGGGACTGGCAAGTCCAGGGAACAGAAGCGCTTTTTAGAGCATGCCTCATTCCACAGCAGATGATATTTCAAAATGAAACTGTGCAACAGACATCCTGTCTTGGACTAGCCAAGAATAAGGAAATGAACACACCGAGGTTTCCAGCACCATCACGGGTGGGGGGCAGAATTCAACTACACACGGGGTAAGATTAGATGACATTCTCCAGTACAACAGGTCAGATCGCAATTGGACAGAATGGCTGATTTGGCCCATTGACACAAACACATGTCAACAGAGATTCCTAGGTATAGCCGAGGGGTTTAGTATCAGTAGGCCAGATACACGCTATGTACAAAGACAGCACCCAGGGGTAGTGACATCCTACAGTGTTGGGAAGTTGTGCCTTGATTGGCTAGAAACCTCAACACTCACAGAAGTAAAACATCACTTGACCTTACTCACACCTGATGTAGACCTTAGGGATTTCTTGCTAGGCCCAAGGAAAACACGTCAGAAACGTTTCATATATGCTGGCATTTATGCCTATTATAATGAAAACTGGAAAATATCCCAACAGGAGGACGCAGAAAGAATACGGGAAATAGACCGTATTAACCTAGAGAAGGCATTAGCTGTAGTGGATAATGGGTTAACAACTTTGACCTCCTGGATTTACTCCTTAGGCAACATTGTATCTTCGGCAATAGACATATTAGAACAAGATCTGACCTTGTTACAACACGGGCAATCTCAGTTACGTTCTATTGTGATGTTAAGCTGGACGCTGCAATCTTTGCGTGCAGGCTATGTGCCCTGGCGTTTTATAAACACCACGTCTCTGTTTTCAGAATACAATCTAACTGATAAACAGAAAGAAATGGCACAAAGGGGAGCCAAATATACATTGCTGCGTATTGAGAAACTGGAAAGGTTACCATTCACTGTAGCCGAATCACCATCAACTGAATGGCTAATTCATGGCCAAATCACTCTGCCGGTCACTACGTTTCAGTTTCAATATTGCCTTGAGCAAAGGCAGGCAGGCAAATATGAAAAAATGGCTAAGGGTTACATTAAGGAAACTTGGGAGTTACCATATAGATATCGATGCCGGAGCGGGGATCGAGAAGTGTTTCTGAGTGGTACAAACTGCAAGAACGCTTTAAGCGGTTCTCTCATGTGTCAGGATATTTCTCTGCACGGAGCATGTAGTGGTTCGGTAGCGAATCTATCTTGTCACATGTCAGGGACCCCAGCGGCCATGATCGCGCCGGTTTTCCAGCTGCTCTCGAAGGGGAGTTACTTGATGCAAAACGATCAAGGTTGCTGTGGGATGCTTCCGGGCGTCGCCTATCTGGTCACTGTTAACTCCAGGGTTACTTGCTGTATGCAAGTATTGTTTCCGCCACTGAACACAGTCAGGGAGGCGCCGTTATGGCCTTCGTTGAATGTTTCCTTCATACAATTTGATACTTTGAGCAGACTGAAAGCCATGCTTTTACGGCAACCTGTGCCCTTAACCTCCGCTCGAGAAACCTTTGAACTTCAAGTTGCAAGGACCTCGACTGAGATACAGGCGCTTATACGTACGAACTGCCCCTTTCATTTCGTAGAAATGGTGGGTCGTATCTTTAACATGTCTGATACGAGCGGTATTGTACACCTATTTAAGACCATAGGGTCAGGACTATTAAGCACCTATCAGACAGTCCTCGGAGTAATCCCAAATTTTATACACTCCGTATTGGGAAGCGTGTTTGGAGGTCTCCCGCTTATCCTGTTTCTAATTGCAGGAGTCCTGATTGTAATCTTACTGCTACGCAATGGACGGCCCAATTTCCAAGGAAATGGCGAACGTACTCATGGAGCAGAAGTACCGTGAACGTATGGTTCAGCTTCTGGGTATACCTTGCCTAAGAGATCTGAACGCCTCTTGGTTTCTATCGTTTAGACCAGTCTGGGTGGACTGCATCTTACCTGTTCTTCGATGCCTGTTTTGCGGAGAAGAATGCACGTTGGATCTCTGTCTAACGTTTCCATCAGATACGCCTCCGGACATGGATGCTATGCTGGACCCCCTAAAGGCCCATGCTCTGCGTTGCCCCCAGCGTCTTCCAATTCTGATCAACGCATTCCTTGAGAATCCACAGGTGCCGTTTGCTCCTGCTGGGTTAGGTGGCTCCACCACAGGCACTCAGGTAACAACTGCCGCACAAGCTGCCGCAGCACCGACTGTTGGCAGTACTGAATTCTATCTATGTGCGATTGACGTTCTCTGTGAGGCGTTGGATTTGTCGTCTGCAGTAGCTAACACCGATAATGCTGTATCTCCCAGCCAGGACACTTAATCTGGAATTGGCTCATCGCGTCCTGGGAAAGAATTCGGCTTCTCCACTTCGTTTTCATAAATAAACGAACTAAATTTGGAACATTTCCTAAATTGACACTTTCACTTGAGAAAGAATGGCCTTCTTCTGCTTATGGTAATGCAACTTTTATGAGTGAGACAGAATTGACTTTTTCAAGTGGCAACAAAAGAATAGCTGACTTTTAACATTTTTAATCATTTTTAAATGTCTTTTTAAAACCATGTTTTTAAGAAAATTTTAAAAATTGTCCAGATTTTAAGTATGGTCATTGTCATCCAATTCGAAAGTGGAGTGGGTGTTATGTTTCATATAGAGGCCCTAATATAGATGCGTTCATATATGCTGTATATGGTCATATTCGCATATGCCCTATTATGGTCATAATCGCATATGCCCTATTATAGTCATGATCTCCTATGCCCTAATATAGGCATGATCTTTCACCTACATTAGTTCCCTACAGTGCACAACGAGCTCTGAGGGTTGAACGTTATCTAGTCTGTGGTTAGAACACTGCAGGGTTTTTCCCGAACACAGGCCTACATTGTACTCATAAATTATGCATGAGCATTCACCAGCTACATCTCCCGCATAATATGTCAGGGATGTGGAATTCCTATAGCCCGATGCCCTGGACATATTGTTTGGGGTCAAGGGCAACAAGTTTTCATGTGTATTTTGTCCTTGGGACAAGTAGGCCCAACCCCCTGCAGCACAAACCCTTTGGCTGCCAGTTTGCAGGACCACATTATGGATCAGGGAAGGGCACTGTCTGCAGTTAAGGTAATATTTTTGCCCATATGTTAATGCTGTTCAAACTTGCATTTATGGTTCATTAATTGAAAGCCTTTATTATTAGGGTGCGCGATCTAAGTAAATGTTGTAATCTCTGACTGCACTACTGACAGTGGTTCCACTATAAAAATGTGTACACAAGTTTTCAGAGTTTAGCAATATGAGGCTATGTATAATGCTCCCAGAATGCTCTCTGATTTGATGCAAATATTTGCAGAAGCTTGAAAGCAAGATTGATGATTCTTTGCTTTCAAAATAAAATGTTCATTAAAAAAATGAAAGCAGGAAAAAAACATTTTGCTAAACTACTGTAAAATGTCAGGTACTATTTCTTTGCAACATCATTTAGTAACATGTGTTGATGCATGCTAGTATTTACCAAAAATATTCATAATGGAAAATCAGTGCAACCAGTTTCAATAAGATTATGGGAAACAAAAATAAACAAGCATTGGCAAAGCCAGTAGGTCTGAAATTGGTGGTCAGCTTTGGCATGGTTTTTGTAAAACCATATTGGTGTGGGAGCTGCCGGGCCCTCACCATTATAACAAACATTGGCAAAAGCAAAAATTGTTTTTTGGTCTCGAAAAGCACACACTGCCACGGTAGTTACTGAACAAAACTACTTTGTGTGCCGATATGCTCCTTGTGAAACAGCAGAATGCTGTCACTCGCAGTGAAGACAGCCGATACAGAGAGAGAGAGAGACCAAATTTTAATAAACATAAAAGGTCACGGTCAACGCCAGACCAAATTAAGGGCCCAATTATTAAAGAAAGTCTCAAAGTACACCCATGTCCTTGCATTAAGTGCAGCTATACGGCTTTCGTGAATTCCCAAGAATTTACAGAAGTAGGACAAGAAATAGTAGTCCTAGAAAATATTTGTGAACTGTATTTGAGCATGAGCAAATCTGCATGTGTAGATTTGCTTATGCGAAAAATCTGAGTGTTTGCAAGTTCACTTTCCCTCCAACCACTTTTTCCCCAACTCTGGAAGAAGGTTTACGTCTGCTATTGTCAGGAGTAAATTTCCAACATTTCTCAGTGTGGGAGAATAGTTGAAAACCCTTAAAACATGCAAGTTAGTAGGTTTGCACAGAGTCAAAAGGGCATTTAAACCCTGGAACTATTGCTTACCACTACCTTCAGCCCCATTATGTAGATCTGCGGAAACGTGGCAACATAAGGGGATTGCAAGTATTCAAACACTACTATGGTATGAGCCCTGACATAATCAGAGAGGCTATATCAGAGCTCCTATATAATGAGATTGCTGCTATAATTTGTCGCTGCACTACATGGCACCAAAGGGGCAAGTGGATTATGTTACAGGACAAGTAGATTTATGAAGCAACCTGCCGCATGGACAAGTAGATATTTTATTAAATTCCACACCCCTGTATGTATGTACAAAGTTCACCCCTGACGTCTTCCTCATGTCTAACAAAGACCAATACAAACCATACTGAGGGACGAGATACTTTAGGGTATAAATACACCACATCTTGCCACGGTAAGACAGAGGGAACCGAGACTTCCATGCTGACACACTGACCAGAGACGCTGAGGCTCCTGCATGCAGTCGCTCCAGCTGACAGCGGTCCAACACAGCCCTTGCAGGGTGTCCAACTCGAGACCAGGACGGGGCCCCACACTCTCTCTATTCAGGTAATGGGGTTCGACTAAATCCTAGAAGGATTCTTGGCTCTTAGGCTTTTAGACCTACACACATGCTAGGTACACTTAGGTACATCTAGTTAGGCATCGTAGGAGTACGTGCACTTTTATAATGCATTTTATATATTCATGTATGTAACCATTATTATAGTAATATGGTAGAACTGTACTATCCTTTCACTTTGATCGTACTGCTGATAATATATCTCTGCTATTGTCTGCTGGTTGCTGCAGCACATATATTCTACACCAGAATAACAACTGTTCAATAAATACTTATTGAAACGCCCAGACTGTTTATTCTGTGTAACTCTCTGAGACAAACCGAACAAGTAAGCACGAGTGACTGAGCGAAAAGTAGTACATTGTTTCCACGATTCTGAGGGATCAGGGTTGTCATGATCTAAGGTTGCCAGGAACTAATCTCTCCCCAATAAAAGGAGATTCTAGTGGCACTGTGAGCTAGCTAATGCAAATCCGGCTAACATACGCGGTGGGGGTGCACAGAGCCAGTCTACCACCAATCCCACAGTTTATGTTATCCAAACGCGCAGGTCCTGCATGGGTACTATAGGAACTACACAACACCTGCCAGTTATTTCTGCTTTTATCTTTTAAACCGCATGAGCTTGCCACTTCGGAAAGCCTGCAGAGTTTTAAAAAAAAACTAGGAAGAAGCAAGTCATGCAACTTTGAACACTCTTAACGAACATGTATGGATTAGGAAAGGGAACAGGAGGCAAAATATGTCCTTGCAGGACCGTTGTCAATGTAAGTACTTGATGTAAATGTCAAGCTGGGAAGAGGATGTAGCCTTACGGCTAGAGCGGTGGACCTCGAAGCTGGGGAACCGGGTTCGAGTCTCGGCAACAACGCTCAACATCCTGTGATTCTGGGCAAATCCCTTAATCTCCCCGTGCCTAACAAAAATGAATGTGTCCATCTGTAACGAAATTGGTGCTCTGATACCCTATGCCTCGGGTCTAGTTCCCGCTATAAAAAACTAAAAAAAAAAAAAAGCTGATAGCTGAGGACTATATTAGAATATATTTAATAAGGCATTGGAGGTCAAGATTTATCGACTGCAAGTCTTGTTCTATGTCTTGAACTTGCTTGCCATTGAGAGGCTGAAACTTTGTTTGGAAATTGATCACTAACTGCCAGAGTACTTCTGTATGCCAAGTGTGTGGTCATTCAGGATGAAGCATGAGTGAGAACAACTAACCTCCACAGACACAGAGGTTATGGAGCCTCTACATAGGACATTTGGTCTGTTTACTGGGAGACCTCTGTGTAGGCACGTCCATGAACAGTACAAGATTGTTTGCCGTACTTTCCTGACAATGGGGCAATAGTTGAGGCTTCCTAGAGCATTCACTTGCACTATGCTAATTGCATTCTTAGGGAATGAGTAGTGTTCTTTACCTTAAAACCAGTCCTGTCTGAATTACTAAAGGTAGACCAGATGAGAGGGCAGAGGACAAAACGAAGCAAAATCTATAAAATAAGCACAAGGAGACTTTAAGCCCTTTGGCATGAGTACCCTAAAAAGGGCATGACAATTGTGGGAAATCTATGGAACAATTCAAGGTGAAAGTGGTTGGACTCCACGGCACCACCTGTAGTGGAGAAGGCATGGATCCAAATATCTACAAAGGTGGAAGTGGGCACCCATGGAATATACCGCACTTTAAGGTGTGGAAACCCAAGTGAAGCCAGGGGGGTCTATAGATCAGTCTCACACTGGAGTGGGTGAGATCCATAAACAGACAACTAGTGAAGGTGATAAGGAAACAAGGCACAGCCTTGGTGCAGGTGTTTGGAGAGTAAACAAACACCTGTATTTAAATGATACTGACACAGGCCCAAGCTATTCTGGAGTAGGGGAGTGAAAGGTTAAAATCACAAACTGTACAAAGGTGGTTAGGAAAGAGACCAGACTGAATAAAGCCAGTGTTTTGTATTCATCACTAGTTTTTGCACTGTCCCGAGACAGGAAAGCTCTTTGTTCCCATAGTAGGAGATATGTATACATGCAAGGAACCTCATCAAGCATATTACCAATTTGTCTCCGTCTTACCCAATATAGCCAGGAATAGTACAAATCTGATGGAGTCTGTGTAGAATTTGAAGCCCACTGGCTGCGGGTACAGGATGGAGCTGATCAGATCACCCTTAGCTGTGCAGAAACCTGGTTTAGAAGAATCAAACAAAACAAAAAACACAGATGAGTCACTAACACAGGAGCCTCTGTGTAAAAGGCAAAGATAACTTGCATTAGCCTAGAAGAAATCTAGTACCATCCCAGTGGAATATAGGACTGTCCCGGGAATCATCAAATGAGTAATGTTTTGTTGCAGTGACGATTTTATTTATCATCCTAGTCTGCCACTACGCAACCTCAGATTCTGGAGCATACTGGTGGTAGCATCTGCCTGAAAGCATGTTAGGGTTGATTACAGTATCCTTGCTGCCAGTGGAATTGGTGTGGAGAGTAAAATAACCTGGACTATGATACCGGGTCAGATGGCTGTAATGTGGCAACAAAGCCCACAGAACAAAATTAGGGACCGATGAGTCAATAAGGAAAGTGACTGGAGTTTGAGTGGAGGATAGAGCAGGGCAGATCAGTGGAACAGTAGAGTGCAAAATAGCTAAATGGTTATGAGGAAAGCGCTTTGTCTTGACGGGCTAGCTCTGGAGGTATAGACTGCACATTTACAACCAGTTTGGGTTGAAGGTGGAGGGCAGATGAATCCGGAGGTTAAACGAAAACCCCTGAAGACAGTTCCATTACCTGGATTGGCATGTTATCTTAGCAGGCTAGCTCTGGAGGTATTGGATAAGCAAAGTCCAAGTTATATTTGGGAGAGCAGAGAATGGAATATGGCTGGAAAGTTCTGCAGGTACAAAGAGTGTGCTGCTGGCAGCCACAATGAGGGGCATGGTCAACAATCTCAGGTTTCTTCACTTAGGCAGAGGGTGGAAATTCTACCCGGGCACTGGCTACAAGCCTTAATGTAATTTCTCATTCAGTGGCAGAGGGTGGGAATTAGGCCTGGGCGGTAAATTCCGTTCCGCTCGCGGAATTTGCGGAATTTGGGTAATTTCGCGTTCCGCGGAGAACGCGGAATTACAAAAAATTCCGCGATTCGCGGAGTTTTTTGCTTGTTCGCGCTTTCAAAATGCGTGTTCGCGAGATATTTCTCCCCGAGCACGCAAACAGCATTCGCGAACAGGAAAAAAGCATCGCGAACGGGCGGAACAAGCAATTCCGCGTGTTCGCGGAACTTTTGCGTGCTCGCAGAGATTTTTTACCGTTTCGCGGAGCTTTAAGTAATGCGACTACGCAAATTCCGCCCACCCCTAGTGGGAATACTGTCTAGCCAATCCTCCATGTTATGGCAAACTAAAGCACCATATCTGTGGGTGGCCGAGAAATACTGCAGCACAATAAAATATTGCAATATTTTGGCTAATATTGCACACAACATTCAAATTGCAGGTTTATTCAATCCAGACTTTTTGGTATGGCAAATGTCAGAACAGCCTCCAAATGCATGCGCTTCCAAAGCCTCTAGACACTAGACAGCAAAAGACACACAATTGATAGACGGAATGCAGAACAAATCAAAACATTCACCCCCAGTCAAGAGATCTGGGTCTGTTGCTTTCTCGCCCTAAGTGCACCACGTATGTCCAGACGTGGGTCCTGGGCTCACTGTGCCACAGGAATCAAGCTATCCTGGCTGAAGAGGGATGAAACCCCGAAACCTGTCCTAGGATGCTTGTTTCCGGTCCAGGGAGGACCTGGCTTGGCAGTTCGGGCTGGACTGTTCCCATGAGGCACAGGGTCAAGACTGATTTGCATATGGCCAGGTCTAAACTGGGGTGGCATGGTGAGCAAAAGAATGATGGATTCAACCCAGATCTCTTGACTGGGGGTGAATGTTTTGATTTGTTCTGCATTCCGTCCATCAATTGTGTGTCTTTTGCTTTCTAGACACTTGACAGCATTACACACATCAAATAACTCCAGGAAACTCTAACTATGAAGTGCTTTCGCCACACCCTTGTGAACTATGACCTGACCTGGACTATATCCCTAACATCCACAAACACAACACAAAAAAGTTCAAATGTCACACAATGCAAAACTGAGTATCAAAGACAATGCTTTGTGGGAGGGAACAAGCCTCTGCAGGAGTGGAGGTGGAGGTGAATACATAATAGTAATCCATTACCAACATTGACAATTTACCCATTACCATATGTTAACAGAATATCACTGTCAGAATATCACCGGCATAAGGCAGTCCTAAAAATAGTTTACAAAAATCTAGACCCTGGGCTGATATTTTTGCAAACTAAATTTAGGAAGTGTTATTCATGTCAACTGATTTTTTTTGACAGTGAGATTCTGGCATGCAAACCCCAACATCAACCAGAAAGCGATGTTTGAAGGCTGATGTTACCTGTGCGAGTTACTATAGCGATCACCTCTTTGTCCAAGTAGGATTTGGCCTGAATGATATGGGTACCACAGAAAAGAGTGTGTCTCTTGTGCTGATCAGGGGAGTACAGCACATCCGCAGCCTCAGTACCACCAGGTAATGGGATCTTCATTTCAGGGACACTTTCTCCTAGAAAAAAAGTGTGAAGTAATAAATCATAGCACCAGAAGACCTAATTAGTTATTTACTTGGGATCACTCTATCCCTCACATCCATATACTACTGCTCTCATAGGTTAGAACTCTTTAGCCCGCATTATTGCCTAAATCTGTAGTCACTCTCTCCTCCTCCTCTGACAGATGCCTCATGGGTCAGTCTTGAAACTATGTAGCTTTATAGCAGATGCAGAAGTGCAAAAATGACGCAAGGTTTTACAGTTCCGAATTTTAAGATAACTTCTACTTCTCCATATTACGTTTGAAAGGGGCATAAGCGAAATAGACTTCTTTCACATCTCCTCACCTGTCCTTTCTTCGGTGTGCTCTTTTCTTTGGCAGCCACCACCACTTTTCTTCTGTGATTCCCAAATCATTGTCCTCTCTAGGACATGCCCCTGCCATCTGAGGCTGATTGCTTGACCGAAGCAATCTGCCATATTACTATTTTTCTGTATTCACTTGTGTGCTGTGTGTGCTGAAGGATACAAAAACTCTCTCTCTTGCTCTTTCTGGGTGCTTTATGTGTACTCCTGGACCAAACTGTACTGTTCACCCCTTTGACATCTAGCCTCAGGAACGTCCACTCCATCAAAATAAAGAGGTTTCCTTTCTCTTCACGATCAGACTCTTGCTTGCCAGCACCTTAGTGTTCTTGCCTCTAGACATGCGTGCTCCTATTCTGCTCTTTATTCAGCTGTGTGGGTCTCGTCTTTAGACAGAATCTCACTCTGGTCAGTTATTTTTGCATCTTGTTCCAGTGTCACAGAAATTGTCCCGTTACTAGAGGACTCAACTCCGACTCTTGTCTCAGATTAGAGCTAAGTGCAGTGCTGCTTTGATGAACTCTCCTGGATTTAAGAATTTTTCATAGTGGGTCCTTCTGGCCTGTAATATTTTTCTAGTTTTGCAGTCTGGATTCTGTTTCAATCTGAAACTCTGTTGCCTTTACAGCTCTCGTTACCGGACTGGTGAAGATAGCTGTAATCGTTCTGTGTCTGCGTACTCTGCTCTAGCGCACAAGTGGATTTACCCTTCAGAGCATCACCCACTTGTTTTGTCTTGTGACGCGATGTAATGACACCATTACTGATTTCTGTGTTTCCCCTTCACTAACAAGTACATTTTGAGATGCATAGGGCTTTTTTCTCCCCCCTCACTTCAGCTGTCATTCTCCTTCAAGGCACAGTGTTTGGGCTTGCTATTCCCCTACAGCCTGACTAACATTTATTTTCATTTTGGTTTGGTACTTTTTTCTTTTGAGTGGCCTGCCACTTTCCAGAGAGCGTTACACCTTGAACGACTTTGCTCCTGCTTGATTTGGTTAAGGACTTCCTCAATGCCTACTTCATCTCACTTCTGCAATATTCTCTAGAGCACATTTTGTCAGCGCTATCTTTACATGTAAGATTTTGGTGCTTTCTGAGAAGTCCTGCTCTTTCTACACTTGATACATTGCTACTGTCCAACTATCTCATGTTTTATCACTGTCTTTTTCCTCTTTCACCTGTTAGCACATTCCATTGTCCAGGTTCATCAGCGTTCCGTATTACCCCTTCACCTAATGGCACACTTTCTATTAACATTCCGTTACCAGTCCTTATCACTTCTCCCATTAGTACGCTCTTTGTCCCCCTCAAATGGTACACTCTCTCCATATCACCTCTACGATCACCACTCTCTCCCCTTACAAGGGGGAAACAGCCTTTACAACAAGGTTTTTTCCATGTTGTGACTTTACCATGCATTTTTAATCACACGTTTTTACAACATTTATGTTTTTACAACGGATGCCTTTACCACGCATTTAAGCTAAGTTGGGGGGTTCCCCCCCACAAATACATTGTTTTTAAATGAATAAACAATGCATGGTAATGGCATCCTTTGTAAAAACATAGACGGTGTAAAGAAATGCGTGGTAAAAAATGAGTGGTTAACGCTTGTGTTGGGTTATGTGGAATGTAGAATGCGGGGGCTCGTGGGGTTCCCTGCGTGGAACTCGGGAGCGGGGAGGACGGCAGTTGCTGCCGATATTGACAGATGGATGTAAATAAAGGAGCGCTTACCTGCACCCCGAGTCTGCCTCCTGTTCACTGGCAACGAGCTGGTCTGTCCTCTCTGCGTTCCTGAGCTGGCCTTATCATGACCTGTGGTGACCGGTGTGTTGTTGAGTTGATGCTGTCAGCTCCTGTGCTCAGAGGTTCACCTCATGTGCTGCCGTGGCTCTCCTGGCGCTGAGTGAAGCGTCCGTGGGACTTGCGCTTCTCTGGTAGGGCGTTTTCCAATTGTGCTGGCTGCTCTTGGGGACACTGATTGACTGTGGGCCTGTGCTGTTGGTCGGGTGACGCGCGCCGCCATCTCTTTCCCGTGTCGGTGTGCGCGCGCGTCCCCACCTTTCATGTGCCCGATTTCCTCTAGAAAACACACGTATTGTGTGCAACGTGGCCGCCATCTTGGATTGGGCCAGAATTCATATATTTTCATGCAGAGGTTGAATAACGCAAAATCTACCCGGTGACAGGCACACCATTTTTATCAAGCCTGCACCTTACTGTGTAACATCGGTGACAGGCACACCTATACCTGCACCCTGTACAATATTGTGTATTTGTTCTTCGCTGGAATACACACACTTATATCTTGTCAAACCGTGGCACATCGTGATACTAAAACCTCCTTTATCCCTATATATATTGTTGTGTGGCAGCAACTCACCTATGCAAATTCACACAATGGATCGGATTTCTGCACCTCCACCCTTTTTTGCAAACTGTTGGCACTCCCCCTATGATCTGGCAACTGTGGAAGGACACTTTTCAGGCTTATTTAGAAGCCATTGATGGTGATACCTTCACTTCTAAAAAAAAAGGCACTTTAGTCTACAATTTGGGTGCTGAAGGCAGGAATATTTTGAAAACCTTACCATTAGAGGTTGTTAGCACCCATGTCAGTGTTGGTAATGACGGCGATTCCATGTTAATTGATGATTATGCATCTATCATCAAAACACTTGACAAGAGATTCAACCCCAAGAAAAATGTTGAATTGGAACGCCACAAATTTTTGCAACGAGCGCAGATTCCTGGGGAATCAATTGATGATTTTGTCGCCTCTCTAAGACCGTTAGCCACCACTTGTAATTACAGGGAGTTCAAAGATGAGATCATTCGTGATCAATTAATCGAAAGAACTATTAATAAGAAAATCCAAGAAAAACTACTCTCCACTGAAGATCCCGATCTTGAAACTGCCCTTAGACTTGCCAGGGGCATTGAACATTCACAATTGTGCATGCGAGAAGACGACGAGGTTAAACTGTTGAGTGCCAAACGTGTTTCCAAACCTGCCAAGGGGAGCCCTAGTCAGTATTCCGAAACGATTCCCAATGAAGCACAGAATCCTGAGACGCTATCCAATAAGGCCAAACCCAACAGATCTGAGCTTGTATGTTTTAGATGCGGTAGCAAATCTCATCTGGGTATTGCAAAATGTTGCTTTGCTCTCAATCAGACTTGTTTCATATATGGTAGAAAGGGACATCTTGCACGGATGTGCAAAGCGACATCTACTCAGAAACCCTCCATGCTCACCGTCAAAGCCATTGAGAACAGTCTGGAGAGTTCAGATAAGGAGAACAATGTTTTACTAATGCTATCCTCCTCATCTGTGCAAACTGATGTGGAACTAGGAGCATCTGCCTTGCTGGAATCTCGCAAGAGAAAAGCTCCAATTTGTGTGGTCGAGGTGAACAATAGGAAAATCAACTTTTTGGCTGATTCTGACTCTCCTTTTACCCTGATAAACCAGAAGGATTTTGGGGAGTTGGGGGGCATGCAGTTACAGCATTCTAGTATAAGGATCTTTTCTTACGGGGGCAGGAGGGTGGATGTTTTAGGGAAATTCGAAGGAAGTCTTGTGTTTCAAGGGAACTCTGCCACTGGATCTGTCTATGTAGTGAAAGAAGGTGCAAATGTGTTGGGGTGGCATGAACAAGGGGAGTTAGGAATAATTTTGGACCCTAACCATCCTGACATGGTGTTATCGAAGCGGAGAACGATGGAATCCTGTAGTGTATCCTTGCCAACTTCTTCGTTCTGTACTGGAATGGATGGGCATTTGATGGCTGATGATTGGGTCCTTAACTATCCCGAACTGTTTAGCGAACCCTTAGGCAAGTTGAAGGGTTTCCAACACAGAATCATCCTCAAGGATTCTGCTCGTGCGATTGCCCATAGGGTGCGTAAAGTACCTCTAAGTTTGCGAAATGAGTTGAAATTGGAGTTAAAAAGGTTGTGTGACATGGGGATAATTGAGCCGATTGAGGGGTCTGAGTGGTTGGCGCCCATAGTTTTGGCGAGCAAGGCTGACAAGTCCATGAGACTTTGTGTGGACTTACGTGACCTCAACTCCAGCATTTGGATTGATTGCCAACCCTTGCCGAACATTAACGAAATGTTGGCAACGTTGGATGGTGCAAAGTTTTTTACCTCCTTAGACATTTCCTCAGCGTACCATCAAGTTGAGTTGAGTAAGGATTCCAGACATCTCACGTCTTTTGTCACGCCCGAAGGTGCCTACTGCTATATACGTATGTTTTTTGGTTTAGCATCGGCATCTGCGGTTTTTCAACGCCTGATGGGAAGTTTATTTGGTAACATTTTGGGGGTGGTATTCTTTCAGGACGACATTTTGATTTATAGAAAGACGGAATCTGAACACGATGCTAGAGTGAGAGTGGTTCTGGATATTGTGAAGTCGAGTGGTTTAACTCTAAGGAGGGACAAGTGTAAATTCTTCCAAGACGATGTTGATTATTTGGGTCATCACATTTCTGCCAAGGGTGTGGAACCTAAGATGAGAATTTTGGAAGCCATACAAAATGCTCCCAGACCTGTTGATAAGGACCAATTGCGTTCCTTTCCTGGGTTGGTAGAGTATTACGCTAAATTTGTTGGGAATTTCTCTCACAAAATTGTGTGTTTGCGTGAGTTGTTGAAGAAGAACAACAGGTTTGTGTGGAGCGTGGAGTGTGAAAATAGTTTTGAATGCATCAAAAAGGAGATTGTGTTGGCCCGACCTCTAAAACCATTCAACATCAACGATGTAACTATTTTGTCTGCTGATGCAAGCAGTGTGGGTCTTGGCGCTGTCCTCATGCAGAGAAGGCATGACGGCTCTAAGGAGACCATTGCGTTCGCCTCACGTGCATTGCAAGGGGTGGAAAACACTTGATCCACCATTGAAAGAGAGGCTCTGGCCTTGTGTGGGGCGTGCAACATTTCAGGAATTTCCTTTGGGGGAACATTTTCGTCCTCAGAACGGATCACAAGCTACTGGTGGATCTTTTCACCACTAAAGTTGGTGGTAGAGCTACCCCACGTATTGCCAAGTGGCAGTATAGATTGCAGGAGTTTCACTACAAACTTAAATATGTGGCTGGTGCTAAGAATCTCGTAGCAGATTGTCTATCTAGGTTACCCCAGACTGACGCTACTGAAGGGAAAGAATCTAGTGACGATTTGGAGATAGTGTGTTTAGTATCTTCCGTGAACGATGCTGTTAAGGGTGCATTGACGGAGCAGGAATGGTTGAGTGCAGTTTCTGATGATGTGGAGCTTATGGCAGTGGAAAACTTTATTTCTGTTGGTTGGCCCAGTTGTAATGACACCCCTACTGAATTAATTCCTTACAGGAGAGTGGGAGAAGAATTGTCTATGGTGGGGGTATATGTCCCAGATGTGGTTTGTTGGTAGTCTCCTGCTGCTTGCGTAAGAGAATTTTGGACCTAGCTCACGAAGGTCATCTGGGGATTTGGGCCATGAAACGGAGAGTGATGGAAGCGTTTTGGTGGCCAGGAGTGGACAGGACTATTGAGCATTATGTTCGTGATTGCTGCATGTGCATGCTTAGCGATAAGACCCAGGTTACTTGCCCTTCCCCTGTGGATCCTGTTATTGTCAAGAATTCCCCATGGTGTAAACTTGCTTTTGACATTGCGGGATCTTTCAGGGTCACGGGTTGTTCTCCCAAGTATGTCTTGGTATTGGTAGAATATATGTCCAAGTGGCCAGAGGTGAAGTTTGTTGATAGCGTGACTACTGAGGTTGTAATTAAATTTTTCAAAGATGTGTTTTTCAGGGAGGGATTTCCTGAAGAGTTGGTGACGGATAACGGGACACAACTGGTGTCCAGGGAGATGGAAAATTTTCTTGCCGAGAATGGCATCAGACATGTTCTGACGTCCCTTTATCACCCGCGCAGTAATGGTTTGGTGGAGCGTTTGAACCGCGTGATTGAGGATCAGTTGCAATTGGCTTTTGTGAATGGTTTGCATTGGAGGAAAGCGGTCGAGGACATGTTGTGGGCACTGAGGACTACACCCCACATCAGTACCGGTGTTTCTCCTTTTACCCTTTTGAGAGGTAGTGGCTGGATCTAAATTGAACAAAGATTGGATGTCCAGGAAATCAGTAGAGGAGAGGAAGTGGGAAAGAGTGGTGGATGTGAGGGCTGCAGTGCAGAAGAAGTACTGCACCAGAGATGTGTGTGGCAGAGCATCCCCTGTGTGTGTTGGTGATTGGGTGAGAATTAAAAAACCTGGTTTCATTCGCAAGGGGTTGTCTCGTTTCTCTGCACCTGTTCACATCAGGGAGGTCAAGGATTGTGTGGTCATTTTGGAGAATGGTAAAATTTGGAATAAGAGTGTGGTTTCAGTGGTGCCCAAATCGAAGGCCGCGTATGTGAATCATAAATTGGGTGTATAGGTGGATTCCGGTCCGGCGCTTTGTGTGAGTGTGCCTTCCAAAGATCGTGGACGGGCAGACCCTAGCCCTGTGCACCAAAGCAGGGTGTCTTCCAGGGTTAAGACAACTTCTGCCAGATTCAAGGATTATTGTAGGTTCTAATTGTATCTTTATTCATTCATTTATTTATTTATTATTTCCTCCAGGTTGTTCCTCCTCATGTTCACTTTTTGTTATTCCTCTTTTCCTTGTTGTGACATAATCTTTTCTTTCTTGTTTTGTGAAGGATGGGGGGGGTGTTGGGTTATGTGGAATGTAGAATGCGGGGGCTCGTGGGGTTCCCTGCGTGGAACTCGGGAGCGGGGAGGACGGCAGTTGCTGCAGATTGCAGTTGACAGATGGATGTAATTAAAGGAGCGCTTACCTGCACCCCGAGTCTGCCTCCTTTTCAGCTTGCGACCTATTTCCCTGCATTGTTCCGTAGTACAACCCTACCCTGCAGCCCTCTGTCCGCTCACCTTGGATCACATTTTCCCCTCAATTGTGGACACTCCGTCCTTGCTCCTTCTCCTCCTCTAGACACTATACTTTTTATGTGGATGTTTTTCTCCATCTCCAGTGGGTGCTCAGCCCATCACATATGAGCCCACACTACTAGCCTATGCTGTGTTAAACCAATCACTGGTCAGAATGAGACCCCTTCACTAATGAGCTTTTTACTTCACTCACCTGTGAGCATGCTCTCATTCACCATGCACTCCCCCGAGAGCAGAGCTGCATCACAAGGTAGTACGCTGCCATCCAGGGGCAAGAGGAGGCAGTCACCAGGCACCAGGTCAGCAGAGCTCACCATTGCTTCCTCTGCAAATGAATGAAGTCAGTAGGTTGTTTTAAAAACCATTATTAATATCCTGACCACAAGGATAAACCAGAAATAGGGTAAAATACATTTCCCCATCAGCCAGTTGACAGAGAACTCCTAAACCAAGGAAGATGGGTTGTGTATACTTGCGTCTGAAAGGACAAATGGCACAGGGATCTACGTGCATGAATGAGCAAAGGACTGGGGATATCTGCACCATAGGGTACCCGTGGAAGGGGATTCCTTGGATACAGGGGAAAGAGGAAAAGGGATTCATGGGCCAAAGGGAACATACGATTCCTGGGCCTGGGGAAAAAAAGACGGTATTTTGGGGATAAGGGGAACACGGGATTCCTTGACCAGGGTTTTATTTATTTACAGAGTTTTATATAGCGCTGGCTAGACCCGGAGGTATCAGAGCGCTTTACATGAGGATCAGCGAGTTACAAGTTACAAAATTACAACAATTACAGGAGCCAAGTATAACATAGGCAAAAACAAACAGTGTTACACAAAAACATGAGTTACTGGCGCACAGCATAACCAGGACACCGGTCCTAGGGGCAAAGAAGGAAGAGGGGGGGAAGGTAAAAAGGGGTAGGGAATGCAGATGGGGTCAGATAGCCCGGCAAGGAATAAAGTACTTCAGGGGATGGATTCGTCGGAGGGCGGGGAAGGAAAGGAGACACAGCGGAGAGACGAGGGAAACCATGTCCAATGTCCGGCTGGGTAGGTGATGGCCGAGGGGGTGAACCAGAGCCTAATCTCCTCTATAGCTGATAAAACAGCTCCACCAGGCAGTGGCCATGATTGTTCGGGCTCCGAGGTCAGCAAAAACACACGGTCCATCAGAAGATCATGAATCAAAATCGCGGGAATTGGAGAGATTGAAGGGCCACCATCACATATAACCTCAGGTGAGTCCAAAGGTTCAAGGAGGGGGTAGAACTCAGGGGATTAGAGCTGGAAAGGAAATCCCTAGCCAGGGAGCTCCCGGCCGGAGCTCCTCACGTCACATGTCACATGACTTGCATGACTTTATACAGTGCAATATCCATTGCATTCAAAGATATGAAGGAGCAATAAATAATAATAAATAAATATAATAATATATATAATAATAAAAGGCATAGAATTACTCAACCTTGGGGACCTACAGCCTCTCTGGTCCAAATGGTAAACAAGCACTGTCAACTTCATGCCAAAAGTAACCATATAACACAAGACTTTCTTCGTACCTTAATGAATTCTATACTCACCCCCTGAGGCCAGTCGGACCCTCACCATGATGGACATCTTCACCATGTTCCGGAGAGTCACACTTTGCTGTGGAGTTCAATCATGAGTGTCAGAATTTGGTTAAAAGAACAAGTGCCACAAACATATTGCATCAGTCTCCTTAAAGACCAAACGGGTGAAGACAGCGATGTAGGCATTTATTATTATTATGGAGCTTATAAAGCGCCTGATTACTCCAATGGAGTGTCCCCGCGCTAGGACATCACAGACCATGACCACAAGCCCCCCCACCCTCCCGAGGTCCTCCCAGGCCCTAAGATGCGTGAAGGCCTGCCACCAGAATACTAGCACCAATCCCCAGGGGGAGACTGAAAGAGCCAGGTTTTCAGTTTTTTACGAAACATTGTTTCCGATGTCTAGGTCCTCAATTCCATAGGTAGGTTATTCAAGGCCTTCGCCGCAAGAAAATCAAAGGATCTACCTCCTGACCATACCTTACGAACCTTAGGCACTACCAACTTAGCAGTGCCCAAAGACCTCAGATTCCGGGTAGGTCTATAAGCAGTGAGTAATGGGCGCAGGTACCTTGGCCCTTTCTCATTGAGGATCCTATGGCAGAAACACAGAGCCTTAAAGGTGATTCTAGCCTGTACGTGCCCCCCCCCCTACAAATCTGAAGTATCTCCCTGTCTGCAGGTGTAGGCCCGCTCTCTATCAAACCAGGTTTTTAGAGAGCAAGAGCTATCCTATGTTGAAGCATGACACCTGGTGGTGTGTGAGGACTGCCCATTACATTTTTTGATATGCCCAGCACTCCTCTCTAGTAGTGCTCCTAGGGACACTGTAATGTAACGTAATTGACTATATTTCTCGGGTAGGAAAAATTGTGTGTACACAGTAAATTGGAGGCAAGCTCACCCTAGAGACCCCGTAGCCTCTAGTTCCCTCCCCCGGATATCTCTGGGGATTATGTGTTGACGTAGCTCCAAAGTCTGGCCTGGCAGTCTGTGCTTGTTTCTATTGCTACTCTGTTTTTATGGGACAAGTACTCTGGGAAAAAGTGTAACAACATGTTGAAACCTTGCGAAAAGAAGTTTTGAATAAACACTAAACAAGACATCCGCAATAGGACAGACGTTGCCAGGAGGAAATATACTTTTCATCCATGCAATTACATCCAACCCTTTACAAAAGCCTTTGAAAGCTTTAAAAACGCACAAGATTCAAGGTGTGTCAAAAGGACACACAATATGACACTTCAGGAGAAATTACAGAAAGGAGTGAAACTGCATACACCTTTCTAAAATGATGATGTAGAAAGTAAAAGATTATTGTCGCATTTTCTTTTTCTTTGCCTCATATATAGTGAAATCCAAAAACCCTGTTAAGAACAAGCAGGGCATCAGGCGTAAGGGACACGGAATCAACAATGGTGTGCGCGTCAACCAATCAGGAAAGGCAAACACTATTTTTCTGTATGAAACATTAAGAAAACATGTACGCATGTTTAAATACTTAGCTCCCGGCAAAAAGGCACAAACTCTTGTGAAAACATCAGTAATCAGAGAATAATCAAGCTCTACTAAGAGGAATGGACTATGCTCGTGGAGGTGTCCCTTTCAATAAACAGCAGTGTAGATGAAAAACCAAACAATAAATGTCAATACATTTTTGTTCAACCGGTTTAAGTTACTGTTCCCTCTACATATTTTGTGTTCTTAAATAAAGTTCAATATTATTGTAATTGCTTAAAAAACAAATCCAAAAGCGCTGAAAATGATGAAAGAATTTGCTCATCGGATCTCCAAACCGTAATCTCACCTTTCTGGTTTCATACAGTGACAGCCCTATTGATATGACAGAAATGACAAGAATGCAGCATGCATAGTAGTAATATTTGTCTGCCATCCACAGGGAAATGCTGAACACCTGGAAGATGTAGAAGGGGTTCAGAACCTAGACGGTAGAGGAACAAGAGAGGAGCTAGTGAGAAAACTCCTGGTCCATTTGAGGGAAAAATAAACAACAAAAATACATTTAAGAAAACATAATGATCAGGATAATTGTAATACTGATTTAGAGTCAACAACAGAACAAATATCAACAGAGAAAAGCAAAATGTGATGGATGGAATGCTTGAGCTAATCTTAACCACTGATAATTGCTCTGCGGACATAGGAGAAGCTGTACTGGGTTCTTGGTCTTTTTAGCATCTTTCATAGAGTCATACGCTTGAATTATTCCCCATGAAATCTGGAATCCTCATTCGTAAAGTTAAACAGCAGAATTTAAGAGTCAAATTAAAGGGTGACATGAACAGGAATAACCTCATAAACTGGGAAGAGGGAGGGCTTCATGTGATCTATGAAACTAAAGTAAAGTAGTTTCAGGTAAATAACGTTTCCTTCTCCAGCTTTGGATCCTTTACAGATTCAATGCTTGTATTATGAAAAGAAAGCAGTAATCCAAAGACAACAGCGGAATGTGAAAATTAGGTCTACACCCATGCAGTACTGCGAGGTAAGGGGGTGCATTGTGTGCCTAGTTGATGTCCTGCAAATATCCTCCAAAGGGAAGTATACACAGACTGCAGCCATCCCTGTAATTTCTCTGGTGGATTGAGTTCCCACTTTTCGTCATAGAAGTCATGCAAGTTTTCAAGAGACATCATAAAGGCTGCCCCTATCCTGCAAGCCAACTCTTCTTTAGACAAGACCTAATATTTCGATATATTGAGCAAACGCAAGGAACATTTGCTCTGATTTAGGAAATTCACTAATCTTTTCAAAATAATTTTGTGGCTTTTTGTGGTCTTTAAGTGGAGAGCCCTCTCTGTCATTTAAAAAAAAAAACAACAACAAAAAAAAAAAAACTTGATGATAGAGATTGGAAACGTCTGTACTTTCTGAATGCATTTGGGGACTGTTCATAAAACTAATACCTGCAACTCTCCAACCATTCTTGTGCAGGTCACTGCAAGTAACAGGACTACTTTACAAGACAGATATTAATTGGAAGGCCTTGTGAAAATGTTTAAAAGTTATTTTCGGAGCTCCCAGCACTGTACTCAGTTTAAAACTAGAGATGGTTTAGTCACACACATATATGAGCAAATCAGCCCCTTATAAATCCTTTGCAAAAAGATTGTCTTAGTATTAGATTGTGTTTGGTACCTGACTATAGCCACTAGTTGGGCCCAAATTGAGGAATATTAAAGTACTCACTTGGCAGGATGCAGGAATTGAGGTGAGCTCACTAATAAAACGTCACATAATGTTGCTCACATAGAAAATGTCTATTTTAACCTAACTGTCTAGTTAGTCAATCATGCTCTTTCCGATTTTAGGATTGTCATGCAAGACTCTGTAATATTTAGAGCACCGAACTCAAGTTTTCAGGAGGCAGGTTGTCAGCAGGAACATGCAGTATGAAACTGTGCTATCTGGTCGGCGGTTGTCAGTCAGTTTTGAAGGTTATTAAGGTATCCACTGACAGGCTCCAGAGAACCATAAACCATTTTTTCCCTAGCAGAAGCTGGAGCAACAAGAACAATCATGGAGGGTCCCGGTGTTATTATCCTGAAAAAGTGACGAATCAGGGCAACTGACAATGCTGTATGCAAATATTCCTTATTAAGGAATCAAAAAGGCTTCCCCTTGAAGGTTGTCCACCACCTGCTGGTGAACAGTTCGTATTAAGAGAATAGAAGAGTGTGGATATGCTGAAGGTAGAGTATCCCAATGATAGGACACTAGTCCGGTTGTCTGTCATGCAGCTTCAACTCGTAGCATTCGGTTTTCTCCCCTATGAGTTTGTCCTCCATGGTGTTTTACAGACTTGGAATGTGCTCTGCTGAGGAAATTTCATCCTTGATTGCCCACTGCCAAAGTTGCTTGGGATCTTGTGAAATTAGAGGAGATCTGGTACCTTCTTGTTTCATTGTGCTAAACAAGCAAGTCATGTTTGTCTCTTGTGACCCTGATATTTGCCATTTTGATGTGTGGAATAACCGCACTCTATCCAACCGTACCGCCCTGGGTTCCAGTATGCTGATGTGAAGGATAGAATGTTATGCTTTTCTGAAGAGGAGTAATAGATCCTTAGAGCAAGGTATCGGAAGTAAAGCGCAAGTGACTGTTTTTTTTGTTGAAAAAGTCGACCTTAGAAACGATTTTAGTTGATTTTCCACCAATGTTCACTCGTTAAGTTACTTGAACTTTGCATTCCCAACTCCATGTCGCCAATGAGAATCGACTTACTCCTATTAAATACTCATACAAAAGCGACAATTCAGGATCAATAAGATTCAGGATGACGTAAATCTCTGAATGGCCTTCCATCGTCCTGTAAGACACAGCTTTTCTAATTGAAATGACCGAGCCAGGTAAAAAGGTTTGCCTTGTCACCATGTCATCTTATGTGAAAACTTGTGCTCCAAATACAACCATGGAGGTTATGGGGTAATGCACAATTTAGCAAGTGTTTGCCAGTGGTCATATCCGGGAATTATTTTTGAGCAATGGAAATACATTTAGGTGCTTGCAGTCACTGATGTTGGTGTACTTACTGCAAGATAACAGCTAGTGCATTTTGCCAGTCCCAGAGGTTACCTTTTACTTGCTCAGACAGCAGCAGCAGGTTGAGTGTATCTTAATTTTTCTAGTATACCAGTGTGTAGAAAAAGACACTAAATATTCCTCACATGTTGTACTAAGCAATGCCACACAAGCAACTGGATGGAGGAGGGCCACAGTGCTGATGAACCTCCAGTTGTCTGGTTTGAGCCAGGGCACCTCAACGTACAGTGGAGCACACATTCCGTGCCTCACAACCAATGAAGGCTGGATCCCAGACCCCTTTTGCTATATTTAGCCCCACAGGGAACCCTTCACTGCATGGTCTCGGCCAGAGGTGTCTCGTTCTAGGTTCTGGCTTCCCACCATGGCTGGCTCAGGCGGCCTGCCACTCAAGTGATATGTGGCAGGTGCTGCAGCGATTTGCTGAGACGTGGCCTTCACTCATATGTGTGCTACACTGCCCACTGGGCAGTGTAGCACCAATCAAAGTACAAATTCTGTTTCTCAACAGAGAAAAAAGATAAGGGGGCAGAGAGCCAGAAAGAAAGGTAGAGAGAGAGTGAGGGACAAAGTATGAGTGTGTGAGACAACCACAGAGCAGTAGAGAAAGCAAGACTGAGAAAGCTTGCTCTTGTGCATGCTGTGCAGCTACTTAAAATCCTGTCAAGTGACCCTCTGCCATATATGATCGATCTAGCCAGTCTTCTCTTTTCAGCAAACCACACTTACCATCGAAGAGTTATCATTTGTTTGTTATATGCATGGGCTTGTGAGACACAACTAAAGTGTCAGGAAGCTGCCATACATGGCATTGGGTAGCAATGTCTCCAAGATCCTAAGTGGGATCAAAAGCCTCTGGGATGGATGAGTGTCTGGGCCAGATCACTACCGCATACTTGATTCTCGTGTCAGCCTGAGAAGAGCAGATCATGCAATGAGACTGTGAGGGATGCATACACTCAAAGAAGGGATGATGCACGAAAAGGTGCTGTGTGGCACCCAAAGCTTATAAGAGAAGTTTGCAGAAATTCGCAGAAACGCAGGCTACTACAAACTAGCAGCGTCAGCAGGCTCTGGTGCAAGTGTTTCTGGCTATGTAATATTGACAGTAGCAGATGGAGGTCTTGGTGGAAATGGCACTGCTATTCTGCCAGTGCAGGTTTGACAAGTTCAGCAGTGCTTCAGTGCTAATTATGGGCCAAAGAGCTATAACAGGCGGTGCCGACACAAATGGTGCTACGGAGTTGGCCATGGGGCAGACAATCTTACCAAGAAATGCTCTGCAAATGATGCAGGGTGCTCGTTATGAGAAACTGATACCTCTGCTTGAGCTGCTGTATAGATTGCTTCAGGAATTCTTGTCATGGGATGACAGTCTGCCAAAGGTGACACTGTAGTGTAGTACCAGAGTGTGAACTGTGGGGATTTAAGTCCCTCATCAAAAGACTCTACTGGGAATTGGCAGGTTTGCTATTCAAAGAGATCTTAATGTCTCAGTGAGGATGCTGCAGGGAATGGTGCAGTGTTCTGTAGGCGTCTTCAAACCTCCGCAGAAAGGACATTATGGAGTTGTGTAGGACTAACTGTTGGCCGGAAGGTGCTGACTGACATTGCAGTAAGTAATAATGTGTTAGCTATGAAAGTGGAAAGGATCAGCATGAGATTATTCTGGAAATGACAGCATTATGTGATGCAGGTAATGGTGCCGGAGTGCTGAAGTTTAGGGGCTTGTGATGGGCGTGGGAATCTTACAGCACCAGTAAAAGGCAGTGGAGCATATATGGGGAACTGAAGGTGCATAGTCCATAGTCCCAAGGCGATGCACTAAGGAGTATGTGGAGTGCTTGTGGTGGACACACTGAAATGACAATAGTATTGTAATGTACCCTACACCGGACCGCATCCAGGCAGTGGGCTGCTAGCACTAAAAACACTGGGTGGGGTTGGCACTGTTAGCGGGAAGCACCTGTGTGGAACTGGGCGGCACTCCTTTAAGAAATGTTTTGGTCGTAGCCCTTATTTGTTTTACAAATTAAAAACTGTGATGGGACAAGAAATGATGCGATTGTGTTGACTATGAGCCCCAAGGTTTAGGGTTAGCTCTTTGCAATTGTGTTTGATGTTACCGTGGAAATAGAGAATAACAATACTGATTCATGTGATGTAGATCATTGATAAAGTCCACTGGAACCTGTAACGTTGACATACCCTGGCACAATGGCTCTAGGTATTTCTCATCATAATGAGGGTCAACATGAGGATGCCGTACCTCCATTGCGGATGCTCCTCCACACAAAAAGAGTGACAGGTGTGGTAATCCTTTAGGAATTCTTGATCGACTGGGTCAGCCATGCAGGGTCAGCCATGCACCATCAAAGTCATCACCCTCATGTTCCACATCTGGCATTTTACTCCACGTTGCATCTGGCTCTTAGCACCAGCAAAAGGACCCTCATCTTGAGAGCCATACTCTGTCTTAAGAATGTTGGAAGGTGGAAAGGACTAGGTGATTTTTTTGATGGCAAGAAGGTCAGAGCAATACCCTGATCTGAGATTAAAGTAATTGCAGTCTCCTTTTTCAGAGAAACCTTCGCTGCTGAAGTTCATGCTATCAGTTTCTTAGATATATGACTTTGCGGGTAGTGGGAACGTAGGAAGGTAGCTTACTGTGCTGTCAGCGACAGTGGGTACTCACCAGAGCCATCGACAAAACTGCTGTCAAATGAGTCGTTGACGACAATGTAATCATCATCAAAGAGGGGAAGGTTGATGATATCATGGTTGGCATAGTCGGCGGTGTTGTCAAACGGCCTCATTTTGGTCTTCTTACTTTCCTCCAAATAAAGTTTCGGACGTTTTTGTAGACTAGGTAGATTAAGGGGACTCATCATTGATAAAGGAGGCTCATTAACCTTGGTTTTCTTTTGGAGCAATCTTGGATCAAACAACCAATCTTCTTTGCCATTTAAGGACTTTACTGAGAATTTTCTGCAAATCTTGCAGTGTTTAGTATTTTGTTAAGGATACAGGCAGTAGATGCATTCTTTGTGGGGACCTTTAATATACAATCTATTTTTCCATAAGAGCTACAGGCTCTAAAGAGGGATTTTTTGGAAATTCCTCCAGGAAGCAGAAATGCCAATAATTCTTGACAGACCAAAACTAAAGAGAACAAACTCCTAAGTGCTAGAAGAGATAGAACACCAGGGAAAATAACAAATTAAATTTCTAGAAGAGCAAAGAATGGGTCTGAATGTACTCCTTTTCACATAACATGCAGCAGAAAAACTGAAGTATAGTGACCTCTGGGGTGAGTGGTATTCAGAGTACTGTTGTTTTACTGGCGGTAGTTTTGGTCTTTCTCTAAGGAGATGACAGCAATTATGGCCTCTGCAGGTCTTCAGTATACAACACTGCTATGTGAAGGTTACTGTAGGACTTCCAGCTTGAGGATGGGCAATGATTCAAGCATGTGTATCTATGAAAGATCCAATGCTGAGGAAATTAAATAAGTTGTACTTGAAATTCCTCAACGCAATGTACCAAGTAAATAGAAATGCACAAATGAAAACTTGTGATAAAGGCATTCGTAGTTTATTACTCAATATTATAGTAACTACAAGTAAAAACTTGCGACATTGAACATAGATCCCCTAAGTGACATGTTTGAATGTTCCACTCAGCCACGTCTTTCAGTAACACAGGGATATCAGAGAATCACTAAAGACAAAGCCTCCTCACTTTCTTTTATGCCTTTGTATTCACAACTTCGCTGGGCTTGTAATTGTTTCTCACCCATGCTGGCTAAATGCATAGTAACTGCACCAAAACATGTTCTATCATAAATTGGAAAAAAAAGAGCCACACACTACAGGATCAGCAAAATAAAAGACAAAATGTATTCTTCAGTTCATTAAAAATTGAGTCTGTGACATGGCGTCGGCTTGCCCATGCCTTACGTGCCCAGAAACACAATGCCAAGGGGCAAAAAAAGGGTGACCTTTCTAAGGAGTCCAGTAAACCTTCTAAGGACCAATAAACTAAGATCGCAAAACAAAAGCGGCAGGTGCAGTCCAAGTAAGAACCATCAACCGAAAGCTACAAGAAACATTTTTAATGCCCTCCTAGCACCTCATATATTTGAAAATCCTACATATTTACTATTTTGTCATCGATGAAAGCTACAAAACTAAAAACCTGGCACCGACTACTGAGATCCAAATGCACATTGTTTACCTCTTCCACTAACAGTCGGAGATAGGATTTCACCGGCACATCTATCAGGTTCTGGCCATAAATCTTCTTCCTGCAGGAAAATAAATCAAAAGTATTGAAAAGGTTGCATGGCAGTGGAGACGTTTCCCTGGCTGGGAAAATGGGACAGGGCCCAGCACTCCTAAACTCTGAAAACTCACAAAGCAGAAAAACGAGCTGATTGCCAAACGAAGAAGCTGCGTTTTTAAGTCTCGCCTAGCGACGCAGCGCATGCGCTGCTCACCTTGGCGAGATCTATTGTCGTCGGTTTTGCTAGCGAAGGGGTACAGGAGATGTGCACGCGCCCGGACAGGCGTGCACGCACGCGCCCAGACAGGCGATGTGCACGCGTACGGCTCGCGCGTTCAGCACAACGCGCGCCATACCTTTTTGACTTGAAGCACTGCGGTGTCCAGCACATTTTGTTCAGATGTTTAAAAAGTTGTATACACATGACAGCCAGCAACAGGCCGGATGTTAAGCGGTAATAAAAAGCAGTACACATGTTTGTTTGCATGCTGGACCTTGTACGCTGCTAAGTGTAATCTGAACATTGAAACGACATGTGCAAGCATTTAAAAGGCTGGAACTGGGCAAATGTGACATTAATAACAAGAGCTGTTGTGCCTTTTTAGTCCTCTTACATGGAAATATGTTGCCAAATTCTTAAGAAAGTTAAACTTACTCTGTCCCAGCCCAACAAGTTTCTTAGGGGCATCAGTCTGTTGCCAGATTCTGTTCTACACCATGTACGTTTTATCCTGTCCTCTTCATGATGGAGTTAGACATGTCCTAATATTTCCCAAATATTTGTCGCTGTCACCTCGGAAAGGTGGGTGCAGTCTGTCTCAGTTTGTCTTTAGGCCTTATCTTCCACAACCCTCACTGTACTTTGACACCTCCCACCACAACAAGAACAAATGTGAACATTCTTCTCTCGGGGCATTTCAGTTCCTTGCAAATATCGCGAGGCTCATTTTCTTCTCATTCAAACGTAAAAGAGTAACGAGATTCAATATATTTAATACTTGAACTGGTGATAAAAATGAAAGTGTTGTATCATCGATAATTGGCCATCTCGCCGAAGTGTCATGGCGCTTAAAGAGGATGTTCTTTCCCAGATACATGCTACTTTAAAAGAAAAAAATATTATCAACCTTAAAAAGATACCCTGCTGACATTTGACTATGTGATCCCAAGGTTTTTGAAGTTCTATGCAGCAGGTGCAGTAACCCACTACGCTCTTTTACTCACGTCAGATCTCCAAGTTTCTTAAACGTTTTCTTACAAATCATAAAAATTTTAACTTTCAGGAGTTCCTGCTTAAAGTCGAAATATTAAGAAGAGTTAACGTTTAAGGTTATCTTTGAATCAAGTAAGTTTCAGAGGTGGATGTGTTTGGTCAACAGAAGAGAAATCAGATTTTCTTGTGATTAGGGGAGCTGTGGGCTGCTGTCTTTACTCTGCTTTCGCAAAAGCAGAGTCTGTCGACTAGAAGGTAAATTCTACAATATTGCAAAAATCCAGAAACCATTAGAAAGTTAGTACAGTGATTGGAACCCGGAAGGCTAAATATTAATATTAACAAGGGCAATAAATGTTACAGCTGAATTACTGATTAAATCCTTCCGGGGGTGTTTTATGTATGCATCACTATTTCTAAAGGCAAACCTAGCTGGGAAGCAATAGAATGCTGTACATTCTGAGGCTGTTCTGAGACATACAAAATTCTGTATATCTAGTGGAGAATGTACATCTTATAATTACACAATTACATTACCTTTCACAAACTTACAACTGTATTTCGTGATTCACCAAAATTTACATGACTTTCAGTCAAGTGTCAAGGCTGGGATTCGAACCCAGGTCTCGGGTGTCCAAGGCTGGTGTACAGGTTCCAAAGTTGATAGCTTAGCCACATCATCTCCACCTGAGTCCATACCATGGCACACAATTTTACCTGAGACTTTAGCTGTGATCTCTTGCTCTCTGGAGATGTGGCCTCTGGGCTTGATTGTGATACTCCGGACGCGGTCTTCTCAGCAATGTGTAGAGCCTAGATGGAAGGTGTTGCCTAGTAGCTAAATTGCTCAACTTAAAACCTGAATACGAGGGTTCCACATCTACTTTCAGCTTTAGCAAAAATGGTGTGATTCTGGGCAAATCACTTTAGTTCTGTGTCTGAAACAGTACACATGTAACGCAATGTACTGCAGAAGGTTCTGCCCGATATTGTCCCTATCTGGTGTTACCACCCATATCTTGCTTTCTGCAATCTAGTGTCAACATACTGTTCTTTGTAGAGTAGCACCTCGTGTTCAGTACGCTGCCGCCGCAGTGTAAAATGTCCTCTGTAAAAGTGTTCTACTGTTCTAAGGTGTTCCATGCCACATCAAATATTTTTACTTTTCACTTTCAGGCCACCCTATATGGGGCCTAAACCTATTTCCTGTTTGGTGCTATTTAAGCCCTAGCTTGTTTCTTTTCGTGGTCAAAGCGCCAAAGATGCCTTAGGGCGATTGCTGTGCTTACAAACCGCTTACTCCAGCCCCTCAATTCATCCTCCGTCTCTGGATATCGCTTCCTTAAGTGCATGATTCTTCTTCAGGGTGATTGGGTTCATGCAGACATTCCTGATATAGTCCTTGATCACACACACACAAGGATTTGTTCTGTTTTCACGGATGTAACTAGCCCTAGTGACTCCAACACCACGTTTGAGTTACAGGACAGTAGGGTCAGGATGGCATGTTTATCATAACCATTGAGTTACGTTCAGGATATTTGTAAAAAAAAAAAGAAGCTAACTTCCCTTTCTCATGTACTGTCACAGGTGTTATGTACAACATTTTTTATCGAAATGTTATGTTTCTAAATAAATGAAAAGTCTGGACTACATCTGTCTTGATCTTCTTTCCTGGACATTTAGTAATCAGACTCGGTTTGATCTATTTGGTATGAATTTTACCTTGCGGAATGTGGCTGGTCAGGATGATTTGGGAAAATTTAGGCCCAGATCTGCATCACGTTATGAATGTGCCATAGATCTCCCAAATATGATGAGCTGCAGGATAATGGCAGACCTAATTGTTAAAAAAAAAATCGTTTGCACCAAAAAACAAACCCTGAGTACCAAAGCTTTAAAAATAATGAACCGTAAGAAGGTAGATGTTTTCCCTAGCCCACCTGTTTCCTCATTCTTTTCAAGGTTTTGGATTGTGCATTTCTCTGTGATTCAAAGGATAACGTCAAATACATGTGCATTTCTACTGATCATTGGAATTCTATCAAACCGGAATAATGTAAAGGGGAGGCCTGTGAATGATTGATTGAAATTTGATCCCCATGTAGATTTTCCCCTTTGGAATGTCTCCAACCCTGAGACCAAGAGGAGAGTGTTTATCCACAGAAGCATGTCACCCCAGGCCTAGCAGGGAGGGACCCTCCTCGCGCACCCAGGCAGACTCGCTCCCACGACCCCTCCAGGGGTGACGTCAGCGCGCAGGCTTCAGCGGGACGCCGCCATTGCGAATGGCGATAATAAACATTATTAGATGCGTGTCTCTCCTTTTTAGGTCTCGCCTAGCGACGCAGCGCATGCGCTGCTCGCCTTAGCGAGATCTATTGTTGTCGGTTTTTCGTCGGAAGGGGGACAGGATATGTGCACGCGTGCAGAGGACAGGAGTTGTGCACGCGTACGCACATCTCCTGTCCGCGCTCGCGGCGTTTGAGCACAACGCGCGCATGGCGTGCTTTCACTCTCACGGCGACAGCTTGTACAGGAGTTGTGCACACGTACATACATCTCCTGTCCCGCGCTTTCACTCTCACGGCGACAGCTTGTTGTCCATGTCTCCAGAACACTTAGTGTTCTGGCTCAGACAGCACGACGGGGACCGCTGGGTGAGCATGTTAATAAATAATAATGTGTTTCCATATAGTGCTTCGTACCGCGTCCGCTGTTTCTATGCGCTGTAAGCAATAGATGTTCACAATACTTAATTTAATGGTGCGAAACATCTTGCTCAAAAGGCTGCTTCATGATGCCCACTGATGTCTTGGGCACATTATTATAACAAAAATAGACTTTTTATATATAGCTTGTCCTGCTGTTCTTCATTAATGGCACTCTAAATTACAGGCGTTGCTGTTATCTAATGCAGTGGTACTTAATTTATCAACCTCGCTGTGTTGACCGAGTCAGTCGACCCGGAAGAAATATAAACCTGTTTCCTGCAGGCCACCACATTGGTCTTTGTTTGCATTGACGGTGAATCAAGTACTTAAGGTGGATAAAAACTACAAATATTCAGATAACTGCATCTTCAGCTCCAAAACCCCCAACCTATCCTCCCACTCTCCCCACACACATGCGTGCAAGCTCAAACTCTCAACCCACCACCAACTGTCACTTACTGTTTTTCCTAGATTTACTGCCAACAAACAACGCTGCTTTCAGGAAACCAGGCATAGGGATTTACCTAGACTTAGATTTATTATTTACACGATTTTCCAAGCTTTGAGTTTTTATTGCTTCAAGTTGTTTGCTTTAGGTTTTTATGCCATTGTGTCTTTCCCCTGGTTGTGGGTTTGCATTTTCCTCAGCCGCACATGTATATAAAAACAAGCATTTGCAATGCAATAGGTCTCGCAATTACGAGAGTTTGAGCTATTGGCATTCTAAACGACAATGCCTTTTTTGTTTTGTTTTGCTTTTTAAAAACATAAATAAAAGGCATTGTCATTTACAATGCTAATAGCTTAAACTCTCATAAATGCGAGACCTATTGCATTGCAACAGGTCTCGCATTTACCCGAGTTTGAGCTATTGGCATTGCAAATGACAATGCCTTTTATTTATGTTTTTGTTTTTGAAACATAAATAAACGCATTGTCATTTACAATGCTAATAGGTTCAACTCGCGTAAATGCGAGACCTATTACATTGCAAATGCTTGTTGCATTTTAGTAGCAGGATCGAAAAACAATCAACCTCATCTCTGCAGATGCAGCAACGTAGCGGCTAAAAGAGGTGACAACAGTATATACAGACATGGAACGGTGTGGCAGACACAACATATTTATTGTATGAGATGTAGGATTCCTTCGTATACTTTTTTCACATCCCTGGACTTTCTCACAAGCACAGAAGCTGTGCAGCAGTGATAGCGTGAATGCAGAGGCACGGTTTTCCTAAATGGCAAGTTTCAGCAATTCACATGTTTTTTTGTCTTCCAAGCTTCTTCTAGTTGGACCCCAGAAGAGTATTTGACAAAGTTTTGAGGGGACATGTTGCATCATGGCCTGCCCATCACAATTCCAGGAGGCTGCCCCAGGAACAGCGCTCCCAGGCGCGACCGGGGATCCTGAAGCTGCCTTCCCTCAGACCATGCACTCTCATCCCCCTCTGCATACCTAGACCCACCAGGGTCAACTGTTTGGGTATTTGGAATGTGAGTTAGGTATTCACCAGCTTCACCCACATGATCCCAGGAACAGCATAATCGCCAGCCTCAGCGGAAAGATCCCTATACGTTCAAAATATGCATGTGCCATTGGTAAGCATGTGTTTTATCATGTGTACGTTTGCTCGCACAACTTTTCAAGCTACAAATGCTAAAACGGTTGGAATAGTCCGTTCTAGTTTAATCTGTTGTTCTGATGAGCAGCAATGACAGTCATTATGCGGCCTAACTCCCTGGTCATCCAAATGAATTTTGACGAAAGGGGACATGTACAAGTAAAGCGAAGAAGAAAAAAACTGACTTGATAAGCGCCTAAAATTACTTTAATAATACTACTATTAGTTGCTATTATTGGTATTATCATTAGATTTGTTACTTTAACAAAACATGGGAGCCTGCAATCCTGGTATAAAGTCCCTTACAGGTGACTTGTCAGTTGCCTGTAATATATGGGATAAATTAACCCCGCTGTACACTATCAGGCTATTGCAAGTCACCAAAGTGCTCCATGACCATATAGAGGAATAAGGCAGAAGGCAGAGTTCCTTGATAAGGTTATGGAACTCCGAGGTGGCTTGCTATATCATTATTACATAAAGCAGATGGTACCTTATGATAAATGGTCACACCGTCACCTTTCCCACAAACCACTTAAATCCTTGGCACGTAGCACTTTCATATGAAAGAGAGAGCCATGTAGGCAAACTTGAAGAATAAAAATAGAGAATAAAAATACAATCTCTAGAGCAAAAATTAAGCCTCAAAAACACTGTTGGATGTCTGTGATGAAAAGATATAAGAATCAGTTTATTACAAGTCAGTTTAAAAAAAAAAAAGCGCAGTAGCTCAGAAGAACAAGTTACTTACCTTTGATAACACCTTATCTGTTAGAGACTATCTAGCTGCAGATTCTTTACCTTAGAATATCCCCAGGCGTCAGACTGAATCAAACTGTTCAGTGGGGTTACATCTCCCCATTCATGGAAGCCCTGCTGCCCATGCCAGCAGGGTTTCCATGAATGGGGAGATGTAACCACACCGAACAATTTGAAGCACCCATTTGTCCAAAGTGATGGACTTACACTGGGGCAGGTGGTGCTTGATCCTAGGCAGACCTCTGGCCAGACTTCCGGGCAGACCTCTGTACTTGGGTCCCACGGGGCTTCTGGGAGTCACATCCGTGGCCACGAAAGGACTGGGGAGCTGTTGGCCGTGGTGGCCGGACAGGAATGAATGCTGTTGATAGCCCCTACTACAGCCAAGGATGAGGTGAAAGGCAGAGAGGGGCTGGCGAGCAGCCGATGAGAGACCCAGTGATCAAGCAGCGGCCCTGCTGTCCTTAAAGTGCCTGAGCTCCGAATCTGCCTTTTCGCCAAACAGGCGAATGCCATTGAAGGGCAAGTCCATAAGGGATGCCTGTATATCCCCCAAAAAGCCAGTAGACCTCAACCAGGCACAGCTATGGAGTACCTCTGATGACGCAATCACTCTGCATAATGAGTCGGTCATATCCAGTCCGCAGCGCATAGTGAACTTTGCTGCTTCCCTCCCATCTGCAATAGTCTGGGATAGGATGGCTTGCGCCTCCTCTGAGATCATGGGCAGCACTCGCGCAACCGAATCCCAAACTGTGTAGGAATATCAGCCCAAGAGGCATGCGGCATTCACTGACCACAGTGCAAAGCTGGTGGAAGAGAAAATCCTCTTACCGAAGCTGTCCATCCTCTTGGATTCCCTATCTGCTGGTGCGGTAGAGACATGCAGTCCTTGACAACCAGATTCTCCTGGTTGGGTGCAGGGTGAGAAGAGCTTGGCCTCAGGAAAGGGGCAATGGCAGCAGGCAACCGTCCTGTGCACAGGAGCCCCTGTGCAGGGCTTGGCTCATGCCCGGAGCAGGACATTAGTGAGGGCATCATTAAAGAAAAAAGGTTCTGTAGGGGCAACTTCTGGTAGAAGCACCCGTCAAGGTATTCGTCTTGACTGCCACCGAGGGCAGCGTAAGATCCAGGACCTCAACCGCCCATCTTACCACCATGACAAAGGAAGCTCCTTCCTCCGTAGTCACACTTGGAGGAGTGACTAAGCCAGTGTCTAGACCACTAGCATGTGCCAGTTCCTCATACCAGTTATCTTCTGGCTCTTCTTGGGGTCAGGAGAGCCATAAGGATTGTCAGATTCACCCCAATTTTATTGACCATAGGGCTTATCAGTAAAAGAAGGTACTGCCTCCAATTCAGAGGGTCGTATTCCAGTCGGACTGCTGCCAGCACCCAGAGTATAGTTACATCTGCACTTTACAGAAGGAAAACAAGAACTGCCTTTTCCTTCTTCTGATATATTTTTTCTAAAATGAAAAGTGAGCAGCAGAAAGGAGATATTTATGGCGACATGCATGCTTTTTCGCAACACTATAGGTCATGGGTACTCACAAACTTTCTCTCGGGGGCCAAATTTACAGTGTGGTTTGTGGCCGAGGGCCGCACCGGTGGGGGCGGGGTCAGTGGGGAGGGGGCGGGGCTAGAGCAAAAAAAAATAAACTATGACCATGAGGTTGAACACAGGCCCCTGCAGCGGACGCCTTCGTCCACTGAGCCACCAGACCCAGCATACACACATCTCTCTCTCTCTCTCTCGCTCTGTCTCCTTCCCTCTCTCTATCTCTCCCTCCCTCTCTCTCCGTCTCCCTCCCTCTCTCTCCGTCTCCCTCCCTCTCTCTCTCTCTCTCTCTCTCTCTCCCTCTCTCTCTCTCTCTCTCTCCCTCTCTCTCTCTCCCTCCCTCTCTCTCACTCACTCTGTTTGTCTCCCTCTCTCTGTCTCCCTCCCTCTCTCTGTCTCCCTCCCTCTCTCTCTCCCCCTCCCTCTCTCTCTCTCCCCCTCCCTCTGTCTGTCTCCCTCTATCTGTCTCCCTCCCTGTCTGTCGCCCTCCTCCCTCTCTCTGTCTCCCTCCCTCTCTGTCTCCCTCTCTGTCTCTCTCTCTCTCCCTCTGTCTGTCTCCCTCCCTCTGTCTGTCTCCCTCCCTCTGTCTATCTACCTCCCTCTGTCTCCCTCCCTCTCTGTCTCCCTCCCTCTCTCTCTGTCTGTCTCCCTCCCTCTAACTCCCTCTGTCTGTCTCCCTCTGTCTCCCTCCCTCTGTCTCCCTCCCTCTATCTGTCTCCCTCCCTCTGTCTCCCTCCGTCTGTCTCCCTCTCTCTCCCTCTCTCTCTCTCTCTCCCTCTCTCTCCCTCTCTCTCTCTCCCTCCCTCTCTGTCTCACTCACTCTGTTTGTCTCCCTCTCTCTGTCTCCCTCCCTCTCTCTCTCTCCCTCCCTCTCTCTCTCTCCTCCCTCCCTCTCTCTCCCCTCCCTCTCTCTCTGCCCCTCCCTCTCTCCCTCCCTCTGTCTGTCTCCCTCTATCTGTCTCCCTCCCTGTCTGTCGCCCTCCTCCCTCTCTCTGTCTCCCTCCCTCTCTGTCTCTCTCTCCCTCCCTCTGTCTCCCTCCCTCTGTCTGTCTCCCTCCCTCTGTCTATCTACCTCCCTCTGTCTCCCTCCCTCTCTCTCTGTCTCCCTCCCTCTCTCTGTCTGTCTCCCTCCCTCTATCTGTCTCCCTCTGTCTCCCTCCCTCTGTATCCCTCTGTCTGTCTCCCTCCCCCTCCCCCTGACTCCCTCCCTCTGTCTCCCTCTCTCTCTGTCTCCCTCTGTCTCCCTCTCACTCTGTCTCCCTCTCACTCTGTCTCCCTCTCTCTCTGTCTCCCTCTCTCTCTGTCTCCCTCTCTCTCTGTCTCCCTCTCTCTCTGTCTCCCTCCCTCTGTCTCCCTCGGTCTCCCTCCCTCTGTCTCCCTCCCCCTCTCTCTCTCTGTCTCCCTCCCCCTCTCTCTCTCTGTCTCCCTCCCCCTCTCTCTCTGTCTCCCTCCCTCTGTCTCTCTCTCTGTCTCCCTCCCTCTGTCTCCCTCCCTCTGTCTCCCTCCCTCTGTCTCCCTCCCTCCCTCTGTCTCCCCCTCTCTGTCTCCCCCTCTCTGTCTCCCCCTCTCTGTCTCCTTCCGTCTGTCTCCCTCTGTCTGTCTCCCTCTCTCTGTCTCCCTCTGTCTCCCTCTGTTTCCCTCTGTTTCCCTCTGTGTCTCCCTCTCTCTCTCTCTCCCTGTCTCCCTCTCTGTCTCCCCCTCTCTCTCCCTCCGTCTCCCTCCCTCTCTCTCCCTCCCTCTCTCTGTCTCCCTCCCTCTCTCTGTCTCCCTCCCTCTGTCTCCCTCCCTCTCTCTGTCTCCCTCCCTCTGTCTCCCTCCCTCTCTCTCTGTCTCCCTCCCTCTGTCTCCCTCCCTCTCTCTCTGTCTCCCTCCCTCTGTCTCCCTCCCGCTCTCTCTGTCTCCCTCTCTCTGTCTCCCTCCCTCTGTCTGTCTCCCTCTGTCTGTCTCCCTCTGTCTGTCTCCCTCTGTCTGTCTCCCTCTGTCTGTCTCCCTCTCCCTCCCCCTGACTCCCTCCCTCTGTCTCCCTCTCTCTGTCTCCCTCTCTCTGTCTCCCTCTGTTTCCCTCTCTGTCTCCCTCTCTCCCTCCCTCTGTCTCCCTCTCTCCCTCCCTCTGTCTCCCTCTCTCCCTCCCTCTGTCTCCCTCTCTCCCTCCCTCTGTCTCCCTCTCTCTCTCCCTCTCTGTCTCCCTCTCTCTGTCTCTCTCTCCCTGTCTCCCTCTCCCTGTCTCCCTCTCCCTGTCTCCCTCTCTCTGTCTCCTTCCCTCTGTCTCCCTCTGTCTATCTCCCTCTGTCTGTCTCCCTCCCTCTATCTCCCTCCGTCTGTCTCCCTCTGTCTGTCTCCCTCTGTCTCCCTCTCCCTCCCCCTGACTCCCTCCCTCCGTCTCCCTCTCTCTCTGTCTCCCTCTCTGTCTCCCTCTCCGTCTCCCTCTCTCCCTCCCTCTGTCTCCCTCTCTCCCTCCCTCTGTCTCCCTCTCTCCCTCCCTCTGTCTCCCTCTCTGTCTCCCTCTCTGTCTCCCTCTCTGTCTCCCTCCCTCTGTCTCCCTCCCTCTGTCTCCCTCCCTCTGTCTCCCCCTCTCTGTCTCCCCCTCTCCGTCTCCCTCTCCCTGTCTCCCTCTCTCTGTCTCCTTCCCTCTGTCTCCCTCTGTTTCCCTCTCTGTCTCCCTCGGTCTGTCTCCCTCTCCCTCCCTCTGTCTCCCCCTGACTCCCTCCCTCTGTCTCCCTCTGTCACCCTCTCTCTGTCTCCCTCTCCCTCCCTCGGTCTCCCCCTGACTCCCTCCCTCTGTCTCCCTCTGCCTCCCTCTGTCTCCCTCTCTCTGTCTCCCTCGCTCTGTCACGTCACCCCGCGTGTGTGTCAGCCCGGGCTGAGACAGCTTCCCGGGCGCGCACACAGCCGCACCGAGTACTTCACAGCCTCAGGTCTTTAAAAGACCATTCACTTGTTAATGAGGCTTTGTTGTATTTCACCCTTCTTAGCGCCCCTGCATGGAGATGCAGGGGCGCTAAAAAGAGGTGAAATACAACAAAGCCTCATTAACAAGTGAATGGTTTTTAAAGAATCGCCCGGCCCCCATAGAGCGCTGCTGCAACCGGCGGTGTTTGCTGGCACTTAAAAAAAAAAAAAAAAACACAGGTAAGTATCTGCAAGGTCCGCGGGCCGTCAAGGCCCGCGGGCCGTACTATGAGTACCCGTGCTATAGGTCATTAGAGGAAAGACAGAATCTCTGAATGTTTCAACACAATCTGAGATACACCAGTTTTGGTGTGTTTGATTTTGCAGTACTAATTCTGCTTTTATTCTTCGTGTCTGCAGTGAACATAAAAGAGCAAGTCACCAAGGATTTAAGCAGTTCGTGGGATAGCTGATGATATGACCATGTATGATGAGGAATAAAATCCCCTGCCATATATATTATAATGATATTACAAGTCACCTTGAAGTTTCAGTAACTTGTAAAGGGATTCAACATTTGGCCTCATTCCTCTATATGGCCATGGAACTCCAAGGATGACTTGCAATATCTATATAATGTACGGTGGGGGTACATTATACCCATTTATTATGGTTATAGTTCCAAGCATAACAATAGTTATTGTTTATATTATGATGGATTATAATAATTTTTATTTGATTTCCAAACAATTGCTATACTATAGACCTTACACACTTCAAAAGAGGGTCTGTCAACACTTCACTGTGTTTATAAACTTCAGTAAGACTTCCCTCTTCTGTTATACACAGCAATGAGATCATACATCGTCCCAAGGCCTAACACTTGGAATGGAGTCTCACCCCTTTATCTGTTCCCACTATTACTGTTTTTATGTTGTCACTGATGCACAAACTTGGCCAGCTGACACACAAATTATTTAAGGTGATACACTTCCCGCACAGAATGTTAATTCTGTGAAGTGAGAGGGATTTTCCAAAATCAGAAACACAGGTTGTGGCTTCGATCACAGGCACACCCTTGTACACATGGGACAACCATTGATCATCTGGAATGACAGTAAGTTTGTTCTGAGGGTTGAGCCATTTAGTAGAGAATGCCATGCCGGGGAAGTGTGTGGACAGTTCATGGGGGCGGAGCAAGGAGTGTGCAGTGTGCCCTTACAGAACTATTGTTCTGCCAGTGTGAGCTCTGCGCCCGCATCTGGTAAACTTTACTAACACCGTAACCACTGCCCCTGCCCCTCTAATGTACAACAGCAGATGCTACATCATTGTGCACAGATGGCTGACTCTGGCGCGGCCTTTGGGACCGATCAACCCAAACAGAGCCAAACCAATCATCCCAAGCACTGCCCCTCTCTGCTAAGGCAGTTTTATTTTTTATAAGAATGAATTGCTAAAAACCAGGATAGCTGAGCATAATCTTAAGATTTCAAAGTGTGTTTTTCTATTCTGAAACTGGAGATCCAACATTGTGACAGAACATTTCTGTCTGTATTCTTTGTTTTGTTTGCTTTCAGAGAGGTGTTGACTCTTTGCTAAAATCGTGCTGTTTATCAAGTCTAGTCAGGTGAACCGCCAGTAACATAAAAATAGCATCTCCTGCCTAACCTTACACTTAACATGGGCACACACATGTTAAAACGCAAATCACATAAATGTATTCAGTATTTCAGATGTCCGAAATTTCTTTGAAGTGGGACAGTCTGGATGGGAATGATGGCACTTTTTCCCATATATAAGTGTAGTGTAAGGGAATGTAGGAGCTGAAACTTTTATGTTAATGCTACAGCTGGCTTGTCTGTCTGGGGACACACAACATTTTTAGGTGAGGCTAAACACTCCAATTACTGCAATTAAATAATTAGCAAAAAGAATAGGACTTGGAGCCTCTCCAGAGTTTGCCCTCCAGGTTACAGCAAAAAGAAATGCATGCTTTTGGGAAAGGAAAGACCTCTGCAAATGGATGTCTGCATGAGTGTATGTAAACGGGTATCCCAACATTTCATTTTGGCCGTTGGCCATCATCCAAATTCAGTGTGGGCAGAGAGGCTTAGGCCTGTCCCTGATGGTGAGAAGCCAAGTTTCTGTTCTGTGACCTGGAGTGGCTGACAAAGTGTATTATCGCAATGAGCATAGGTCTACTGTCCATGCCCTGGGTGAATCATGTAAAGCAGTGGCGGCAGCATACTGATAGTTTGTGAATGAGAAATGTGACCAGACCATTTTCTTTGTAAGGGAGAGGAGAGTGCCTCTCATGTAAAGTTCCACTGTTATTTGAACCCAAAAACCTTGTGCTGACATTCTGTGTGCATGTCGAGTGCTTGTATGTGCGTGAGTGTGCAGCACATGTTGGGTAGTAGGACTCTGGATGTGGTATGAGTCTGAGTAATAGGATCAGTGAGATCCATTTTGCATGGTCCCTGGTTTAGCTTGGCACTTGGAGGGGGATACAGTTTTCCCAGACAGTGGAGATGCACTGGCTGCACTCCTGTGACGAGAGGGAAGATCTAGCTACTAAAGTGAGCTAGGATAAATAGGACGTTGCCTAAGAAATTCCATGAAAATACTGTCAGCAAAGGACTGCCAATTATTTCATACTCAGCTCTGCCATTTAGAATATGGTGGTGGGGAGGGCTAGGACTACAGATTCTGTTGTTCAATGTGAAGAGGTTTCAATGGAAGGCATACTCTTTCGTCTGTCGCCGATTACTGCTTCGGGAACTCTGATGACAGCCAGGTGGCCCATTAGTTGTTTATAGAAGCCAGTTGGCACTGGGCTGTTAGCAGACCCTAAAGGATTCATATTATTAAACAGATTTGAAGACTGACATAAAATAGGAGCTGAAATTGAGTAATCTGCAAAGAAGATCCTGGTGCCATGGTGCTAGATATGTGCTCTTTCTTTACTTAATAGGGGTGTTCCTCCGCAATTGATACCAAATGATGGCAAGCTAAATAAATGTAACCCATCTTTCTTAGACAGTAAATGTTTTTGGGAATGATTCTTTCTTCTTGGAAACTCAGCAGGACTACCATCTCCTGCATAATAACTATGTATAAGGGTCATTCCTTCCGTCATCCTAAGTCCGACATGACACAGCAAGGTAGAACCCCTGATGGTACCACTTTGGGTATATAAACACCATATCCTTGCTGAAGAGGAGAGGAGAAAAAGGACTTCCATGCTGACACAGTGACGCGAGACGCTGAGGTTCCTGCACACAGACACTCCAGCTCGCAGTGTTCTGACATCCCTCGCGGGGTGTCCATCTTGAGACCAAGACGGGGTCCCACAGTCTCTCACTTTAGGTAATAGGGTTGACTTATTCCTAGAGGGATTCTTGGATCTACACCTACATACATGCTAGATACACTTAGGTACATCTAGTTAGGGTCGCATCGTAGTAGTATGCATTTTACTGTCATGTATTTTTATACCTGCCTGTATTCATTGTTTTAGCACTATGGTAGAAATCTACCATCCTTTTACTTTGTTGGTGCTTATAATCATTTATATCTGTTTCTGTCTGATGGTTGTTTCAGCACATCTATTTTACACTAGAATGACGCTGGTTCAATAAATGCTTATTGAAAAACGTTCCCACCGTTTATTCTGTGTATCTCTCTGAGACAAAGTGAGCACGAGTGACTAAGCGAAAAATATCGCACTATTTCCACGATCCCTGATGGGACAGAGTTGTCATGTTCGATAGTTGCCAAGAACTATTCTCTCCTTGGTAAGAGGGGTTTCTAGTGGCAGTGTGAGCTAGCTGGTATACAGGCAAACATATCCGGTGGGGGTGTCTGGAATCAGCCTGGACACCAATCCTACAGTGTATGTAGTCTAAACGTGCAGATCCTATATAGGTTTATAGGAACAATACGACATGGCGCCGCCAACGTTGGTTTGGTACTTATTTAACGGTCAAATCCGGGTAGTTCAGTCCTGCTATTCTCAGAGACCCCTACTCACATTTTCCCAGAGACGTCTGGAGTGGGAAGGGAACTATCTGCCACAGCTGAGTAGGCATATCCTATGTATTGGCTGTAGGTTTATCAAGCTTGAAGGACAAATTGTTCCTATTGTGCACAAAACCTTATCTCAGTTTCCTTGAAATTTCTTCTTTTCAAAAATAATGGCTGACGAAGACACCGCTGCGCCAGCACAACGTGCTGCAGCTAGGGAGGAAGAACAAGAAGGTGAAATAAACATTTCAGAAAATGTTAGACCTGCCCTGACTCTGAAACTAGCAGAGTATGGATTAACAGCTAGGGGTGGGACAGTCACTTTCGTGATTGAGGCACACAAATCATATAGAACAGAGGTATTCTATTCATGGGTTAAATTCCCACAAGCAAATGCACATTCAAATACATTTCATTCTTACACTGAAGATGAAACACCAGAACAATACTGTCTGTATGAGGACATTGAAATTCCGCTCACCTACCAGGAGCACATAAACTGGTTTAAAGGCACCCTCCCACACACAAAAGAAAAAGTGAGACTCGGTCCACTCGGAAGAGATGGAGCAACATGCCCAGTCCTAGCAGCCTACACACCACATCCAGGCATTGACACAATGTCAGTAGCAGACTTACGTCCACTTCATAAAGAAATAATAAGACTTTACAGAAACCTGACAGTTTGGGATGAGAACACTCACACTTCAGCCAGCAAGAGCTACACCAGCAGGACAAATTCAGGGTTCTACAACTAAAATAACACTACAAACGCTACACGCAGTTATGGGTAAAATGCCCACTAAACGTGAGCAAATGCCATTTTGGATAGCTCAGAAAATAACACAGCTAGAGGCAGTATTTCCACACACAAGCCCTCAAGAAAAACACAATGTTAACAATCTGCTTGCCAATGGGGATAGCTCCCCAGATAGAGGATTGTACATCTTGGGGTACAGTTTTCGCTGCCATATACACCAGAACTCATGGTATCCCTTCATTAGCAGTAATACCAGATGTATTAAGCAAATACAGAATGATTATGGAGCAGAACCTGCTCTGAACTTAGGGATGAAATTACTAGGTAATTTTGCCCGGGTCTCAGCCATAATATTAGCAAATATAAAAGGGGAGGTATCGGCAGTGGCAATTCGCCAACGCCTGAGGGATTTCACTCCTTTACAACAGGAACACGAATTACCTAAAATTATCGAAGACACCTATGCTGAATTAGGTGGAGACAATTTGGGAGCTAGAGCAGTGAAACCTCAACTCATGGGTGGTCCTGATAAAGACAACACCAAGCAAGCACCTGCTTCTTCGAAGAAGAAATGGGATAACAATAAACAACAAAAGAATAGAGAGAATAGATCACAATCCAGGGGTGGGTCTCCTCAACAGGAGCACTCCGAAAGGAGGTACAACCTTAGGAATAGAGATAACATTAAAAAACCTGACAGGTATCAGGATACTGATACACGTTCCTCTCTTTCCTTTCAGGGTTCATCAAAAACTTTCGAGAGGGAAAGACGGTCAGAACACAGACAAGAAGACTGTACAAAGTCCAGAGACACGCAACGCGCTTCAGACTATACTGCCAAAAAAGAAGAAAAGCCAAAATCAAAACCTCAATTTAAAAAGAAGGAAGTAGCAGGTCTCAAAGTTAGACATGCCCAGAATTCTGAGGACTCAACTTCTGAACGGGGAATGGGCTCTGACGATGCTCGACAGCGCAGCAGAAGTAACAATATCTCACCAGACCCTGATGGAATTTCTGGTGACAGCGGAGTTGAATGAACATATCACGGTGGAGACACCCGATATAAGGGTAAGTGTATTGATTAACAATAATACCGCAGTGCACTCGGTTTATCCAATGTTTGACGTTTGTTTAACTTCGTTTTAATTACTGTGCGTCCCTGTCGTTGCGCTGTGTCTGAAAGCGTTGAACTACTGATGCAAACAAGGGTGCCAGGTTTTGAAACCGCTGCCTGGCTGACGGGAGCACTTATCATGAAAACTATCTTGTTTTCTTCACTGTATTTAAGTCGACATTTTTCAGAATATGTTCCAATGAATATTAATAATCCAAAGTCATCAATGCTTCATGATTTATTTTTTTATTCACATTAAAGAAATTGCTTCTATACCAATAACGTCTTGGTCATTCTTGTAGTTAAGACTGTGCATAAGTCTCAAACCCAATGCATTTCGGGTCCTGGATGACCCTTCCTCAGGGGTCTCATAATTCCAGTCCGACTTGGACACGGTGCATTCTTACTGAGAAGACCAGACCGGTAAGTGTCCCACATAGGTTACATGAAATAACACTCCAAATGTAGGGGGACAAACCCAGAAAAATTAAAGGTCTCTTTTGGGAGAACCTGACTCATGGCTATGACATCCTTTTAGCTGAAAAAGGATTTGCCGCCTGAGATTGTTATGGAGTGCCCAAAGGGAGAAACTGTAATTTTACCGGCTTTTTTCAACATCGTTCCAATATACTTAAAACATACATGCGGGCAGGAGTGGGCGGTAGCACTTGCTCCAGCATTATATCGCAACCATGTTGTGTGGGATGCTGAGTTACCTCACCATGTAATCCCAGTAAAAACAACTCCAACTCCACAGAGACAGTACCCAATAAAACAATAAGCATAAAAACAGGTCAGGTAGATCTTAGATCAGCCTGAATACCAAGGTGTAATTGAAACTTGCACCTCTTCAATGAATAATCCTTTGTTTTCTGTAATGAAACCCGATAATTCATACCATCTAGTTTTAGACTACAGACATCTGAACACATGCACTAAGACATTTGCAGTACAGAATGCACATAGTGCCGCATTAATGAATAACATTGTGCGGAAAAAGTTCAAAACAACACTAGATATCTCAAATGGATTTTTCTGCCAAAATATAGCGCCTGAAAGCAGATATTTGACAGCATTCTCAGTGCTCGGTTCCGAGCATCAATTTTGTCGACTCCCTCAAGGGTAGAAGAATAGCCCTGGGTTGTTCTCGGCTAGGGTAACAGAATTACTTCAGAATTTGGACGAAGAGGCATTGTCCTACGTAGATGATATCTATCTGACGGATGATGATTTAAAGGATGACTTGACCTGGGTGAGCAACATAATTTTGGGGTTCGCCTCTGAGGGTTACAAATGTAACTTTAAAAAATCAAAAATAACCCACCTCAATGTCCTATTTTTAGGATATGAGCTCTCAAGTGAAGGAAAAAACCTGGCAGCTAACTTTTTAGAAAAGTGTGCGCTGCTCCAACCTCCTAAATCTTTGAAGAATTTACAATCCATATTGGGATTCTTGAATTTTGGCAGAACTTACATTTTAGATTACGCAGAAAGAGTAAAGTCTTTCTACGACCTAATAAGACCTGATTTTTCAGTTAAGCATTTGTCACAGAAACACACAAATATCCTTCATTCCCTACAAGCAGACAAGATAGCATCAAAACACTTGCAGACACGCTTGAATGTCCGCCACCTGGTGATATGGGTCGCTGCCGGGTCATCAGGATACACCTACATCACTTTCAATGAAGGTGAGACAGTCCCGATTGCAAACAAATCACACTTGTACACAAATGCTGAAATGTGTTTCGCTTCCACAGAAAAATTCTGACAGCAGTACAGACCGCTGTAGCGAGAGAAAGAGCACTGGCTCAGGGAAAACGAATAATTGTAGTAACTCCAGTACCAGCGTTAGAGGCTATTACAAAGGCAAGCGTTCTTAATGCTAAAGCCTTACATCCAAGATGGATACAATGGGCGAATTCTCTCACTGCAACAGATGTAGAATACAGATATGACTCTACTCTAAAAACACAAGCATTCCTGCAATATGAACAAGAACATCCTCTCCCGAATGAAAGAATGCCTCTAGATCAGTATGAATACATTATTTACACTGATGGTTCTGCTCAGCCGGCCATAGGAAGTAAACAACAATACAGCGCCGCGTGTGCGATTGTGAAGGCTCGTGTGCAGGAAGGCAAGTTCCATCCTACCAGTACGAAGACAGTCTCTAGGAGACTGCACGGCTCAGCTGGCAGAACTAAAAGCCCTGTTACTGGCACTAATAATTACGGATCGAGAATTCCCCACACTGATAGTGTGCGATTCTTTTTATTGTGTCCAGTCATACAATGAATAGCTACATTAATGGGGTCAAAATGGGTTTAAAGACTCAAAAGGTGGCACAATTAAGCATAAAATGCTATGGGAACAGATAGCTGAGTTGAAAAACGAACTACCAAGAACTCACGTGATACATACGCTGAGTCATCAACATGATGGCGTTCACGTTGAAGGGAATTCATTGGCTGATGAAGCCGCAAAGGGGGCATACGAACTGCTGCTGTAGCTGCAATCACTCGTTCAAAAATGAGAATAGACGGAGAGATAATGGTAGCTGTCATTGCTTCACGCAAAAACAGCCCAGCCTTACCGAAAGGTTTTCCACTCAAGTACTCCTACAAGTTAGATGCAAATAACATTCTGTATGCTCAAATTCCAGGAGTGGGGGATAGAGTAATACCAAACATGGATCGCAGATTAGGCTCAATACTAGCTGCACAGGAGGGTCTAGGTTCTGCACACGCAGGGATTACCGCGACAGTTTATTTATTGAAACAGCGCTATTGGTGGCCAGGACAAACTAAACAGACAAAGGATTTTGTCTTAAAGTGCGACATCTGTCAGCAGATGAAGGGTTCCACCGTGGCGCATCCAGCGCAGACACCATTACTAATATCAGACAGACCACTCGCTTGTGTCTATTTGGAACACTACGGCTCCCTACAATCGGATGGGGCTTACAAGTATATCTTGGTGGCAGTGGATTCATGCTCTAGATTCCTATGGGTATGGCCTCAGCGCTCGGCTGTCGCTCAAACTGTTATAAAAGATTTGGGAGTCTTCATAGGGACATACGCAGTTGGCACATTACACTCTAACTGTGGCCCCGCGTTTAGCTCTAGGGCTTACAAGGAAGCCATGGGAAGTTTGGGTGTTGCATTGTGGTGCTCCTCTCCGTACCGTCCCGAGGGAAATTCGGTCGTGGAGAGGAAAAACCGAGACTTAAAGCAATCTTTAACAGCAAGAGTATTAGGTTCGGGTGGTAGTTGGGTCAGTCACTTATACGGGGTCCAGAGGGCACTCAATAATATGCCAAGACGCTACCTAGGAGGTGTCACACCATACAAGTCCTATTTGGGACAAGAATGTGGGTACCTGATCTCGATTGTGAAAGCACAGTGGCAGATGAAAAACCATTTGACATCAATAAACGTTAAACTGTTTTACAGGATCTCAATGAATTCCGGGCACTACAAAGCAAAGTGCAAGTAAAACGCACCGCCACTGGGTAAGTCAAATCAGTCACGGCAAGACCTGCCTGGATCCCTAAAGTCGGGGATCTGGTCAGAGAAAAGATTTTGGACAAGAAAGAATTTAGGCCATCTTACAGAAAGCTTGTACCCGTCCTGGCTGTTGAAGGAACAAGAACAGTACTTCTGCCTCTCGCCGGCAAAAAAGAAAAGAGATTCGTCTCCATCGATCTGATCAAACCACACTATGTGGCTGATACTGAATAGTAGGCCTCATGGGCTCTTGGGTAGCTGACGCTCTCCTCTCGCTACCATACAGGAGGTTCAGACAGAAACACTCATAACATCTGTAGAGTCACCAATACCAAGTAATGGAATTTCCAACAATAAAATGGAACTCGTTCCTCTTGAAACAGAACTTCAAAACACAAATTTCAATTCGGCCTACCTCCGATGTCTACATTAATATGCCTCTACAAGAGACGTCTGCAAGTTCAACAAAACCTGCTGAGCTACCAAAAATAGATCGAACTGCATCTGGCTACATCATCGATTTTGATACCTTCTCTCTTGATCCCAGTGAACATGAGACAACGCCAGCTCCAGTTTCCCGTAAGCAACAACTTCAGGATTTCTACACTTTTCTGAAAAAGACTTACTTAGTATCACCTTGGCTCCAGCTCTGGATAATAACTGGAATACTGTTTTTTCTGTTCTGGATTGGCCTAATGACTGTTTTTTGCTTACTCATGAATGGAAATTATCTCCCAGAACGCTCTGCAGTATCAAATGTGAACTTGGTCCTGAAACCACATACGTCATCTCATCGTGAAAAAAGAGACCTGTCCTTCGTGAACATTACAGCTGTTCCAATTCCTGATGGTATAGTTTGGGACAAGGTTGATTATGATGTATTTGGTCCCACTGAGCTTTTGAAAATACCACATGTATTTAAAATTTCTCTAAATAATATCATTATCTCCAGTACATTTTCTGACGATTGGGATTTTGAAACTGTAAATAATATCTTGTCTGACTTGGAACAATCTGCTGCATTTTCAAGCATTGAAATGTTAGAAGACACATCAGACTATAACACTATGTACTGTTCCCAACATTATGGTCATCACTTTTTACACAAATCCAGTATCCCACGAAATGTTTTTACATACCACCAATGGGAACATTGCCCAACACCACCAAAAGGTAGTTCAAAAACGTTTGCACAGAAATGATCTTATTTTTCAGGCTTTAACACTTCTGACCCAACCTCATATTACTATAAGGTTGCACCTACACCTGCACAGAAAAATATGCTGTAGGAAAGTAGGATCTGCTTCTCCCTAAACTGTTTTGTTATGTACTTAGGTACACTCCAGATTGGATACTTGGGTACCCTTGTCAGTCCCTAGTATATGGTACCCATGTACCCAGGGCATAGGTAACCCAGAGGCCTCCCATGGGCAGAGGCATGTATTATGCCACCCATGAGAGGCCATGCAAAATGGAACTACAGGCCTGCCATTGCAGCCTGTGTAAGTTGGTACATGCACCACTTATTTAAGATATAGGTTTACTATATCTAAGGGTCACTGCACTTAAAACCTATAAGTCACCCCTCTAGCAGGCCTTTACAATCCTGAGGGTAGGGTGCTTGGTTCTAAGTGAGAGGGTGCCACTGCATGAGCAGAACACCCCTGCAGCCTACGGAGTCCATTCTCCTGGGCTGTCAGTGAAGCAGCCATATACGACATATAGAGGGGCATTATGCGACCGCATGATGGCCAACTCTAAAACGGCTGAAACAAACTCTATCGCGCTTGGTGTCAAACATGTTGGAATCATACCTCCACACCGGTAACTGGTGTGGGAGGTATGATTCCACTCCTCAGAAGCGAGCTTCGTGGGGTTCCTGGTGTTCCCGGTACCAGCCTTCTAGCTCCGGACAGCACAAAATGGTTGCTGCCAACCAGAGACACATTTCTGCCCTCCTGCTGCTGAGCCAAGCTCGAGCAGGGGAAGGCAGAACAATAGGCATCCTGTCACAGGGAGGCGTGACCACCTCCCAGACAGGATTTAGTGTATTAGGACTGGGTGGGTGCGCTTGCCAGCGACTGAAAGTCTGCATAAGGGGCACATTTGGTGTCCCTGTGCATAGTCCAGTTGAAAGCAGTCCTGGGAGCCGTTGGCCAAAGGACATGGGAGTAACCTCCCCACTGTCTAGACCCTCCCGTGGGAGGGTCTTGTGAGTCTTGCCAACCCTCTTCCCTGTGTACTTAAGGGCTTACCTGGCTGTAGGACCTTAGATTCGACGTGGACAAGATTCTGAACCAGAAACCACTGCACTTCGACCGTCTGGGCACTCTGGACTTCGTTTGGGCCCGACTTCGTCTCCCACTCAGTCCGCTGCATCGTCTGTGCCCGTGCACCATACAGGATCCGTGTAGGACCTGTGGAGCATCAAGGACAACCGAAGATAATCTCCCTTGGAGTGAAGGAGTCACTCCCCTGCATTCGCAGGCACCTCAACACTGCTGACCGGTCTGCTGATCCCGAGCTCCGACGGACTCCGAAGGGTCCAGCAACACAGGAGGTGGGTTTCTATGTCCCTCGAGGCCCGAGCTGCCCTCTTACCGAGTTTGAGGCCAGTGTCCCTCGTGGGGGCTGCAATACCCGAACCTCTGTGCACCGTGTGTATTTGCAAGTGCATTTGATTGTTGGCGTTTCCCGAACAAGTGCATTGGGCTCCGAGTAGCCCCAACCTCTGGCACCATTTCCTACCAAGAACGTCGACCTACTCGCACTGAGTGCTCCGTGGGCTGTTCTTTGGTGAAATCACTCGAGGTCCTCTCGCGACTCCTGTGCTCCGGCCTGTTGGTCCAATTGAGGGTCAACTTTGCTTTTCTTGGGCTCCCCTGGTTTCTCCAGGCTTGCCCTGACTCCCCTGTGTTTGGTGAGTCTCTGGACCTTGCTGGTCCGAATCGTTCCCCTCCTTGACCTTCTGCGTGGGTTGCCGTTCCCAAAGCTTGTTGGTGCTCCCGCCGGACACCGACCCCTCAGCACTCGACATCCTTCGTGGGACAGCTCGCATCCGGCTCCTGGTCGTTCTCGACGTCTCCTGATCCCTGCAGCTGCAGAGTTAAGAACTCCATCAACCAACCTGAAGCACCCGACATCGGTGGGCATTCGTCTACCGAGCCCCTGGTCACTCTGAAGTGACCCAGACTCTGTCCCCTCTGCTTTCAGGTAATCTTCAACTAGAAGCCTCGTTTGGATTCCAACGGACACTTTTCTTCCTTCCAGCAGCGGCTCTTCCTTGAAGACCTCCATTGGGTTCGACGGCGGTTTCCGATGCCAATTCAGACCTATGCACCCGGCTTCCCTGGGATAGGTGACTTGGGTACCTCGGTATCCACGGGTGGGGTGGCTCTCAAACCTTCTGTCTTCCACGGGGTTTCTTCGTAGTCCACTGGGAAGGGTCCTTAAACTCTAAAACTTCAACCGCGACTTCCCCATAGACTTGTACGGAGCACGCGGTTGTGTTCCCACACTGCACACGCCCTCTGTGGGGTCCCTATCAACTCACCTTGGGTGGTTCCTTGGGGTCCAAGCAATTCTACGTGCTCTCGACACTGTCTTGACTCGAGCCGTGGTTCTTATACCACTTTCTTAGTATATGGTTTGGTCCCCCCCTGGGGACCACTGTGTATTAGTGCTATTTACTGTCATTTCTGTGCTTAAAGTATTGTGTGCTTTGTGATTATCTCCGTGTAGGAGATACTGTGTCGTACTAGATAGTGTTATATTAATAAGTACATATTTTTATAACTACTGTGTGGTTCTCCTTTCATTTAACCAATACTATAAGATTGCATTCTGGTAAAACAAGCTGCTTAACATTCCTTCAAGACTAAGCCTGAAGGCTGCTCTCCACAGCTACCACTTGGATAGCTTTCTAAGGTTATCTTTGCCCTCTTAAATCACCATAAGAGTTGTTTGGACTGGTGCAAGGTGCCCACTTTAATTAGTGGACAGCATATACCAGGCCAACTTCTCACATATGCCAACTAACACCAAACAGATTTATTCTGCACCCTTTATTTCCCAACTGTCTGAACAGGGTTTCGACTTATGGAAAGAAACTATAGACATAAAATTAGTCTGGGGTTCGAAGGAATGGCAATTTCAGGGAACAGAAGCACTATTTAGAGCGTGCCGCATTCCAAAGCAGATAATATTTCTGAATGACACTGTGCAACAGACTTCCTGTCTTGGAATAGCCAAGAACAAGGATTTGAACACACCTCGGATTCCCAAACCATCAGACTTTGAGGGGTGGCAAAACTTTACATCACCCGGAGGGGATACAATAGATGACATCTCACAGTACAATTAATCAGACCCCAATTGGAAGTGATGGTTCATTTGGCCCACAGACACAAACCGATGTCAAACAAGATTCAGGGGTACCACCGAAGGGTTTAGTATCGATAGGCCAGACCAAAGCTATGTACAAAGAGAACATCCGGGGGTGGTGGCATCATACAGTGTTGGCAAGTTATGCCTCGATTGGCTAAAAACCTCGACACTGTCCCAGGTGACACAGCACTTATCCTTACTCACAGATGAGGTGGATTTAAGGGATTTTTTATTAGGTCCCCGAAAGCCACGTCAGAAACGTTTCTGATACGCTGTCTATAATGAAATCTGGAAAATCTCTCAACAAGAAGCTGCAGAGAGACTTTGTGAAATAGATTGAATTAACCTAGAAAAGGCGTTAGCTGCAGTTGACAATGGTATGACTACGTTGACATCCAGAATCTATTCACTGGGCAACATTGTATCTTCTGCTATAGATGTACTAGAACAGGACTTGTCCATACTACAACACAGACAATCTCAACTACGTTCTATTATGTTATTATGGATACAATCTAACTAAAAAACAGATAACAATGGCACAAAGAGGAGCAAAATATACAATGCTGCGTATTGAAAAACTGGACCAATTACCTTTTACTGTGGCAGAGTCACCATCCACAGGGTTAATCCATGGCCATATAACATTACCGGTCACAACTTTCCAGTTTCAGTATTGCTTTGAACAACAACAGGCAGGCAGATATGAAGAGATGGGTAGGGAATTCATCAAGGAATCTTGGGAATTACCATACAGATTTCGATGCAGGAGTGGGGACATGGAAGTGTTTCTAAGCGGTACAAACTGCAAGAACTCTTTAAGTGGATCTCTCATATGCCAGGATATCATGCTCCACGGGGCCTTTAATGGTTCAGTTGCAAATGTATCCTGCCACTTGAAAGGTTCTGCAGCTGACGTGATTAACCCGGTATTCAGGTTACTCTCGAATGGGAGTTACTTGATGCTGAATGATCAAGGTTGTTGTGGGACGCTTCCGGGCATCGCATATCTCGTCACTGTAAGCTCCAGGGTCCGACCCATACAGTCAGGTAGGCGCCGTATGGCCTTCAATGAATGTTTCCTTTATACGGTTTGATACTATGAGCCGAATGAAAGCCATGCTTTTACAGAAAACGGTCCCCTTAACCTCCGCCCAAGAGACTTTTGATCTCCTGGTCGCAAGGTCCTCAGCTGAGATACAGGCAGTAGTACGAACAAACTGCCCTTTCCATTTCACAGAAATGGTACAACGTATCTTTAACACGTCTGATACGACGGGTAAGGTACACTTATTTAAGACCATAGGTTCTGGACTGTTAAGCACCTTTCAGACAATCTTCGGAGTCTTTCCCAACTTCATACACTGTATTCGGAAGCATTTTGGGAGGGATTCCGCTGATCCTGTTCCTAATAGCAGGTATCCTGATTGTCATTTTTCTGCTACGCAATGGACGTCCCAGTCACCAAGGAGATGGTACTCCATCTGGGCACACCTCGCCTTTGCGAACTGAGCGAGTCTTGGTTCCTGTCATTTAGAACAGTCTGGATTGACTGTGTTCTGCCTGTTCTCCGCTGCCTGTTCTGCGGACATGAATGCGTGTTGAACCTCTGTCTAACACTTCCATCGGTTGCGCCACCGGACGTGGATGCTCTACTGGACCCGATAACGGCCCATGTACTGCTGTGTCCTCAGCGTATTCCCATGTTGATGTCTGCATTCTTAGAGCCACCACAGGGTGCTTCAGCTCCTGTTGGAACGGATACCGGCTCCTCTACAAACACTCAGGCCTTGGATACCACACAGGCTTCCCCAGCAGTGGCTGTGGAGAATACGGAGGAACATCTATGCTCGAATGACTTGATCTGTGAGGTGTTGCAGGGACCGTCGTCTGCGATTGAAGGCAACAGTGATGTTGCGTCTCCCAGCCAGGACACAAACATTTGGCTCATTGTGTGCTGGGAAAAATTCGGCCTTTTTCAAAACAACCAAATTTGGAATTTTAAACAAAAGACACTTTTTCTTGCTGAACTGCAAGGCTTTCAGGCACTCATAGTGGTTCGAAGTATATACAGGAACACATTTGGGACTTCTATAGCTTATGCAAGAATTTTTAGCTTTTTTATGCAAAAATTTTTAAGGACTTATTCTTAGTTCGGGTATTTTAGAAGTACTTATTAGACCTTTTAGTATGTCGTCCAGTCGGATGAGGAGTGGGTGTTATGTTTCATACAGGAGCCTGATATAGGCTCAGGTAGTAACCAGACCTTTCACCTATATTTCCTCCGACATTACACTACATAACGGTTCTTAGTACTGACCTTTTACCTAGATACGGTAATGCCTAAATGACATGGGGTTTTCTGCAAAGACTAGCCTCATCCATTATGCATGAGGATTCTTGGAAACTCAGCAGGACTACCATCTCCTGCATAATAACTATTTATAAGGGTCATTCCTTTCGTCATCCTAAGTCCGACATGACACAGCAAGGTAGAACCCCTGAGGGTACCACTTTGGGTATATATACACCATATCCTTGCTGAAGAGGAGAGGAGAAAAAGGACTTCCATGCTGACATACTGACCCGAGACGCTGAGGTTCCTGCACGCAGACACTCCAGCTCGCAGTGGTCTGACATCCCTTGCGGGGTGTCCATCTCGAGACCAAGACGGGGTCCCACAGTCTCTCACTTCAGGTAATGGGGTTGACTTTATCCTAGAGGGATTCTTGGCTCTACACCTACATACATGCAAGGTACACTTAGGTACATCTAGTTAGGGTTGCATCGTAGGAGTACGCATTTTACTGTCATGTATTTTTATACCTGCCTGTATTCATTGTTTTAGCACTATGGTAGAAATCTACCAACCTTTTACTTTGTTGGCGCTTATAATCATTTATATTTGTTTCTGTCGAAAGGTTGTTTCAGCACACCTATTTTACACTAGAATGACGCTGGTTCAATAAATGCTTATTGAAAAACGCCCTCACCGTTTATTCTGTGTATCTTTCTGAGACAAAGTGAGCACGAGTGACTGAGCGAAAAGTATTGTACTGTTTCCACGATCCCTGATGGGACAGAGTTGTCATGTTCGATAGTTGCCAAGAACTATTCTCTCCTTGGTAAGAGGGGTTTCTAGTGGCACTGTGAGCTAGCTGGTATACAGGCAAACATACCCGGTGGGGATATCTGGAATCAGTCTGGACACCAATCATACAGTGTATGTTGTCTAAAGGCACAGATCCTATATAGGTTTATAGGAACTACACGACACCTCAAGTGCAGCACTGTGTAGCATAATTTGCCTTCCTTAACATAATTTAGCTAACCGCGCCACATAATTTGGTTTCCTCATAATTCCAGTGGCTTCGGACATATTGAACCAAGCATGTGAAAGAGTTCTCTGAAGATTAAGGGGCAAGGATTCTTGCAGTTCATGAGGTAATCAGTGGTTACTGAGCAGTATCTGTAGAAGGTAATTTCCGAATGGTGCCCCAGGGCGATCAGTACTGTGCACTCCCATTAGGCACATAGAGTCTCCAGAGGTAGCAAAGTCAAGCAGTCAAGGTTAAGTTGTAGGGGTTTGAAAATAAAACACGGCATGACACAGACAACTCACAAACTCAGGGTTCAGTTGGTGCAATTCCTTCAAAGAAGAATGGGACTTTATTTGCAAGCAATTTGGGTATGGCGGCTACATACCACAGAAAATCAGTGGTTGTTAAAGTACTTGCAGTTTAGATTGGACTTCAATGTTGAGCCCTGGGGTAAATGTAACCCTATGGGGAAGCTTTTAGGCGCTCCTTTAACCCTTCACCATTGTCAGATCTTACAACAGCTTGTTTAATTGTAATCAGTTAATAGGGCACGTGTGATAGAAATCAAGAAATGATTTATTGAATAGGATCAATCTGGGCCCTTTCCTATTTTTCTGCGGCTGTTTGCAAGGCTATGCAACTCAGTGGGTTGGAGACCCTGCAGTTGAGTTTGGAGTAAAAACAATCACAAAAAACAATAAACCCCAAAACCTGTCACTTAACAGATTTCTAGATTCCAAAAGGGCATTAAAGGAGATACAAAAGAGGAACGTGTTTCAGTGTTTCATATCCTAACTTACAACTGTGAACTTGAAATAAAAGCATGCCATATTTGAAAACAAGTTGCTTCTTGTGATTTGCAAGTCACTTTAGATGCACACTTTGCCAATGCACACTGAAGTCAACAGATCGCCCACAACTAGATTTAATCAATGAAAATGTCCCCGTGAGATAGCAATACTAAGGGTCTGTATTCTTCAAAGTAACGTCGGCCCAGAGGTGCCACTGTCGTCCCCACATAAAGACTCAGACATTACCCTGGTGGTCATCGGTGTCTGTCTGCTGCCCACACATCTAAAGAGGTCACTGCAGGATCATAAGCCCTACAAAGCACAGGACGGTTTTATACCTTAAAGAATTTCTAAGATTGTGTTACTGCACAGGTTTTGCAATCCAGCCCCTGACTCAGACTCAATAAATATACCTCAATATACATAGTACTAAATTTTTCTGCTGTGCTACCACCCCCCCCCCCCTACTCCCCAACCTGCTAATGCCTCTGACACAGGCTTAATTTCAGTTAAGGGTATTGAAGCTTTAAAGTACTTACTTGGCACTGCGCTCTTGCTGGTTGAGCCCGGCCCGGCCCTGATGGAGATCAGCACAAGTCCATCCTTCATCCAACACACTGTGAAGAGACAGAGCAGAGTATCAGAGTCCATTTCATTCAAAGCCCTGATGCGTTGGGATGCTCATGCCCCCTTGCGTTATTCATGTATGCTAATTCACAAGATTCACTGTTATTCTATGAGACTGTTGCAGCAAGCAGCTGTGCTAGAACTTCTATTACATCTAGCACTGAACCGAAAAGAATGCTTTAATTAGGGCACACAAATCAATACATTATGATAATATTGAGGTTCAGGACTAACTTTGTTGTGAGTTAACTTGCATTTGGCATTTTAATTTTAATTCCTTGCAACCTGGGTAGAATGCTTGTTGCACATTAGTCAGTCCAATTTTGTATTTCTTTTGCAATATACAATTCATTAATGTATCTGTGCCCACGTGACTGTGTTCACTTCCATTCCAATGTATGGGTATGTGCCAATGAACTTATGCTGAGTCTTTTGTAATCACCATAATGACGTAAGCCATGAAAGACGAAGTGAAGCATTAACTTACATTATTGAGAATTAATTATTTCAATAGCGTTTCTAACCCATTCCACAAACATAATCAGGTTTAGAAAACTTGGTCCCACAACAGCTTACAACCCAGCAGACTAAGATTGGGCTACAAATGCAGGCAGCCTAGACCAAGATTTCGTGTGATCACCAAATGGTTAGGTTTGTCCATCAAAGAAACAAAGAGTTGCTCCCAAGGAACTGTTTATACACTTCATTATATTCAGTTTTAGAATGAATCCTTCAAAGAAAGGCGGAATAATACCACACCCAAATAGTGCAATGATTGTAGACTTGATCAAACATCAATTAGAAAGTGAACAGCACAGACATACATATAAAAATGTTTAATTTTTAGTTATGTTATTTCAATACTTGAAACGTAAGGTACATTGATGTACATATATCTGGTAATTCACTCTTGCATTATGTAGTGACCAGCATCTTGTGCTTCGATTCTGGTGTGGTTGCTGTGGCCAATACTGTGTACCGATTGATTCCGCGATATCGATGCTTGTGAATATGTACATTACGCACTTTTGAGTCTTGGATATCTTTGATCACCATTGACTAGTTTAAACTGGTGTTGCCCATTTTGCCTATAAGCATTTAGTCCTGAGGATGGTCTCACTTATTCATTAGCTTTGAGACGGAAATGCGGACACAATCTCTGCTTCTTCCTTCGCAAAAAATTACGTGGCAAATTACCAACAACGCAAGTAAACTGATGGGTAACTGTTATAGACACTACATCATACAAGAGTTGATTAGCACATATATGTACCCAAATACTGGACCAGGAAATACTGCTCTATTGCATTACATATACCCGCAGGTGCGACAACGAATCCCCTTACGTTTAAAAGACTGAGATGACATGGATAACAATTAAACATTTTTATATGTACGCCTGTATTGTTCTACTTCCAAATGATGTTTGATCAAGTCTAGTTTAATTGCACTATTAAGGCCTGAATTTCTTCCACCTTTCTTTGAAGGATTCATTCCAATATTGGATCTAATGAAGTGTATAATTAATTCCTTTGGGAGCAACTCATAGTTTCTTGTATGTATATACTCAAGCACCGAATGGGCTACTTGGTGGCTTTGTACACGTAAAGGTTTGTCCCACAGCATCTCGGGTAGGTTATCTCCATCAAAATCATACATCACCATCATCTCATAACACTAGGGTGCCTACAATGGCAATGAGAGACTAAACCAACAGTCCCCTCTCGCCCCACTCATTCTCCAATGCTGGGCTTCAGAGGCAAATACAGTCATTAGGATCAGTAGCCAGGAAAGGCCTTCAGCCATAGCCTTCCCATGAACAGTGCTAGGAACATACTAACACTGAGGTAGGGACATGTATGAGACAGACATATGGAGCTAGTCAGTCAGATTCAGAAACAAGCATTGGCATAGCCAATAGGTCTCGCATTTGGGACCTTATAAGTGTTTAGGAAGTCAGTTCCAGGGTGAAGAGGAGGCAGGGGTGAGAACAGAGAAAAGGAAGTCAGCCCTGAGGTGAAGATGGGGATGGTGTAAGAACAGCCGAACAGCTGGTCAGTGTGTGGGTGAAGAAGAGAGAAGAGGACGGTTGTAAATAGAGGAGAATGTGAAGAAAAAAAACGAAGAAAGGGTGGTAGCGCTGGAGGGAACCGAGGACAGGGCAGTATGTGTGGAGACTAGTGACCAGAAATGTAGTAGTATGTCAGAGTAAAGGGGGGGGAGGGGGTGGGGGTGGTGCGACACAGAAATGGAAGGGCACTTGTGAAAGTGAAGAGGAGGCAGCGGGACTGGAATAAGAACAGGACCGGGCAGTGCCATAAAGAGATGGCCTAGTAGTGCCAGCTTGGGGAGACAGCGGGACTGAAATAAGGAGGAGGGCCAGCGTGAGGAGACCCAGGGACTGAAATAAGAACAGGGCCGGGAGTGCCATAAGGAGAGGGCCAGGCAGAGACAGCGCGAGGAGACCGTGGAGCCGAAATGCGGAGCCGTGCCAGCCTGAGAGGAGACTGCGGGGCTGAAATGGGGAGAGTCTGTGGCACGCCTGGGTGGAGAGAGGCTGTGGGCAGTTAGGGGCGCACGGATCTGGACCCACATGAGACCACTGCGTGAAGACTGGCAGGAGGCACCGCACTGGGCTTAAGGACTGTGTCCGGCGAGACCACCTTAGCTCAATGGGAGGGACCGGTTCAGATTGGAAGGCGATCCTGAGCAGGGCACCATTACTACAGATGCGACCCTAGCACCCAGCAGCAGAGGGGGTCTGATCTGGTCCGCGGCAGAGCTGTGGGCCCCGGTTACTTAGATTATCAGCTCTGGGCACATGGGTGAAGAGACCACGGGTGGAACTGACAGCGGCGGGGGGGGGCGATCACAGGCCAACAGGTCTTTACATCTGAGGAGCTGAGGAGACCTTGGCGGCAACTTTGGGCAGAACACACACCCCCCGCCCCTCCCCACGCCCCTCTTAAAGGCATTAATCAGAATAGGGAGCTCGGATTTACAGAAAATATTTGAAGAATGTCAAATGTTTATCACCCAGTGGGAAATGGTCCGCCCACGGTGGTTTGTTAATCAGGTACCTGCACCCATCCTGAACTTTGCGAAATTGACCTCCGGGGTCTGGACTCCCCTGCCCCACCACGGCCCCAGCGCCCCATTGCTTAGGCTCGAAGCAATGGCCGAACTACCAAAAGCGCTGTGACACCTTTGTAAAGGCGCCAGTGCACTACACAAATGCCAAATAATAGGAACCATAGATTCATGTGTCCTTGAAGTGGGTGTTGTGTGTAGCGCCGGCACGGAGGCTGCTGGGCCCTTGCAGCGCAATGTCCGCCCAGGCTTGCATCACACTGCCTAGCTGCACCTCGCAAGCACAGGTCTGTCTGCCTGTGACTGGCAGCCACGCACTCCCGCCTACAGGTTCTGCACTCTGCGGGCTGTGCATTAGTGTATGGGGCTGTGCACAGGAAGTGTGTGTGAGTGTGTGGCAGTCGTTTCGCGCTGTGCTCTTATTCTGTGACAGGACTCCAGCAAATGGAGCGGGGGACGGTGCTGCGTGCAGGCTCACGTGAACTAGATTATGCACTTTTCAGAGTTGTATTCGCGTCTAGGTGGTCTGTGGACATTTTCCCTGCACACCCCGCGGTCAAAATCCAGGTAAAGTATTCTTAAAATTTTGCAATCCCGTCCTTCGCAACACAAAATAAAACCCCAATAAAAAAAAACAATCAAGATTCGGAAACCCTTCCGTCATTTCGGCAAGATGCTGATCTAACCACGCCACTAAAAGCTCTCAACATTTAAGCTTTACGGGTAACTAGTAATTAAGTAACCTTTGCTAGCAAAGCGAATAGGTTATAATCGCAGTGTAAACATGGAAGGCTTTAATCCTCTGCCAGGCATCTAACATTTCAGTCGCACAGACAAGAGGCGCACTGAACAGAACCCGGGGGCGCGCGCCGCTTATGACAAGAGAGGAGCGGGGCGAGGGCCAGCGAGCGCGGCAGCCTGCTCAGCTGACCAGACGCTCGTGCGTCATGGCCTTTTCCCGGCATGTGTTTCCAATTATCGCGCCCCCGTCTGGGCACGATAATTGGAAACACATGTCTGCCGCGCGGGTAACCGCCCGAAAAAGGCCACGACGCACAAGCGTTTGGTCAGCTTTGGAAACCCCCTTACATAAAGTCTTCGCCTAGCAGCGCTTGCGCGCTACTCGAGGCTCGACCTAAAAAAGGACTAAATACACAAGGACAAAGGAACTGAAAATGAGAGAAACAAGGGTACAGGATGCGCAGGGCGGACAGATCACTCCCAATTACACAAAGAAAGAAAAAAACAACGTATTTAAGAAAACCACAGCTCTATCATACCTGATTTCATTTAGAAAAAACACAGACAACAATACAAAGAGTCATGAACATTAATCTTCCAAGAAAGACACTGGAGGACGAAAATGTGCTTAATCTGCACAGTCAATCTGTTAAGCGCCGTGCCTAATAATAATAAAGGGCATTTATAAAGCGCACAGCTCCCTCCGCTGAGGTGTCCCGGCACTAACCGGGACCCTAAGCCAGACAGCATCCCGCAGGAACAGCCCAAAAGAAATTTGACACTCGTGCAGATTAAGTTTAAAAGTCAAAATGTATGAGCCCCTGCAGCCCCATCAATCATTACAGGAAATGCTACCGCCAGAAATCTCTTCACTCACACTTAATACAGGCCATGGAAGACTATTTGACTATGCCCCACTCTATAATGGTAGGCAACAAGAGTCCGAACAGCTGGTTAATGTTCTGCAGTACAAAAACTGATGGAAACCTAAGAATTATATTTAAAAATTCATAATGGAAGGAATGACCAAATACAGAATAAAAGCTAATTCACAACAGAGCCAATGTGAACGTTTTTACTGTACAAATATTCTGGAGTGCCATCAATCCACTCCTTCAATTTAGCCTTGGAACCTTTGTTCACTACACATCGATTAAACATCAGAACTGGTACATGTAGACGGGTCTGGTGGATTAGTGGACTAATGCTTCCACTGTAGGGTCCTATGCTCGACCTCACGGTCACAGGTTCAAATCCTGGCGGGTTCACTCAGCCTTTCATCCTTCTGAAGTCGATAAAATGAGTACCATTGAGTTGGGTAACAAACATGTTATTCAGTGCCAAGATACTCTTGGGTGAACGTGCGCTTTACAAATACACATGTTATCTTACAAAGGACTATAAACTTTGTTATTTACTAGGGACATGTTTATTCTGATGCTATCTCGCAAGCTCTCCATGGTAACATTGACAAAGGGGGAGCAATTCCATTATTTTTCCAATCATCATATCTACAGCGCTAAATCTACTCTTCCTATTTCTAGGGCAGCCAAGAAAAGTGATTTTGAGAAATTACATTTTCAATAGGAACCTAAGCAGATGTACTACAGTAATGGCATTAAAATGGGGCAGGCTCAAGAAAGAATCAGATTTGGAAAGAAGGCAAACATTTAATTGATGGGTCTGGGCCAAGTTAAGTAAAATCAAAAATGAATGTGCCCCTGGAAACTCTACAATTTTTTCAAAACGTACACATGCCTTGCAATTTTCTGGTGTACAGTGCAATGTGAAGGATGTTCAAAAGGTTCATTTGTCTTCCGCCAGGAGCTGCACAGATTGCTACAGACAAGTTAAAGATCCTTTTTTCCCCCAGAAAGGAGGATATGGATTTCCACATTTGCTAGAATACCATCAAGCTTTGCACTTATTCAGGCTCAATATTAGTATCTCCCAGAATAAGGAGACTTCAAGCAGGGCTGAGGTAGAAAGGTTTACTATGTTAAATGTTCTATTTTAGCTTTGTTAACAATATCAAAATAGAGCTTGTTTTAGAGGTATTAGCGCTACTCATATTGCACGTAAGCAGCGAATGAAGGAAATAAAATTTGTATAACTTCTTTTTTTTGTCTCATCATAAGGCGTTCTTAAAAAAAGAGTATAAATTAACAAATCCTGCCTTTCAAACAACTGGTTTCACGCCACAGGTTTCTCACATTCAGAGCCCTGCTGGTCATTATTCTCCCTGCCTCGTGAAGGTACATGGAGGTGCATACATCTGAGACAGTTTGAGGTGTGTTCTCCCTAAGAGGTTTGTAAAAGTTCAGAAACATTTAGATCGTTAAAGCAAATAGATACATGGAGCAGTGACAATAATGCCATCTGCAGCTGAAATGTGCAAACGTCTCATAAATGACAATTGGATATATAAATATATTTTTTTTAAAAGCACCCTGGACTGGGAAAATGAGAATAGCAATGGCTGAACTATTTTATTTCATTTTGGGTAATTGAATAGTGTGTTAAACACAAGGGGCACTGAAGCGCTTTAGACAGTCCAACAAATTCCAGTTAAATTGCGATTGGGAGGGTGGCGCATTGTTGTTTACAAAAGGAAAAGAATCTGAGGACAGAAAGGAAGAGAATGGGGGGAAATGCAGTGGGGAAGAAGTTGTAATAAGGTACAAGGGGGAGATTTTCATAAAAATGCACAAAGAATATAGAGAGACGACTTTGCAACACATACAACTGATTATGACAGAGCACCAACTTTCAGGTTGTTTAAAAGTGAACAGCTGATAAAGATAATTTCAAGGAGTTCGAGAATACATCTGGTGCTAGAGGGCAGCGGGAAGGGCAAAGCAGTGATTTGGGGTGGGAGGAGGTGAACTGAGAAAAGAAGAGCTCTGCGACTAGATTTGAAGTTTAGAAGCAAGGTGGCATCCTCAGAAGGTCCCACAGATGAGATTCGTGGCCTGCCGCAATCCAAGATGGCTGCATGATCACGGCGCTCCGACACTCGGGGATCTAAATTCTATATCTCCGCCTGCACCCTTTTCACATTTAACAATTCGGCTTGACAAATACCCTTGCTGCCTTCCAGCGCTGTGGGTAACTTGCTGATCTGACCATGCTGTGGAGGACTGCCTGCTTATGCCATGGGCATGACAGCACGGCGTAGTAGGCCTGCGGCGTACGCGGTCCCTACTCTGCAGAGCTCTATGCCTCCACGTTACCTGCTAAATCCAGGCCTTGTGACATATGAGCACCACTGCATTCGTACGTAGCCCAGGCACAAATGACAGCTCAGATAATTTCTCACCTAACTCCAAGAAAGATGACACTTGACATCTCCTACACACAGATTACATCCCCTTATATTATGGTTGGTATTGTTCAATAGATGTTTTTTAACCGGATGTTCTCTGCAGGACGGCTGTGATTGTGGCTGAAGGAAAATATGTATTCTGCTGTGTTAGAACCGGGGTCACCGATTTCGACACAGTAGCTTGGCGCGAGGCAGGAAGGCACCCGAAGGCAATGTGTTAAGCAGTTGTGCAGCACACACTCACACTGACTCAGTAATGCGCACATAATAAGGAGACACCACACCAGGCTGTTATGTAAAAACAAGATTCTTTATCTAATGTTAAATCAGCAATAGATGAGGCAGATAATCTCAGGGCAACATTTCAATTCATTTAGCTTCCTAAAACCAGTGCGTAAATTCATTCAAGCACATCATAACAGTAAAACTTTATGCCAGTAAAAAGGCAGTAGCAATAACCTCCTAGAAAAGCAGGTAACACTGTAGGTCATAGATTGCAGGTCCAAACATAGACTTCAATGCATTTAGCGACATTCCATTAGCAAGAAATTAGATGCACAGAACACTGTAGATGAGGAGGAACCTGTAGCAACCTAGGCGCAACCACATTCAGTACAGTGGGTGCCTCAATGCCGGTAGGCCTACAACATAAGAACATTTCAACTCTTGGCAGGTGAACACAGAGGCCCAATACAGGTAGGTACATTCAATTCATTGAAGGCCATAATGTAGATAAATCACCCCACATTGGACACATTTCCCACACTAAGGGATTTAATGTAGGTACCCCAGCTCCCGGAGACACATAGCAGGAGCATTAGCTTAGGCAGGTGTCAAAATACCTTAATAGCCGCTCCCACAGGGCATCTGGAACCCACCCGTGTAACCAGGCTCCATGGGGCAGGTAATGGTAGGCGGCAATCAGGCCACATTCAACTTTACTTCATGGCCCGGCCTCCTGCACCAAAACACAGAGGGAGCAATCCTAGAAGGCCGTACGCTGGGGCCTCCGCCACCCCCTCGTATGTCTTATTGTGGAGAGTTCCAAGTGGGGAGTCGCCGCGGTAGCTGGTCTCCGCGGTGTCAGGAAATTCCCCCAGTCCTCCCCGACTCAACGCTCGGTCTTTGTACCTTCTTGCTGGCATACGCAGCGCCGGACGCCTCCTCCCCGGTCAGCCCGTTCCTCTCTTCTCGGATGGGGCTTCGGCCGGGGGAGGCGGATTGGCGCGCAGGAGGCGGCGACGACGTGGAGAGGTCCCCCCCAAGGGGGGAGGGTGGCAAGACGCTCCCGGACCCACTCGGAGCCCCGCAGATGCAGCCGGAGACGGCCCCGGGCCTCCGTAGGCCTCACGGGCCGGGAGCCAATCGGTGCACGGCTTCCTGGGGGCGCGGCCTATGACGTGGCGGTGCCCCGGTTGCCTTGCGACGTCTCTCTTCGCGCTCACAGGCCGGGCGCGGCCTAACTCCAGTCGCGGCCTCACTTTCACGCGGCACCCGGGCGGCGGTGGTGATCCTGGGCGCAGCGCCTCCTCCGGACAGCGCGTCCTCTGAGCACAGCGCTGCTTCAAGGCACACAGCAGGCGCACAGGGAGCGCAGGGCCCACGGCGGTGATTGGGGCATAGCGCTTCTTCTCCCCCGATCCCGAGGGCGCGGCGGTGAGTTTTAATCCCAGCGCTTCTTGGGCAATGAGCACAGGGGCTGCGGCGGTGATTCCCAGACACAGCAGGCACACGAGGGAGAGCGCTGCACAGCGCTCAGGGGAGCAGTCCCCTTCCTCAGATGAGTAGCCTCGTGGGCAGCAGGCTATCAAGGTACAGCGCTAGGGGAGCGCACAGGTCTGGTGGCAGGACGCAGGCTATGGGGGCCCAGCGCTTAGGAGCACAGCGCTCTACAGTCACAGCGCTTCTTCAGGGAACGGCATACAGTGCTTTACCTGGTGATCCCCAGCAGTAGCGTTTAGACGTTGGATTGCTTGGTTGCAGTTTCTTGGTCGTTCCAGCAGTTGGCTTGTGGTTGCTTGGTTGCAGTAACTTGATGGGAAAGGGGGGTTGAGTTGGTGGGCACAAGAGGCAGGTAGGTGCCCGGCAGGCACACTGGAGATGGTTCCCCGGGTCCCCTCACGCTGGGCAAGGTCAGCAGGTGGAAGGTGTTCCTCATCTATCTCAGCACAGCAGTGCCTAAGCCCAGTCAGTACCAGTAGTGTAGGTCTCCCCCCTAGGCCCAACAGCCTGTACTCCGGCAGAGGTTCCCCCAGGTCCAGTGGTGCCCCAACTGACTAACTAGGTTTCCCTCCAAACCTCTTATACCCCTAGGTCAGGTGACCCTCCTGAAAGGCGGCAAAACATAACTCCTCCCTGAGCTGGAAGGTTCTAGAAGCTTCCCTCATGTCTGTCTATGAGGCCCAGAGGCGGGACGGCATGGATACAGTAACATTATGTCCCAGCCTGATCCTGACTACTGGTGCGTGTATGTGCTATGGCCACTCCGCAGTAGCAGGGGCCTGTGGCAGCCATCTTATTAGGAGAGAGCACCTGCACCTCAGCACTGTTTGGCAGTGGTAAGGCGCCCAGAGACCTAGGTCCAACAAAAAGGTAGTGGCAAAAAATGAGGCACAAAGAGAAAAAAACGGGGTAAGACCACCCTAGGGCTGACAGGTCTAACACGCGTCCCCCCCAGCCGAAAGTGGGGAGAGCTGCCCAACCTCTAGGGAGTTCTCATCGCTAAGGCGGAAAAACAGGGAGAGACCGTCAGCGTTGGCGTGGTCTACTCCGGGTCGATGTTCCACCCGAAAGTCCATCCCCTGGAGGGAAATGGACCACCTCAACAATTTGGGGTTTTCGCCTCTCATCTGCATGAGCCAGCGAAGGGGTCGGTGGTCAGTTTGAATAAGGAAGTGAGAGCCAAAGAGGTATGGCCTCAGCTTCTTCAAAGCCCAAACCACTGCGAAGGCTTCTCGCTCTATCGTACTCCACCGCTGTTCCAGGGGGAGTAGCCTTCGAGAAATAAAGGCCACTGGCTGGTCTTGGCCGTTATCATTCAGTTGAGAGAGCACAGCTCCAATGCAATGCTCAGAGGCGTCTGTCTGCACAATGAATTCTTTTCCAAAGTCCGGAGTCCTGAGCACCGGAGCGGTGCACATCGCGTGCTTCAGAGTGTCAAACGCTTCTTGACAGGCAGCCGTCCAGATGACTTTGCGGGCTGCTTCTTGGACGTCAATTCAGTCAGGGGGGCTACGATGGTCCCATAGCCCTTGACAAACCGGCGGTAACCCGTGAGGCCAAGGAAAGCCCGGACCTCCGTTTGGGTTTTGGGGGGCTCCCAGGCCAAGATGGTCTCGATTTTGGCCTGGAGGGGTTGCACCTTACCCCCGCCCACCAGGTGCCCCAGGTAGACGACAGATCCCTGTCCAATCTGGCACTTGCTGGCCTTAATGGTTAGGCCAGCCCGCTGTAGAGCCTGCAGCACCTCCTGGAGATGCTCCAGATGGTCCTCCCAGCTGCTGCTGAAGACAGCTATGTCATCCAGGTAGGCAGCAGAGAAGGCCTCTAGGCCAGACAGTACCTGGTTAACCAACCGCTGGAAGGTGGCCGGAGCATTTTTCAGCCCGAAGGGCATCACCCGAAATTGAAAGTGGCCCTCGGGGGTGGAGAACGCAGTCTTCTCCTTTGCTCCGTCCGCCATGGCAATCTGCCAATATCCTGACGTCAGGTCAATTGTACTTAAGTACCGAGCTGCTCCCAGCAGGTCAATGAGCTCATTCGCCCGAGGGATCGGGTGAGCATCGGTCTTGGTCACGGAGTTAAGACCACGGTAGTCCACACAGAACCGAAGTTCTGGTGTGGTGCCCGGTGGGGCCGCTTTCGGCACCAACACCACCGGACTAGCCCAAGGGCTGCTGGAAGGCTCAATCACCCCCAGCTCCAACATCTTGGCCACCTCACTCTGGATGCTGGTTCTGACTTTGTCGGACAGCCGGTAAGACTTGGTTTTCACAGGTGGGCTGTCCTCTGTGTCCACATCATGGGTACACAGGTGCGTAATCCCAGGAGTGAGGGAAAACAACGAGGAGTACCGCTCCAATACCTGGCGGCAGTCCCCCTGTTGCTCAAGGGTCAAGGATGGGGAGAGGACCACTCCCTCCACCGATCCATCCTTCTCGTGGGCCGCCAGAAGGTCCGGAAGAGGCTCGCTCTCCTCCTCTTCTCTCCCATCCGTCACCATCAGGAGGGTAAGTTCTGACCGCTCCTGGTGTGGCTTAAGGCGGTTGATGTGGAACACCCTGTGGGGTTGTCGGTGGGTCTTGAGGTCTACTACATAAGTGGTCTGGCCTCTTCTCTCCAAAATTTCATACGGTCCAGTCCACCGGTCCTGGAGGGCGCTAAGCTCTCCGGGCTCCATGACCCACACCTTCTGTCCAGCATCCAACTCCACCGTCCGAGCATTCCGGTCGTACCACTCCTTCATGACAGCTTGACTAGCCTCTAGATTGTCTGAGGCTTCCTTCCACAGCTTGGCTATCTGGCTGCGGAATGCCAGCATGTAGCTGACCACATTACGGGGAAGCTTCTGGGAAGACTTCTCCCACCCCTCCTTCACAAGACTGAGGGGCCCCCTAACGGGGTGTCCATAGAGCAGCTCAAAGGGGCTGAACCCGACCCCCTTCTGCGGCACCTCTCGGTAGGAGAAGAGCAGACAGGGTAAGAGGACGTCCCACTTCCTTCTCAAGTCCTCGGGTAGGCTCCGGATCATCCCCTTCAGGGTCCTATTGAAGCGCTCCACGAGCCCGTTAGTCTGGGGGTGGTAAAGAGTGGAGAACCTGTAGGTCACTCCGCACTCCTTCCACATGGCCTGCATGTAGGCCGACATGAAATTCGTGCCCCTATCTGACACTACGACCTTGGGGAATCCCACAAGGGTAAAAATCCCCATCAAGGCCCGCGCCACCGCAGGTGCAGTGATGGTCCTCAGAGGGATGGCCTCCGGGTACCGGGTGGCGTGGTCCACCAACACCAAGATGAACCTATGTCCCGAAGAAGTCGGCGGGTCCATTGGCCCGACAATGTCAATTCCTACCCGCTCAAAAGGGGTACCGACAACCAGGAGCGGTTCCAGAGGGACCTTCAACTTAGTCCCAGTCTTGCCACTCGCCTGACAAGTCACACAGGTCTTACAAAAGGTGTCAGAGGTAACTCTCATCCTGGGCCAATAAAAATGTGGGACCAATCGAGCAAATGTCTTATCCTGGCCCAGGTGTCCTGCCAGTGGTATCTCGTGTGCCAATTCCAGCAGGAAGGCTCGGTAGCATTGGGGGACCACTAAGGCCCTTGATGACCCATGCACCGGAGCCTTAGGCTCACTGTAGAGGAGACCATCCTCCCAGTAGACAAGAAAATTACCGGTCTCTTTACCAGTTGCTTGGGCTTCGGCCTGCTGCCGCATGCCTTCAAGCGTTGGGCACTCTCTCTGCGCCCGACAGAATTCCTCCCGGGTAGGCCCTCCTTCCACCTGCCACTCTGCAGGGGTCGGCAAGTCCCCCACGGGAACAACATCCACCTCACCGGACTCCGGGGTCACCTCCGCGGGCTCCCCATCCATCTCGCCGGGTGCATCCTCAGAGATGTCCTCTTGTCCAGCAGTGGGCTGGGCCATTGTTTCAGGCTCCAACCCGGGTTGAGTTCCTTGCCGGGCAGCCATGGACCGCGTGACCGCGCAAGTCCACCCTGGTAATCCCAGCATCTCAGCGTGGGCGTTGAACTCCACCTCCTTCCAGGCAGTATGTTCCAAATAGTTTCCGAGCAGACAGTCAACTGGCATGGCAGGGCTCACCGCAACTCTCAACAGGCCTGAGACTCCTCCCCACTCAAAGGGAACTTGGGCCACGGGGTAATGACCCAGGCTATTATCAGCCATGACAACCGGGTGGAATACTTCAGGAATCACCTGCTCTGGGGACACCAGCTGACGTCTCACCATCGTCATGCTGGCACCCGTGTCCCTCAGAGCCTCCACCTCCTCCCCGTTCACCAGGACCCTCTGCCGGTACTTGGCAGTGTTCGAGGGTACCTGAACCCTTGGGATTATCTCTCTATCCCCCAGGGAAACTAAGGTCAAGCCTGTCCACTCACCCCCCCTACCTAGGGACAACTCCTCCCCCAGCGCTACACTGGCCACCCCGGGGCTCTTACCTCCTGTGGGGGCTGGGGTCCTCTTGCGACACTGGGGATCCCCCTTGTAGTGTCCAACCTCCCCGCACTCGTAGCACCGGACAGTTCTGGGCTGCTGACTCTTGTCAGGGTAAGTGGGTTTCTGGAATCCAGATTGGGGTGGGGAACCTACCCCTCTCCCATGCGGTCTATTTTGGGGGCCTTTAAAGAACTCCTTCTTTTATCTCCCCCTCTCTCTTCTGGGGAAAACCCTGTCCACCTTTCGGGGGTCTCCCCGGATCCCTTGTGGGACACCCGAGTGCTAACCCAGGTATCCGCCTCCTCCGCAAGTTCCCGAGGATCGGTCAGCTTGCGGTCCACCAGGTGTTGGCGCAGCTCTGGAAAACTTTTATCAAGAAGGTGCTCCCTTAAAAACAGATTGTACAGCCCTTCATAGTCACTCACTTCGCTGCCACGCACCCAACCCTCCAATGCCTTACGGGCATAATCAAAAAAATCCACCCAGTTCTGTGTGGGAAGCTTGCGGCTGTTTCGGAATTTCTGGCGATACTTCTCTGGAGTGAGGCCAAACTTTTAAGCAGTGCCTCTTTCATGACAGGGTAATTTGTCTGATCACCTTTGTCTAAAGTCAAGAGTGTGTCCCTTGCCAACGGAGGTATGTACCTATACAGGCCTCCCCCCAGTACTTCTCAGGCACCCCATGGGCTACCAAAGACACCTCATACGCCGCCAACCACTTATCAATGTCATCCCCTACACTGAAACTGGCCATCACCTCCTTAGGTAGGTAAAACTTAGGCTCTCGTGGAGCCTCAGCGGGTACGCTGCCACCATTCAAGTTGCCCTGCGTCCCCATCTGCAATGCTCGGAGCTCTAATTCTTTCAGGCTAAGCTCATGCAAAAGCTTCCTCTTTTCCATGGCTAGCCTTGACTCTTCTCGCTCCTTGTCCATTTTAGCAAGCTCTAGCCTCAATTGCCTCTCCTCCCTCCTGTCCTCGTACTCCTCCACAGACACACTGCTCGCTGACACACTACTGCCTGCCCTGGAATGTCTCCCTGGCAACACATTCTCACTGATGTCTATGTGCAGTAGGTCTAGCTCTCTTGGAGCGTCCGGCTCCCCCTGTTCCTCGACCACTCTCCAATACCCATGCCCTCAAGACTTTCAGAAGCTTCTCTCTCTTGGCGCCTCACTTGACGGGCACCCCCATCTTCCGACAGAACTCCCTCAGCTGCGCCACCGTATACATTTCAAGGTTGGCCAGCTCGAACTCCATCCTGACAGGTGGGGCCCCAGACAACTTAAGGGAAGAACTACTAGGACGTAGGCGACAGGTTAACACAGGAGTCTGTACAGTCAGGCAGTGAAGGGCGAATTGTTAGGCTTGCTTATTAATAGGTGTCCAATTGCGGCGCACACTGAATCCCTGTAGGGTGCTGCACAAGCACAAGTCCTTATCCCACCGTTGAACACCAATGTTAGAACCGGGGTCACCGATTCCGACACAGTAGCTTGGCGCGATGCAGGAAGGCACCCGAAGGCAATGTGTTAAGCAGTTGTGCAGCACACACTCACACTGACTCAGTAATGCGCACACAATAAGGAGACACCACACCAGGCTGTTATGTAAAAACAAGATTCTTTATCTAATGTTAAATCAGCAATAGATGAGGCAGATAATCTCAGGGCAACATTTCAATTCATTTAGCTTCCTAAAACCAGTGCGTAAATTCATTCAAGCACATCATAACAGTAAAACTTTATGCCAGTAAAAAGGCAGTAGCAATAACCTCCTAGAAAAGCAGGCAACACTGTAGGTCATAGATTGCAGGTCCAAACATAGACTTCAATGCATTTAGCGACATTCCATTAGCAAGAAATTAGATGCACAGAACACTGTAGATGAGGAGGAACCTGTATCAACCTAGGCGCAACCACATTCAGTACAGTGGGTGCCTCAATGCCGGTAGGCCTACAACATAAGAACATTTAAACTCTTGGCAGGTGAACACAGAGGCCCAATAGAGGTAGGTACATTCAATTCATTGACTGCCATAATGTAGATAAATCTCCCCACATTGGACACATTTCCCTCACTAAGGGATTTAATGCAGGTACCCCAGCTCCCGGAGACACATAGCAGGAGCATTAGCTTAGGCAGGTGTCAAAATACCTTAATAGCCGCTCCCACAGGGCATCTGGAACCCACCCGTGTAACCAGGCTCCATGGGGCAGGTAATGGTAGGCGGCAATCAGGCCACATTCAACTTTACTTCATGGCCCGGCCTCCTGCACCAAAACACAGAGGGAGCAATCCTAGACGGCCGTACGCTGGGGCCTCCGCCACTCCCTCGTATGTCTTATTGCGGAGAGTTCAAAGCGGGGAGTCGCCGCAGGAGCTGGTCTCCGCGGTGTCAGGAAATTCCCCCAGTCCTCCCCGACTCACCGCTCGGTCTTTGTACCTTCTTGCTGGCATACGCAGCGCCGGACGCCTCCTCCCCGGTCAACCCGTTCCTCTCTTCTCGGATGGGGCTTCGGCTGGGGGAGGCGGATTAGCGCGCAGGAGGCGACGACGACGTGGAGAGGTCCCCCCCAAGGGGGGAGGGTGGCAAGACGCTCCCGGACCCACTCGGAGCCCCGCAGATGCAGCCGGAGACGGCCCCGGGCCTCCGTAGGCCTCGCGGGCCGGGAGCCAATCGGTGCGCGGCTTCCTGGGGGCGCGGCCTATGACGTGGCGGCGCCCCGGTTGCCTAGCGACGTCTCTCTTCGCGCTCACAGGCCGGGCGCGGCCTAACTCCAGTCGCGGCCTCACTTTCACGCGGCGCCCGGGCGGCGGTGGTGATCCTGGGCGCAGCGCCTCCTCCGGACAGCGCGTCCTCTGAGCACAGCGCTGCTTCAAGGCACACAGCAGGCGCACAGGGAGCGCAGGGCCCGCGGCGGTGATTGGGGCACAGCGCTTCTTCTCCCCCGATCCAGAGGGCGCGGCGGTGAGTTTTAATCCCAGCGCTTCTTGGGCAATGAGCACAGGGGCTGCGGCGGTGATTCCCAGACACAGCAGGCACACGAGGGAGCGCGCTGCACAGCGCTCAGGGGAGCAGTCCCCTTCCTCAGATGAGTAGCCTCGTGGGCAGCAGGCTATCAAGGTACAACGCTAGGGGAGCGCACAGGTCTGGTGGCAGGACGCAGGCTATATGGGCCCAGCGCTTAGGAGCACAGCGCTCTACAGTCACAGCGCTTCTTCAGGGCACGGCATACAGCGCTTTACCTGGTGATCCCCAGCAGTAGCGTTTAGACGTTGGATTGCTTGGTTGCAGTTTCTTGGTCGTTCCAGCAGTTGGCTTGTGGTTGCTTGGTTGCAGTAACTTGATGGGAAAGGGGGGTTGAGTTGGTGGGCACAAGAGGCAGGTAGGTGCCCGGCAGGCACACTGGAGATGGTTCCCCCGGCCCCCTCACGCTGGGCAAGGTCAGCAGGTGGAAGGTGTTCCTCATCTATCTCAGCACAGCAGTGCCTAAGCCCAGTCAGTACCAGTAGTGTAGGTCTCCCCCCTAGTCCCAACAGCCTGTACTCCGGCAGAGGTTCCCCCAGGTCCAGTGGTGCCCCAACTGACTAACTAGGTTTCCCTCCAAACCTCTTATACCCCTAGGTCAGGTGACCCTCCTGAAAGGCGGCAAAACATAACTCCTCCCTGAGCTGGAAGGTTCTAGAAGCTTCCCTCATGTCTGTCTATGAGGCCCAGAGGCGGGACGGCATGGATACAGTAACATTATGTCCCAGCCTGATCCTGACTACTGGTGCGTGTATGTGCTATGGCCACTCCGCAGTAGCAGGGGCCTGTGGCAGCCATCTTATTAGGAGAGAGCACCTGCACCTCAGCACTGTTTGGCAGTGGTAAGGCGCCCAGAGACCTAGGTCCAACAAAAAGGTAGTGGCAAAAAATGAGGCGCAAAGAGAAAAAAACGGGGTAAGACCACCCTAGGGCTGACAGGTCTAACATGCTGTATGATACTGGTCAGAACACAGGACAGGATTACTGGATTTTCATAATGCTGAACAAACTGATATACCGGTTGCTTGTAGTACTGTTGTACAGATGTGGATTGTTTAAGTTGCAATAAAAACAATTTCTTTTAAAAGAAAAACCTACCTTCCAAACATCAAAAGATAAAAAAGAAGGTCCCACAGATGACGTAGATGTAACTGAACCCACTGAAAATGAACAAACTAAACCTGAAAAAGCCTTGACATTGCTAGTGACGCTCAGTACCCAAATGCTTGATGGAAATACTTTAATATTGCTGATGTTTTCTCATCCAAATATTCTTCCACACTTAAGATATTACTGTATTGTTCATGAACGCTCAATAAAGTAAACTAAACTATATGAGAATATTTCAGAGCGCGTGCTCTAATTGCAGCATTCCACAGAGTTAAGAGAGAGTTCAGGGCATTGGTAGACACCAACAAGACCACTGGGTTGGCTGTGCGCAGCAGATATGAAACCGTAAAACATAGCAGGATGAAACAGAACACATGAACTGGCTCTAAGCTAAGAGGAACACAGGGGGTCCGACAGGACAGAGTCCACTGATGGTTTAGGGGTTTCGCGGGCAGACTGACTTCAGAGAACAAAGCATGCCGAAATAGTGGAAATAGTGTTCATAGAGCTGGTAATGCCCAACAAGGCGGGGGGGGCTGAGGAGTTGTGGGGAGAGGTGACACAGCCCTTAGGAGGGGCTCAAGGACTGTATAAAAAAGCTACGAGAAGCCGGCACTGAAGAGTTGAAACCTTGAAGAGCAGCGCCAAGTTTTGGGGCATCATCAATAGCCCTTTTTTAAATAAAACTGGAGGAAACGTGGTGGAGGCCCATATAACGGAGGAGGAATGGGTGCACCATTTCGAGGATATGTTTCAATGCCCACCAGATCAGAATAGACTACCAGGAGTAGCGAAAGTCAACTCATCCCTGGTCGTATCGGTTGAGGTCAGGAAAGGGATCATCGGGCTGTCCAACTATAAAGCACTGGGTCCCGACGGTATCCCGCCAGACTTCTACAAATCCAATGTGAATTTTTGGGCACCTGTTCTTGTGTCCGTTATCAACGCAGCTGTCATAGCTGGTCCACCTGGCTCATGGGCCACCTCCACGATTGTTCCAGTTTTTTAAAAAGGGTAACAGGGTAGCACGCACTGTTACAGACCCATATCCCTGTTGGACTCGGTGGTTAAGGTAGTGGGCCGCGTTCTTTTAGACAGGCTGACCAATTGGTCAAACAAAAATAACATCTTAACCGACATCCAGTACGGTTTTCGGGCTGGACGGTCAACCGTGGCCCAATGCCTTAACCTGTACTGATCCTAAATAAGTATACGGTCGCCCGCTCTGGCATCATCTACCTGGCCTTCATGGATCTGTCGTCCGCGTTTGATCGCGTGAACAGATTCAAGCTTTGGCAGACCATGTTGTCGATGGGGGAGGACAGTGATATTGTGCATTTTCTTGCACATCTCCATGCGGACACTAAAGCTGAGGTTCGTTATTCACAAGACCTCAAGGTATCTCGTCAGTTCCCAATAAAAAGAGGAGTACGCCAAGGGTGTATCTTAGCTCCCTTTTTGTTTAATCTGTATATCAATAAATTAGAGCAGATCTTATTGGAAACTAAGGTAGACTACCCCCAGGTGGGACAGCGTGGCCTGCCAGTCTTGCTGTACGCGGATGACGCGGTCCTTATGGCCTGGACTACTAGAGGATTACAATCTCTGCTTAGTTCTATTTCATCCTTCATGGAAGGTTTGGACTCGTCTATAAACGACTCCAAATCCTAAGTGATGCAGGTGGGACCTCGTACAAAAAAGCAATACCAGTTCAGGGTTGGTGAAGCATTGTTTCCACGTACTGAGGTTTTTTCATATTTGGGAGTCTTGTTAGACGACAAAATGAAATGGGGGCCTTTAACACGGAGTAAGAGGGGAGATCTAGTGCGTGCCAATATCGCTATTTTTAACTTTGCCTCAAATCTTGGCAGGAGACCGATTGCGGCACTCCTGCAGATTTATCAGGCAAAATGTATCGCTAAAGTCTCCTATGGCAGCGAAATTTGGGGCCACACCACCATGGAGGGAATTCAAGTGGTGGAAAATAACTTTTTGAAACGTCTTTTATGTGTGCCCCAGGGCACCTCAAACATTATGGCCCATGAAGAGCTGGAGGTCCCCTACCTCTCGGATCTGCTGGCCCTTCGGCCCCTCATACTGTGGTTGAAGCTATGGTTGCATCAGGGTCCCTCCCTAAGTAAATCACTTCTAAAGGAGTGTATGGGCCGTGATCATGTTCATCATATCCCATGGCTTGACTACATAAAGACATGTTTAGGGAGGTTGGGAAGAGCAGAACTCTTTTCCGAACCAGAACTTGTGCATAAGAAAGATCTGGGCCGAATAAAGGAGTCCTTCGTTAACCTGAGGACTACTGAAAGGAAGGGGTGCGAGTTGATGAAACCCAGTGTTCGTAGGTTTGTCATTTTGAAATCTGGACAATCCACTGAGCCATATCTTTTAGGGGCCTTTAGTGCCCATGAGCGTTTTTTATTAACCAGGTTTCGATTTGATCTTTTCCATCTTTTATTGGCACAGCCTCGGAGGTGTAGTAGAGGCCAGAGCTTAGAGTCCTGTGGCTGCGACGGGAAGTCTCCACAGGACATGCTCCATTTTATAATGTTCTGTAATTTTTATAAGTTCCCCCGAAGAATTTTTATTATGCCCATCTTGAAACCAATGGATTTTAGGCAGGTGCGCCCAGCTTTCATATTTTTACAACTGCTATCCGGCAACACTGTTTTCAATGTTCTTAATTTTTTTAAATCAGCAGTGAGGCTTAGGGCCTGTTGTGATTAATGTGTTTGTGGCTCTAAGTGGCTCCCACACGTTTTATTTGACTGGGGACATTTTGTATTGCTAGGCACTTCGTGCCCTTTCTTCTTTTTAAAGACCTAATATTTAGCCCCTTCTTTTAATCCTTCTTAAACATGTATTGTAAAATGTGATCTATTTCTTTTTTAATGATATATTGTTTTAGAATACTTTTATGGTTTTGTGTATAAACCGAATAAAGTGAATTTGATTTGATTTGAGTAGAAACAAAACAAACACAGAGTGCCAGGATAGGACGTACTCGTCCAGGAAAGAGTATAAAGCATGCAATGTACACAACATTTCAGAGAACAAAGAGCCATTAAAACAGCTGGCGGGAGTGGATGGTCTACTTCTCCATACAGTGTGGGGTGGAGGGGCACACAGTGGGGCAGACTGATAAGGAGCAGACTGGGTTTTGGGTGGATTGCTAAGTGGACACACAGTAGTTGGACTGTTAAGAGCATTTTTGAGTGTGTGGCTGTTTGTACGATGTGATTATCATGGAAAATGTTTTTTTTTTATACAAACTGGAGCCTAAATAATGAAAAAAAATACTTTAAAATAAACTGTATTAAGCTTGTAAGAATATTCAACTGATGAATAAATCGGGTTGGTATTTGTAGCATGCAAACTCAAAGGGGTGTAATGAGTGGGTTTGTGATGAATTAACCTTCAGGCAGAGGCTGGGTGGGCTGCGATGTAGCACCACAGGATGGTTATCTTTGACCTTTGTGATGTGCTACCAGTGACACTTATGTTTGAGCTGCCTGATGTGACACCATTGAGCCGTATTAGCTTCATAGGGATATGTAATGTGACATCAGCAGAATGGATAGGACTGACAGCATGATGTGGTACCGGTTAGCCGGTTAGATGAGTAGTCTGTTATTTTGAGAGTATTAGGCATAGTTACTTTGGAGGCTCAGCTTTATCTAATAAAGGTACCCCAATATTTCTGTAGTGCTTCAGGCCAAGTAGCCGACCTTGCTAACAAAAAGATGATGTAACCTTCTATCACCAATCTGACAGATAAAGTCAGGGACATCAATAAAGCTGTGCCTGCTGAGGATGCATGCAACTGAAACTTGTCATTCCTTCCGAAATGTTCTGGCCAGAATTTTGACAGTTCTCAGCAGACAGAATTACGATTGTCAGACATATTTTCAATCTCAGGACAGAAGCCAGACTGAAAAATCAAGTTTGAAAGGCTATCTTAACTGGGGATTGAGAACGAGTCCAGGCCAATGTGGAGGAAGCCTAAACTGCTGCTGCCTAAGCTGTACCTTTATATGTGATGGACGCATGTAATAATGTGCAGGGAATGTTGTCGAGAGGGCCAGAGACAGAGGAGAGAGAAAATGGGAGAGACAGAAGGAGATGAGCAAGAGGTACAAGCAGAGAGTCAGATATATGCTTTTTTCAGGGTAAGATAACACACGTTATCATCTTTTGGATGCCTCGCATCTCAGTTATACTACAAACCAAGAGCCAATATGACAAAGTTAACGTAATCTAGCCTTGAAAGGTTTACCATCCAACCAGAGCAATCTTATGGCATGCCACGAAAAACTGATGATCGTATTTAGCAAATCTCAGAATGTAGTCACAACAACCTATGATATCTAGCACTAGATTTTCTCACTACTTCGGTTGACGATAAAGAACTGGTTGTTTAATGAAAATATGGTATTTCAGCCATTCAGAGCATGCATGCCTAGTCTCAAATAGGTTTGGCTGTCATATGGTCATTCATGTGTAGCTCCCTTTTTCAAACGAACTACTAGCTATGCATCGCATGCATACATTTGGAATTCCAGATTGCAGAGACATCCACACTCAACTAATGGATGGAGGTGGACATTAAAAGGTAGAGATGAAGTGCTAAGCCTTGTAGTTTCTGCAATGAAAAATCACTGTACTGGACTTATAATTTCACTTTCTGAAAGCACACTTTACCAAAAGTATTTGGCCCGGTCTCTGGAAGACTAATTAAGCCTGTTGGGTTAAGCCTAGTTCGTTTTTGTGCCAAAGGATGGTTGAAAACCCAATTGACTCATCAGTGAGGCACTGGCTTTGACAGTGCTTCTTAATTTGCTAACCGAGGCAGTTTGAAAATCTGCTAGCATTTCCGGGGAAGTGTTGACTTTGTTACACCAAGGGTGCTACCACTCCATGCTTTAATAGTGGAAGCATGCACTGCAGCCAAATCCCAAGCAAGCTTCTCAGCCAAGTTTAATAATCTGTGCTGGGCATAAGCCCATATCAGATAAGCAACTCACCTTACCTATCGGGTTGATGATCTCTGTATACCAACTGAAAGTAAAGGAAGACAGATGGTTTTGAACTGATTAATTATGCACTTGCCTGTGTCATAACAGATGATTATTCTACTCCGATCTCAACTATTACTATATATATATATATATACGCCAGTAGGTAGTTATAGTTAGGACCTAGTTTCCATAGGAAAAGCGTTTTTTGATTTGCCCATATCTTTGGCGTCGTTTGACGAATCTTCGCAAAATTTTCAAAACTAATGGCCCGCTCAGGTCAGCTCTTGTCTTGAAAGTTTCGGGGTGATTCGTCAAGCGGGGGCCGAGAAAAAAGGGGGGTCCCAAAACACGTTTTCCCCATGTTAATTTCCATAGGAAACTTTAGACAAGGCTACAGCCCTAACTGCTGAACGGAATTACACCAAATTTGGCAAAAAGGTAGCTCTTGGTTCAGAAAGCGCCCTTTTTTTAAATGGTGTAAATCTGTTCAGTAGTTTTTTAAATATTAAAGGAAAAAGAAATTTATATATCTGGGCGGAGCCTAACCACACATCTCATCGTGAGATCTGATTGGCTGTCAGCACTTCATCCAAGAAGTGTTGGCAGCCATCTTGGGACCAATATACATGATAGCACCCCATTAAAATGCATTGTAGTGAATGGAAGGTTTTGAGGGTTACCAAAAGGAGAACGTATAAAGGGTGATAACAGACTTTAGTTACATTATAAATCATTTGTTGATGGTACCATACTAATTTTAGGAATTGTGGTGTGTTCTAAGGTGATTTTACCCTGTGAAAAAGCCTTCTGCTGGGATATCATGAAATCATGTTTGAGAGAAAACTATTTTCTCATACTTTTCCCATACAGGTTTGGAAGGTGATCTAGAAGCTAAAATGAGAGCATATTTTCTGTAAATTCACATTATCATTCTCAGTCATGTGAGAATGAAGTCTGACATTCTCAGTAAAACATGTACATCCAACAAGGGCAGAGACTGTCAGTTGATTCCTTTGTGTTCTACTGCAGCTTCCCAGAGTGTTCTACAGAACAACTAGAGCGCTAACAGTCTTACTTATGACAAAAGTATGGCACACCTGAAGCCATCTTGATTGGAATAAATAGGTAACACTTAAAACATTTAATTTAAAATGGAACAAAATGAGGGGGTTCATTTTGCCATAGAAATTATGATTAGTGCTGCAGAAAGAAAAATTAGGGCACATTTTGAGTGACTTCTCAAATCCTCTTCTATTTCATTAAAAAATTCTGACATGCAGACTGAAACATGCACTTTCAATACCAGCAGCAGACTTCCCTGGTGAGCAGTAGCTTTACTACAGTGATCTAATGAGCAACTAGAGTGCTAACATTCTGAATTTATGGCAAATGTGTGACACATCTGAATGCCTTCTTGATGGAATCAAAGTAAAAAACTGAAAGTATTTCCTACTGAGGAGACTACAGTAAATGAGGAAATTAGGAAACTTCATAACAAATAAGTCTCCCAAGATGGCCACCAGAGACAAAAGAGCCCAAATGTAGCACAAATATCACCCAGATGTAGCCCATGTATAGCCCAATGACAGAATGTCCCAGAGTGTTCTAAAGAACAACTAGAGCGCTAACAGTCTTACTTATGACAAAAGTATGGCACACCTGAAGCCATTTTGATTGGAATAAACTGGTAACACTTAAAACATTTAATTTAAAAAGGAACAAAATGAGGGGGTTCATTTTGCCATAGAAATTATGATTAGTGCTGAAGAAAGATAAATTAGGGCACATTTTGAGTGACTTCTCAAATCCTCTTCTATTTCATTAAAAAATTCTGACATGCAGACTGAAACATGCACTTTCAATACCAGCAGCAGACTTCCCTGGTGAGCAGTAGCTTTACTACAGTGATCTAATGAGCAACTAGAGTGCTAACATTCTGAATTTATGGCAAATGTGTGACACATCTGAATGCCTTCTTGATGGAATCAAAGTAAAAAACTGAAAGCATTTCCTACTGAGGAGACTGCAGTAAATGAGGAAATTAGGAAACTTCATAACAAATAAATCTCCCAAGATGGCCACCAGAGACATAAGAGCCCAAATGTAGCACAAATATCACCCAGATGTAGCCCACGTATAGCCCAATGACAGAAGTGTGCAAAACACTTTTTATTTTTTTTTTTGCAGTTTTATATAGTGCAGACTGGTCAGGTATTGGAGTGCTTTACATGAGCATTGGTTGCATCACACAAGGACAAATTCATTTTGGTTGTAGACATGGGGAGATGAAGTGATTTGACCAGAATCACAGAATGTCGAGCTGAAGCAGAAACTCCAACCTGGTTCCCCAGTTGCAAAGTCTGCAGCTCTGGAAGTAACACCACATCCTCTCCCCTAAGTGCAACATTTAATCAAGTGGTCAACTGGATAAAAAAACATAAAGATAACAAATAATTTAAAAGTGCTTTGTCGCTATTGGAAAACTCAGAAAATATGTCCTCATTTTAGTTTTTTAGAGCACTAACCATAGTTTCGATGCACATAAGACCCTCTCATTTCTGTAATTTCTAAAGGAAATGCTCTAGGTATTACAGTTTTGATTACATCAAGATGACGTCAGGCATGCCACACTTTTGTAATAAATATAGAATGTTAGCAATCTAGTTGTTCATTAGGATACTGTTGAGAGGCAGAGGCCAGGGGCACGGACTCAGAAAATTGAAGGCAGGTAGGAGGGTGCAGAGGCAACAATTTGACCACACTGGGGAGGCAGGAAGGGCAGTGGCAGCACAACAGACTATGGAGGGCAGTGGAAAGGGGGGCAGGGGCAACAAACCAACAATGCAGGACAGGCAAGAGAGGCTGTGGCAATATAATAGACCATTGTGGGCAGAAGGAAGAGGCAGTGGTAGTACAACCATACATGCCAACAGACCCGATTCAGCCAGGAAACGCCCAATGTTTTTAAGCCCAAATGGGCTTTATTTGATCTATCTCCTGTCTACAATCTCCTCTTTTTCAATGTAAGTCAATGGGGAAAATCAATACCCCAGTTTTTTTTTCAAAATCTCCCTCTTACCAAGTTCAAAATGTTAGCAAGTATGGTACATTGGATCATGGAAGGCAGGAGGAATTGGGGTAGGGACATGGACTCGGATAACAGAGGACAGGAGGGACATGGACAGGTGCACCAAACTGACCTTACAGGGCAGGCATCAGGGTTTGCAGCAGCACAATACACCACACAGGGCATGCGGGACGGGAGTGCAGCACAACAATCCATGGAAAGCAATAGGAGGGGACAGGACCATGCACATGGACAACAGAGAACAGAGGGGAAAGAGGCAATGGCAGCTAGCTGACCATAATGGACAGACAGGAGAGAAAGCTGCAGCATAACGGACCATAAAGGGCAGGAGGGAGGGATCAGGGGCATTACAATGGAACAGACAAGCCAGGAGGGAGGGAATAGGGGTCTGCACATGGAAAACAGAGGGCAGGGAGCAAGGGGGCAGGAGCAGCAAGCTGACCATGGAGGTCAGGCAGGATGGGCACTAGAAGCAAGACACACCATGGAGAGCAACAGTGAGACTATAATGGCATACACACAGACCATGGAGGGAAGGTGGGAGGGGGTCAGGGGCAGCTAGCTGACCACACAGGGAAGGTGGGAGGGGCCGTGGCAGCACAGAAAACCATGCATGGCAAGCGGGAGGGTTAGTGGCAGCACAATGGCCATGATGGGCAAGAAGGAGGGGGCAGGGACATGCACAAAGGACCATGGAGGATAGAAGGGAGGGGTAGGAGCTGGGCACAGACAAGAGAGTTCAGGGGAAGGGGCCTCACAACAGACCACGCGGGGCAGGCAGGAAGAGCAGTTGCAGCACAACAGACCAGGGAGGGCAGAAGGGTGTGGCAGTAAAATGGACCATGGAGGACAGGAGGAAGGGGATAGGGGCATGGAACGTGGCCAGGCAGGGTGGAGGTGGCAGGGACAGGTTACAGTCATCTGACAATGCTAGGCAGGTGGGAGGGGAGTGGCAGCTCAACAGAACACTCAGAGTAGATAGGAGGGGCAGGTCCATAGAACATGGTGGGCAAAAAGAATGGAGCAGGGGCATGCACACAGACATCGGAGGGCAGGGGGAAGGAGAGTAGGGGCAGCAAGCTAAGCACAGAGGCTAAGCAGGAGGTCAATGATGGGGCATAGAATTGGGCAATGGAGGGCAGGAGGAGTGGACTGGGACATCATGTTAAATGGAGGGCAGTGGCAGCACATCAGACCATGCATGGCAGGAGGGAGGAGGCTAGTGCATGAATTCAGACAACAGAGGATAGGGAGGAGGTGGATGGGGCAGCAAGCTAACTGTTCAGAGAAGGCGGGAAGGCCAGTGGCACAACAACGAGTCACCGAGAGATTCATCAACACCCAGCTGACCACCTTCATCGAAGAGAACGCCATCCTCGACTCCTCCCAGTTCGGATTTTGCAGCAACCACAGCACCGAGACCGCCCTCCTCGCCGCCACTGATGACATCCGCATGCTCCTCGACCAGGGCCACACTGCGGCCCTCATCCTACTAGACCTCTCCGCGGCCTTCGACACCGTCTCACACCGCACCCTCGCAGCCAGACTCCATGACGCCAGTATACGAGGAACCGCCCTCGACTGGATCCGCCCCTTTCTCTCATGCAGAACACAAAGGATCATACTCCCTCCCTTCCTCTCCGAACCTACAGAGGTCAACTGTGGAGTACCCCAAGGATCCTCGCTCAGCCCCACGCTTTTCAACACCTACATGGCCCCCCTCGCCGCCATCGTCAGACAGCATGGGCTCAGCATAGTATCTTATGCCGACGACACCCAGCTCATCCTCTCTCTCACGAAGAACCCCGAAGACACCAGACTCAGCTTCCAAGAAGGAATGCAAGACGTCGCAGCCTGGATGAGTAACAGCTGCCTAAAACTGAACTCGGAGAAGACCGAGGTCCTTGTCCTTGGACCCTCCCCCACGGCATCAGACAGCTCCTGGTGGCCCCCTGCCCTCGGAAACCCCCCCACCCTGACGGACCACGCCCAGAACCTCGGCTTCATTCTAGACTCCTCCCTCACCATGACCCGCCAGATCAACGCCGTCGCCTCGACCTGCTTCAACTCCCTCCGCACCCTCCGCAAGACCTTCAAGTGGATCCCCCACGAATGCAGAAAGACCGTCACCCACGCACTCGTAACTAGCAGACTGGACTACGGCAACGCCCTCTACGCCGGAATCAACAAAACCCTGCTACACGAGCTCCAAACCATCCAGAACACCGCAGCCAGACTCGTCCTCGGAACCCCACGACACGAACACATGACCCCACACCTATGAGACCTCCACTGGCTCCCCATCGAGAAGAGAGTAACCTTCAAGCTACTCACCCACGCCTACAAATCCCTCCACAACATCGGACCCAAATACCTCAACGAAAGAGTCTCCTTCAACGTACCCAAAAGGAACATCCGCTCCGCCGACCTAGCACTGGCAGAGACCCCACGCATCCGCAGAACCAGAGCAGGCGGAAGAGCCTTCTCCTACGTCGCAGCAAAGACCTGGAACGAGCTCCCAGTCAACATCCGACGCTCCCCCACTCTGCACACCTTCAGGAGGAGCCTCAAGACCTGGCTTTTTGACTAATCCGGAGCTGCCCTCCCAGCGCCTTGAGACCCTCACGGGTGAGTAGCGCTCTTTATAAACCCCTGATTGCTTGATTGAACGGCCACACAGGGCTGTAATGAGGGAGCAGGGGCATGGACTTGGACAATGGATGGCAAGGAGGAGGGGAGGCAGGAGCAGCAAGCTTGGGTGGGGGCAGCACAATGCCAGGCCAGGCCCTGCTTCCAACCCCCACCATCCATTGTGATAGGCATCTTACTTAACGTTAAAAAAACCTAGAAATTCGCTGAAAAAAACAAAGATTACAGGGACGTCATAGTTAGACTCAGATTTCACTCGTACAAAACCAGTGAAATTCAGCAGTTATAGTTACCTGAGCTAACTATAACTTACGTCCCGCAATGCACTGCTTATGACCTCAGACATTACATCATTCATGACATGGTCAGTGACATCACTCATGACATCACTCATGACATCTCAAATGAACTGTGAATGGAATGGAACTATAATCGCTAGAACTTTATTTAGGGATAGTGTGTGTATATTAACAGCCCTTTTTTTTCTTTTCTTTCATGTAAGAACCATTATAATACGCAACGTGCCCAGATCAATATGGCCGATAGCCTTCACTTTAAAGTAATGTGTAGTCCATTGTTTATGTTGATGTTTGCAATCCTAAGTATGTTTATTATGAACAAGTCACGTTGACGAACATAGAGGTACGGCGGACACGCGGCAAGATATGCTGAAATGACATTGTGTGCATATTAACACTTGTTTTCTTTTCTTTATTGTATCAATTCCTGAATTTTCACATTGTGACCAGGCCAATATGGCCGCCAGCATTTTGGATTAAAGTAATATGTAGTCCTTTGTTAATTTTGGCAACTGGAGGCATTTGTACATTTAAATAAGGAAGCTGCAATGACGTCTTGTATCGTTATCAAGGTTCGGACGAGCCGAAACGTGTGGATTGCGTCCTTTGCAGATTAAATACTTCCAAACTACAACCTGAGTGCTGATTCCTTCCTTGTAAGAGTGAGAGGAGATTGAATACATATATATAAAATTCACTGAAAAAAACACAGGTTTCAGGGACGTTATAGTTAGAAATTAGCATTTAAAAAACCTTAGATATTCACTGAAAAAACCACAGGTTTCAGGGACGTTATAGTTAGTCTGACATTTCACTCATACAAAACCAGAGAAATTCAGCCATTATAGTTAGCTGAGCTAACTATAACTCACGCCCCCGCAATGCACTGCTGATGACGTCACATATTACATCACTCATGACATGGTCAGTGACATCACTGATGACATCTCAAATGACATCACTGATGATATCACTGATGACATCATCAAGTGACTGTGAGTGTTTCTAAAAAGTTTAAGAATGTGATATATATATGATGATTCAGTCAGTGTGGACTGACTGTATAAGTGAGTGATTATACATGTCTGGGTGAATGTATGGGTGAGTGACTAATCTGTGTGAATGTCTGTATCAGTCTGTCAGTTGGTGTGTAAGTGGCTGCATGGGTTGGTGAATAGGTACATGAGTTTCTATATGGGTTATTGATTGGTTGTCTGAGTACCTGTATGGGTGCCTGAGTGTCTGTGTGTTGTGTGACTACCTGCATGGATGTGTGAGTGGGTGATTCACTGGGTGTATGGGTTCATGAGTGCGTCTGCGAGGGGCTGTATGGGTGAGTGAGTGTGCATATGGCTGTGTTGGTGAGTGAATGGATGTCTCAGTGGTATATGTGTGAGTAACTGCATATGTGAATGGCAGTATATGTGAGTGTTGGAGTATATAAGTGACTGTATGTGAAAGTGAGTGATTGTGAGAGTGGATGTATGGATGAGTGTGTGCTTGTGTCAGTGATTGTATAAGAGAGTAAGTATGTGTTAGTATCTGTGAATAAGTGAGGTGGTGTGTGTAGAACTGTATAGTTGAGTAAATGGCATTGTGATTGACTCTTTGGGTGACTGACTAGGTGTGTGAGTAACTCTATGGGTGAGTGGCGATGTGTGAGTGTCTGTATGGGTGTATGAGTGCATATAATAGTGGCTGTATTGATGAGTGATTGCATGTATGAGTGACTGTATGGGTGAGTGAGTGGATGTGTGTGTAGACCTATGAATCAGTGAGTGGGTATGTACTAACTGGTATTGGTGTGTCTATGGTTTCGAGAATGGTAGTCTGTATTTTAGAGTGGGTGTATGAAAGGTTATATTAGGGTGTGAGTAGGTGCATCAGAGATTAAGTGGATGATGCCATCAGTGATGTCATTTGAGATGTCATCAGTGATGTCATCAGTGATGTCACTGACCATGTCATGAGTGATGTAATATGTGACGTCATCAGCAGTGCATTGCGGGGGCGTGAGTTATATATATATATATATTATTCACCCTTGACCAAGGTCAAGCGACCCTTGACCTTGCCAGGTAGGTCGCTCCCCGCCACACAGCGCCGCCTGTGTTGTCCTGCCCGCTGCTGCTGCTCGTAAGCTCGCCCCTCTGCCGTTGCCTTGGTGCCGGTTTTGCCTCTGTCCCCCTCGTGCCCCCGTTGATTGTGTCCATTTTTTGCTTTCTGTCTCCCCTCGTGCCCCCGTTGATTGTGTCCATTTTTGCTTTCTGTCTCCCCTCGTGCCCCCGTTGATTGTGTCCATTTTTGCTTTCTGTCTCCCTCGTGCCCCGTTGATTGTGCCCATTTTTGCTTTCTGTCTCCCCTCGTGCCCCCGTTGATTGTGTCCATTCTTGCTTCTGTTTCCCCTCATGCCCCCAATCTGCTGTGCCCAACTTTGCCTTCTGTACCCCCGCCGCTGCGTCCCCTGCGGCACCTCCCCCCTGACTGCCCATTCGCTGCCCCTGCCTCCCGCCTCCCAGCTGCTCCTCCCTCCCAGCTCCCCATATATGGCGGCCGCTGCGCGGTGAGGAGAGCGACCCTTGACCTTGCCAGGTAGGTCGCTCCCCCGCCACACAGCTCCGCCTGTGTTGTCCTGCCCGCTGCTGCTGCTGGTAAGCTCGCCCCTCTGCCGTTGCCTTGGTGCCCGTTTTGCCTCTGTCCCCCTCGTGCCTCCGTTGATTGTGTCCATTTTTGCTTTCTGTCTCCCCTCGTGCCCCCGTTGATTGTGTCCATTTTTGCTTTCTGTCTCCCCTCGTGCCCCCGTTGATTGTGTCCATTTTTGCTTTGTCTCCCCTCGTGCCCCCGTTGATTGTGTCCATTCTTGCTTCTGTTTCCCCTCGTGCCACCATTCTGCTGTGCCCAACTTTGCCTTCTGTACCCCCGCCGCTGCATCCCCGCCCCCCTGACTGCCCATTCGCTGCCCCTGCCTCCCGCCTCCCAGCTGCTCCTCCCTCCCAGCTCCCCATATGGCGGCGGCGCGCCGCTGGCGCGCCCAAGGCGCGCCTAAGGCAAGCCCCGTCTGCGCCCGTCCGCGCCTGGACCGCGCCCAGCGCCAGAACCCCTGGGCCGCGTGCCCCCGCTCCAGCCTCGAGGACCGACGCCGTTACGATGGCACCACACTCCACGCTCTCAACCCCGGACGGAGACACAACTGCTTCAAGGCCGCCCGAAACGCACACATGGCCCTTTCACCTGCCAGAACTGCAGATACACCAGCCTCAGGGCCACCGAAGCGCCCGCCAAGAAGGACCTCAACCACCTCCGATGCATCCTACTGAACACCCGCTCCGCACGCAAACACGCCGCCGAGCTCTGGGACCTGCTCGACTCATCATCACCAGACGCCGCTCTTCCTGACAGAGACCTGGATGAACGACTCTCCGTACCCGACATCGCCATAGCCATCCCAGACGGCTATAAGATCACCCGCAGAGACCGCGCCAATGGAGTAGGAGGAGGAATCGCCATCGTCCACAAGAACTCCATCAGGGTCTCGACCAGCACCGACGACGTTCTCTGCACCGCCGAACACATGCACTTCCAGATCCACACGGACCCCAACACCACCCTCAGAGGCACCCTTGTCTACAAGACTCCCTGGGCCCCGACCCCAGTTCAGCGACTCCATCGCCGACTTCATCAGCACGCACGCCCTGACCTCTACCGACTACATCCTCCTCGGAGACCTGAACTTCCACCTGGAGAACAACAACGACAGCAACTCCACCACCCTGATCGACAACCTCGCCAACCTCGGACTGAGACAGCTCGTCACAACACCGACACACTCCGCCGTCCACACGCTCGACCCCGTCTTCTCCTCAAGCTCCCACGTCTCCTTCACCCACACCACGGAACTCCTCTGGACCGACCACCGCTGCATCCACTTCACCTTCCAGAAACCCACCACACACCACCGCACCCAACAGATCGCACGCCGCTGCTGGAGCAGTGTCACCGAAGACCAACTACGGGCAAAGCTCGCTCTCAGCCCTCCCTCCGACCCATCCAACACCGACGACGCTGCCTGCAACCTCAGACGATGGATAGACGACTGTGCCAACACCTTAGCTCTGCTGAAAAAACTCACCTACAGCGACACCACCAAAAGAGCCAGGTGGTTCACCCCGGAACTCCTAGCTTCCAAGCGTACCTGCCGGAAACTTGAGAAGAAATGGCACAGTGATAAGACACCGGACAGCCACGCAGCCCATAAAGACGCCATCCGTAACCACCACCACCTCATCAGGTCCGCCAAGAGAATCTCCTTCAAAGACCGCCGACAACAACGCACACAACAGCAAGGAGCTCTTCAACATCGTGAAGGAACTCTCCAACCCCAGCTCCAACACCAACGACATCCCGCCGTCGCAAGCCCTGTGCGATTCCCTCGCCACCTTCTTCCACCGCAAGATCGCCGACATCCACGACAGCTTCAACACCCAGACAGCCCCCCACCAAGATGGATACTCCAGACCCGCCGCACACCATCGACCATGACCCCTTGCCAGCCTGGGCCAGCGTGAACATCGATGACACCATCAAGACCATGGGCACAATACACTCCGGTTCCCCGTCAGACCCTTTCCGCACTCACATCTTCAACAAAGCCAGCAGCTCCATCGCACCCCACCTGTGCAACGTTATCAATCTCTCCTTCGAGACCGCGACCTTCCCAGAGAGCTGGAAACACGCAGAGATCAACGCCCTACTCAAAAACCCAAGGCGGACCCAAGAGACCTCAAGAACTTCCGGCCCATCTCCCTGCTTCCGTTCCCAGCCAAGGTCATCGAGAAGATCGTCAACAAACAGCTAACCCGATACCTAGAAGAAAACAACATCCTGGACCCATCCCAATCGGGGTTCCGCAGCAACCACAGCACTGAGACTGCCCTCATCGCCGCCACCGACGACATCAGGACCCTGCTGGACAACGGTGAGACCGCAGCCCTCATCCTGCTGGACCTCTCCGCCGCCTTCGACACTGTCTGCCACCGCACTCTACGCGCACGCCTCCACGACGCAGGAATCCGAGACAAGGCCCTGGAATGGACCACCTCCTTCCTCGACGGCAGAACCCAGAGAGTCCGCCTCCCACCTTTCCCGATCCGAAGCCTCCGAGATCATCTGGCGGCGTACTCCAGGGATCCTCCTCAGCCCACTGTTCAACATCTACATGGCCCCGCTCGCACGCATCGCCAGACAGCACGACCTCAACATTATCTCTCTACGCCGACGACACTCAACTGATCCTCTCCCTCACCAAGGACCCCCTCGCCGCCAAAGCCAATCTCCATGAAGGCCGTCGCCGATTGGATGAAGATCAGCCGACTAAAGCTGAACACGGACAAGACGGAGGTCCTCATCCTCGGCTCCAACCCCTCAGCCTGGGACGACTCCTGGTGGCCAACGACGCTGGGAGCAGCCCCGACACCCACCGACCACGCACGCAACTTGGGAGTCATCCTCGACTCAACGCTCTCCATGGCCAAGCAAGTCAACGCAGTCTCCTCCTCCTGCTTCAACACCCTCCGCATGCTTCGCAAGATCTACAGGTGGATCCCGACAGACACAAGAAGAACAGTCACCCAGGCCCTCGTCAGTAGCAGACTTGACTATGGGAACGCCCTCACGCGGGAGCCCCGGCCAAGCTCATCAAGCGACTGCAACGCATACAAAACGCCTCCGCACGCCTGATCCTCGACGTACCACGCCACATCACCCCCACCTGAGGAACCTGCACTGGCTCCCCGTCGACAGGAGGATCACCTTCAAACTCCTCATCCACGCACACAAGGCACTCCACAAAACTGGCCCAGCCTACCTCAACAGACGACTCTTCTTCTACGTCCCCAACCGCCAGCTCCGCTCCGCCGACCTCTCCCTCGCCACCGTCCCTCGCATTCGAAGAACAACCACCGGCGGCAGATCCTTCTCACACCTCGCCGCCAAGACCTGGAACACCCTTCCACTAAGCCTACGACAGACCCAAGACCTGCTGACCTTCAGGAGGCTACTCAAGACCTGGCTGTTCGACCAGTAGCAGCACCCCCCCCTTCCCTCTTCCCAGCGCCTTGAGACCCTCGCGGGTAAGTAGTGCGCTCTACAAATTCTGTGATTCATTGATTGATTCACTGAAAAAAACATAGGTTTCAGGCACGTTATAGTTAGAAATTAACATTTAAAAAACCTTAGAAATTCACTGAAAAAACCATAGGTTTCAGGCATGTTATAGTTAGTTGGACATTTCACTCGTACAAAACCATAGAAATTCGCCGGTTATAGTTAATTCAGCTAACTATAACTCGCGGACCCCGCAATGCACTGCTGATGACGTCACATATTACATCATTCATGACATGGTCAGTGACATCACTGATGACATCTCAAATGACATCACTGATGACATCACTGATGACATCATCCACGTGAAAATCTGATGCACCTTATATAACCTTTGATACACCCACTGTAAAATACAGACTACCATTTTCGAAACCATCGACACACCAATACCAGTTACTACATACGCACTTACTGAATCCTAGGTCTACACACACATCCACTCATTCACCCATACAATCACTCATACATGCAGTCACTCATCAATACAACACTATCATATGCACTCATACAACTATACAGACACTCACACACCACCACTCATCCAGAGTTACTCACACACCTAGTCAGTCATGCAAAGAATCAATCACACTTCCATTTACTGACCTATATAGTTATACACTTACCACATCACTTATTCAAACAGAAACAAACGCATACTTACTCTCTTATACAATCACTGATACAAGTACACACTTATCCATACAGCCACTCTCACAATCACTGACTCTCACGTATAGTCATTTATATACTCCAAGTCTCACATACACTGCCTTTTACATATGTAGTTACTTGGACATGTACCACTGAGACATCCATTCACTCACCAACACACCCATACACACACTCACCCACCCATACAGCTGTTTCCACATGCACTCTTGAACCCATACACCCAGTGAATCAACCACTCAAACATCTATGCACCGAGTCACACACCTCCCACCCACCCACACACTCAGGCACCCATACAAATACTCAGGCAACCAATCGATAACCCATATAGACACTCATGTAGCTACTGACCAACCCATGCAGCAGCTTATGCAACAACAGACAGACTGATACAGACATTCACACAGTTTAGTCACTAACCCATGCATTCAGGAAGACGCATGTAATCACTCACTTAAACAGTCAGTCACGCACCTACTAAATCCTCCATCCAGACACTTATACACCCACTCATTCTTCAATACACCTTGGCATATATATAATACATATTTAAACTTTAAAGAAACACACAGTCACTGGATGATGTCATCAGTGATGTCATTTGAGATGTCATCATTGATGTCACTGACCATGTCATGAATGATGTAATATGTGACGTCATTAGCAGTGCATTGCGGGGGCGCGAGTTATAGTTAGCTGAACTAACTATAACGGGCGAATTTCTATGGTTTTGTACGAGTGAAATGTCCAACTAACGATAACGTGCCTGAAACCTATGGTTTTTTCAGTGAATTTCTAAGGTTTTTTAAATGCTAATTTCGAACTATAACGTGCCTGAAACCTATGGTTTTTTCAGTGAATATAATCTACTGGCGGTCGCCAGTAGATAGTTATAGTTAGGACCTATTTTCCATAGGAAATCCGCAACATTCTATTTGAAATAACGTTGGCGCCGGTTGACGAATCTTCGCGAAAGCTTCCAACTTGTTGGGGCGCTCCGGTCCGCTCCTATCCTGAAAGTCTCCTGGTGATTCGTCAAGCGGGGCCGAGAAAAAAGGGGGGTCCCAAAACGCGTTTTCCCCATTCATTTTTCCATAGGAACCGTTCATCGCGGCTACAGCCCGAACTGCTGAACGGAATTACACCAAATTTGGCAAAGAGGTAGCCCTTGGTTCAGTGTCGTGCCTTTTGCTTAAATGGTGTAAATCCGTTCAGTAGTTCCTGAGAAAATCAAAAGTAAAGTCACATATATATCTATGGCCGAGTAGGGTCCGCGTACCCTCCCGATCACGAGCTGCATGCTAATTGGCTGTCAAGTGGCTGTCAACACTCCAAATCAGGAAGTGTTGGCAGCCATTTTGTCCCTCGGTAGAACCGAGGGACAGAAACAAGTGCACAAAGCGCAAAAAGGGGGCAGGGTAGAAACACCCTGACCCCCTAGGTCTGCTCAGGGGGTCCCACAAGGACCCCCTGGGCAGAAAAAAGCATTTTTTTTTTAAATCGGCGGGATGCGCTTAGGGTGCGCGGATCCCGCCGAGAAAAAAAAAACGAAGCGCTTCGTTGTTAATTGGCCCCCCCGTGGGCCAAGCCCCGGGGGCATGCGGGGGTTTATTTATAATATGTGGGGGCCTCTAAGGCCCCCCCAAGCCCCCGGGACCGCCACCCCCGGGGCTTTAAAAAAAAATGGTGCGGGAGGGCTCTCGGCCCTCCTGCAGCCCCGGGGACCGCCACCCCCCGGGGCTTCTTTTTTTATAATTAATAGTACCTGTGTGGGGGAGCTCAAGCCCCCCCACACGCCCCGGGGACCGCCACCTCCCCGGGGCACTAACAAAATAAATGTGGGGTCCGCTTCGGACCCCGAAGCCCCGGGGACCACCACCTCCCGGGGCTGTGCACAGGATGGGAGGGGGCCGCGCATCCCCCCTCCTGGAGCCTGTGGTGGCCCTGGGGGCCGCCACCCCCAGGGCCGGCTCCTGCAGTGTCCCAGGGTGCCTACCCCGGGACACTGCTGTTTGTAATGGCAGGACGGGAGCTTCGCAGCTTCCGTCCTGTCATTGCAAACTGCTTAGCTTCACTGAAGCGAGAGCAGGCAAACCTGCTCTCGCTTCAATGAAGCAAAGCAGAGTTGCTTTCCATAAGGGGAGCTGCATGTCAGCAGCTCCCTTATGGAAAGGCAATGCCGGCTCCCGCAGGACGCGGGGAGCCGGCGGGACCTTGCGGGGATTGGGGACCCCCCCCACGGTCCCCAACTAGTGGCCAGGCCCCGGGGGATGGGGTCCCCAGGGCTATTAGTGGCCTGGGAGGGGGGCCACGCAGCCCCCCTCCCCAAAAAAAAAAAAAAATTTGAAAAAAAGGTTAAGGCCGGCCCCGGGGATGGGGTCCCCGGGCCTTAAATGGCCTGAGGAGGGGGCCACGCAGCCCCTCCAAAGATTTTAATTATAAAAAAAAGAGGGCATGCCCCGGGGGATGGGGTCCCCGGGGCCAATAAAGGCCCAGGGAAGGGGGGCCACGCGGCCACTTCCCGTTTTGTTTAAAAAAAAAAAAATCATCAGGCCCGGGGGATGGGGTCCCCGGGGCCAAAAGTGGCCAAGGGAAGGGGGCCACGCAGCCCCCTCCCATACAAAAAAAGAAAAAAGACCGGCATCTGCCGGAGGCCCCGCCTCTCTGCAGCAGTCTGCAAACGCGCCTCTGGCGCGTTTGCAGATGGGGAACGACTCCCTTGAATACTGGGGGTCCCTGGGGGCCAACTAGCCCACCAGGAACCTCCAGTATGCGCCAGAGGCTGCGTTGCAGAGAGGTGTACAGAGGCCACGCCCCTTTTTACACCTCTCTGAAACGCAGCTCTGTGGCGCTTTTTGGAGGTACATGGTGGGCTAGTTGGACTCCAGGGACCCTCAGGATTCAAGGGGACTTAATCCCCCAACTTAAAACGCGCCACAGGGCGCGTTTGCACAGTGGTGAAGGGAGCAACATGACAGCTGGGGCGGGCAGGGGGAGCAACAGGTGAGCTGGGGCGGGCAAGGGGAATAACAGATGAGGTTGGGCGGGCGGGGGGTAGCAAAAGATGAGCTGGGGCTGGCGGGGCAGAGCAACAGGTGAGCTGGGGCGGACAGGGCAGAGCAACAGGAGAGCTGGGGCGAGCGGGGGAGCAAAGGGGATCTTGGGAGCGAGGAGGGTGCAACAATTGAGCCGGGGCAGGTGGGGGTCGCAAGCGGGGAGCCCGAGCAAGCGGGGAGTCGGGGTGGGTGGGGAGCAAGCGGGGAGACGGGGTTTGGGAAGCAAGCGGGGAGCCGGAGTTAGCAAGGTGGGGAGCCGGGGTGGGTGTGCAGAGCAAGGGGGAGCAAGGGGTGGGTGGGGTGGATCAAGGGGGAACTGTGGTGGGTGGGGTAGATCAAAGGGGAGCCTGGGTGGGTGGTGGTGGATCAAGAGGGGAGCGTGGGTGGCGGGAGCAAGGGGGGTGGAGGGAGCAAGGGGGAGCCGGGTGGGTGGGGGGAGCAAGGGGGAGTCTGGTTGGGTGGGTTAGCAAGGGTGGAGACGGGGTGGGTTGGGGAGCAAGGGGAGCAGAGGGGCGTGGGGGAGCAATGGGGAGCCGGGGTGGGTAGAGGGGAACAAGAGGGGAGCTGCAAGAGGGGAGCCGGGGTGGTTGGGAGCAAGGGGGAGCCAGGGTGGGCAGGGGAAACACAAAGAGATGATGGACGGAGTGCTGAAACTTTTCAAACACTCACCCCCAGTCACAGCTCTGGGTTGAATCCATCATCGTTCTTTAGCTCACTCTGCCACCTCAGTTCAGACCCAGCTGAATGCAAATCAGTCTTGACCCTGTGCCTCATGGGAACAGTCCAGCCCGAACTGCCAAGCCAGGTCTTCCCTGAACCGGAAACAAGCATCCTGGGACCGGTTTCGGGGTCACACACCTCTTCAGCCAGGCTAGCTTGAATCCAGTGGCAAAGTGAGCAAGGGACCCACGTCTGGGCATACCCTGCCAACTTAGGGCGAACAAAGCAAACACAAAGAGATGATGGACGGAGTGCTGAAACTTTTCAAACACTCACCCCCAGTCACAGATCTGGGTTGAATCCATCATCGTTCTTTAGCTCACTCTGCCACCTCAGTTCAGACCCAGCTATATGCAAATCAGTCTTGACCCTGTGCCTCATGGGAACAGCCCAGCCCGAACTGCCAAGCCAGGTCTTCCCTGAACCGGAAACAAGCATCCTGGGACCGGTTTCGGGGTCACACCCCTCTTCAGCCAGGCTAGCTTGAATCCAGTGGCAAAGTGAGCAAGGGACCCACGTCTGGGCATACCCTGCCAACTTAGGGCGAACAAAGCAAACACAAAGAGATGATGGACGGAGTGCTGAAACTTTTCAAACACTCACCCCCAGTCACAGATCTGGGTTGAATCCATCATCGTTCTTTAGCTCACTCTGCCACCTCAGTTCAGACCCAGCTATATGCAAATCAGTCTTGACCCTGTGCCTCACGGGACACTGCTGTTTGCAATGGCAGGACGGGAGCCTCGCGGCTTCCGTCCTGTCATTGCAAACTGCTTTGCTTCATTGAAGCGAGAGCAGGCAAACCTGCTCTCGCTTCAATGAAGCAAAGCAGAATTGCTTTTCCATAAGGGGAGCTGCATGTCAGCAGCTCCCCTTATGGAAAAGCAATGCCGGCTCCCGCAGGACGCGGGGAGCCGGCGGGACCTTGCGGGGATTGGGGCCCCCCCCACGGTCCCCAACTTGTGGCCAGGCCCCGGGGGATGGGGTCCCCGGGGCTATTAGTGGCCTGAGGAGGGGGGCCACGCAGCCCCCCTCCAAAGATTTTAATTATAAAAAAAAGAGGGCATGCCCCGGGGGATGGGGTCCCCGGGGCCAAAAGTGGCCAAGGGAAGGGGGGCCACGCAGCCCCCCTCACATACAAAAAAAAAAAGAAAAAAGACCGGCATCTGCCGGAGGCCCCGCCCCCTCTCTGCAGCAGTCTGCAAACGCGCCCCCTGGCGCGTTTGCAGATGGGGAACGAATTCCCCTTGAATACTGGGGGTCCCTGAGGACCAACCAGCCCACCAGGAACCTCCAGTATGCGCCAGGGGCTGCGTTGCAGAGAGGTGTACAGAGGCCACGCCCTTTTACACCTCTCTGCAACGCAGCTCTGTGGCGCTTTGGAGGTACATGGTGGGCTAGTTGGACTCCAGGGACCCTCAGGATTCAAGGGGACTTAATCCCCCAACTTAAAAACGCGCCACAGGGCGCGCTTGCACAGTGGTGAAGGGAGGGGCGGGGCTTCAGGTGACATGTGTGCAAACAGGCCCCGTGGCGCGTTTTAAGATGGGGAATTAAATCCTCTTCAATCCTGAGGGTCCCTGGGGGCCAACTAGCCCACCAGGTACCACCAGTAAGCGCCACGGAGCTGCGTTGCAGAGTGTTGTAAAAAGGGGCGTGGCCTCTGTACACCTCTCTGCAACGCAGCCCCCTGGCGCATACTGGAGGTTCCTGGTGGGCTAGTTGGCCCCTAGGGACCCTCGGGATTGAGGAGGAATTAATTCTCCAACTTAAAACGCGCCACAGGGCGTGTTTGCAGACATGTCACCTCAGGCCCCACCCCTTCCTTCACCATTGTGCAAATATTCCTCTAAAATCAGCCGAACTACGAATTCCGATTTACTCACCTGTTATCAGGAGAGACCACAGTGCTGCATCTTTGAGCCCAGTACTAATCCTCAAAAGTAATTTTAACCGTACTTTACCAGTAACTTGAATTTCCTTCCATAGGATATCATTGCCTGCTTTTTGCTGAAAAAGTTTCTAAGTGTCGATTTTTGAAACATACAAATATTCCTCTAAAATCAGCAGAACTACGAATTCAGATTTACTCACCTGTTATCAGGAGAGACCTCAGTGCTGCATCTTTGAGCCCAGTACTGATCCTGAAAAGTAATTCTAACCGTACTTACCAGTATCTTGAATTTCCTTCCTTAGGCTAACATTGACTGGTTTCACTTGGAAATTCTTCTAAGTGTGGAGTTTTGGAACTTTATAATATTCCTCTAAAATCAGCTGAACTACGAATTCCAATTTACTCACCTGTTATCAGGAGAGACCTCAGTGCTGAATCTTTGAGCCCAGTACTGATCCTGAAAAGTAATTTTAACCGTACTTACCAGTAACTTGAATTTCCTTCCATAGGCTAACATTGACTGGTTTCACTTGGAAATTCTTCTAACTGTGGAGTTTTGGAACTTTATAATATTCCTCTAAAATCAGCCGAACTACGAATTCCGATTTACTCACCTGTTATCAGGAGAGAACCCAGTGCTGCATCTTTTAGCCCAGCACTGACCCTGAAAAGTAATTCTAACCGTACTTACCAGTAACTTGAATTTCCTTCATAGGCTAACATTGACTGGTTTCACTTGGAAATTCTTCTAAGTGTGGAGTTTTGGAACTTTAAAATATTCCTCTAAAATCAGCCGAAATACGAATTCCGATTTACTCACCTGTTATCAGGAGAGAACCCAGTGCTGCATCTTTTAGCCCAGCACTGATCCTGAAAAGTAATTCTAACCGTATTTACCAGTAACTTGTATTTCCTTCCATAGGAATCCATTGTCTGGTTTTCAGCAGAAAAGTTTCAAGGTGTCGATTTTCACAAACTACAAATATTCCTTAAAAATAGCCTGTATGACTTAAACGCATTCTTTCAACTGTTTACAGGAGATGCACCAGTGCTGGATCCAGGATCCACCACTGAGTAAGCAAAAGTAACGATAACACTACTTACCTGCTAAGTGAATTTCCTCCCATAGGATAACATTGGTGATTCTATGTGAAAAAGTTTCTAAGTGTCAACTTTTAAAATACAATAATATTCCTTAAAAATCACTACTGTAACCAAAACGCTTTTACTCAACTATTTACAGGAGATGTCCCAGGACTGAATCTAGGATCCAGTCCTGTGGTTAGAAAAGTAATCCATAAAGTAACTAATTGCATTTAACTTGAAATTCACATTGAGCTCAATGTTGCATTGTGTTTGAAATTGTGTTGCCCATTGCAACAACTGTAACTACTGTACTTAAAAGTCTATTGCCTATTTGCAAAGTATTTAAACTAAAGTAATTCATTCTGAGAAAGTATATTTTGTAATGTAATGTATAATGTAATTACAATGTAATTTAAAAAATAAAATATCTAAAAAGAAATAGTTTAAAAAATGTAGTAAATCAGTATCAAAAAATAAATATAACAATTAATACATTTAAAAATTGTCATTTACAAAACCTTTGAAATTCACTGAATAAAACCATAGGCTTCAGACATGTTATAGTTAGGAATTAGCATTTAAAAAACCTTTGAAATTCACTGAAAAACCATAGGTTTCAGGCACGTTATAGTTAGAAATTAGCATTTAAAAAACCTTACAAATTCACTGAAAAAACCATAGGTTATAGGGGCAGTTATATTTAGTTGGACATTGCACTCGTACAAAACCCGTGAAATTCCCCCGTTATAGTTAGTTCAGGTAACTATAACTCGCGCCCCCGCAATGCACTGCTGATGACGTCACATATTACATCACTTGTTTAACACACGGACCAAAAAACACAAGTCCGATCACCAGGAGTTCCGAGATCGTGCCATAAAGTCCATGATTACATTTGAGGACAAAAGTTAAAAACTCAAAAATACTGCCGAGACCTCCAACGTAAGAACGCTGGGTGAACTAGGAATTCAAGAAGGTAATGATATAAGGAGTATTCTGGATGAATTCTTCCTTACAAAGGCATGCGTGGGAGCCTTCAATTTCATTGGATCTACACAGAGATAACAGAATTCCTAAAAGAGGCAGAGAAAAAAAGGGAAGTGGCATAGGCCTTATTGTTGACATGACGTCCCAAAGACAGAGCCTGGAGCTTGTGAAGAAAAGAGTTCTAACCCTTTGAGGTAGCAGAATCAACATTTCCCCTGACGTACGCCAAGCAACCCAAGTCTGGAAGCATGATCTTGAACTTGTTAAGAAGGAATCCAGAGAGGCAGGGATAGAGGTATCAAGCCGACACCTCGTAAACAGTGAGAGTGGTCTCAAATGGGGTCATAAAAGTCTTCATGCAACCAGAAGCGGATAGAATTCTTTGGGGTTGAAAACAAAAAAAGACAGGCCAAGCTAGACTATCTTGGATTCCTCAACTTCAGTATTGCTTTCGAGTTACAATGGGTAATAGAGAAGCTAGGGGAGGGAGTTCATTCTTGTTCTCTCAGCTACAGTACTCCACCTCCCTATATTACTCTTAACGTCCAGCTGATACGGGGGAGGGGGGGTGAGTAGGATGATGCTAGGTTTGATTGCTGTACTTGTTTAGAGGAAGCACGAGTATTGGTGTTTTCTTTTTGTGCTCCTAAAACGTACACCTGGTGTCTTGTGGTACTAGCTTCACTTTTATGATACATGATAATTTAAAAAAAAAAAAAAAAATTACTTCTGCAACCTAGAGGTTAAGAAATGTAAGAGCTAGGCTGAGAAGAAAAATCTCACTAGAGGGAAAAAAGGATACATTATCAGGTCTCAAACAAGAGTTAATCGTGGATTTTAAACACAATTGAAAACAGATGGCCTGCGGTTTCGGCACAAGCCGATCAACGAGATAAGGACACCATGACCGGAAGAAAAACTCATCTATAAAAAGAACCGAATTGCTGGAGGAAAAACACAAGCCACAAGTTGTACCTATACACGGTCTACTTTAGAAGTCACCTCAAAACGAACAAGGATTGGCAAAGCCAATATGTCTCACGCTTGGTCTGCCAATGCGAAAAAAAGTGCAATGACACGTACACAAGCGTCATGACGTATGGGACTGTATGCACCACCACGCAGTGATATAAAAAGGCCACATTCCAAAATACAATCTTGAGCTGGGAGCGGGGGAAAGGGAGGGAGGGGTGTCCAAAAGCTGAGCTGGATGTGGGAAGTGGGGGAGCAACAGGTGAGCTGGGTGCGGGAGCAACATGACAGCTGGGGCGGGCAGGGGGAGCAACAGGTGAGCTGGGGCGGGCAAGGGGAATAACAGATGAGGTTGGGCGGGCGGGGGTAGCAAAAGATGAGCTGGGGCTGGCGGGGCAGAGCAACAGGTGAGCTGGGGCGGACAGGGCAGAGCAACAGGAGAGCTGGGGCGAGCGGGGAGCAAAGGGGGATCTTGGGAGCGAGGAGGGTGCAACAATTGAGCCGGGGCAGGTGGGGTCGCAAGCGGGGAGTCGGGGTGGGTGGGGAGCAAGCGGGGAGACGGGGTTTGGGAAGCAAGCGGGGAGCCGGGGTTAGCAAGGTGGGGAGCCGGGGTGGGTGTGCAGAGCAAGGGGGAGCAAGGGGTGGGTGGGGTGGATCAAGGGGGAAACTGTGGTGGGTGGGGTAGATCAAAGGGGGAGCCTGGGTGGGTGGTGGTGGATCAAGAGGGGAGCGTGGGTGGCGGGAGCAAGGGGGGTGGAGGGAGCACGGGGGAAGCCGGGTGGATGGGTGGGGGGAGCAAGGGGGAGTCTGGTTGGGTGGGTTAGCAAGGGTGGAGACGGGGTGGGTTGGGGAGCAAGGGGGAGCAGAGGGGCGTGGGGGAGCAATGGGGGAGCCGGGGTGGGTAGAGGGGAACAAGAGGGGAGCTGCAAGAGGGGAGCCGGGGTGGTTGGGAGCAAGGGGGAGCCAGGGTGGGCAGGGGAAACACAAAGAGATGATGGACGGAGTGCTGAAACTTTTCAAACACTCACCCCCAGTCACAGCTCTGGGTTGAATCCATCATCGTTCTTTAGCTCACTCTGCCACCTCAGTTCAGACCCAGCTGAATGCAAATCAGTCTTGACCCTGTGCCTCATGGGAACAGTCCAGCCCGAACTGCCAAGCCAGGTCTTCCCTGAACTGGAAACAAGCATCCTGGGACCGGTTTCGGGGTCACACCCCTCTTCAGCCAGGCTAGCTTGAATCCAGTGGCAAAGTGAGCAAGGGACCCACGTCTGGGCATACCCTGCCAACTTAGGGCGAACAAAGCAAACACAAAGAGATGATGGACGGAGTGCTGAAACTTTTCAAACACTCACCCCCAGTCACAGATCTGGGTTGAATCCATCATCGTTCTTTAGCTCACTCTGCCACCTCAGTTCAGACCCAGCTATATGCAAATCAGTCTTGACCCTGTGCCTCATGGGAACAGCCCAGCCCGAACTGCCAAGCCAGGTCTTCCCTGAACCGGAAACAAGCATCCTGGGACCGGTTTCGGGTCACACCCTCTTCAGCCAGGCTAGCTTGAATCCAGTGGCAAAGTGAGCAAGGGACCCACGTCTGGGCATACCCTGCCAACTTAGGGCGAACAAAGCAAACACAAAGAGATGATGGACGGAGTGCTGAAACTTTTCAAACACTCACCCCCAGTCACAGATCTGGGTTGAATCCATCATCGTTCTTTAGCTCACTCTGCCACCTCAGTTCAGACCCAGCTATATGCAAATCAGTCTTGACCCTGTGCCTCATGGGAACAGTCCAGCCCGAACTGCCAAGCCAGGTCTTCCCTGAACCGGAAACAAGCATCCTGGGACCGGTTTCGGGGTCCCAGGGGAGCTGATGAGCAATGGAAGAGCCAGGGTGAGAGCAAGGTGGGAGCTTGAGTAAGGGGGGAGCCGGGGTGGGAGCAAGGGGGGAGCAGGGGGTGGGTGAGGAGGAGCAAGGGGGAGCGGGGGTGGGTTGGGGATAGCAAGGCGGGGACCTGAGGTGGGTGGAGGAGCCCATAGCAAGGTGGGGAGGCGCAGTGGGTGGGGGGAGCAAGGGTGAGTCGGGGTGGGTGGGGGGAGCAAGGGGAGAGCTGGGGTGGGTGGGGGGAGCAGGGGGAGCCAGGGTGGGTGGGGGAGCAAGGGGGAGCCAGGGTGGGTGGGTTGAGCCGGGAGAGAGCAAGGGAGAGAGCCGGGGTGGGTGGGGGGAGCAAGGGAGAGAGCAGGGGTGGGTGGGGGGGAGCAAGGGAGAGAGCAGGGGTGGGTGGGGGGAGCAAGGGAGAGAAGAGGGGTGGGTGGGGTGAGCAAGGGAGAGAGCCGGGGTGGGGGAGCAAGGGAGAGAGCCGGGGTGGGTGGGGGGAGCAAGGGAGAGAGCCGGGGTGGGTGGGGGGGAGCAAGGGAGAGAGCCGGGGTGGGTGGGGGAGCTGGGGTGGGTGGGTGGGGAGCAAAGGGGGGTGCAAGGTGGAGCCGGGGTGGGTGGGGCGGTGCAAGGGGAGCCGGGGTTGGTTGGAGGGTGCAAGGGGAGCCGTGAGCAAGGGGGAGCCGGGGAGCTGGGGTAGGTAGGTGGGGAGCAAGGAGGGAGCCTTGGAGCAAGGGGGGAGCAGGGGTGGGTGGGTGGGGGAGCAAGGGGTAAGCAGTGGAGCAAGGGGGGAGCCGGGGTGGGTGGGCCGTTGAGCAAGGGGAGTCGTGGAGCAAGGGGGAGCAGGGGTGGGGGAGCAGGGGTGGGGAGCAAGGGGGAGCCGGGTGGGGAGTGGGAGAGCAAGGCAGGGAGCCGGGGTCGGGGGGTGGGGGAGCAAGGGGGAGCCGATGAGCAAGGGGTGAGCCGGGGTGGGTGGGTGGTGAAGCAAGGGGGAGCCGGGGTGGGTGGGGGAGCCAGGGTGGTTTGGGTGGGGGAGTAAGGGGGGAGCCGTGGAACAAGGGGGGGAGCCGGGGTGGGTGGGGGAGCCTTTGGGGGTAGCAAGGTGGGGAGCCAGGGTGGGAGTGGGGGATGCAAGGCGGGGACCTGTGATCAAGATGGGGAGCCAGGGTGGGTGGGCGGATCAAGATGGGGAGCCAGGGTGGGTGGGGGGGAGCAAGGCGGGGAGCCGGGGGAGCAAGGCAGGGAGCCATGGTTTGTGGGGGGAGCAAGGCGAGGAGCCGTGATGGGTGGGGAGAGCAAGGCGAGGAGCAGCTGAGCAAGGCGAGGAGCCGGGGTGGGGGGGAGCAAGGCGAGGAGCCGGGGTGGGTGGGGGGTTGCAAGGCGAGGAGCCGAGGTGGGTGGGGAGCAAGGCGAGGAGCCGGGGTGGGTGGGGCATTAGCAAGGCGAGGAGCCCAGCAAGGCAGGGGGCCGGGGTGGGGAGCCTGCAAGGCAGGGAGCCGGGGTGGGTGGGTGGGGGGAGAAAGGCAGGGAGCCGGGTGGGTGGGGGGGGAGCAAGGCAGGGAGCCGGGTGGGTGGGTGGGGAGCAAGGCAGGGAGCTGGGGTAGATGGGGGGAGCAAGGCAGGGAGCTGGGGTGGGTGGGGGAGAGCAAGGCAGGGAGCTGGGGTGGGTGGGGGGGAGCAAGGCAGGGAGCCCGCAAGGCGAGCCGGGGTGGGTGGTTTGCAAGGCGAGGTGCCACTGTGCAAGGCGAGGAGCCGGGGTGGGTGGGGGGATCGCAAGGCGAGGAGCCGGGGTGGGTGGGGGGGAGCAAGGCGAGGAGCCTTAGCAACGCGAGGAGCCGGGGTGGTTGGGGGACAGCAAGGCGAGGAGCCATTGAGCAAGGCGAGGAGCCGGGGTGGTCGGGGAGCAAGGCGAGGAGCCAGGATGGGTGGGGGGAGCAAGGCGAGGATCCGGGGTGGGAGGGGAGGATGCGAGGCGAGGAGCCAGGGTGGGTGGGGGAGCAAGGCGAGGAGCCGGGGCAGGTGGGGGTGAGCAAGGCGAGGAGCCGGGGTGGGTGGGGGAGCCCATAGCAAGGCGGGGAGCTGGCGTGGGTGGGGGGAGCAGGGGGAGCAAGGGGGAGCCGGGGTGGGTGGGGAGGAGCAAGGGGGAGCCGGGGTGGGTAGGGGGAGCAAGGGGGAGCTGGGAGGGAGCAAGGGGGGTTGGGTGGGGGGAGCAAGGGGGGAGCCGGGGCTGGGTGGAGGGGAGCAAGGGGGGAGTTGGGGCTGGGTGGGGGGAGAAAGGGGGAGCCGGGGCTGGGTGGGGGAGCATTGCAAGGGGGAGCAGTGGTGGTTGGGGGGAGCAAGGGGGATGCAAGGTGGAGCTGGGGTAAGTCGGTGGAAGCAAGGGGAGCCGCGAGCAAGGGAGGAGCGGGATGGGTGGGGACAGCAACAGGTGAGCTGGGGCGGGCAGGGGGAGTAACAGATGAGGTTGGGCGGGCGGGGAGTAGCAAAAGATGAGCTGGGGCAGGTGGGGCAGAGCAACAGGTGAGCGGGGGTGGACGGGGCAGAGCAACAGGAGAGCTGGGGCGGGCGGGGAAGCAAGAGGGGATCTTGGGAGGGTGCAACAAGTGACCCGGGGCGGGTGGGGGTCGCAAGCGGGGAGCCCGAGCAAGCAGGGAGCTGGGGTGGGTGGGGAGCAAGCGGGAGCCGGGGTTTGGGGAGCAAGCGGGGTGGGTGGGGAGCAAGCGGGGAGCTGAGGTTAGCAAGGAGGGAAGCCAGGGTGGGTGTGCAGAGCAAGGGGGGAGCAAGGGGTGGGTGGGGTGGAAGAAGGGGGGAACATGGTGGGTGGGGTGGATCAAAGGGGGAGCCTGGGTGGCAGGAGCAAAGGGGGGTGGAGGGAGCAAGGGGGGAGCCGGGGTGGGTGGGGGAGCAAGGGATGGAGCCGGGTGGGTGGGTGGGAGCAAGGGGGGGAGCCGGGTGGGTGGGGGGGAGCAAGGGAGGGATCCGGGGTGGGTGGGGGAGCAAGGGGCGATGCAAGGTGGAGCTGGGGAGGGAGGGGCAGGGCAAGGGGAGCCAGGGTGGGTGGGGTGAGCAAGGCGGAGCCGTGAGCAAGAGGGGAGCCAGGATGGGTAGGTGGGGGAGCCTTGGAGCAATGGGGGAAGCCGATGAGCATGGGGGGAGCCGGGGTGGGACTAAAGGGGGAGCTGGGGTGGGTGGGGGGGACTAAGGGGGGAGCTGGGGTGGGTGGGAGGGGGACTAAGGGGGGGAGCTGGGGTGGGTGGGAGGGGGACTAAGGGGGGAGCCGGGGTGGGTGGGAGAGCTGGGGTGGGTGCGTGTTGGAGTAAGGGGGGGAGCTGGGGTGGGTGGGAGGGGGAGCTGGGGTGGGTCGGTGGGGGAGCCGATGAGCAAGGGTGGAGCTGGGGTGAGAGCAAGGGGGGAGCCAGGGTGGGCGGTGGCTAGCAAGGGAGGAGCCGGGGTGGGAGCAAGTGGGGAGCTTGAACAAGGAGGGAGCCAGGGTGAGTGGCGGGAGCAAGGGGGAGCCGGGGTGGGTGGGGGAACAAGGGGGAGCCGTGAGCAAGGGAGGAGCTAGGGGAGCAAAGGGGGAGCCGTGGTGGGTGAGCAATGGGGAAGCCGTGGAGCAAGCCGGGGTGTCTCGAGTAAGGCGAGGAGCCGATGCAAGGAGAGGAGTCGATGCAAGGAGAGGAGCCGGGGTGGGTGGGGGATGCAAGGAGAGGAGCCCATGCAAGGAGAGGAGCCGGGGTGAGTGGGGGGGTGCAAGCAGAGGAGCCGGGGTGGGTGGGGGGGTGCAAGGAGAGGAGCTGGGGTGGGTGGGGGGGAGCAAGGAGAGGAGCCGGGGTGGGTGGGGGGGAGCAATGAGAGGAGCCGGGGTGGGTGGGGGGGAGCAAGGAGTGGAGCTGGGGTGGGTGGGGGAGCCTATAGCAAGGCGGGAGCTGGGGTGGGTGGGGGGAGCAGGGGGAGCAAGGGGGAGCCAGGGTGGGTGGGGGGGAGCAAGGGGGGAGCCGGGCTGGGTGGGGGGGAGCAAGGGGGGAGCTGAGGTGGGTGGGGGGTCAAAGGGGAGAGAAGGGGTTGGTGGGGGAGCTTAGCAAGGGAGTAAGCAGGGGTGGTTGGGGGAGCAAGGGGGGATGCAAGGTGGAGACGGGGTGGGTGGGGGAAGTAAGGGGGAGCCGTGAGCAAGGGGGGAGCTGGGGGGAGCAAGGGGGGAGCAGGGTAGGTGGGAGCAAGGGGGAGCAGGGTGGGTGGGGGGAGCAACAGGTGAGCTGGGGCGGGCACGGGGAGTAACAGATGAGGTTGGGTGGGCCGGGGTAGCAAAAGATGAGCTGGGGCAGGTGGGGCAGAGCAACAGGTGAGCTGGGGCAGGTGGGGCAGAGCAACAGGAGAGCTGGGGCAGAGCAACAGGAGAGCTGGGAGCGGGCGGGGGAGCAAGAGGGGATCTTAGGAGGGTGCAACAAGTGAGCCGGGGCGGGTGGGGGTCGCAAGCGAGGAGCCTGAGCAAGCGGGTGAAGGAAGTTACCTGATTAGGGCCACCCGGGTCACTCGCAACCACCTCTCAGCCTTCCATACAAATGAAGAGTCGGTCAGACAGTAGAGAATACAAACCAAGTATTTATTCAGGTATCACTCGAGCGGAGCCCAATCTGCTCAGTCTCTAGGGATTGCTGCAGAGGGACTGACATCAGCAAACATGGTGATACATTATGTACGATTCAGAACCAATGAAGGCACGCCCAGACTGGAAATTTCCAGATGGAGGCAGCTACACAAAGGAGGTACAGAAGGATAAGTTTCGATCCTGAGACCTGGCACACACTATCTCTATGCCAAGGTCGTTCTGCCTGTGCCCATCGTTAGACTAGTGGGAGAAGGCCTCTATCTAGTGGGAAAGGTATGCGCTAATAAGAACAGTGTATTTATTAGCAGAGCAAGACCTAACCTTGGAGAGTTAAACTTTCCACAGCCTGCTTCTCGAGGAGAGAATACGCAGTTAATGGCAAGATTTAAAATGGCGGGTAAACATAAAATGGTGCCGCAAATGCTAACTTACATAGAACAATGCACGAACAAAATAGCAAAAACATATTCATTTCATCAGACCCTCCGTTTAGCATTCGCTAACTACTTTTATATGGTGGGCGGAAAAGACATAACATTCTATTCTAATAAGCAAAAGGACATCAGTACTCAGAACAATCCATATACTCAGCATCATGAATAGACGCTGCAAGGGATGATGTAGAATCAAAGATGCCCTCATCAATCTGCATCATTTCATCAATCTGTTTTTGTAACATAACTGCTGCACTAGTATCATGGACTGCAATCTTCGGCTTGGGAATGAGGATAATGACACAATAGGAACAACAAGCTGGGAGACATTGTATGCAGAGGCAGCACGTGAAGAAGATACCGGCAACTACAGCCAGAAAAGTGAGGGTCTTCCAACCCCAGGAGGTGAGTATGTTCCAGAACCACCCTGTTAGGGTCCCAGTACCTGTCTCTTGGTGTATATCAGACGAAAGTCTATGCAATTTTTGTATAGCTGCATACACACTGGGAGCGTGATCAGGTATGTAAACAAAACAGCTGCTGCCAATGACGCGACAAGCCCCACCCCTATCTGCAAGTATGATGTCTAACACCATTCGGTTCTGCAAAGTGACTAATCTCATAGCCTGAAGCTCAGCAGTGATGTTTGTCAGTATCCCAGCAGTTGTATTAATAACCCCCTCCACCACCCTTGCTAACTAACGAATTTGGAGATTATTAGTCATGGGATCCCAATAAGGTAATAGACCCTTTATGGCATCCCAAAACTGTTGTGCAGTAGTGTCTGTCTGATCTATATCCTTTGTGTCAACAACCCTTCTGACTCTGAGCAAGTATGTACTCCTACGCTGCTGATGATGATCTTTGTGATAATTGGACGGGGCAACATACGCAGGGGGAAGGAGGAAAGAGAGGAAACATCTGCCTGACCATCCCCTCGGAAGCCAGACATGAGCTTGGGATCCACAGACAAAATAGACATTATGGGGTAGGAGCAAAGGCGGACTATTAATCGTTCTCAGTCTGTAGGTGAAATTGCATCTACTCTCCCCCACCTTTACCTCCCCAGTCCCCTGAACACACAAACTAGCTGTTGTGTTGACCACAGACACCGGCATCGGTTTGTCCCTAGTAATATTGCAAGCTTCATAAGATTGAAAATACTCAGAGGTGTTGAACCTTTGGAAATCAGCCATTTCCATTTGAAGCCATGTTTCGTTCTACACTTTTTCATATGTGCTCATACAGGAATTTGGGGACAATGTACCGAAGGTCCCTTGTCCTGCCGGTCCTATGGGAGTAAACCCGAGATGAAAACGTATATACTCTACCACAGTGCGAGAATCGGCAGGGGTCATTACCAGAGTAGAGAGTTGGAAATGGTAGTGCACCATAATGAACAATTCAAACCAATCTTCACAGCTACCAATATATGACAATGGCTTGGACAACAAATTGTCGCTCTTATGAGTAACTGAGGGGAGCAATCCACAAACTTAACAATTAGTTGTATTGGACACATCATGGGCTTAATGCAACATTTGTATAAATACATTGTCTGTGTAAGACTTTCTATGCTCTTCTTTGTGAGGGGCCAAAGTAACAAAAATGAGTTCAGGGGGAATGGGCGTTGTACCAACCAAAGTGTGCACAGGATACTTCTCCTCTAGAAACCAGGATATTCCAAGTATTATTATTAGCGTAATCACAACAATTAATATGCAAACTATTTTGCTCTTTGTTGAACACCCCCGTGCTAAACGCAGTGGTGCAAATGGGTATTCCTCCTCCTCAATAGGTCGTCGAAACGGATGCATTATGAAGCAAGAAGAGGAATGCAATAAAACTGATAGCAAAGGTAAGTGTTCCCAGTGTCTGTCAGAGCCTCACTGGTAGGCTCCTATTGTTCATCAACGTTGGCGCTCTTGAGCAACGGCGGTGGAGCTTGCTCAGTCCTAAGCTCACGATGAATCCCACGTTGCACAGGATAATGTACCCCCCTCCTAGGGAGCCTATTCGATTTATCCTGTCCAATGTCAGAACAGTGCACCAATCTCACGACACCCTAAACTAACACCGCTGGTACTATAGCAAAGTACACCCTAACTTACACAGTCCATCCCTAACTAATCTGACTTCTCCTTTGGTGCACTATTCCTCAGCCGAGGGTGCAAATTGTACCTGGTGACTCCGGGCACAGAGGGGTCAACAAACAGCGGCTCTTTAATGGCTCAGATTTCTATAGGGACCGCTGCATTTAGCGCGTCATCATTCTCTGCATCCGTTTGGGTCCACTTTAATTTTGCGCCACTGAAGGGGACGAACTGAGGCACCTTCTCACACTCAGTATCCCGATGCCGTCCCTCACCCACTGATCATAGGGCAAGGGTATCCTGCGGCAATGGCTGGCATGACTCCAGTTCTTTCGGCCGGCGACTTTCACAGCGGTTCGAGTTGCCAGGAGGACCTGTTCAGGTCCCTTCCAACGGGGCTCCAAGCTCTTCTTCCGCTGGAAGTTCTTTATTAACACAAAATCGCCAGGCCGAATGTCGTGTCCGGGCCCCTCTGGTATTTCTGGCAGAGTGTCTCGGACCTGTTGGTGAATAGAACACACATTTTCAGTTAACTGGCACAAGTAGTCGATCAACAACGGAAACTCAATATCAGAAAACCGACGGGGTCGCGGGACGCCCCAAACATTTGCCGAGCGTCCAAACACAACCTCGTACGGTGACAATCCTGTCCTAGAGTGTGCTGTTATTCTTGTCGACAAAAGAGCTAATGGTAAAGCATCTGGCCACTGTAACCCTGTTGTCTCCTAAACCTTTGCCAATTTCAGTTTGAGAGTACCATTGTACTTCTCAACCAAACCTGCTGACTGTGGGTGATTTGCAGCATGAAACGTCTGTTTTATGTGCAAACCGTTGCATATTAGCTGAATGACTTTGGCATTAAAATGACTTCCGTTGTCACTCCAGATCAAACGGGGCAAGCTGAAACGAGGAAAGGATTCCTTCAGGAGTACCTTTGCAGTCGTAATGGCTGTATTATCTTTAGTGGGGTAAGCCTCAACCCATTTACTAAATGCACAGACAACCCCCAACACATACTTCAAATTATTGACCCTGTCTAATTCGATATAGTCTATCTGGAGGACCTCAAAAGGGAAAGTGGGTGGTGCAAAATTACCAGGTGGTGTAGGGGTACCTTTCCCAGGATTGTGCATCATGCACACCATGCAGTACTTCACTAAATATGCAGCTGTCTTAGAAATGTTGTCATTTTGCCATACAGGGTCTAACAACTTGCAAATACCCTTAGCACTGATATGGGCTGGGCCATGAGCCATTGTGACCACAGGGAGAACATACGCATCTGGCAACATCCATCCCTGCTTCCCTGACTTGTGAATCCAACATCCCTCATCGTTCAATTGTGCTGTACTTTCTTGCCACACTGCTAATTCCTCCACTGTGACCTCACTCTGTATTTTCTTCACATTCTCAAGTGTATCCTCAAACATGGTGACCTCGGGCACCCACCTAGCGGGACCTGCTACGAACATTCTTTTCATTCTAGTCCGGGCTGTTTTCTTAGCTGTCTGATCTGCAAAAGCGTTCTCTTTACCTACATCATCAGTAACTTTCCTATGGGCGCTACACTTTACTATTGCCAATTTCTTAGAGAGTGTCAAAGCAGACAGAAGCCTATATATAAGAGGACCATGCTGGATCTTTGTTCCATGGGAAGTAAGGAACCCTCTCTCTGCCCAGAGTCGCCCGCAATTATGGGCGACTCCAAAGGCGTACTGGCTGTCAGTATAAATATTAACAACCAGTCCCTCACTCAATTCGCAGACTCGTATTAGGGCAACGAGTTCTGCAGCTTGGGCCAACTGATAGGTGACTCGTTATGTCTCAACTACAGTGCGCAGCATAGTAATAGCATACGCAGCGGTTTTAGTGCCATCTGGTAATTTAAAGCAAGAGCCATCGACATATAGTTCCCCTTGGGGGTCAGGTAAGGGAACATCAGTCAAGTCTACCCGTCCTTTCGTCTTCTTCCGTCCGGAAGATACAATCATGTATGCCAATCTCCTCATTCTCAGACGGGAGGGGTACTAACGTGGCTGGATTCAGAGTGGCACATCGTTTGATCGTAATGTGTTTAGCGAACAGCGTTAGCTCATAACCTGTCAGACGTGCACTGGTGAGGTGCTGTGTCTTTGTCTTATTCAAAAGTGTATCTACAGCATGGGGTACCATGACTGTGAGATCAGTATCAAGTACGAGTCCAGCCGATTGCCTTATCGAGACAGCCACGGCCGCGACCGCTCTTAGACAGCTCGGGAGGGCTCGTGCGACTGGATCAAGCACAGCAGAGAAATAAGCACACGGCCGTAGCTTATCTCCAAATTTTTGTGTTAGAACAGAAAGCGCGCAACCAGCCATCTCATGGACGTAGAACACAAACTGCTTAGTATAGTCTGGGGTGCCGAGTACTGGAGCCGAACAAAGCGCAGTTTTCAATTGCTCAAAAGACTGCTGACATTCAGGCGTCCAGGGCAGGGGTTCATGCACATCTTTTAGTGTTAAAGCAAGCAGGGGTTTGATTAACAGCGAATAGCTAGGTATCCACTGCCTGCAATAGAAAGTGATACCTATGAAAGCGCGCACATCTTTCTGAGTTTGTGGAATGGGCATTTTAACAATGGTACTGATGCGCTCAGGGATCAATCTCCTACCCTCCTTCGACAGTAGGTGACCTAAGTAGGTGACCTCCTGTTGACAATACTGTAATTTGGAAAGGGATACTTTATGGCCATGTTGAGCTAAATGTAACAGTAATTTAACCGTACTGTCTCTGCAACCTTGTTCTGTATCCGAGGCGATGAGCAAGTCATCGACATACAGAAGCAATACATTACCTGTAGAGAGCGACAAAGAATCCAGCTGACCTTTCAATGCCTGACTATAGATACTTGGACTCTCTGTACAGCCTTGAGGAGCGCGACAGAATCTAAAGCTTCTACCAGCTAGGGTGAACCCAAACAGATACCTGCTGTAAGGATGAATGGGAATCCCGAAGAACGCATTTTTCAAATCAACGACAGAAAAGTATGTAGCAGAAGAAGGAATCATTGTCAAAAGAGTTGTAATGTCAGGGACCACTGGAAACTGGGGAATCACTATTTTATTAACTTCCCGCAAGTCAATCACAAAGCGTTAAACATCTGCATGATCGTCAGAGGAACCCGTAGGTGTCCGTTTAAGAATGGGAAGAATAGGGCTATTACAATCATTAGCAGTCGTCTCCTCAACCACTCCTTTCTCAATCAAGTCCTGTACAATTTGCAATAGAGCTCGCTCACCTGCCTGCGGTATTTTATACTGAGGGATGCGAGGTAAAATAGCATTGTCTTTAACTTGGATCGAAACTGGCGTTATCTGTAACAGTCCCACATCAGTGTCACCTGTCTCCCAAAGAGTGGGCGGTACAACTTTAAACTCCGCAGGAAGAGGCGCATCTTGGGAAAGGCACTGCGTAGTGCGCACGACATTCGGACCCATTGTAATGTAAACACCTGCCGGGGAGCAATAAATCGTAGCATGCAATTTCTTCAACAAGTCCAAACCCATCAACTTCTCTCCACAATTAGACGTCAATAAGAATGGCGAATACACAGTGAAAGGACCAATAGTCAACGCAAGGGGTTTTGAAATAGGTCTCACAACCAGTACACCAGAAAAACCTACCGAAACATTATTATGGCCAGACAGAGCCGCCCCAGGGACCAAGGAACGAGAAATAGAACTGTTTGTTGCACCTGTATCCACCAAGAACTCCTTAGTCGAACCATGCACGTCCGCACTAACGTACGGACCACGTTGATCTACAGGTATCGGAACTGGTCCCTCACTCTGTCCCTGGCTGTCCTAGCTGTAAGACATCCCTGTCACCTCATCCGTATCATAATCATCATTATAATACTGTCTTCCCCGAGGGTGATAAAAATAATTCTGATCAGAAAGACCCTGCGGGGCCACAGCATTCTAAGCCCTGTCCTGGCCACCAGCTCCACGACCCCGTCCACGAGAACCTCGTCCTCTCGGGACCGTCACCTTCTGCAAAAGCACAGGACACTCGCTACGCCAGTGTCCCTCCTCTTTACAATATGCACACTGATTCGGCCCTAAAGGTGTGGTATTTGAAGGCCTGCTAGTGCGTGGAAGCTGTCAGGCCGAACCACCACGTCCTCTACCATTCCCCCTAGAAGCCTGCTGCAACAATACTTTTGTCTTCAAACCCTTGTGCTTCTTCTCCGTCCTCTCCTTATCCTCATTTTCCCTGTGTTCATAATACTGTGCCATATTCAAAATAACAGAAGGGGAAGAGGTGGAACAGGTGCTCTCGGAAGCCTGCAATCGAGTCGCAATCTCAGGAAGCAAATTTGAAACAAATCTATTAACAATCGAACCCCACCTTCAATCGACAAATCCTGCCCACTATAATCTAGAAACACACCTTCAAACCGAGTGAAAAAATCAGACACACTCATCTTTCTTTTGACGGCAAGCCGATAACTTGTCCCAATCAACTTTTCTCGGAGGGATAAGAGAATGCATATACGTAATGATACGGACGGGCAAAGCAAGTATCTCTGGTCTAGGCTTATCACCTGGCTTCCGTTCCTGATCCCATACCTTAATTTGGTCCCAGGTACCACCCAATTCCGCAACGTGATCCTGTGTGTGTACTTGTCTCCAAATATCAACTGGAACTAGTAAGCCAAAGAACATTTCAATATCAGCGAGTGTCATCGCTGTCGAAGAGGCAGCTTCAGTCAACTCCTTATAATAAGCAGTTGGATTCTTCCTAGGATCAGGTAAGTGAGTCTTAAGAGACAAGACCTCGCTCCTTTTCCATGGAGTATAAACCCATTGCTCTTGGAAACGGGCCGCTACCCTTGGTCTAGTAACAATATTATGCTGATCCCTCAGCTCTGGTATTTCCAGATGATAGATAGGATGAACCTCCCACATTGGAAACTGAGATACCGGGGTGGGGCTCTTCTCGAGCAGTCTACCCCGATAAGCAACCAACGTCGCAACATTACCAAAGACTTGACCAGGCGCCATATCAGTAACGTATATATGATCCTTAATATTTATATAGAATCTGCGGTGCTGCATCGCTGAAACACTGCTCCCAAAGACCGATCAAAGTAGCCGACATATGCTTAAGGGCATGCTGTTGTAGAAAAGGCTCATAATCTTTCATCACACTCCACACATCTTTAACACCATAAATGGTGTTTCGGGATTAGCCACTACCTTTTTCTCTGCATCTCCCATCTCCGATCGCACATACAGACCCATTCGCTCCTTGAACTTCGTCCAGTCTCTATCCTCAAATCCACGTACTAGTGTCCCACTACTCTGTGATGTCAGGGAATGGAAGAACACAGTGGGAGTGACAACAGAGGTAGTAGGCACTAGCGTCGCTGTTGGCTGTGTCGCAGGTGTAAGAGCTGGCGAAAGGGACGCTGAAGCAATAGGTGTTGCAGGAGTACTAACAGTCATAGTTGCCACAGATGGCGAAGACAAAGAAAGGACAGGAGGTGCCGTGGCCAAGGCAGTCTGATCAACAGTAACAGCAGCAGAAACAGCAGAGACAGAAGAACCGGGTAGCCTGGCCTGTGAGGGGAGAGCGGAATATATCCTCTGCGGGGCATATGGGGGTGGGGGTCGAGTATCTAACAATTCTTCCACAAAAGTATCATTTTCTTCTCTGGCTACATAAGATTTATCAATATTCACTCGAAACCTCCTATCTTCACGTTCAATTCCTATCTCTTGTTTCTCCCTATCATGTGCTACAGCCTTTTGAGTCAATGTTTGAATTCTCCCCTTCCGGGCCTCTTTCTCTGCTTTCATTCACCTCTGTTTAACCTCCTTTTGCCACGTTCGAAGAGACTCAAACAGACTGCCTACTTCTTTTCTCAAACAACTTCTCCTGTAAAAACCCAATTTTTTGTTCATCAAAAGTGCCCGTCAACGGCCACTGCAACTCGGCATTGTCCCTCGTATATTTGTGCCATAGTGTACTAAACATAATAGGGCCAAGGCCATGCTTCACGTACATATCAAAATTCGGAGTGCCTTCCGGAGGCGCCGGCTGACTTTCTTCCAATCGAGCATCTGCCCGAGCAACAACGACAACAAGAAACCAAGAACCTACTAAATCCAGGCATTTTTCAAAAGTGAGCCAAATTCGTTATGTTACCTGGCGAAATGTTCCCAAACACTTCGTACCAAAATCGGTCCTCAGACCGTGCCAAATACAAACCAAAATGGTACCATATCCACAAAGAACCAAAACAAACTCACCTGGTGCACACAGGTCAAACGAATGTATTCTCCACTGCCGACTCTTCGGACCAAACGGTCAGATCCAAGGGTTTTGCCGTTCAGGACCCCAGTTGGGATGACCGCTGGAAAGGTACCGTCTGGCGGGACAGAAGGGGCAGCTGCGAGCAAACAATGCTCCTCGTACAGGGATCCCTGATCCGTCCGTCCGACCCGACGATAGCCCCGACCTCCCCACCCGTCCGCAGGAGGGGATGGGTCACCCGATGGAGTCCCTGTTCGGGCGCCAACTGAAGGAAGTGACCCGATTAGGGCCACCCGGGTCACTCGAGACCACCTCTCAGCCTTCCATACAAATGAAGAGTCGGTCAGACAGTAGAGAATACAAACCAAGTATTTATTCAGGTACACTCGAGCGGAGCCCAATCTGCCCAGTCTCTAGGGATTGCTGCAGAGGGACAGACATCAGCAAACATGGTGATACATTATGTACGATTCAGAACCAATAAAGGCACGCCCAGACTGGAAACTTCCAGATGGAGGCAGTTACACAAAGAAGGTACAGAAGGATGAGTTTCGTTCCTGAGACCTGGGCACACACTATCTCTATGCCAAGGTTGTTCTGTCCGTGCCTACCGCTAGACTAGTGGGAGAAGGCCTCTATCTAGTGGGAAAGGTATGCGCTAATAAGAACAGTGTATTCATTTGCAGAGCAAGGGGGAGCTAGCAAGGGGGGAGTTTGCCGGGGTGGGTGGTGGGAGCAAGAGGGAAGCCGGGGTGGGTGGGTGTTTGCAAAAGGGAAGCCGGGGTGGGTGGGTGGTAGCAAGGAGGAGCCAGGGTGGGCGGGGGAGCTGATGAGCAAGGGGGGAGCTGGGGTGAGAGCAAGGGGGAGCTTGAGCAAGGGGGAGCCGGGTGGGCGGTGGGGAGCAAGGGAGGAGCCGGGGTAGGAGCAAGGGGGGAGCGGGGGTGGGTGGGGAGGAGCAAGGGGGAGCAGGGGTGGGTGGGTATAGCAAGGCGGGGAGCCATGAGCAAGGCAGGGAGCTGGGGTGGGTGGGGAGGCGCAAGGCGGGGAGCCGGGCTGGGTGGGGGGAGCCCATAGCAAGGTGGGGAGGCGCGGTGGGTGGGGGGTAGCAAGGGTGAGCCGGGGTGGGTGGGGGGAGCAAGGGGGGAGCTGGGGTGGGAGCAGGGTGGAGCCAGGTTGGGTGGGGGAGCAAAGGGGAGCTGGGGTGGGTGGGGTTAGCAAGGGGGAGCTGGGGCAGGTGGGGGGGCCGGGCTGGCATGGGGGAGCAAGGGAGGGAGCCGGGGTGGGGGGAGCAAGGGCAGGAGCTGGGGTGGTTGGGGGAGCAAGGGAGGAAGCCATTGCAAGGGAGCGGGGTGGGTGGTGGGGAGCAAGGGAGGGAGCAAGGGAGGGAGCAGGGGTGGGTGGGGGGGTTGTGGTGGGTGGGGAACAAGGGGGATGCAAGGTGGAGCCGGGGTGGGCGGGGGAACAAGGGGGAGCCCTGAGCAAGGGGGGAGCCTTGGAGCAAGGGGGAAGCCGTCGGGTTTTGGAGCAAGGGGGGAGCCCGTCTGGAGCAAGGGGGGAGCCTTTTTGGAGCAAGGGGGGAGCCAGGTGGGTGGGTGGGGGGGATTAGCAAGCGGTGAGCTGGGTGGGTGTGGGGGAGCAAGGAGCGAGCTGGGTGGATGGGGGGGAGCAAGGGGGGAGCCAGGGTTTGTGGGGGGAGCAAGGGAAAAGCTGTGGTGGGTAGGGGAGCCAGGGGGGGGAGCCTTGGAGAAATGGGGGAAGCCGGGGTGGGTTGGTGGGGGAGCAAGGGGGAGGAGCTGGGGTGGGCGGTGGGGAGCAAGGGATGAGCTGGGTTGGGAGCAAGTGCAGAGCTTGAGCAAGGAGGGAGCTGGGGTGGGTGGGGGAGCCGGGGTGGGTGGGGGAGCCAGGGTGGGTGGGGGGAGCAAGGGGTAGCCGTGAGCAAGGGGTAGCTGGGGGGGCAAGGGGGAGCCGGGGTTGGTGGGTGCCGGAGCAAGAGGGGAGCCTGTAGCAAGAGGGGAGCCGTGGAGCAAGGGGGAGCCTTGAGCAAGGGGGAGCCGGGGTGGGGGAGATGGGGAGCAAGGCAGGGAGCCGGGGTCAGGGGTGGGGGAGCCGATGAGCAAGGGGGAGAGCCAGGGTGGGTGGGTGGGTGGTGGAGCCAGGGTGGGTGGGTGAGGGAGTATGGGGGGAGCCATTGAGCAAGGGGGGGAGCCGGGGTGGGTGGGGGAGCAAGGCAGGGAGCCTTTGGGGGAGCAAGATGGGGAGCCGGGGTGGGTGTGGGGATGCAAGGCAGGGAGCCGTGATCAAGATGGGGAGCCACTGTAGGTGGGGGGAGCAAGGTGGGGAGCCAGGGTGGGGGGGCAAGGCGAGGAGCCGGGGTGGGTGAGGGTGGAGCAAGGCGAGGAGCCGAGCAAGGTGAGGAGCCGGGGTGGGTGCGGGGAGCAAGGCGAGGAGCCGGGGTGGGTGAGAGGGGAGCAAGGCGAGGAGCCGTGGTGGGTGGGGGGGTGCAAGGGGGGAGCCGATGAGCAAGGGGGGGGAGACAGGGTAGGTGGTGGAGCAAGGGGGGGAGCCGGGTGGGTGGTGGAGCCAGTGTGGGTGGGTGAGGGGGTATGGGGGGGAGCCATTGAGCAAGGGGGGGAGCCGGGGTGGGGGAGCAAGGCAGGGAACCTTTGGGGGAGCAAGGTGGGGAGCCGGGGTGGGTGTGGTGGATGCAAGGCAGGGAGCCGTGATCAAGATGGGGAGCCAGGGTGGGTGGGGGGAGCATGGCGAGGAGCCGGGGATGGGGGAGCATGGCGAGGAGCCGGGGTGGGTGGGGGGGGTGCATGGCGAGGAGCCGTTTAGCATGGCAAGGAGTCGGGGTGGATGGGGGGAGCAAGGCGAGGAGCCGTGAGCAAGGCGAGGAGCCGCGGTGGGTGAGGGGGGAGCAAGGCGAAGAGCCGAGAGCAAGGTGAGGAGCCGGGGTGGGTGGGGGTTTGCAAGGCGAGGAGCCATGAGCAAGGTGAAGAGCCGGGGTGGGTGGGGGGCGAGCAAGGCGAAGAGCCGGGGTGGGTGGGGGAGAGGAAGGCGAGGAGCCGGTGTGGGTGGGGGGAGAGCAAGGCGAGGCGCCGCGGTGGGTGGGGGGAAGCAAGGCAAGGAGCCGGGAGGGTGGGGGGAGCAAGGCGAGGAGCCTTGCAAGACGAGGAGCCGGGATAGGTGGGAGGGAGCAAGACAAGGAGCTGGGGTGGGTGGGGGAGCCCATAGCAAGGTGGGGAGCTGGGTGGGTGGGGGGAACAAGGGGGAGCCGTAGCAAGGGGGGGAGCCAGGGTGGGTGGGGGGAGCAAGGGGGAGCCTGGGTGGGGGGAGCAAGGGGGAGCTGAGGTGGGGGGGCAAGGGGGAGCAGGGGTGGGTGGGGGAGCATTGCAAGGGGAGCAGGGTTGGTTGGGGGAGCAAGGGGGATGCAAGGTGGAGCCAGGGTGGGTGGGGGGAAGCAAGGGGGAGCCGTGAGCAAGGGGGGAAACTGGGGGGAGCAAGGGGGGAGCGGGTGGGTGGGAGCAAAGGGCGAGCGGGGTGGGTGGGGGATAGCAAGGGGGAGCAGGGTGGGTGGGGAGCCCATAGCAAGGCGGGGAGCTGGGGGGTGGGGGAACAGGGGGGAGCAAGGGGGATCCCGGGTGGGTTGGGGGAGCAATGGGGGAGCCGAGGTGGGTGGGGGGAGCAAGTGGGGGAGCATTCAAAGGGAGGGCAGGGGTGGGTGGGGGAGCATTGCAAGGGGGGAGCAGGGGTGGTTGGGTGAGCAAGGGGGGATGCAAGGTGGAGACGGGGTGAGTGGGGGAAGCAAGGGGGAGCCATGAGCAAGGGGGAACCGGGAGAGCAAGGTGGGTGGGAGCAAGGGGGAGCTGGGTGGGTGGGAGCAAGGGGGATCGGGGTGGGTTGGGCAGAGCAAGGGGGAACAGGGTGGGTGGGGGAGCAGGGTGGGTGCAGGGGAGCAAGGGGGGAGCGGGGTTGAGCTGGGTGGGTGGGGGAGCAAGCGGGAATGGGGTTGGGTGGAGAGAGCGGGGTGGGTGAATGGGAGCAAGGGGAGCCGGGGTGGGTGGAGGAGAAGCAAGGGGGAGCCAGGGTGGGTGGGGAGGAGCAAGGGAGGAGCCAGGGTGGGTGGGGAGGAGCAAGGGGAGATGGGGTGGGTGGGGGGAGCAAGGGGGAGCCGGGGTGGGTGGGGGAAGCAAGTGGGGAGTCAGGGTGGGTGGGGGGTTTGCAAGGGGAGTCGGGGTGGGGGCTTTGCAAGGGGGAGCCGGGGTGGGTCAGGGGGAGCAAGGGGAGCTGGGGCGAGATGAGTGGAGAACAGGTGAGCCGGGGTGGGAGGGGAGTACAGGCGAGCAGGGGCAGAAGGATGGAGCAACAGGGGAGCTGGGGCAGAAGGTGGAGAAACAGATGAGCTGCTAGTGGGAAGGGGAGCAACAGGTAAACTGGGGCAGTAGTGGGGAGCAACAGATGAGATGGGCATGAAGGGAGCAAGCAACAGATGAGCTGGGGGTGGAAGGGAACAACATGGAGCACACGGGGCAATGGGTATTTGGGAGGTGAAGTACCACGCGAGGGAAAGAGCAAGAAAACACATGCACTCCAATGGAGTGTTGCAAGAAATAGAAAAAGTAGTACCCCCAATGTGAACAACAGAAGGATGCAAATCATCAAATCAAAAGTATGCAAGGAAGGTATGCTCTAGGGTAGGCACAAACACAAGAAGAGGAAGGAGTAAGAAGCAGGCTAATTAGACTGACAAGAAAGCCAATCTATGGTAAGTATTGGGCTGGTTAAAAGCCCACTGTTAGAATTGATATTATCGACAAAAAGTCTTAATCAACAGACTGGTAAAACCTCTCTGTAGATGAAAACTAAAAACAATACGATGCAGGTATATGGGGGGGGGGGGGCTTCACCTTCACTATGACTTCTAAGTTGCTTTTGTGCAGCTCAAAAATGCTTAGGTCAGTACTTCTTTGGGTGCAGATATGGCATCAGTTTAAAAGAAGGAATCCAGGAGGTAGGGCTTGGCTGCACACCCAAGATCAAAGCAAACTTAACATTACAAATATGCACCTTTGAGTTACTTGTCCTAATAAACCAGCAGGGGAGTAGCCAATTTCGATCCCACTAGCCTACCCCCTTCTCAATACATATAGCTGTGGCAAGCCTTGACAAGGAGTTTCATGCACATGTGTATCAGTAGTTTGGATTGCCCAATATGAACAGGCACAGGGTGGCTATTATATCGACGTATATAAGTGACAGGATATTACCTGACTTTTTCAAAGGTCTGTTTCCTTTCCAGCCAGATGTAGCGCAGTCCTTCAAAGATGTAATATCGTAGGACACTATCCTAGAAACACAAATCAAATTATAATGAACAAATCGAATAAAGCCCTTTTTAATGCACGTCAATCTTGAATCGAACACCTCCCACGGTGCCAGAGCACTTCAATCTTTATAGAGGACACCGATATTTCACAACAGAGCCCCAAACTTAGACACCAACAAACCTAATATTTATCAGTAGCCGGTGGGCGCATGCTTCAGCCTGCAACCATACTGGGGGTACTAAGCTGAAGTAGAAATGGGAGATGCTGAGAGCAAATACTCCATTCCCTAGCGATCCTATCTGTAATCTCCTTTTACAACAGCTCTAAAATTGACCCTGTGGCAGCATACACTATGTCTCCAGTACACTGTTAACTTAAATTTTTTTTTTTTTTTTAAACATTGTAATCTTGTACATGTAATGCAATTGATTTAACAGAATTTTGCCAAAACTTCAGCTACCTTGCTACATAACTTTGTGAATGGAAAGTTTTGGGCTTGATAAATGGTTTTACCTTGGTGTGGAATTATATCATAGGCCAAAATACAAGTGTACTATAGCTTCTACATTTAAGAACTATAATATTAAAAATGAGGTGTGGACCTATGTCACAAATGTCACTAGTATCACTTAGGATGCTGCATTATGGAAGAACCAAGAAGCTGAGGCATGTTTTAGGAAAGGCAAGTGGATGTCTAAATTAAGGTATAGTAATTGTATTATGCTAAGATGCAGGGCCTTCATCACAGTGCTAAACGATCTCACAACCAAACAAACAGGAAAGCTTTCCAGGAGAGACAAGCACTTATAGGGGCCTTCTGTAAGGAGGGACAGGTGTGCTTAAAATCACTTGTCCTTATGGCGTGGTGTTTTTACAACTATGCTTATGACATGAATCTACTACTGAGGCTACAAGAACCAGAGAGTTATCTGCCAAATTTCTTAGATGCCACAAGGCATTGACAAACGGGTGATGAACTATCATCTTAAAAACAGAATCACAGCAAGTCGATGTGATGGTGTTCAGTCCCTCGTGCTCATCTGCGGACCTCAAACATTAGGTCCCCCTCAATGGAATCATGTCCAGTACCTGTCATTGTGGCCAAAGACTTTGGAGTCATTCTCAATAAACATCTAACCTTTAGGCAACACAACATAAAAGTCCAGATCTGGCAGTTTAACCCAGTGACCTCAAACCTATTTTTGAAGTATCTGTACATTTCCCATGAGTCACCCACCAATCAGATCATCACAATAAGGTGTAGCCTGGGCAACCAAATTAAGCCCTAGCACAGAAAGCACCAACAGCAAGTGCCTACCATCTAATGTACTCATTTTGCATGGCCTATAAAGAGGTCTTTTATAATCAAGGTCTAATGTTCACTTCCCTAAGTTTTCAACTCTGTGATGCTGTTGGTAGACTCGATTTCTCAGGGGCCTTCCACTCAAAGACCCAAATATTTAGAGAAAACATGCAGACGGATGTTCTGTCTTATCTATTGGCATGTCCACCTCTCACTTCTTTCGTCGTTAAGAAGCATCATATACATTTTTTTCTGTGGGATATGAACATCATCTGGGGTATATTACTGCTTTACAAACCCCATCCTTATCAATGGAACTTGGGCAACTTCTCATAATTGCTCAGGATTTCTAGTGAGCTCACGTTCAGCTCTACGATGCCTTTACAATAAACGTGTTAGTATAACAGTTTTTCAGAAAGGAGACTCCAGGACAGAAAAGTGGACAGTAAAATTGTTTGTCTGGGAAAAAGTTGCACCAGTGTCCGTACACCATTTTAATGTATAACATACGGCTTATCTTTAAAAGCCAACGCTGGATATCAAATAACTGCTTCTGCTTGAACAAGCCCAGCTCTATAATCTTTATAGTAAGGAAAGAAACGTATAGGATTAAGCAAATTTCATTTCCAGTTTTCATAGAGAGAGAGAGCAATAAAACGGACAGACATTTGGTGAGATTTTTCTTCCCATATGGTGTTGCCACAACATTATACTAATAACTAGCACCAGGCGTAATTATGAAATTTAAATTATGTGGCGTAATTTATGAAATTTTATGTAATGCTTGCCATGCAAAATTCTCAAAATTACACCATATTGCTTAATTACGGTACAGTTTGTGGCAAAATTATAGCACAGGAGTGCAGAAACAATGCTAACAACCAGAACATGAGCAGCTGTTGTTCAACAGCAACTGCGTTTTCACACAAAATGTGTCCTCGCAACAGAAACTGATGAGGGTATGCATTTCTTTCTAAACTGTAATGCTAAATTACGGATCTTCATTTCGTGTAATTGCGCAAATATCTACATTTTCCTATAGTTTCACGTAATTATATGAAAGCAAGTTACGTGAATTTTGCACACCTTCTATTACCTCAGTCTATCTAGAAGGCTGTTTCCATCTCAAACTAGACTCATCATAGAAGTGCTTTGGTCCTAGAGATACGGGGATCCGTGTGGATTATTTTTAAGTCCATATACAGAGGCCTTCCAGTGGTTTTCCGCTTACCATGTTTGGAAATGGGATGCGTGGGACACGAAGACTATGAATTGATATCTGTAGAGAGAACTATATTATATGAAGAGACCAACAATTCACGGTGAGAATTCTTTGATTGATTGCTATAAAGAAATCACAAGGAGTAGAAATAAGCTTCCAGTTGCCCAAAAAAAACATGAAAAGAAGATAACTGCTGGAGAACAAAAGTGAAGGCATTCACCTGTAATTTGTGATATGTTAAAACAAACTGAACATAAAGAACTTAACCCAGCACCTTGCTTCAATTTGCATTTCACAGTTTGGAGACAATCAGGCTAGTTTTGTGGGTCGCTCCAGCTTTGTAGGCTATTACAAAGGACATCACTTATTTCATATTTCATGCCCTGGTCAGTGAAGCGCCGAAGAAAGAATAAAGACTGGTACCTGCTTTGCCCAGATTGCATTCATCCCTATTAAAAGTGAGAAACAAAGGCTGGTTTGCTGAATCTCCTACCGGACGCTACATGGGGTAAGACTTCAACCCCAAGCGACTTCTCCATGACACATGGTGGCTCATACCTCCTCTCTCCGATGCAGCTGGATGGTGTCCTTCCATTCTTCATCCTCAATGACCGAAATTGCAACATTTGCATTCCCGCTCTCAGCCTTCCTTCTAGCAGCTTCATAGCGATGGTCATAACTGTACACAGGAAGAAAGACTAGATTTATTCAAAAGGGAACACAGCAAAACACGAGAGCGGTGGGGGGCGGGGGAATCAGACATTATAATCCTGTGGTCAGACTCTCAAAGAAACAAGTCAACCTCTGTCACTGGCAAACAGGCTGGAGTGACAGAAGTTTCTCAAACTGACACTGATGCTTAAATAGTACCAGGAGCAACTCATACAGCTGCATTGTAGGCTTGCTTACACATACAACAGGTGCTGAGTTTGTAGCAGTAGTGCAAGCTTTCTTCATACACACCCATGGGTACTGCACAGACTTTGTGGTACAAGCACCTATCATAGAGAAGAGAGAACACCAGCAGGAGCTGTACTAGCTCTGCGTAAAAGTGAAAGAATACAGAAGAGAAAGCACAGGCAGGTCAAGCTTCTCTCCCAAACCCAAAACAGGTGCACCATGAGCTGCAGTCACTATGTGGTTTTTAAGGTGAAGGAGAGGCAAAAAAGGTTAAAATCCTGACAAATAATGAGTAAAGATCCACAGGAGGGAATCTTGTTTCAACAGAGGGAGTATTGGCAGCTCAGGAGCAATGCAAGCTTCACTAATACACTCAGAACATACAGCAAGGGCAGCAGCAGTAAAAGCTTCCATCATACACAGACCGTGAATAGTATGGGAATCACTCTTATGCTCATCCTGTATATATCTCCATTCTTTGCCCACTTATCCATTGCCTTATCATACACAGGTGACCTTGGAGTCTTCCTCAAGCCCTCATTTTCATTCTCATCTTATACCTGCTAACTTTCTAAAAGACAATTTAAGAAGAATCATAAAATAAGTCATCTTCTATCCTAAGTGTTTATCAGACAGTTGACATCAATATCAATTTAAGATAAAACTAACACCAAAAGTAGCAAAAGTGGTGCCTTCTTGCTAAAGCAGCCAAAACATAGTGACCCTTATATTCCCAAGAACCTGCATCATAGTCTCAAAGGCTCACTGGCCAACCCAAAGTTGGATAAAGGAACTAGTCAGAGCATATAGATCGCTTAAATTAGCCGACATACAGGGGAACACTTTATTAGGACATTTAACAGTCGACTTTTTAAACATCAAAGACGAATACCACTTTGAGCACTTTATGGATGTTATTCAACCTTTTATGGCAAGGAAACTTTACTTTCAGTTTAGAATAGGGATTCTCCCTCTCTGTGCCTTTACCAACAAATGATCAAAAGCCTCCCCCCTGGGGTGTCCTGCATGTAACTGCCCCAACGAGACTGACATTCACGTTCTCTTTTTTTGTCCCGGGTTCAAATCGGCCAGAAGACGCTGGTTAATTCCTCTCTGCAGGAACCTGGGGTGTAGGCAGTATGTGGAGGCATACCGACTATTGCGAACAGACACCCATCCACACATAGTTTTTGCAGTTTCCCGCTTCTTGAACTCTATGTGGCACAACCGGAGGTCATTGCTAAAACCAGTTCTGCAAGTCTAAACTTTTCCTTAGCCCCCTTTCTGTTATCTTTTATCTATTTGAGTCTTTTTAACCATCTAATTTATCTTTTATCATCTTTTAACCTGTCACATTTCAAAATCAATTATATTGAATATTCGAAATATAAAGTTACCAACTTGATTTGGGGTAAATGCTGGTCGCTGTCTAGCAGTGTTATATTAACATTGATTTTTCTTCATTTTGATGCATTCTATCAAAATTTTAACTGAGCTCTGTTCTCATTTTATTTTTATGTACTCCCCATTCTCTATGTATCTTATGTATCATTGTTTTTTGTTCACTTTTTATGGTCTTAACGACCGAAGTAAAGTTTGTTGAAATGGATAAAGGCAACGCCTGCCATGTCTATGCTTTCTCTGCTATGCCTTCCTTCTGTTATTTCTGAACATTCCTCCACTTCCTTTCTAAGCTGGTCAGCCCACATCTATCCCATCGCTGGTATATATCCGCCTGCATCCCCCTTCACTACCATGATTTAAATTCTATGATAATACTCACTGGAACGTTTTGCCAACATATGGTCTCATTTCACAGCATTCACATCTTTCTTGTAGGTTTTCCAGCCCACATATCTCAACCATGATGTTGCTCTAATTTTATCTGTCCCCAAACTAGGAACAACTCACTGTACAAAGCAAAATACAATGTAACGAATTTCCAAAAAATGGTTCTTCAGAGACTAGGACAGCCTGTGAAGGTGAGGTAAAGGGGTCGGGGTATCACGGTAAGGTCACAGCTACTCCTCTCGTCTAAATGCACTGAATGGGTTCGCTGAGAGCACAAGACTAATTGCAGTAAATCCACAATAATAACCAATAACCACTGGAATAGTGAACCAACCTTGTATTCTGGAGTAGTGTGCAGCCTGCCGTAAAGTACATCAATGCCTCGTCATGGGCAGTACCGCCTACACCCATTGGGGCCTGACCCAATTTATGAGAATGAAGGGAAGGGTAATCAACAAAACAGAAACAGCACCTTAATCAGCCTACCTTCGTTGCAATATAATACAATAGACATGCAGATATTTTCTGTGTCTCTATTAATTTACTAAACATACATTAAATATTTCAGTGAACTCAGGTACTTTTACACAATGCTTTCATAACATGAATATTGTATTCACTGCATATTATAACACCTTCATTTCAAATCCAAACTGTGCCTAGTCAATAAGGAGATGAAATAATACAGAACCTAATAAATAAACAACTCACAGTGCATCCATAACATGAAAAACGCGATATAGTTATGATGAGCAAACAATCACCTGGTCGCAGAAGATGCTAAAATGTAAATGAGACACCGCTGGCTCCCGCGTGTCCAAGGAGGCAGCCACTCGGCCGGACCATGGGAGAGACCCCCGGTTCGGAGGCTAGCAGGAGGTTTGTCTGTGTGCGGCTCTGCAAAGTTTATGGGGAGAGGAGAGGAGGAAGCAACCCATCCATGAAAATTAATGGACACAGACCTCTAATTATGAAAAAAAGTTAAGCTTCCAAAAAAACAGTGTTTGAAAGCAATGTTTTTGCTCTTAACCAGAACCACCCGGTAATGGATATTGTGATTGCCCGTGCATGCTGTGATTTCAAAGGCATGGCCCCGTGGAGGATCTTGCTGAACCAAGTCCCCAAGGGAGATGGGAACGCGTAGGCATTAGCGATGGAGTGTTTGGGCCTAATTATGACAAGGGTTTTGAGCCCTTGACATTGGACTGATTGACACATAACACCCATGCAAAGGGACACACTTAAGAGGATTATGTGTTGAGAGTTCCATCCGGGTGAGGATGTCGAAGTTGTTTTATTGATTAGGTTATATTTTATTTAATGTCCTTATTGATAAAGCACAGTTTTGATTTGAAATGAAGGTGTTATAACATGCAGTGAAGCGGTATATAAATGCAATTACAATGCAATACAATGATGCACTATTTCAATTCTAGCTATTCCACACAACCCTGCTCGGAATGGAGTGTTATTTATGAAAGAATTTTTGTGTACGCCCTCAACCAAGTTACAGAATCTGCTCTCATAACAGAGCCTGTGATCTCTCGCGTGCATAGATCCCAGATCCAGATCTACCCGTAATATTTGATACTGACAAAAGTAGCACCCAACTCGATTTCAAAAAGCATGAAGGGGGGAAAAAGGGCAATCAGTCGAGGATTGCTTTCATCACCTTCACTGCTGGATGACTGCCAGTCACATTTGAATACAAAGCAGGTGGCACAATTCCCCTTCCATTCCTGTGACTACACCACTAAGAACCGGGTTTGCAATCCACTGATCAACTTCGACTGAAAGCCGTCTTTCTAGCCACAAGATAAGGCCACCTCAAACGCGGCCTTGCATGGCCTGCCTGTGCTACAGACAGGAATACTTCCACTGCAGTCTTTGGTCTCCTGCCTCTCAGGGCTCCCATGATGTCATGGAACGCTTGGGTGCTCGCAGACCTCGGTGGTCTGGGGACCAAGAGTCCTGGGCTGACATCTAGGGTCCCTTCCTGCACTTGTCCGGCTTATTCTGAATAAACCTTCTATTAACCTGCTGATAGTCCGTGATAGAGCGCTGATAGCACTCTATTTGTATGAGTGCACTATACTCATGGGGTAAACGCACTCTCATGTATCCGTATTGTTTGCTGTGTTTTTGATTATTAAGAAACATTTAATTGAATCATTTAATGTTGAATTAGTGAACGCATTTAAGTAGAATTGTGTATGTATTATGATTCCTCCATGCATAATGTGCAGGACAATATTATTTTATATATCGTAATTGTGATTTGTCTAAGTTGTCTGAAATATAGGCCCAAAAGATTCTCCTTGCTCTCGAGAAATAATGAATTAAATGATTGTTGTGTTCGAAGTTCGAATGATCTCACCCTGTTGCAGGTGCAAAAAGACACATCGTTATTTTCAGAGTTAAGGAGCGATCCGGAATGTCTTTGAAGATAGCTGGAAGCGAGAAGGGAGGATGCCTTGCGTATCGGGTTTGTCTGGAAGACAAGGCCACTGGAAGAAGATACCATTAATTAAAAGAGAACCAGCTACTGCATAGAGGTCTAATGGAAAGTTTTAGAAACAGTGACGTAATGTTAGTTGGATTCCATCTTTTTGTATGATGCGCAGGGACAGAGAGACCAGACTTCTACTAGCTTTGGGAGAAGAAGGAGCATTTTAGAGCGAGCTCCATAGCCTTAAGCTAAACGACCCATTTTGACGTGAGTACTTCTTAGGAAGTCACACGTGCTGATACCATTGGGGAACGATAGAAGAGAGACAGGAAGGGCCCTCATATAGAATAGAGTAGGGAAAGATTTTGATTTCTTTCAATGAGTCGAGAGCTGAATATCGCATCTATTCTGTGTTGCGTTGTGATTCTGGAATTTATAATCATCTGTCTTTTGGGCCGAATTACTTATATTGGTAAAATTGGCTCTGTATTAATTTTTCTGTATCTATATACCCTGCTATTGAGATGTATTTACATCCAATTGTTTTTGGCCTTATAATAAATACTCAATACTGCACTTTGGAGTCAGTGATCTTTTCAGGCATGATGATTTTGTTAATATCTGTTTGAGTTGCTTCCTTCCCCTCAACCACTTTAGGTAAATAAAGATCGATCGCTTACGCTATACTTAGTAGGAAAAGTAGGGGTGCAAGTTAGCGTAATCAAATGGTAGCAGAGGATGGTTTACCTTTAAAGTGGTTTACCTCTAAGGTGAGGGGAGTACTTAGGAGTAGGGTCGAAGGTCGGAAGGTCGGAGAGCCCTGCAGTGGAGCGGAGGAGACAGGAGACTGGCGGACGTTGACGGTGCGGCGGAAACAGTGGTGGCGTTAGTATGAAAGGAATTGTGTTAGATTGCGGTAATGAGTAAGTGGGAGATGTCTTGCGGAATTGGGGTGTATGTTGAGTGAATGTGGTTTTTGGTTTGAGTTTTGGTAAGCGGACTCAAGAGAAGTCCAAGATCTCGGGATAGTTTTGTATTGTAATTGTCTGTTCAAATGTGGGTGTTGTGAAGCGCTATCAACGATCCACTTGTGTTAGGGAACTTTTGTGTGAATGAAGAATAGGTCGCGGTAGAAAGCCTCAGGTACCGGGGGTGGACTATGGCGATTGAGTGACCAACGCGGGTCGGGGGTCACTACGGCTGAATGTTCTTGTGAGAGTATTCTATCGATCTTCAGTGACAGACAATTATTTGTTTATGTGACTGTAAGTTATTGTAATTGTGTAGGAACAGTTACTTGGTTGGATAACTTTTGGTTATACAGTTACTTGTAGTACGAATGTGTGTGAGTTTGCGGTGAAATTGTAAAGGCGGGTGAGCCGCTGCAAGGAGTGAGAAGTGACGTCAGGGTGCGCCGCGCTGTGATAGGTTGGTTGGTGTACCGCCGCGCTGAGATTGGTGGAAGTGCATTAGCAGTGGAACAGCGTAACTTAGGAGCTTGCAATTGATCGATTTCAAAATGAGATGTTTTAGGGTATTGCCAGATTTGTGTAGAGGTGACACAGGGGGTAGTGACTCGGGTAGGGGAAGAAGCCACGCCAGAGGACACACCGGCATATTATATGGCAACGAATGTAGGACTTCATACTATCGTGTGGCTTCAGAATTGGCATAAAATTACAGAGAAAGAGGGTGAATTGGCTTTCCCTCGTTATGGGTCTTTTCATATGGAGGTGCTGACCCAGCTGAGGGGGGTGATGAATGCGCTGAAACCGCCCCCTAGACCCACACAATTTGAGGCATTAGATGCGTGGATGAGAGCCGCTCTAGTAAAAAAAAGAGAGGCTTCACATGGAAGAATGAGAAAAGCAATGAAGGCATATCATGATGCTAGATGGGATGCTCAGTTGAAGAGATGGAGAGTAGATACTATAGAGGGAGAACGCATGTACCCACTTCTTACAGTAGGAGAGGGGGCTGAAGGGAAAAAGAAGACAGAGGAGGACAGTGATACAGATGATGGCTTTCTTGACAGATTGCTAGCGGACCGTTCTCCACCTTGTGAGTCTAGATTAGAGACAGAGAGGGGGCGCCCAACAGAAGAGCAGTTAGGTGCAGAACAACTGAATCCTGGGGAACCAACAGCAGGAGTAAGAGGCAAGATTACCATGGTACGCATTCCGGGAGGGTCTGGAGGAAGAAGGTATTCAAACACTGATCCAGAACCACCTGTAGGAAATATGCAATTGCCAGATGCTTTGTCTGTCCCAGTCACAATAGGGCCAGTGGTTCCGATATATACTCCTAGAGAAAGAACTGATGACAGTCATCAGCACATAAGTGAAGGGGAAGAGACAATTTCTGGAGGGAGCCTTGCAATGAGTTGGACAGGTTTCTGTCGAATACCAGTAGAAGCTAGTACTCCACTACCAGCTACAGCTGATCCATCCAGGATGGACAGTGGGGCAGAACGAGGACGGACAGGTGCTCTAGCGAATTCTAGGTCTGACCTTCGAATGTGGGTTCAACCAGTGAGAGAGTCAATGATGCCGAGGGAAGAGATAAGCAGGAGACAAGAAGCGCCTAAAGTACTGTTTGGGCCACAGGTGATTTGTGCAGGTGACCACTGGAGAAGTCGAAGTTGTGAAAGAGAGAGACGCCCAGATGCAAAGACAGAAGAGGGTGCAGTTCTTAGGAGAACCCAAAGTTGTGACAGGGAAGAGACATGAAAAGAGGAAATTCAGAAAGTGTTAAAAAGCGCAATGAAGGTGCCAATGTTAGATGTGGTACGATTAAAGGCAGAGCTAGATGAGGTGATTGAAGGTAATCTACCCTTGATTAAAATTGATACTTATAACTCAAGCGAACTACTGTTCGTAGCAAAGGACATGACAAGAAAGGCTAAACGAGCTTATGATGCATTGTTGCTTGTGGCACAAAGATATGAGGTTGATTTGTCAAAGACCAAGCTGAATCAGGGTTCTTGCAGATTAAAATACACAGATAAGGATTTGGAAGAGAAGCGAACGAGTGGATTGAAAGCACAAATTAGAGAACTAGTGATGGGGATGCGGACATGGAAAGATCTAGACAGATGGAAAGATAAATGGGCCAAAAAGAAAAGCTTCCAGACTGGAATAGGGAATACTCCGCCTCCGGGTGGAGGGACAGGAGCTGCAGGAAATTACCCCCTTAGGGAGGTACAGAATGGAGGGTATGTACATGTGCCATGGAGCAGGGGTGATTTGGCATCATTTACAAATGATTTCCCTCGGCTGAGGGAAAAGCCTGCTAAATGGTATAAGCAAATGGACCGATTTGTAAAGATTTCAAAGGTATTGTGGATTGATTTGAACACCTTGTTTGATATCGTCGTGCCGGCGGATTTGAGGGCAGCGTGTAAGATTGCCATTGAGTGGCCTACTGTAGAGCCACCTAGAGATTCAGTGACTCATGATCCCTCACCAGATGTAATGAGAAAATACGAGCAAGTGATTACATGGTTGCAATCGAAGGTAGCTCCTCAAACTGTTGATTGGTTGAAGATTGATCGCACCACTCAAGACTCTAAGGAATCAGTACATGATTATTACGAACGATTGTTGTTGGCTTTTAAGCAGCATAGTGGATTAGATACAATTGAACAGAAAGATATGGGACAGTTTGTCTCGAAGTTTGTGTTGGGACTGAAATCTGACATTAGCCTGATGATACAGCAGCACTTGATATGTTGGCAGAATAAGTCGGTGGTCGAGATTCTGCGTTATGCTAAATATTGCAGTGATCAAGTGGAGTCGACACAGAAGAAATTAAAGGACAAGTTGATGTTGGTGCAGTTGAGAAACGCTGATATGACGCAAGGGTTTGGAGAAGGTCAAGGTAGCGGTAGAGGAGGTGGAAGAGGAATGGGAAAACAGGTGGTGACCCAACCTGGTCAGGGTAGAGGAAGAGGAATGGATTCAGGTACGAGTGACTGGGTGGCTCAACAGAAAAGAGTCACTGCCTGTCATTATTGTCACAAAATCGGGCATTGGAAGCGCGAGTGTAGATCAAATCCAGCAAATCAGATACAGATGGACGGAGAGGGACAGCTGACTGAGGCTGTCAATACTGTGACAAGACCCAGGTCTATGTATGGAGGAGGATATGAGCCGCAAGTGCAAGTGCCTCAACCCCCTAGGATACCCATGCAGAATCATTTATACCATCAGATGCCTTATTTTGAAATACAAGATCGGTTTGATAAACATCAACATTCACAAGAGTGCCAGAGGGGGGTGCACGAGGAATGCACTTTAGATGCGATTCTAGAAGTAGATCAGAGTGGACCGTTTGTAGATGCAGATGTGAATGGATATCCTGTTACTTTCTTATTAGACACTGGAGCTGCTCGCTCCACAGTAAGAACTGAAGTAGTCCCGAATTTAACTCTTTCGGGACGATCATTTCAAGAAGTGGGGGTTAGTAATCAGAAAATGACCAATCCATTGACAGACGAATTACCCGTGAGAATAGGACCATTCCGGGATAGACATCAATTTGTAGTGTGCAATTCAAGTCCGGTCTGTCTTTTGGGACGAGACCTTCTGTGCAAGCTCAATTGTACTATATCATGCACTCCAAGAGGAGTAGAATTGCAAATATATGATGACGATGGTGATTTTAAAATGGCTAACATGAGTTTGTGTGCAGAAATGTTTGTAGTGCTCACAACAGCAGAATTGCCACATGACTTGAGAGACTCAGTTGATCCGAAAGTGTGGGATTTCACGGGCGGATGTGGGTCTGATGAGAGGGGTTGAGCCAGTAAAGATACAGGTCAAACCAAATGCTGAATTCCTACGAACGCCACAGTATAAGTTGACTCCAGAAACTGTGGCCGGCATACGACCTGTGATCGAGACTATGATTGCCCAAGGGATTCTGAAGGAGATGAGAGGAAGTCCCTGTAACTCACCTATCATGGGCCTGCAAAATCCAAGTGGCAAATACAGAATAGTGCAGGATTTGCGTCGGGTTAATGAAATTGTGATCCCATGTTGTCCTGTGGTACCGAATCCAGCTGTTATTCTATTCCAGATCCCATGTAAAGCAGAATGGTTTACAGTGATAGATTTGTGTCACGCATTCTTCTCTATACTATTGCATGAAGAAAGTCAGTATTTATTTGCATTTAGGATGGATGATCGTGTATTAACATGGAACAGAATTCCTCAGGGGTATACAGAAAACCCCTCCATTTTTAGTCAATGTCTGAAAAAGAATCTTGAAGGACTGGTGATGGCCCACAACTCAGTCTTAGTGCAATATATCGACGACCTTTTGGTCGCTTCAGAGACTGAGGACGCTTGCAGGATTGACACTGTGGCGCTGCTGAATCATTTGGCAGAGAACGGACACAAGGTGTCTCCAAACAAATTGCAGTATTGTTTGTCTGGAGTTCAGTATTTAGGTCACCGGATAGAGAAAGGAAAACGAAGGGTGTCACCAGATCGCATAGAGGCGATTCTGCAAATGGGAACTCCGAAAACACAAAAAGAAGTCCGCATGTTTTTGGGAATGGTCGGCTATTGTCGACGGTGGATCCCAAATTTTTCCTTGCAAGCAAAGCCCCTGTTGAAACTGACTCGAAAGGATGTTAGTGATCCGGTACCATGGGATGATGAGTGCTTGAAAGCCTTCTGAGAGCTGAAAGAAAGCATTTGTCGTGCTCCAGCTCTTGGAATGCCGGATTATAACAAAGCATTTTCGCTCTTTTGCTGTGAAAAGGAGGGATGTGCGTTAGCAGTCCTAGTGCAGACACATGGGGGTGCCCGTAGACCAGTAGCTTACTTCTCAGCTACATTAGATCCTGTAGCTTCTGCGTTGCCCGGATGTCTGAAATCTGTTGCTGCAACTGGTGTCAGCATTGAAAGATGTGAAAGCATAGTGATGGGTTATCCGCTCATTGTTTATGTGCCCCATTCTGTAGAATTGTTAATGACCCGGACGAAAACACAGTATTTAACCAACAACAGACTTAGCAAGTATGAGCAGGTTACCTTGGCTGCTGATAATGTTACCCTGAGACGTTGTACCACTCTGAACCCTGCTACATTGTTACCTATTCCGCTAGAGGAAGGAGATGAAGATTGTGAAGAACATGACTGCCTAGATGTTACTGACCTATCCACCAAACCCAGACCTGACATTGTCGATGAACCTTTGTCCCAATCTGATTTGATCCTTTTTGTTGATGGTTCATGTATAAGAGACAATGAAGGGTATTTGAGAGCAGCATTTGCTGTGTGCACCATCATGGGAGTAGTGGAAGCTGCCTGTTTAAATAGAGTATTCTCTGCTCAGGTGGCCGAAATTGTCGCTTTGACACGTGCCTGTATCATTGCAGCTGATCTGCGAGTGACTGTGTATACTGACAGTCAATATGGATTTGGTGTGGTTCATGATTTTGGCCAGTTATGGTCACAGAGGGGGTTTCTCACGTCCTCAGGGTCACCTATACGTAATGGCGAGTATGTGCGCCAATTACTGGAAGCTCTGCAAAAGCCTAAAGAGATAGCAGTTGTTAAATGTGCAGCTCATGGAAAGGGAGAAGATTTTGTCACTAAGGGCAACAATTACGCAGATGAAGTAGCACGATTTTGCGCTGAACATGTTTGTATTTTCAATGGAGAATATATAGGCGAGAGCACAGAAGAGACCGAGCTCAGCATGATGTTAGCTATAGCTGATACTTGGGATGAGGTGAAGCGGTTGCAGGATGAAGTCACAGAAGAAGAAGCTGCGTCATGGGTCAGAGCAGGTTGCACAAAAAGAGATGATGGCATTTGGGTATCCACAGATGAAAGAGCAGTATTACCCAATTGCCTACTGAGCCCAATGGCAAGGCAAATTCATGGAGCAGTCCATCTGGGAAGAGATGCTATGGTACGAGTGTTCAGGCAGACGTGGTTTAATCCACGCTTTCGTGTGTGGGCTGAAACGATATGTCACTGGTGTGTTACTTGTCAACAGATGAATGTTGGAAAGAGAACTGTGGTCGGAATGAGTCACATTGGAAGATCTGGGGGTCCCTTCAATAGGATACAGCTAGACTTTATTGAGATGCCGAGGTGCAATAGGTTGCGATATGTTTTGGTGGTGGTGTGTATCTTTTCACGGTGGGTGGAAGCTTATCCAACTAGACGATGTGATAGTCTCACAGTAGCAAAATTGTTATTAAGAGAACTGATTCCACGGTACGGTTTCCCGACATCAGTGGAGACAGATAGAGGAACTCATTTCCACAGTGAAATCATGAAGTTATTGTGCTCCGCTTTAAATATAGATCAAAGACTGCATTGTAGCTACAGGCCCGAGGCTTCAGGTCTAGTAGAGCAGGTTAATGGCACCATCAAGTCAAGAGTGGCAAAGGTGTGTTCGTCCACTTCATTGAAGTGGCTGGATGCGTTGCCCCTGGTGCTTATGAGTCTGCGTAGCACCCCTGATAGGAGAACAGGGCTTTCGCCCCACGAAATTTTGACCGGAAGAGTTATGCGTTTGCCTATGGTGCCAGCTACAGCATTAATAAATCATCAGTGATGTTTAGTGTTGGATTATTATAGAGGACTGGCTGATGTGGTTACTTCTGTATCCCACCAGGTCGAGGCTGCGACTGCATCCACCTCGAGAGACCTGCTGCATGATCTTAATCCTGGTGACTTGGTGTTCGTTCGTAAACACGTAAGGAAGAGTTGTCTTGATGTTCGCTGGCGAGGACCCTATCAAGTGATATTGGTTACCAGTACCGCTGTGAAGTGTGGAGGATTGCCGAATTGGATCCACGCTTCTCACACTCGCCGAGTTCAAGCGCCTGCAGAAGGCGAGAGTTCCCTGGGTCCGAGGAGCGTGTGTGGACCTGATACAGATAACGACGACGGCACAGACTCAGCTGTAAGAGTTTCGAATGGAACGGAACAGCCAAGTGAGCAAGAAAGAGAAGAGCTGAATGCCTCTGAACTCAGTCCAGATCCTGAAATAGAGGATATTGCAGAAGTGAGCGGTGCCCCAGATCAAAGTGAGCTGTCTATTGCAGAAAGATCAGATCAAGAGGAAGAGAGGAGAACAGACGCCAGAGCAGAAAAGTGGCCAGCAAGAAAAGAAAGGCTGAATATACGGCTTGCATCTGAGAAAGATCTCGCTCCGATTCCTGAAACATCTGAATCAGATCAAAGCGACGCTGAAGAAAGACCGGATGGTCTGTGGCGTTCCAGAAGAGAAAGAATAGCGTCTCGAAGATACGCATCTCCTGAGTGGACGTACCTGGCTGAAAATGCAGAGCCCAGCGAAGTCCGGGAGGTTGGGAGCTGGTACAGTGAGCTACGAAGGGGACACCCTTACGATTGAAATACAGTTATTGGTTCCAGGCGTGGAAGTATTTGGAAAGCTGACTCTGCAAGTTCCAAATCCTCCAAAGCTGAGTGGATTGCGTTTCCTGATCCTCAATCAGGTTATTTTTCCTTCATTTGGCCGACAGCTCACCGGGCAAGAATTAGGAGAAATTCGTATGGAGATTTTGCAATTTGTTCTTGAAATACTTGGATCAAACATCATTAACGATGAAGCCTGAACTGTAATCAGAGAAAATATTAGGCCTTAGAAAGAAGATAACCTAGACCCCAGTTTAAGAAGATTTAAAGTTAGGGACTTTCTAGTAGATGATGGAGTGAGGAGTAGGGCTGACTACATCTCTTCAATAGGTTTAGTATCAATCGAATGAAATTGGACATTAATTGTATGAGAGGAGAGAAGTGAAAAAGACATTGTTCAACAAAGAAAACAGAAAGAGACTGTGTTTTCCCTTTTGTGCTTCGGAATAGATCAAGAGAAACCATGGTGTCCGTAAAATCAACACGCAAACAGAAGTGGATCATTGGCACCCTCATCGTAGTGGTGCTTATTGTTATAACAGTGGTGATTGTTATATCTCTAGTTGGATCTCAGAATGTCGAACAGAACAGGGTACAGACAACACTCACTACACCAAGCTCTGGGATAGATGAGGACGCTTACGCCCATGACCTAGAAATGATTAAGGAAACCAGTCGTAGACCATGTTGACCTGTCAAAGGGTGATTTCACTTTGAATGCGAATGCTCGCTTATTGTATCAGTATGTGGATACCATGGAAGCGAAGGATTGTTATGTGTGTATGCAACTACCCACCTCAGTAGAGGAAGGCATTCGATATCAACATTTGCCTGTGACTTATGGCATTACATGTAGCGTGTTATTGAGTATGTTTTACAGCAAGGCACACTTCGAGTACTATTTCTCTAATTATGATGTGGTACTCCCGGAAGTCCCCGTTCTGAAATACATGAATAAATATGATTACTATAAGCAAGTCGAGCGAATGTCAAAGTATTTTGTGCCTACCATTACTTTAGATACATCCTATGCCCATAGACATAATTTGACCTGCATGTTAACTCACATTGAAAAGAAATTTATAGATCAGATAGAAGATCGACATAGACAGACTCCATTTAGACCAGATCCAAAGCACAAGGTTAACCCAAGGACCAAAGAAGAATTAGATCATAAAGCAAAGGGGAGTTTTGGACCTATAGCATTAGATTTCCAGCAGAAAGGAAAATTGTGCATTAGACAGCCGACCACATACTACAATAAGATATTTGTGGGTGAGAGTGATTGTGAGCATGTCTTCTTGATTGAAGAATCAATTAGAAAAGCATTACTGGATAAAATAACAGTAGTGCCCAATGTGTATTTTGTGTGTGGAAAGAATGCCTATGTGAAGTTGCCCAAGAACTGGTACGGCACCTGCTATTTGGCTGTGGTATTTCCCAAGATTTTCCATGTGAATGACTTATGGCCTCTGGAGAAAAGGAGACCTCATAGAGGGAAACGTGGTGCGAGTGCAGGAGAAGTGATTGGCGACATATTTGGAGCTATGATACCGAGTATGGGTGTGATTCTGAATGATTTGAAAATCAGAAAGCTGGCAACATTAGTGGATAACCTCTCCATAAATACAGCTCAGATTCTACTACTTGTAGATGGGGAGATGGTTTCGATAAGGGCTATGGTTTTGCAAAACCGCCTTGCCCTAGTCGTGCTGCTAGCAAAAGCCGGAGGAGTCTGCAAATTATTGAAAGTTCAACAGTGCAGCACTTATATTCCTGACAACAGTCGGGATGTAAGAAAATACATCAATAATATTTTAGATATACATCAAGAGTTACGCGAGATGGCTGCTGAAGGACTCTGGGAACAAATGGGGAAAGGCTTCGGCAAGATAGGAAGTTGGTTTGGAAGTTTGGGACAAGGAATAATGGGATATATTTTGAAGCCTATTATAATAGCTGTCATTTGTATAATCGTCCTATTAGGAGCCGTCAAGGCTTACAAATGGCAAAGGGCACGAAATCAGGAAACTGTGTTGAGAAAGCGGGAGCACCAACTTGAGCAGCTGCAGGACAGAACGATTTAGACAGGGACGGCAAGCTACAGCTCCTGTTTAGGTCGGTCTCTTCTACAAGGAGAAATTACAGAAGAATAGAAAGTTGGTGTTATGACACTAGTCATAAGAGGGGGGAACTGATAGAGCGCTGATAGCACTCTATTTGTATGAGTGCACTATACTCATGGGGTAAACGCACTCTCAATGCTGTGACAACAGGCAGCCAGTGGTCATTTAAGCAGTGCAGTAGTGACAGTGGAAAAACTGTTCTTAAATAGCAGCTTTTGAAGATTAACCGCAATGACTGCTACTTTGACTGAGCACTGTAGGCTACACCCACAGAAGCGCCACGAGTGGTTATTCAAGCTGAGTGAAAGTACAGGAGCGGCGGCTGGGCTTTAAGTGGGGAGGGTCCCACTGACAATTGGTAATTAAAAAGTGACTTTCAAATGGGTCCCTATCAGGCCCTGTATTCAGGTACTTAACTTTCCAGATAAAAACGATGAACAATTTCTTTACGAGAGCAAAAACCCTCAACTAATACAGGTCACGGCTGCAGCCTGCAGCCCCTGTTTATGTATCATGTTTTACCTCCTCTTACTTTCCCTAAGAGTATTGGCTTTTTCCAAATGTGTTTTTCGAATTAATCGTGCAACAGGTGGCATGTGTATAGTCTGTACTGCGAACTGAACTGTATCTGGATGTGTACAGATTATGGGTGGGTGATTATGTCGGGGCATGATTGAGAGCTCTGGAACTGAGGCCAAAGTTAGTGCACGCTTCTCGCAGTGCCCATCAGCGGCTCAGAAAGGTACTCAGGCTCCATGCTCATTCAATCCTTGCCCTCGCTGAAGAGTGCAAAGAACGGTGGTCATATATGTACCATAAATGTCTACCAGAGTGACCTACTACAGAGTAAAGTAGTGTCAGCACTCTGCATTGATACATTTAAAGGGCCGAGCAGCAGACTTGTCATTGAAACATCTTGGGTTGCGCTTAGGATTTTTGGAGTGCTTGTTTTTAAAGTTTGATTTTCTTGTTGTTTCTTTTTGCTGTTGTTCAACTTGAACACTTTCTCCTGCCCCTCTGTTTTCACATAGAGAATACAAGCTGGACTGTGAATTAGTGGTTTGTGTCACTGTTGGACTTCGCCCTCTCCGCAGGGTCATCCCCAAACGTTTTGACTTCAACCTCCTGTTTTCTGAACCCATTTTTGTTGGCTTTTAGGATTCTGCACACTTTACCACTGCTAACTAGCGCTAAAAAGCTCTCTCCTTTAAACATGGTGAAACCGGCTTACACCCAAGTGGCATATTTCATTTTCTTGTAAGTTCCTAGTAAAGTGGTACTGCATGTACCCAGGGCCTGTAAATTAAATGCTATTAGAGGGCCTGAAGCGCGGATTATACCACCCACTTAAGTAGCCCTTTAAACATGTCTCAGGCCTGCCATTGTAGCCTGTGTGTGCAGTTTTAACCTGCCACTTCGACCTGGCAAGACAAAACTCTTGCTAGATCAAAAAACCTTTATACATAAATCACATAAAATCATAATCTTTCTTCATTAAAAGCATGATTTAAAACTCCAGCAATCTGCGCAAAACATTAAAATACAATGCAATTTTTTGATGACTGCACGAACAAAAACAGAAAACACCATTGACAGAATAATCTTACAATATGCATGTGCCACAAAACTATTAACTCACTGCAAATCACGTCACTAGACAACACGAATACACTGTCACAATCTGCACATGGCAACACAATCCAAAAAAGGGGGAGGAAGAGGAAAAACTGGGTTCACCCTCCTCAATGATACTTTATGAACAAAAAAGGAACCCAGCAAGGAGAAAAACTAGAGATAAACAAACTCTCCACAGCGAAAGAAATGAGAGAAAAACTCTGTTTTTCTTAAAAAACCTTCACCCATCAGGCTTGCCCCTAGGTGGTATGCTTCATCATTGGGGTTCTTGCCGATCCGCTACAGATCGGGCGTGCTGCAACCAGACGGATACGTGGGAGCACTTATTGGTATTTTCTATGATACAGACGATGGTGTGGGAGGGGAGTGGAGTCCTGACGAAGAGCCAATAGGGGCAAGGCTCGAAACATGTTGACCTGAAAAAATAGACTCATTAAAACCTATTTTTTTCACACTATTCCCCTGATTTTAACCATACCGACTAGAGGCAGGAATAAAGTAGGGTGACCTACTAGTCAGGTATTTTCAAAACTTGCTTAACACCTACACTCCACTCCCCTCCCCTCCCACAACATCGTCTTTATCATAGAAAATACCAATAAGTGCTTCCGCGTATCCGTCTGGTCGCAGCACGCCCCGATCTGTAGCGGATCGGGAAGAACCCCAATGATGAAGTATGCCACCAAGGGGCAACCCTGGCGGGTGAGAGTTTAAGAGAAACAGAGTTTTTGAACTCACCACGCAAGACAACTCATTTCACAAAAAGCACAATTGATACTTACATAACGCAACTCCCGACAGCCTCTACAGGTCAGGCACTACTGGTGTACCTGCATTTCTACATGTGATTTAAGAATTCCCTAACTCTGACAATTTTTGGGGTACAAATTTTCAGCTAAATTTTGCACCAAATTTTGTACTGATTTTGCTCCAATTCTCCCCAACTGCTCAAATTCTCCATCAAAGTTCTGTCTGCGCTATGCACCAATAAATTTAAAAAAGGGACGATATACAGGATCGGGCCATGTGAGTCCCAAAGTACGAAGGCCCAAGGACAAATGAAGAAAACCTTTGCAAGGTAATATTCAAAATCAAAACCATAAAGGGTTTATTCAAAATTCAAGTATCATTATAGAAAACAAAAAGATAGTTAATCAGGTAAAACAATAATTCATAATAAGCAAGAGGTATATGAAATAGCGAAGTACAAAGTCAGTAAGAGAATCGACATGAAGTCTGCCTCTGAAGAATAGGGAAAAGGTTGTGGTACTCATCAATGACAAGGCACATTTTATAGCAGCAAAGGCGCAGAGAATATTGCACTCGACATAACGTGAGTTGGCATCATAGGACGGAACTAATAAAGTTACATGACACAAACCAATCAACATTGCACACATTGTGCTACATAAAACAGGTTACTTTAGGGACCACACAAACTAATAATAATGATCCCCTTTACCCAAATACAAGGGGAATGACATTGCGCTACTAAAAAATAAGACATTTAAAAAAAAATAGACAAATCAGTCCTGGCTGCAGACAGCAACAACCTTGATTTTTGCAATACACAGAGAACATTTCCGGTTCGCTTCCTCCGAAGCACATCAGTTGATGTAGTACAAATAAACACCACAGAATTGAACTCATTTTGTATATATTATGAAAAGGAACACAGAAAAAAGGTGAAGAAACACGCACGCAGCACAACTTTTAAAAGCCATGTAACTGCTGTGCTGTCAGTACAACCAGACACAAGCTCAGTAAATTAGTTTTGAGGCCTCGTTATACTAAACTAAATACCTGTAATTAAACAACATTTTCTCATTAATAAATCTACTCTAACAGGCTCAGGGCCAGTAAATTAAATTTGCGGGCTAGTTATGCTATCTAAAACACACATAAATAAACATTATTTTCTAATTTATGAAAATACTTTAGTAGCAGTGTGACAGAGAAAACAAGAGTGACAGTCCGAAGACTACCCCTTCCACAGACAATAGTAATCTTTATTTCAGAGTCATATTTTCAGAATTTAAACATTTCAAGTTCTAGTTATTCACAACAAACCCATTGTTGTTACTTATTTATTTGATACTGCTAACAAGCACTGGCAAAGCCAATAGTTCCTGCTTCTTTTAGGCAGAAGCCGCCAAACACTTACATTGGTCTGGTAGCCCGCAGTATCAAGCACGTTTTAGTTTACAATGTGTTTTAAGCGACGCCCTTAATGATATAGGCCATGCCTCTTGGAAAGGACTCCTGGTTATGCTTCTTTGGCCATGCCCCTGTCACAAACCTTTTCCCCTCCAACAACATCCCCCCCCAACCAATTTCCATCCCACTGACTAGTGGTGAACTGAACCAGTGTGCAGCAGCTGGGAACAAAACAAAACTTGGGAAGAGATGATAAAGAGTCTCCGGATTTGTTTTCTGAAGTGGCTATTTACTCAGCAGCCAGCCAAAAAGTACATAATCTTTGCTATTTACACAGGGGTCGGCAAATAATACATCATTTAAGTCCTCAGATTACCAAGTGGGGCAGAGCAAGGGGAATGGATAGTGGTGGTCAGGAGGATCAGGACCAAAATGACCAGGCTCAGGAGGACCTGAACAAGGAGAACCTGGATAAAGAGGGCCAGGATCAATGGCAGCAGTACCAATAGGACTAGGAGGACAAGGAACAGATCCAGGAGGACCAGGACAACCCAAACCAAGAAGGCAAAGATGAAGAGAGCCAGGACACCAGAGCCCAGATGGACCAGAGCCTGTGCTACCAGAGCTAGGAGGTGCAGGGTGAAAAGAACCAGGGCAAGGTGATCAGGGCCAAGAGAACAGGAAAGAACAGAGCCAGATGAGCCAAGACTAGGGGGAACCAAAAAGGGCCAGGATGCCCAAAAAGCAAGATTTAAGATAACAAGCACGACATGACAAGAAGGACCAGGACAACCAGGACCAAGGCAAGGATGGTTGGTGAACCAGGTCCATGACAACAAGGATTAGGAGAAACCAAACTATAAGGACCAGGAGGATCAAGGCCAATGGGCAACATAATCTAGAGAAGGAAGAGGAGTATGAAAACCAAAAATAGCACAACCATAGCCCGAAGTGCCAGGGAGGTGAGACCAGAGACACAGGCAACCCCAGCCACAAGGAAACGTTCTAGGAGAATCAGGTAACAAAGTACTATGGGGACCAGAAAGATCAGGGCAGAGGATCAGGACCTTGAGTACTAGGTACAGGATGACCAGGGTGAGGAGGAAAATGAGGATCAGTAACAGGGAGATCAGGACTGGGATGACCACAGAGAACCAGGCAACGGGGCTAGGAACAATATGGCCAAGAAGATGAGAAACAGGGTGACCCGGCCCTGGACGACCAGAGACAAGAAGAACCATGATCAGGTGGTGTAGAAGAGCGAGGACAAAGAGCAGGAGGACCAAGACCAGCTCCTGGAAGAATAGGAGATGAGGATTATGGCTAATAGGACCAATAGAATAAGCAAAAACGTTAAGGGGGCCAGTAACAAGGATACCAGTAGGACAGAGCACGGAGGATTAGATGGATCAAGACTAAGAGGACCAGGAACAGACTTAGGAGTGCCACGAGGGACATGACCCTAGTACCAGGGCCCAGAGTACCGCATGGAGCAGAGAGATCAAGACCCAGAGGTAGCTGGGTCAGAGTGAGGAAGATCACAAGAACCGGAACAGCCAAAGACAGGAAGACTAAGGGGACTTGACCACAATGTCTAGGAGGATCAGGACCAAATAGATGAAGTTCAGAAGGACCCAGACAAAGAGCACCAGTATCAAGAGGTCCCAGACTACTGGATGCAGTGTCAGAAGGACCATGAGGACAAGAGACAGGGCCTACAGGAGCAGGACAATCCAAACCAGATGGACAATGGATAAGAGGGTAAGGCCTAAGAGGACCAGGACACACTAGTCCAAGTGGACCAAGGGGACAAACAGGACAAGGAACTGATGTACTGGAAATCGGATGAGCACAGTGAGAAGGATCAGAAAGACCAGGTCAAGAGGATCAGGAAGAAAGAGGAAGAGCTAGGAGAAGGGGACCTGGAAGGACCAGGATGGCTATGAGGGCCAGAACTAAGGATTAGGCATACAAAGACCTAAACAAGGAGGACCAGAAACAAAAGGATCAAGTCTAGTGGGCACAATTCCAGGAAGAGAACTGTGAGGACCAGGAATAGAAAGACCAGTTCTAGGCAAACGAGACAGATAGTGGGCCAGGAGAATCAGAAGAACATGGCCGGGCAACCAGAGGCAGCAGGAAAAGAGCTAAGAGGACAAGAGCAAGCAGGACCAGTGAAAACACAAACAAGGGTAAAAGAAAGATCAAGTCAAGGAGGCCAAGGAGTATCAGGACCATGCATACCAGGACAAGGAGGACCAGAGAATGAAGGAAAAGGAGGACCAGGACAAGGAGGGTCAGGATGTCAGGAGCCAGGATGACCATATTGGGTGTCTAAGAACAGGATGACCTGAATAAGGAGGATCAAGCATAGGTGGACAAGTTAGTGCAGAATAAGGATGACAAAGAGCAGGAGGACCAGGGCCAAGAGTATCATGACAAGTTGGAGGAGGAAAACTAGTCCAGACAGGAGCAGGTGGGCTAGGGCCAGTTAGACCAGGGACCAGATCTGGAAAGGATTAAGTGGACTAGAAGGACCAGAATAAACAGGAACAGGGCTAGGAGGACCAGAAGGGTCACAACAAAGGAGATCAGGCTCTCAAGTATCTAGTGGAGTAGGAGTCCAAGACCTTGAGTATCAGGACTGGGCTAGCAATGATCAGGGGGACCAGGACAACTTGAGCCACAAGAACCAATGGGACCAGACCAGGACCGAAAGGAACAGGCCTAGCCCAGGAGGACCAGGACTCGTGGACCCAGTAACAGATGGACCACGAAGACAGACCAGGCCAAGGAGAATCAGGATAACCCAAACGAGGAAGACTTCGAGTGCCAGAGCTAGGAGATCCAGGACAACAGGGTTAGGTGTAGAAGGACCCAGAAGACCAGCAGGATCAGGGTAAGGATCAGTAGTATCAGGATCAGCAGGCCCGGGAAGTGCTAATAAAAGGAAGGGCAGAAGCAGGGCCAGGAAGATGGGGGTCAGGAAGTACTAGAATACGGAGTGCCAGATTCAGGAAACCAGTATCAGGGTGACTAGAGCTAGTAGGACCAGGGCCAGGGTGAGGATCGGGGGACCAAAACAATCTCGCAGAAAAGCAGGACTTGGAACAGGATCAGGAACAGGAAGGCACAGAAGGACCTGGAGAAGGAAGACTGGGAACACAGGGACACCTATGTGATTCTACGCCACATGTATTAGGATATTACTTTTGTTAACGGTTCTTGTTCATGCTTCTTATGCTGTCAAGCCCCAGAAACCTCCACCTTTTTTAGCCCACATATAGAACTGTTAAGTATTTGCTGGAAAATCAAAGCATGCAAATGGAATAAAAAGCCAGGACTGTTACACTCGGACCTCTGAGTAGATGCTTTCTGGCACAATAGTAGGAAGGTGGATCTGCTGGCAGAGGGACTGAAACTTGTCAGAGGAGTTTTAAGGTGGATGGGTGAAAAGGCCGTGAAGAATGGCAGAAAGGGTTTGAGAAACCCAGATGGATGAAGTCAGCAAAATAGGTAAAGGCTAAAAAAGTGGGTCAAAGAGCAGTGATAATCTGCAAAGGGGCGCTTAGGATCATAAGAAGGCTCAGATAAGCTTAAGAGGGGTGAGGGATGCTCCAGATAGATAGTCTCAGAGAGCCTAAAGAGGGATTCTGAGTAACAAAGAGCTCCGATTGCCAGCTTTGAAAGCACTGGGAACCAAGACCAGCAGGGATAGTTTCAGCACCAGAGTAGTGGTCTGTGAAACTCTAAGGGCTAGATAAAGGGTGGAGGAGATACATAAGTGGGAGAAGTGTTTAGACGGCCAACGAAGAGGCAAGACCTTCCCAATACTCGGCGCGACTCCCAGACCTTTGAGTTGAAATTGTGTGTGTGTGTGTGTGTGTGTGCGTGCGCATGCACGCAGTGGATATGTAGCAAGTGTGGCATAGTAAGACTCAGTGTGTTGTGACACTCTAAGTACATAGACCAGTGGGATGCATTTTACATGACGTGATGGAGAACAGATACAGCATCCCTAGATAGTGCAAGTGTATTGATTTCATCCCTGTGGCTGGAGGGTGGAGACCCAGAAACTGAAGTGTAGGAGGATGGATAAAAGGTTACCCATAGAAAGTCAGTGGGGTCCTTGTTAGCAAAGTGCTGCTGATTAGTTCTTCCTGTGTGACGACATAGGGTAGATGTTAGGAGTGAGGGCTAGTTCATAGTTTTCTCTTGTTAAAGGTGACTTAAGGGACAGAGTTCCCGTTCTGCCAACACAGTGGTCCGCCAGCCCGATTTATATGTGCGCGGACCACAGGTTTGGCTACGGCGGCGACAACTCTGTTACCACAGCAGACAAACTTCTCCAATGGAGTAAGGGTTGCCTGAGAATTGGCTATATTTTCGTCCAATACAAATAGGAAGGGCAGACATATAGCCATTTTTTTTTTACTGTCCATCACTGCCAGGCAAACTCTGGGGGTAAGGGGCAGTAAAAACAAACCACCTCCCCCCCCTCCCCCCCAATCATGGGAGATGCCTTTCATAGCGAGAGGGGTGTTATCTTTTTTATTTTCAAAAAAGAAAATCGCACTTTGAGAATCCAGGTTGGTCCAAGGCTCTGTCATGTTGATGGAGCTCTTCACCAAACTGAACAATGCATTGAGAGGACCCGCTGTGACAGCAGTTCTTGCCAATGTTTTAGAAATGACAGGCAGCTTGGTGCTCATTTCTACATTTGGCAGAATTTAAAACCGTCCCAAAGTTTCTAAGCAGGGCTGCCCTTTTGTCTGTTCCTAATGATTACTCAGAAGGCTGAAGACAGGCAGGTGCTGAAATCTCATGCTTCATTGTGTCCTTGTTTTGGATACTCCTGCTAGGAGACTGTACTATTGCTACTTCTGTGACAGCCATCACCTAGCCAGAGGCTGTATCTGAGCTACAGCCACAAAATGTAATTTAAAGGAGAATCATTCCAAATCAGTTGTGAATCCTCAACAGTGGATCCATATCCCCTGTCTGGAAAATTAGTATAAAAGTCAAACTGTGAAATGATCGATCAGTAGATCAAAAAAATGAAGGTACCAAAATGTCTTTGTTTATTCTGTGTCTTATTTCTTACAATATTTGAAATAAATACAATGAAGAAAATATATCTGTGAGTTTCTGTTCTTCTGTGTGTTTAATGCCTATATGTCTTTCTCCGATTTACTGGCAATATTCATTCATTATCCAATGATAATCAGTACAATTAATTATAGTGTCATTCCTTTGCACATAGCTCCTCAATAAAATAATTCCGCTGGCAGCCTGACAGAGCAGGGTATGTCGGAGGATGGACTTTAAACCATACACTCTATTCACTGTAAAACCTGTCTGTAAGGGACAGGAAACAAATAATGATCCAGACAAACTGGGAGAAAACTCCCAGTGAGTGGGGGCATTAGATTTTTGTTTTGCAAAACCAAACTCGCGCTTTAGGAGTTTGTTTTTGAAAAAAAAATGGTGGAAAGGTTTGCTGGCCGGCCAGCCATCATGTCTAACAGTATTGTCTGTCAAATGTTTTCTGCATAGACAGGAGCCACCATGACAGCAGTTCCGGTCAATCTAGAGAGTTTTCCACACATCCAGCGAACAACTCTAAATTTGGCAGACTTACGTTCCTCAGAATGGCAGAGGGACTGTCCTCCGCAATCCTGATAGAGTGAAACTTCGTCCTCGAACTCTAAATCAGGCCCCATAGTTTTTCTTCCTTCCGTCACGTGAGTGTAATGAAGTCTCTCAATTATATTGTGTTGGTGACTTCATAAGGGGCCCTATGCAATTGTTTCAATTTTAATAAGATCACCCTAAATATCAGATGGCACTATGTCACTGGGATACATTTCCAGTCCTGGCCTTTGCTTTTAAAAATCATTGTTTTCAGGTGAATTTATTAAATTCCATTGAACTAGGATTAATAATTCCAGAATGCCCCGATTTACTTCAGAAAAAGAGATGTTCCGATAACACGGAGCCTTTTGGGAATCCTATATCCGGCTCTGGTACATTCTAATGGCTTTGTGGTAAGATCGAGTACATAGCTGTGAGTGAGTAAACAGCTCCAACTAGTCTTGCATAGATTCTAATCATCGTTATCTTTTGCCACCTCTGCAGGTAAACTTAAAGGAGTAGGAGTATCTGGGGAGCACGTGACAGCTCCATAAATGGCCTCCCAAGTTGCTGTGTCTTGGCCCACGGTGCAATGGAGGGGCATTCTGTGCCATGTCTGTCAAAATAACTTGGAAACAGTCAAACATTTGGATCTTCAGACCTATAAATAGGGGTGGGTGTAACTTGTGAAATTTGCTGTAGCATAATTACAGCAAACTTACACAAGGAGTGTAACCCAGCATTTAGAGCTATTCTGTAAGTGCAAAATGCACTTTTGTATCCAAAATGGACCCAAGGATGCATTTAGTGCTAACAAAATACCACTAAATGCAACATGACATAAACATCAGCTGTCACTCGCTAAATTTGATGTTCCAGTGCTCCTGCAGTAGGATTTTAGCTCCAAAATACTCTTAATTATGCAAGCGGGTGCGATAGTGTAATTTTGGTAATTTCGCATTCCAAGAGTAATGCGGAATAACCAAAATTACTCTGGCATAATACAAATTTCGCCCATGCCTACCTATGCATATGTTCTTGCATCTAAGCTATTTTTAGCTCCAAGGGCCTCATGTTGCAAAATCACAGGGCTTGTGACCATAAAAGTGCTTATCATCATGCACAAAATCCCTTTTACAAGCTGTAAAATTCTTTTGACTCGTAAAAGGACTTTTGTGAGGATCCTAATATTTATTTTTTGTGTTTGGGCACCTTTGGAGTATTGACAAGTTGGTTCTGGTCAACTAGATATGTGGCTTCTGTGCGCACGTTTTTTCCACGGCAGTTGACGTTAGTCACCAATCAAATATGTGCTTTGCACGCAGTTTCTCACAAGACGACCCTACCTTGCTGTGACATACCATTTTGTGTTCCTGACGTACATTTGCATTGCAGCGTGAAGAGTGAGTTCCTGAAAGACGTTACCATAGCACCGCACTGTTGTTGCTTTCACCACCGGTCATATACGTGTCCCAGTCCCTCTATTGCAGAGGTCTTCAAACTGTGGGGCGCGACCCCCAGGGGGGTCGTGGAGTCCTAGGAAGGGGGTCGCAGATTCCCCAGCTTCACTTGTCTCTGCAAAAAGACAGCCGTCCTGGGACGGCTAATTGAGATCGTTGTCAGCTGCTTGCCTGAATGAAAGGCAAATGCGCCTTATCTGGTAATCTGCAAGTGTAAAGGATTCTTGGGGGCAGTTCTGGCTCTTTCTGAAGGCAAAGATGCGTGTTTTTTTTAGTGGAAGTGCAAAGAGTTAACTACTGGGCTGGGAAGTTCTTGCTTTTAATTTTAACTGCATTTACACAGCCCTTTGTGCCCCTAAAGAGGTGTTAATGGGACAGTTATGTAAAAAAAGAAAACTGCATTACATACGCTCTGGTATTATTAAAACCTACATTTCGAAGCACCATTTTATTGTAAATCTATGCGCACGTTTTGCAGCATTCTATCTTACCCTGTGTGTGATGCAAGTATAAAAAATTGACTTACACAGGCTGTGACTTCGTAGCACTAAAAATACACATCACTATTCTCCACTGCACCAATCAAGTTTTAATTCTGTGGTTCTCTGGTTACACACAGACCTCTGCAGTGCATTAACTAATAGAGGTTTTATAATGTACTACAGTGCATTTCCCACTGAGCAATAACTTTTTTTATTTATTTTTCATTTACGCTGCCCATTATTTTATATGTAGATACCTGAAGGTGAAAGACCTAAAAACGTACAGAATATTTTGGGCTTATTTATGAGAGGCGTGCATCGCCAAAGCATTACTTTTTTTATGCTCCGGTGGCGCAAGCATCTCAACCATACCTATGAGTCACCCTGCATGGCTTTGCATTGCCTCATAGATATGGAGTAAGACATAGCAGCGCAAGTCACTGCGTTGCCTTACTCTGCGTCAAGGAGGTGTTCCATGGGCTTTGCGTGGGGTTCCCACGCAAAGCCCATGGATTTGATGCTGCCCCATATTTACAAAATCACGTAAACCTGGGGCAGCTCCAAAACTGACGCCTCTCCAGTGGAGGCGTAACGAGGAGAAATGTTTTAATTTCTCCTCGTTTTTCCTCTTTTCTTTTCTGCAGCTCTCATAGAAATAGGAAAACGCCCCTCAGGATTGTTTTGGTGAAGGAAGGTGCCTCTTCCCGTACAAAAACAATTCTGCCTACGTTGGTGCTAGGCAGCAATTTGTGAAGGGAAAAGGACTGGAATGCACCGTATTTCATAATTACAGTGCATTCCTGCCCTTTCACATTGGCATAGGGCAGCGCTGCCCTACACCAATTCCTCATAAATGAGGCCCTTTGTTTTTAGCTACACCTTTGGCTACACCCCTACGCTCAATGACCTTTGGTTTGCTAAACACTGTTTAATATCATTTCCCCACTGTAAAAATTATTTGCTGTGGTAATTGGGGGCTGTTAGAAATGGGGGTCTCTAGTTGGCAATGGTTTTCACCTTTGTCCAAGTAGGGACCCTTCCTTCTAGTCAGGGTAAGAGGGATACACTACTGAAATAACCCCTGCTCACCCCTTGGTAGCTTGGCACGAGCAGTCAGGCTTATTTCAGAGGCAGTGTGTAAAAGGATTTGCACATAACCAACAGCAATACACTGAAGACACTACAAAAGGACACCACACCAGTTTAGAAAAATATCCAATACTTTATATTTTCAAAACAAGACTAAAACGATAAAAATCCAACATACAGTACTTAAAAATATGTACTTTGCGGGGAGCTGGCGTCGGTCGGTCCGGACTGCGGTGTGGGACGGGGCAGTGTGTCGCAAGACTTACGAGCAGTGCCCCCAACCCACGGTGTGGTCACGGTTGTCGAATTCAGTGACGGCATCGGTGAGACCAGGGCGGCGAAGTGAAGCGAGGCGGTGCGGTGCCCACAGGTCACGGTGCAAGCAGCAGCTCGGCGGCTGTCATCAGTGAGACCAGGGTTGGGGTGCGAGATGCAGCGGTGCCCTCTGCGGTGCCTTCTGGGCATGGAGCCAGCAGCAGAGTCAGTGACGGAGTCGGTTGCTTTCCCCTCTGTGGCAACTGAAACCATGGTTCCAGAGGCGGTACCCAGAGGTCAGTGAAGTCTTTGCGGTCCCTGAGACTTCAGAACAGGAGGCAACAAGTAAAGAAAGTTCAGTCCAGTCCTTTCACTGCCCAAGGCAGAAGCAGCAACTGCAGGCCAAACCAACAAAGCAACAACACAGCAAAGATGCAGTACTCCTCTTGGCAGTTCTTCCAGCTCTTCTTCTTGGCAGGTTCCTTGATTCCAGCGAGTTCTAAAGTTCTAGGGTCTGGACCCCAATATTTATACTCAGTTTCTCTTTGTGCTTTTGGGCAGAGAGTGCCTGTGCCCAGCCCAAACCAGTTCCATCTTTTCTGGCCCAGCTTCCTGGCAGGAGGTGGAGACAGCATTGTCCAAGGCAGACCAGGCCCATTCAGGTGCAAGGCAATCTCCTCCCACTACTATAAATACAGCCCAGGTCTATTCAGCCCAGCCCTGACTCATCCAGGAAAGGCAGGACACACCTTGACCCCCCAGTGGCTGTCTGATGAGAATGCACATCCCCAGCCCCTGTCACTCCAAAGCCAGACAGTCAATCCACAAACCCAGCAGAGGCACACAGAAGGTATTTTCAAACACAGAACATAAAAATCATCTTTACTAAAAGATGCATTTTTATTCAGGCATGCTAAACCCCATTTCTCTATCTTGTCCCAATGGGAAGATATGCTTATAAGATGTTATACGTAAACTCCCATTCTATCCTATGGGACAGATAGCCTTTCCATAGTGAAAAATGAAACACACTGTAATTCACTACCAGGACATGTCTCACACACACCAGTACATGTCCTACCTTTAATATACACGGCACCCTGCCCACACGGGTACCTTGGGCCTACCTTAGGAGTGACTTACATGTAAGAAAAGTGAAGATTAGGGCTTGGCAAGTGTGTGCACTTGCCAGGTCGACATGGCAGTTACAAACCGCGCAGACACTGCAGTGGCAGGTCTGATAACCCTTTTCAGGGCTGCATGGGTGAGTGGCATAATCAGTACTGCAATCCCACCAGCAGCATTTGATTTACAGGCCCTGGCACCCTCAGTGCACTTTACTAGGGACTTACTAGTCAGTCAAACATGCCAATCATGGAAACACCAATCCATAATACAATTTACAATAGGAACACTTGCACTTTAACACTGAAAAGCAGTGAGAAAGTGTGCAAAAACACTGAACCAGCAAAAACAGAGCCAAAACTAGGAGGTCAGAAAGGAAAAAAACAGGGGAAACATGCAAAAAGATGCCAGGTCTAACAGGGGCATTTATGGTTGTCGATAGACGTTGATGATGAGGAGAACCAGTTTCTAGAAAATGTTGTCAGAAGGGGTCCTTATGCCTAAAAAGTTTTGACAAGGGGGTCTCGACATCAAAAAGTTTGAAGACCACTGCTCTATTGTGATGCACCTTCGTGGAGGAAAGTTCTAGCCATATTTTGTGGACATTTTGGCTGGCACATGACATAAGACATCATAGAGACAGCCTAGTTGTCGGAGTTTGTGTTTAAAAAACAAAAACAACTTTGCACACTTACTGGACTCTTCAAAAACCACGGTCTTAGTGAGAGGAAGGAACAGCATAAAGATCTCACGTTATTTTGGACACCTTCGTTTTGTCGAAAGACGTTGAAAGCCAATCTAGTCTTCGCAGGGTGGAGCTGTAGGAGTTTTCATTGTGCTCAACACATATAAATATATTTTGTTAATGAGAATGTACTGCTTGCTTGAAACGAAAATGCGTTCTTAAAATATGTGCAGAATCCGCAATCTGAAAACCTGACATTTATAAGAGTCACGTTACTGTCTACAAAAAGTTTCCTAGTTTTTCTATGACTAAAATTATATCGAACACATATGCTAAGAGTTGGGGTGCGCTGACATGCAGATTTGTTTCTGTTATTTATTGATTTTCTCAAATCTTGGGGGAATTTAGCAGGGTTTGAAATATTTCAACAGAGAGTTTTCAAAGTACACAATGTACTGTTTCAATCGCTTAGTCTCTTGGGCATTAGATCGGAGGCCGGTGTTTTCATTGAAGATATTTTTTTGCAAAATGAGTGGAGATATTTGCATACTTAGAAACTCTGGAAAGACGTGGGGGCATATTATCAAGAACGGCGTTAAAATTATCGCCGCTTTAGCGGCAGAAAACTGCCGCTAAAGCGGCGATAATGGGCTTGATAATATGCCCTTGAGAATTCCAATAGAAGCCCATGTTGACACCAGAACATGGACTTCTATTGGAATTCTCAAGGGCATATTATCAAGCCCATTATCGCTCGGTTTCTGCCGCTAAAACGGCGATAATTTTAACGCCGTTTCTTGATAATATGCCCCATCCTGTACTATGGTTGGGATGTGTCCGGTTGAAAGGCACCATGCACGATTATTGTGAGGTATCCAAGATACCCTGGTCCCTGGGTGTTTGAGCATGGGCTGAAAGACACCCGGTTCCTCACTGCTTCTCTGGATTGGAAGATACTCTGTTCAGTGTTCGCTAGTACGGTTTGATAGACACCCGGTTCCTCACTGCTTGTCTGGATTGAAAGATACTCTGTTCAGTGTTCGCTTGTACGGTTTGATAGACAGCCGGTTCCTCACTGCTTGTCTGGATTGAAAGGTATTCTGTTCAGTGTTCGCTTGTACGGTTTGATAGACAGCCGGTTCCTCACTGCTTGTCTGGATTGAAAGGTATTCTGTTCAGTGTTCACTTGTACGGTTTGATAGACAGCCGGTTCCTCACTGCTTGTCTGGATTGAAAGGTATTCTGTTCAGTGTTCACTTGTACGGTTTGATAGACAGCCGGTTCCGGTTCCTCACTGCTTGACTGGATTGAAAGATACTCTGTTCAGTGTTCACTTGCACGGTTTGATAGATAGCCGCTTCTGGCTGGCTTGTACGGGCGGAGGTACTCTGGTCATGTTTTTGATTCTATAAATTGACAGATACCTGGTCTCATGTTCATTTGTAGAGGCTGAAAGAAACGCGGTTCCATTTCTTACACAGATTGAAAGGTACCTTGACCTTGGTTCGGTTGCCTTAGTTGAAGATTTATGTTTGTTTGCATGGGTTGAACGAATTCCTGTCCTCTGGTATCTTGCCTAGGTCAAGACACACCCTATTTGCAGAGTTTTAGAGTGATCTTTTAAAAGAGCTTACTTGTGATCAAATGTCTGGTGTGGGTGTACAGGCGAGTCAATTCAGCAATTTTAGCCATGATTAAGTGCATGTGTGTAGATGTATGATTCATGTCTGGCAGAGCGTAGGTAATTGTCCTGTGTGGTTGTGGAGTCAGTAAGGTTCATGCTTGGGAGAGGATGAATAAATGTACTGTGCAGATGTGTAGTTGTGGAATGGTGAAGTTTGTGGGTGAGCATTCGGTTTAGTTTTTCTGGCCTTGTTTTCACTTGAATATGTATCAGGTTGGTCTGTCCAACTGGCTTGGTCTGGTGTTTGGTATTTAAGAGTGCTTGTTTTCCATGGTGTGTGTCTGTGTGAAAGGAGAAGTGCTGTATGGCTCAACGTTGGGGCTACTATGTTCTTTTGAGATTGGTGTGGTTCTGGGGAATCATTTGTGAGATTTTTTGTCTCGGCCTATGTGACCGTATGAGTTTAAATCGTAAATGTTGTTCTTAATTTGTGTGAGATTTACTCTTGCATTTGGGTCTCAATTGATCTCAAGCTGGTGCATTGTTTTATTTACTTGTTTGTTTACTTCCCTGTACAGAGGCGAGGCGTGTGGTGTCCCGATTCTTAGTTTTTCCTATGATGTTATAGAACAATAAGGTGCTTAGGACTCTAGGGTTCATGGCTGAGCAACCGTTGACATCTGCTCTTGTTGGGATTCCTGCACGTACCTGTACTTACCCGTCTTATGTCTAATAAATCTTCTATCAATCTACTGAGAGGCAGTGAATTCCTGCCTCTCACACACTTTAATACAGCTGTTATGTCACATCATCTTTGGCATAAAGCACTCAGAACGTTTCACTCCTGGTCTGAAGACACTGCACTAGCAAAAAAACAAACATTGCATCCTGTTCAGAATGTTCTTCTTCACTAACAAAACAATGCATGTACTCACTTCTGGACACTACATACATGCTTTTCAGTCCTGAAACACACTTAGCAACTTGGTTTTCCAAAATGAGAAGGCCATCTGATAGCCTGCCTACAAATATTTTGGGGATGGATCTCTTCAAAATTAAAGGTGCGTCCTTTAGGACTCGCACTGATACTATCTTGCCCTTGAACCATCCCCAACGACATTTCAGGTGGTCACTGAAGACCATCCGGTTAAACACTGCTTATTGACTCACTTAGCTGGTAAAGCATTTACAGACTTCTCTGACTTGGTCATACTTGCCACCCCTTCGCATAAAGCTGTGAAGCAGCATTAAGGTAGGGTGCATACTTAACAAATTAATATAAATAAACAGCCATCTAGATAATGCCCCAAATCACTGAAGTGTGTGAGTGGAAAGAGATTATCACCTTTTAAAAGCAGCAAATCAAGAGGTGAAAGCAGGCTGCTTAGTTCTCCAAATATGCCCCCTTCCTTCACAATTTACAGAGATAGAGCGCATACAGCTAGAGGTGGAGTAAGACGTGCGCTGTGACACAACATTGTAGGTATGCAATAATCTTCAGGAGCCCTAGTCATGTGCATGCTGTGCTTGAACATTGACCTGGCACTGCACAGACCGCATGAGCAGCAGTAGTACAAGCATCCGTCATTACATTAATAAACACAATATGTGCAGCAACACTTATATACTCTACTGAACAGTACATGGAAAACATGGTCACTAGCTGTGCTAGCATCACTCATGCAGCTAAGCAGGACAGGCAGGAATAATGTACGCTTTTCTTATACACAAAACTGGCAGAAGGTTTCCCCTCTCTCTCAAATGCACACATACCACAGGCAACAGCAAGATACACACAAAGTTGTCAAATGTGCAGGAAGAATTGTATTGTAATTGCATTTATATAGCTCTTACTACCCCTGACGAGGAGTCGAAGCGCTTTTTTCGGGGAGTAGCTACTCCGGAACCCATAAAGGATTATTGGAGAATTAGTATAGTAAAATATGAAATTAATTTGAGCGTTAGATATGTTAGTCTGTTATTTGGATTGAGGAGGATAGTGGAGGGATAGAAGAGGGAAAAAGTTTGCCTTTATATAGCGCTTGCTACCCCTGATGAGGTTTTGAAGTGCTTTTAGGCGAGTAGCACGCTACTCCGGAACCAAAAAAGAATTAGTGGTGAATTAGTCTGGGAAAATATGAAATTAATTGGAGTGGGGGGCATGTTAGTCTGTTATTTGGATTGAAAAGGATAGCGGAGGGATAGAAGAGGGAAGGGTCTAGAAAGTATATATATATTTTTTTATGTCTAACCACACCTTTACCACTTTAACAAAATATGCTGATAATAAGCGCTACATTAAAATATGGGCTTCCCCCCCACCCCCCAACAGTGTCATACCCCTGGGGAGAGCCTTCTTTGCATCTCGCTATCAGAACCACCCCCCACATCAGTGATCTAGTGGGCATTTTGGAAACTGTGAAACCAGGGGGAATGGTTTTTAAGCCTGGTCTCTGAATGGGACTAAGTTGTGTAATCTTAGACATTCATTTTCTGTCTTTGGTTATCTTTTCAAGATTGGAAGAATTACAAATTCGGCTTAGAGTCTGTAGAAGTGTGTGATAATAAAACTGGATTGGAACCCAACACATGCTCATTGGATATTATGTCTTTGAAGACTGAACCCAGTCTTTTGGTTCACTCATCAAAATGAAGTGGGAAAGCCAAGATCCTAGGAACAAGTAGCAATTGTAGTTTTGGTTCTTCAGCTACACTACCAGTCTATTTAAGGCAACGACAAGTGCACTGGCGTCCATTCTGTTGCTTTTTTAGGCATCCAGGAAAGGCTACGGAGAGGAACTAAACAAGCCGAACAACAGCACACAACTTTACAACAGAAAGAGAAAAGGTTAGATTCCATGGAAGCCTATTAAGAATTAAGACTGATACAACCTCAGAAGAGGAAGAGTGAGTGTAACGCGGAACCTGTGGGAAGACTGAGCAACCACTAGAAATCGTGTTATCAAAAGGTAAGTAACTTATTCTTCTGATGGATACTTTTTTCTGCAAATTCCTCACCTTATGAACAGAATCTAAAGCAGTACCCACATGGAGGCTAGACTGAGAAGTGACGATTAAACCATACAGTCATGCAGAACAGCACTAGCAAATCAGCTATCACTCCTCGCTTGAGCAGACAGAATACTTCTTGGCAAAGGTGTGCATCAGAGACCATGTGGCCATCCGGTAAATATCAATCACTGGGAAACCCTAGCATGGGCAGTGGAAGTTTCTGTGGCTCACGTGGAATGAACACAATGCTAACCAGTTGGCCCTTCATTCTCTAAGCACAACAGATCTTAATGCGAAAAGTGACCCAAGGAGACAAAGCCAATAAAAAGCTTGTCACCAACTCAACTTGGCCTTGTATGAGAGACATAATTTGAAACAGTGCTTTTAGAGACTGGTTGTCCAACTGTCCTCATTCTTGGAAAGGTGAGGAGAGAGAAAAAATAATTTATATAGAAAGTAGACAGCACGTTTGCAAAAAAGGTGGGGCAAGTACGCAGGATCAACTTGTCTGGATAAAACACTGCAAACAGTGACCTGACCATTAAGGCTGCAACTCCCAGCTCCTACGGCTCAAAGTATTGATCACTAAAAAGGTGGTCTACAAAGTCTAAAGATAAACAGAACAGGTGTGCATCAGTTTAGACGTCAATGCCACGAGGCAGATCAGAACCAAAATTGAGTCCAAAAGTGGAATAACGGCCAGCATGGATAGAAACATTTATCACAGAGCTCTTAAGAATCGAGCCACGATGGGTTATTAAAACAATGAAGGCACAAAGAGACAGACATTGCAGCAAGTACTCTTTCAAGGTAGATAATGCGAAACCCTGCTGAGAGAGTGCAAAGTGCATAACATCCGACAGGCAAGCCTCAAAAGAATCTAAACCTGTTGGTTCACACCAATGGACAAACTTTTACCAGCACCCAGCATAGACAGAATAGGTTGCCAGTTTCTTGTGGATATATAATTTCCCCCCAGAATCCTCACCTTGAAAATACTTCTTACTGGTTTCAGACAGGTCCAGAAGACTTTTTTCCCCCGGTGATGATCCGCAGCACAGTCTGGTGGTGCCAAACTGCTCAGGCTGTGGCATGATGCAACATCACAGGGGTATGTTATTAGGCGCCAATCTCTGCATTGAAATCAGTTCCTATAAAGGTTTCTGCTCCTCATCGAGGCATTAGGAGTGGAACAGAGACGGCCACGATAGCAACAAACAAAGCACACTGGGCAGCTGTGTATGGGCTCGAAAAGAGGCCATTAAGAATGTCAAAATAAACTTCGAATCCCATTGAAGCACAAAAAAACAGAGTGGGAGGTAACACATAAATCAACTGTTCCTTAAAACACACCACTAGCGGCGACTTAAGTAGGGAAGGTTGATCAGGAAAGCAAATACACTGAGACAGAGCTGCTAGGTAGCCTTTAAGCACAATCACAGCCAGACCCTGCTGTGAAAGGGACAATGGAAACCTCAAGACATCAGAAAGGTGAGATTTAAAAGTATCAATGCATTCCTACTCACAGCACTACACAAATTTGTTAGAGTGGCCTATTTAGATGGATTTAGTGGCAGTCTCACAGGCCACCAGGACGATGTCTGCAATCTCTTCCGGAGGACAAAAGGATTCTAGCTGATACCGCTCAATCTCCACTTTTAGCAGTCCTAGCGTCTTGGAATTGAGGTGAAGTACGAGACCAATCTACTGCGAGAGCTGGTTCACTCTGTCCACTCTCTAACAATCTGAATCAGCTGCGTCAGAAACTCCTGAGCATTCTGCAGTACTCTGGTTATGAGCTGGAGCAGTAGAAACAAGTACAGCAGGCCCAAGACCAGCAACTCCTGAAGGCCTCCACAGGGATCCATTAGGCGGGAAGTGGCAGGGTGGGGATAGTCAAAGGAGTTTAGAGGAGGCAGGGCCAGCAGAAGATGGTAGAAACAGAATTTGCTGCAGCTGATGCTTTCTAAAACCACCATTGCTCAAAAGAAGTGATGCAATTACCGAGGCATTTGAAGAGGCTGAGACAGTTGCCACTGCTTGGTCTGCACAGCCCTAGAGTAATCATGGAACTTACAATATTGTTAGTGGAATTGCTGTGCATGTGAGAGCAGGACAAGGACTTGGGATCTTGCCCTGCTGTTGTTAAAGCATTCCAGTGAACAATCTGCTTTCTCTACATATAGTTATTCGCTGTAAAAGGGCATGTCCATAAGCGTAACCTGGAAATCCCCCAAATAGCAAGTGGAATCCATCCACTGACTGATGGCCGCGCTCATAGACTGGGCTACGTTGTTCGCAAAACTACAGTTCATTATTTGTTTTAATGCATCCAGTCTATCACGCACCAAGTCCAAGAACAGCTTCTTCATTTTCTCCTGCAGGCTGATGACCGTGAGTTTTGCTAGATTGCATAAAGCATGGACATAGCAGCTGAAATGGCAGGTGGCATTAGCTGTGTGTAATGCCACACTTCCAAAGATAAAAACTTTGTGACCCAAAGCATATCAGGTTGCCTTGACTCGGTCCACAGGAAACATAGGATAAGTGTTTGGGTTCTGCTTTGAGGACAACGTCTGAATCACAACTTTCTAGTGAAGTGTGGGAGGACAAAATGTGCACTGGGTTATTTGTCTATCGGGCTACAGTTGCTGGGCCCAAAAAGGGTTCATGCCTCCATTAAGGGGTCTTGGAGAGCTTTATTAAAAAAACACAATAGCTCCACAGAAACTGTGGAGTCATGCAACATTTCTGACAGAATGCTTTACTTGACTCCCACAAAAGTGATAGTCAATTCCAAGGCTTTTGCCACCTTCCAAACAAATATTGTGAGAGAGGAGACTGCTTTCTACAGACGGCCAGAGCGGTAGGAAATATATAAACTTCTGGAAAAGTATCTAGGTCACTGGTATTTTGTAAATCCAAATGAAGGCCAACAAGACATCTGAATGTGAAACAAAAATCAAATCAAAACAGGTGAACCGTTTGGGCATTAGGAAGAGGTTTACATAGTGGTTCATCAATGAAGTTAATCCTGACTTTTTCCCTAGCCCCGAGGGTTGATACTTTCTCCTACTGACTCTATGGCAGATGCTAGAACTGGCCCAATGGGAGGCATCACCACGACTTTGTGATCAGTGCTGGGGGAGGACAGAGGACAGTGCTTTGGCGGATTTTGACTCCACCTTAGGAGCCAAGCCTGAAGCCTAAGAAGGTGTGACATTTGGAGGCTTCAGGTTCTGAACTACCAGAGTTTCCATCAAAAGCTGAGAATTTAATGGTAAGACACCATAAGCGCTCCAGATCACATTGATGAAGTGCAGAAAAACAGGAACTGATGTCAGTGTGTCACTGCTGTCTAACATACCCTGGTGCCGTCACGTCTGTAATCGGAGTCATGGCCTAGGTTGCATGGCACCACCTGGCATCGCTGGGGAGCCATTGCTGGAGAAAAAAGTTTCCTGCACCAGTCTAAAGCCTAGAAGGGGCATTCATAATACAAGGTAACTGCTGTAAGATGTATTTGTCAGAAATCTCTAATTGGGATTGTTGAATCTCCAAACGTGGAGATGTAGCGTCAGAGTAAAGGGGTGGAGGACAAGACCGACCTGTTGCCAAAGCCCTGTTTGGGAGAGAAGGCTGAACACTGACCTCCACAGATTGACATATTAAATCCTCCTTGTAAAGTCAAGGATGATGAATATCAGCTCTGTGCCAATCTCGCACACATTCTGTGAACAACCTTGAGACAAGCGGAATAGGAGGAAACACAAATTAGGCCTTGTGAGCACAGAAGAGAGTACATTTTCTATTTAACACAGTGGAAAAGATGTTTATGTAGGAAACCCCAGATGGGAAAAGACCAAATGCATAACATCTGTAGAGTTACCATCTGTGATCTTCCAGAGAGGAGTGACTCAAGGTGTCTGCGTGGCATTCCATAAATTGGTTGCCTCTGGAAAAACTCATTGTTTTAGAACCCACTGCTACAAGCACATGGCCTTCCAGCATATGGTCCAGACCACCCCATGCCCATCTCATGAGTTAATGGACACAGGTAACTTTATCAGAGAAGAACTACACTATACAGATAAAAGAATGGAAAAAGCCATCAATGTTGGACTGACTACACACAGCTCCAGCACACCGATGTACATCCATTATTCTGCCAATGATCAAAGTTCACACATTATCATCACCACCCCAAAATGAGCACCACAGCCAACAAGGACGGATCCGTCATCCATTGTGGCCTTTGACTGCAGGGGACAGAAAGAAAAGCCCACCATGAGGACATACATCACACGAGATCCAGAAGGACAGAGGTGAAGATCTCCTCCTGAGTAGAGAGGCTTCCCTGATGCTGGAATAATTGCCACCTAAGACACCACTGCATGGATCTCCTTGTCCACCAGGCTTACAGTACCAGCAGGATGCACAAGGCAATCACACCTAGGAGGCAGAGAACTTTCAGAACCTTCCTGGGCACAGAAGTCCAAAACACCGTAACCAGATCTTAAATGTCCACTTTTCACTGAAAAGGAGGAAAAGACCTCATGTTGGACACATTCAGGATCACATGGATGAAGATCAGATGCAGAGATGGAGTGAGGAGCAACATCTGCTGATTAACAGAGAGCCCCAGGTGATGAGCAAGGCCAGGGTACATGAAATCAAAGTTGTCCAAGTAAGGAAATGCATTAACGCCCAATCTTCTATGGGAGGACGCTGCGAGCTCCTGGGTGAAAACATGCACCATTAGATCAAAATACAGAGCTGCAAATCAATAGTGCAGGAACCTCACTGTGAAGCAAAGCTACTGTTTAAAGGCTGAAGGGACTGTGAGGTGGAAACAGGCATGCAAGAGGTCCAGGGAGACCATCCAGTCCTGTGAGTTAAATCCCTACAGGGGTATGCAGACAGAATATCGAGTTGGAAATGTCGACATACAAATATCGAGTTGGAAATATCGTGACACAGAAATATTGACAGCAAGAATATCATGGTCAAGAATATCGAATTTAAGGTAAGAAATATCGTTTTAAAAAATATGGAAATCATTAATATAGTTTGCAAAAATATAGCTATTTAAAATATCGATTTTTTAATTAGTGTTATGTATTTTAGTTTACATTTTAAATGTACGTGATGTATTTTTTTGTATAAATATTGTTTATGTTTTTTAATATATGTGTTACGTTTTTAGTAGTTATCAATTTTATTTTAATTAAATTTTGCGTTTTTTAGTTTCGTAGCGGGTTGTGGGTTTATAGGGAAATAGGGTGGGAAGTAATTTAATTATAATAAATGAATGATTATTTTTATTTATTAATATTTATTTATTTGAGATATTATAGTGTTAATTGTGGGAAGTAATTTATTTGTAATTAATTATTATTTGGCTGTTAATTAATATTAATTAATTAATTGGTAATTAATTATGGTAATTGTGTAATTTTCTTTATGTGCGGGTTGTGGGGTTTATAGGGGTCAAGGGTGGGAAGTAATTTATTTGTAATTAATTAGTTCTTAATATTAATTGGTAATTAATTATGGTAATTGTGTAAAAGTGTTTTAGGAGCGGCTTGTGGGGTTTATAGGGGTAAATGGTGGGAAGTAATTTGATTAATTAATAATTAGTTAATTTATATTAATTCATTGATCGAAAATTAATTATGGAAATTGTGAAATTAATGTTAGGTGCGTGTTGTGAGGTTTATAGGGGTAAAGGGTGAGAAGTAATTTATGTTTAATTAATTAATACTTAGTTGATCATTTATATTAATTAACTAATTGATATTTAATTAGGGTATTCGTTTATATTTTTTTGTGTGGGTTATTCTTTTATAGGGGTAAAGGGTGGGGAGTAAATTAATTTTATTTACTTTATAATTAGTTGTTAAATACTATTAGTGTTTTAATTGAAAATAAGTTTTAATTGTGTAATTGACTCGTTTACAGTTTAATTTTAGCTGTGGGTTGTGGGGATTATGGGGGTAAAGTGTGGGAAGTTAATTTTTATGAGTTTTAATTTGTTTTTTAATTAATATTTCTTTAATTGGTAATTAATTATGTTAATTATGGAAGTACATTTTTTTTAATTTAGATGTGAATTGTGTGGTGTTATAGGGTAGGAATCAAAAAGTAAATTTATGTAGACAATGTTTTTGTTTCTAAATAATTTCTAATTAAAAATATGTATTTGTTTGAAAATTATTTTTTGTTTTATTTAAGATAATAGTTGTAGGTATTTGTCATATGTATTTAAAATTATATTATGTTTTTTTTTTTAAATGTAATATTAAATATATTTGTATTTAAATTTTTAACATTTATATATTTTTTTATTTATTTTGTTTTTTAAATATTTTTGTTGTTAATATTTTGTTTGTTTTCAATTTTGAACTGACTGGAGTGGGAATAGTAATTTTTACCCCTACGCTATCCAACACTTTCCCTACTGTTGCACTGATTGGAGTGGGAATAGTACATTTTATCTCGCCATTATCCAAAACCTTCCCTACTGTTGCAGTCAATGGAGTGGGAATAGTAATTTTTACCTCTCCGCTATCCAACACGTTCCCTACTGTTCCACTCACTGGAGTGGGAATAGTAATTGTTAACCTTCCGCTATCCAACACTTTCCCTACTGTTGCACTCACTTGAGTGGGAAATTTAAGTTTAAAGATTTTTAAATAGTTTAATGTTTTAATTTATAATAGAATGTTTTTTTTATTAGATTTTATGTTATTGGTATATACATATATTTATATATGTATATATATATTTGTAAATTTTTATATAATTTTAAAATTATAAATTAAAATTAATAGTTTCTTAAATCGTTTTAAAGTAAATATATATATTCATTATTATGTATGTGTGTTTAACTTTTTTTATTACGTTTATTTGTCAAATTTGTTTAAATGTATAATAAATCTACTTTATTTTTTATATTAATTTTATTATTTAACATATATAATATTTATTATTTTATTATATATATATATATATATATATATATATATATATATATATATATATATATATATATATATATATAAAATATATATATATAAATCGATATTTTGTACGACTATATTTTTGACATCGATATTTTTTTGGGGACATTTTTTTACTTACCTGTTTAAGTATAGGAAGTCAGTATTTTTGCATTCTATATATTTTCATCGATATTTTTACATCTATATCTTTTACATCGATGTTCTGTCAATTAACCTCCTACAGGACCCAACTCAGAGACAGCATCTTGAACAGATCCAGGAGGACGAAAAGGTTGAGCAACCTCAAATTCAGAATGGCTCTTGGACCATTATTTTTTAGGGGATCAGAAGTAGAGGAAAAACCCTTGCACCTCTCTCCTCCAGGGGGGTACCACTTTGATGACCCTTTTCTGTGATAAGGTCAGGATTTCCACCTTCAGGATTGAGGCATGGTCTGTAAAACTCTTCACGGTTCTGGTAGATGCTCTAGAGAAAGGACTTCAAAGTGTAAGCCATAGCAGATCAGCTGAAGCACTCAATGGTCTATGGTGATCAATTCCCACTGGGCAAATAAAATCAGAATTCCCTCCACTTGACCAGAAGAAGATGGTTGAGGGACGGCAATTCAAAGTGGCTTTCCAGATGCAGAGCCAGTGGAAATGAAGGGAGACTGGAGCTGTTGCTTCTGGTTCCCTTTTAGACACTCCCTCCCACAAAAAGAGGGATTGCAGAGTTGTCTGCATTAGTAGCTAAGGCAGTTTCTGCTGGGAAGGCTGAGCTATGGAAACAAATGGCTGTACTAATGGTGACACTATTTTGATGGAGAGGCCTGCCCTTGGGATGTGCTGTAACACAGCGGTCATTCAAAGGCTTCAAGAAGTCACCTTTTCACAAAACCACTTTTCCCCAGCAAAAGGCATATCTATAAAAACAGTCTGGACGTCTCTGAAAAATCTTGTTGAGTGCATTCAGGTGTGCTTGTGCAAGGCCACTGGTGCGGCTATAGAGAGAGAACTAGTATCAGCCAAGTGTAGTCTGTATTCAAAAATCTATTTAAAGAGTCAGGCCATGCCTAACACTCCGAGAATGGTCACTTAATATCTTTCGGGAAGCTAATTGTAGCTAGTTATCTCATTTCTGAAGTGGATGCACATCCACCCAAAAAGGCACATGGCATTGGTGGTGCATAAGGCAACACGGAACAAAGCCAACACTTTATACCCCATGGAGTAATGCCATTTAGATTCCTGGTCTCGAGGATCATTATGTAAGGCACTGGGGTTCAGTTACATCAAATATGCTTGAACCATCAAGCATTCCAACTAAAAGTTTAGGTTGCAAGGAAAGGCCAGTTACTGCAAGTAAACAAGGGTTTAAGAAGAGTTTTTCATGCTGAATGCACTAGTTCCATTAAGACCTTTTTGAACAGCAGAAGACGTTCTGCAGTCACAGGAGAGACAGCTGTAGAATTTCCATGAGGATGTGGGACTTTGGTTCAGAAGAATCTTTTTTTGTTTTTGTTTTATATAGCGCGAACTAGACCCGAAGGTATCAGAGCGCTTTACATGAGCACCAGTTACGCTACAGATGGACACATTCATTTTTATTTATTTGTTAGGCATGGGGAGATTAAGTGATTTGCCCAGAATCACAGGAGGTTGTGCATCCCTGCCGAGACTCGAACCCGGCTCCCCAGCTCAGAGGTAGACCGCCCTAGCGTTAGGCCACATCCTCTCCCAAGAATGGAAGGGCAATTCAGTGCTTCTGCTGCTTTACCCTCAACAGCTATTAACAAGCAATTATTCTCCAAGGGACAGCTCAAAGGATTAGAATTATCACCCCGAGGGGATGTTTCACTGCCACTGGCATTTTGAAGAGGCAAGTAAAACATAGCATCAGTACGATAATGTAAGAGTTGGATATTATCCACCTCAGTGAATCAGAAGTCAAAACTGAGCATCTCAAGTGTTCCTCCATGTGTGCTATCCGTAAACAAAGGGTCAATACGAGGCTCTTCCTCATATGTCATTCTGACCTCACCCCTAGCACTCATAGGATTTCTTCACTTTTTGAGTTGGGGTGATGTCGAAAACTGCTCCAAGAACAGTACCGGATGTAACATCAAAAGCAGAGTCTTTGTCAGGCGAGCCATCTTGTGACCTGTAAAGTCCCGGGGTCAGGTGGCATCAGGCCTGGAGCTGCAGGGCCCGAAGGGATTTGTCGACGCTTGGGAGCCGGAAGGTCCACGGAGGGATGAGGGGCAATCCAAAAAAGTCCAGCATGGCCTTACAAAAAGAAACAACCTGCCTGAGATTGATCAGTGGACTGAGCCAAAAACCTGGATCAAACTTTTTAATGACAGGAATAAGTGCCAAGGAAGAAGCTGTCAACAGAAAAAAGTATTGCAGACTCTCTTAACGTTTGAGAGTGAGACCTCCTCCTTTGGAAGGATGCTTTGGAAGGCCACTCCAAGTGACCATTTTTCGGTTTCCGGATAAGGTGGTTGCATGAACAAAAGAAGCCTCTATCTCCCTGATTACCTTCACATGCAATGATACATGAATCACATGACAAGGGATTGTGATCCAGCCCCAGGCAAAACATACAAATGTTGTGGGGGGTCAGATTGACATCGGTTAGCAACTTCGTCACCTGGGTTTAAATCCTGACACACTGGGAGGGACATTTGACCTAGTCTGCTAGTTAAGTGTCACTGTAAATTTATAGAATTCAGTAAAAAAACAAAGCAGAGTTCTGGACCTGTATTAGAAAGGAAGCGAACAACAGTAACTGATGGCAGAGAATCAGGTGATTGCATATATATAAACAGGTGTTGATACTTTGAATGCAGACAAAGCTGCAACTGGAGCTGTGTGGCACTCACTGTGAGCGTGGGGAGAGCTACTGTTAGGAGAACAAGTTTCTGGATCCATTTGGCACTTGGGGATTTTCTTAAGGCGGAGAATCTTGGTAAAGAAATATCCATCAGAACATAAAGTGCTGTTAGCTAAAAAGCAAAAAAACACTAAAGATTAAGCAAATTGCCAGCAACAGAAGTACCGAGGGAGGGGAGGGTATAATGCAAAGACACACCACAGCTAGGTTTTGAATGGTTAGCTACAAAGTAAAGAAGGGAGGGCAACAGAGGCTTTCCTATGGGTTTGACACTTGACCCCAAAAGAAATAACAGGACTAAACCCTCCTGTCCTGTGTTCCATACAAAAAGAACTGACTTTTTTTTATGCCTTTGAAGGTAATAAGTATAAACTCAATAATGAGTATTTGTCCAATATGAATTTTATTCTCAAGTCAGGCAATATTCTTGATTAAGCCCAACACGTGTTTCACGACAACAAGACGCTTCATCAGGGCCGTAGGATATATTCCATATACAAATGCTGTTATTTATTCACAGCACAAACAGTTGCATTATTACATTAAAGTGTGAAAATGTTGATAACGAAAGAAAGGTAGTAATTCACCAAAGAAAGTGAATAAGAGAGAAAAAAATACAAGAAATAGTTTATAAGGCACAATGGAAAAGATGAGAAAAAAATACACAACATATATTCGAAAAAATAACAATCGAATTCAATCAATTAAAAGCGATGACCTATTAGAACACATAAGGAGAGAAACATAAAAGTGTGTCACATGACTAAATATCAGACATAAAACATCAATTACAGCAACAGTCAGAAACTAGAACGATTAACATAAATTTTAAACATCACGGAGACACAAAAGTTAAACTCAATGTAAAATCCTAGAACGATAAGACAGAACAGCAGCCTGGTGTTACAGTGTTGTTAATTGAAAAAAAAGGAGAAAAGAAATGAAACATCCTTAGTGACTTATGTTTTTCATACAATGCCTTCAGACATTGAATGCTTCAAAAAGCACAAGGTTTATTACGAAACAACCACCCTGTGTATCACCATTGCAGCCAAAAGAATAAGAGTAAATGCAAAAAGGTAAACAAACCATGTTAACGTTTTAGATACTATGGTTGAATATCACCCTTGGTAAGAATAAAATAATTATAATAACAGCACACACTGGATCGACAGTGTGGATATTCACACGATTAGGTTACCAACCTACCAGTTAAATACGAACTATCCAGCGTTAATTAGGTTCTTTTATTAAACATTGCCTTTTTTACTGACAGATTCTTGCAACTTAAGAAGAACCAGCATCTTTTTACTACACTACTTTACCTTTATGCAATATCGTCCTAATTAATTATGAACATGGCTTGTTTACCTTTTTGCATTTACTCTTATCCTTTTGGCTGCAATGGTGATACACAGGGTGGATGTTTCGTAATAAACGTTGTGCCTTTTGAAGCATTCAATATAGGAAGGCTTTATATAAAAAACATGAGACACTAATGATTTTTCCTTTCTTTACTCCCTTTTTTCAATTAACAGCACTGTAACACCAGGCTGCTGTTCCGTCTATCGTTCTAAGATTTTACATTGAGTTTTACTTTTGTGTCTCCGTGATGTTTAAAATTTCTGTTAATCGTTCTAGACTCTGACTGTGGCTGTAATTGATGTTTTTTAGGTCTGGTATTTAGTCATGTGACATACTTTTATGTTGTTTCTCTTATGTGTTCTAATAGGTCATTGCTTTTAATTGATTACATTATATTATGTTAATTTTTCTATTATATGTTATGTATTTTTGTCCCATCTTTTCCATTATTTCTTGCAAACTATTTCTTGTACCTTTTTTCTCTCTTATTCACTTTCTCCAGTGAATTACTACCTTTCTTAACACTGTCACGTTTTAATGTACTAATAAAACTGCGCTGTGAATCAATAACAGCATTTGTATATGGAATATATCCTGTGGTCCTGATGAAGCGACTTGTTGTCGTGAAACACGTGTTGGGCTTAATCAAGAATATAGTCTGACTTGAGAATAAAATTCATATTGGACAAATACTCATTATTGAGTGTATATTTATTACCTTCAAAGACCTCAAAAACAGTCAGTGTTTTTAGGTTTGGAATGGTGTCAAAGCACAAATGCTCTCAGTGCATCAGAGAGATCAGTGTAAGGTCAGAAAACTATGACAGTGTTAGTATGAGCCGGAAGATGGGGTCAGAATGTACAAACATGAAGTGCTTCTGTCACTTGTGTGACCTAGCAGTGAAGTTTGGAAACGAATACGCATACAATTTTCCAGCTAAGCAAGGGAAAGGGAGCATACTATGCGAGGAGTCAGAAAGCAGGTGCACACACGCACATACACACACATACACCCTCGCTCGCCTATGTCAGCTTGGAGGAAAATGGGGGTTAGGGTGAGTGGAGGCTTCAAGTGATAGCCACACACACCGAGACTCTCACCTGCTGTCTCCTAGTTGCTCCTTCTGCACCTCGGCGGTAAAATGCTTTCCAAATCTGTCCTGGAACAAAGACAGCTTAATGAGTCACAATGCACTGCAGACGGAAGAGGGGTATGTATTGGGAGAGACATAGAAAGGGCACTTTGGGGAACGAATGGCAGGGCACATGCATAGATAGAACACTTGGAATGGAGGCTCCTATTTTCCCATTCTGATGTGGTGCAGAAGGAAAATGTAAATTCAGTGTAACATGACAACCTTCAGCATATTCGTGGCTTTTTCAGTCTTCCTCCGTGATTAACATTAGTAGTCTTCCCCTCCGCCCCCCTCAAAATCAGTTGTGTTCTGAGCGCATCCAAGAAAAGAGTTCCCAACAAACTTAAAACTAATTCTGAAGCAATGTCTTTAGGGGGTTGTTGCATCGGTACTGTTAAACCATAATATATATATGGCTATTAAAGCAAGCATGTCTCTAGCTACAGTATATATTTTCATATTGCCCTCCGTCTACAACAATCAGTAGTTGCAGCCACAAACCAGCAATCATCACACTTTTGGGTCTTTTCCATTAGTTACCATAGCAAATCACCCAGATATCAAAAACGATGGTTAAAAGTGATATTTACTGTTCTGGATTCTTTTAAAAATGCATACGTACGGCAAAGGATTTCCATTTCAAACATGAAAATGTTTCCTAAACTCCAAAAAATACTTTCTTATAACCATATATTTTTACTGTTTAGTTTTATTTAGTTTTGTCTTTCTTGCTTTCACTAATTGACACAACTGTTCTGTCCACTTCGCTGCTAGCATATTAGGCTGGGCCCATAGGAAGAAAAGATTGGCTGGCGTAACTAAGAATCCAGAATTCACCTCCAGCTCCACTGAAACAGCATACAGTGATTTGGCACTTGTTCGGGTAGGTCCTGCTCTGCAGATAAAATGCCTAGGGAATGATTCTTTCAAACTCTTGTGGCTCGAGGTTCTGCACTCACCCGTGGGTTTCAACAAGCTGCTGAAATGTACGGGGGAGTGAGTAAAAGGGAAATCCCTGGGATTAAGAGCTCTGCAAGGGACAGTCAATAACAACATTCCCAACACTCTTGCTTTACCTACCAGGCAGACTTTGTTTCAGTCGCCCAGATCTCCACTCTTAACCAGGTTACCTCACTGCATTCTCCATCTCCCTATTCTCAGCATTGCTCAGATAGGAACACAGCAAAACGTGCATCTGTATAGCGTACGTTCACCACTTGGAGCATCCTGGTGCTGAATAACAGTTGTTTATTCTTACCTAGTTAAAGGGCAATCATGTTATGGACCTCAGAAGGATGGAAGCCGGAGTGGACATTCCAGGATTTTAACCTGTGACCATGAAGTCAAAAACAAATAACCCTTCAGGCAGAAAGCATTGTCAATGGGCACTGCTTCTATAGAGGAGGCAGGGATGGTGCCATTTGGCATTTTCTCATACTACACCTGCTGGCTCATCTAGACTGCAGCAGGCTCTCACAGGCTGAAGTGACTACATCTCCTGTCCACTCTCTTCAGAGTGGGTCCTCCTGTGGACGTATGGGCTCTAGTTCATCATCAAACCATACACGTTCTCAATTCTGCAAGTGTTCCGCTTTCCTATCCTACTGGCGGCACTGTGGAAATGACACAAGAGAAGGGTCCGTAATCAGTCCAAACTCAGATGGTCACTAAGTGCCTCGGCCCTTTTGAAGTGGTGAGTGCAGTATTAGAATCAGTGATGCTTCTGACTTCTCGAAGTTCTGAAAGACTTCAAAGATTAAAGAAATTGGAGAAAGGTGAAGAAACATGTCATCCCCTGATTTTCTGGATACATGAATTTAAAATTGTGTAATGTTGTGCTTTCTACTGTAGTTCACGATCTAATTCTGTCCCCCTCTATCAATCAAAAGGAAAATTGAGGAATGCTAAATTCAGCTCCTCTCCGAACCCTTTGCTAAGTGTATTCTCTATGAGGGTATCTACTTTGGGGAGATGCAGCGCTACCAGAGTGACTATCAAAAACACAAAAGGTGATGGGAAGATGGACTTGGAAGCTGCATCAGTAATTACCAGTGGCTGAGATTAATTCAAGAATCCATCCATCACTTTTTTGTATACTTTAGAGTGACTGTGTCAGTAAGGTACCACCTTCACAGATTGTGTTGTTCACAGAAGTGTGTTTGTGACCTTGTGCCCAATGCTTTCCTAGAGAATACATTGTCAGCACTAGAACTCATTACCCTCTTAATTATGGAATAAAGGAATTCGGGACTGATCCAATGATCCTGCTTTCAAGATTTTGTTGTTTGGCATCTGCCTCTGACCACATACCCTGAAAGGAAGGTAAATCAATACAGCTTCCCATCCTTCAAGGGAACCAGTGAGGTCAACCTTCAAATCCAATAGGGGGTCTTCAAATAGAGACCAAGATGTTCATCCTGAGAGTTCAATGCTGCAGAGAAATTACCATCTTGTCGACCCAGAGCCCCAAGCTCTTGAGCCAGTTGAAATACAGAGGCTCTTGCGGTATGCTGAGGTGTAAGCAAACCGACAAGAAATAGGCATGCTACCAGCAGGACAAAAAGGATTTAGTAATTCATATTGAATTAAATTAACTAATTTATCATAGATCAGTCTTGGTGTGGAAGAATTGAAGTCTTTCTCTCAAAGAAAATATTTATGTGTTGGTGCTATTAAGAGACTTCCTTTAGTTCCTTGTAACTAACTGAAAAGTGTTTCTTCCAGTTGATGGACAACCAAAGATTTGAATAACTCAATTGTCTTCTGAAAAGACTCTTCAGCTAAATGTCTTCCTTTGACTTTAATGAGCCACCCATGAAGGTAAGGCTGTTTACACATCACTGCAAGGCAAGGGCTTGTGGGACTCCCTGATGTGACTATACCCTTGTCTGAGCCCCCGAGGATCTTGAATTAAGAATTTTACAGTTAGCAGGTGCCTGGGCTGAAAAGTAACTCACGCCGATAACTAGATAGCTCCTCTGGCTGGCAGGGACGGGACATTCATCTGGCACGTATTTGTTTTAGCTGGCTGGATATTGGCTTGCTATTGCTGCATTGATCACATCATGGGGAGAACTGAAAAAACCCAACCTAAATTAACTTTTGAGCTGAGGAAGACACCGAGGCACCAGGATCCCGAAAAGAACCCGTCTGACTCAGGCTCCGAGGCAGGTGACACTACTGCGGAGGCTGACTTAAAGCAGATTTTAGCCACCATGCAACACAGCTTAAACAAAATCGACGGTAAAATCGATGCTTTGTCATACCGTATGGACAGGATGTCAGAACGTATTGATAAACATACAGAACACCTAGATGCTGTGGAGCAGAGGATGGCGGTGGCCGAGGATGCTCTGGATAGCAGCACGCAGGCCCAGGCTAAAATGGATAAACTACTGCAGAGTATTCAGGCTAAAGCAGAGGATTTGGAGGCGCGCTCCAGACGAAACAACCTTCGCCTCGTGGGAGTTCCGGAGTCAACCAATATAACAAACATGGAGCATTATGTTGAGCAGTTGTTGGCCATCCTTCTGGGCAGGGACACCTTCTCCACTATGTTCGGGGTGGAGCGGGCGCACAGATCGCTAGCTCTGAGACCTGCTCCAGGTGCTTCTCCGCGCCCCATCATTGCGAAACTTTTAAACTACAAGGACCGCGACTCTGCCCTTCCCAAGGCGAGAGAGTTACAAGATCAGCGCCACGAAGGTATGGCTATTTCCATTTACCCTGTCTTCACTCAGCAGGTGCAGGAGGCTCGGCGCCTGTTTGCTCCAGTGAAAAAACGGCTACGGGAACTACACTTGGAGTATAATATGTTGTATCCTGCAAAACTTACAATTATGGTCGACGGATCCCCGCAGGTTTTTTTGGACCCTAAACAGGCCCTACAGTTCCTAAAAAAACACGAGGGTGCTACTCGAAAAGCGAGATCTTCAGGGAGTAAGGAATCGAGCAGGTCTGACCCGGATGAGCAATGAACAATAATAATACAAGGTACTTTGGGGTTCATGACTGCAGTTTGCTGATTGGCTCGCACACTATCCCAGAATTGAGGGGGCTACTGGTCGCAGTAAGGTTCTCTTAGACTTTTGTGGACTGATGTGTCAGAGCCAGGGCCTGGTTTTTGGGTAGCTGCTAAGGTCACAATCATTATGGTATTTCCTCATCTGCGAACAGTTTCATTGGTGCGGACTGTGCGGAGCCAATTGCCGCAGGGTGTAACTCAATGTATGGCGATATATAGCATGGGGCCTAAATTCTGAATGAAGATAAAGGCAGGTATCCCTATCTGGATGAGTGCAGGTGGGCGGTGCGGTGCTGGTCGGTGTTTATGTTGTTGTATTTGGGTAGCACTAAAAAAACCGCACTTAGGTGGGTGCGCCGGGCGGTGGTTTCCTCATCGTTAGTCAGCAACATCCGCCCTAGAGTGTGTTCCACACGGGGAATATCTTGTTCTTTGTTTGTAATTGCAATGTGTAATGTTCTATTTTGGGAGGGAGGGTGGGTTCTTCGTCTGTGCATTGTTTGGTTCTGCATAGCGTGGGTGGATGGTGGGGGTGGGTGGGTTGTAAGGGTGTTAATGTTGAAGCACGACACTTAGACACTGCTTTGCCCCTCATGGGCTACATGAAAACAATCTGCAATACTGCTTTTTTGACAGGGGGGCATGGAGCCGAAACACTCGCAGACTAATGATATACGTTTTCTTATATGGAATGTCAGGGGTTTAAATGAGCATAGAAAAGCCCGTAAGGTGGTAGCATACCTTCGACGTCACAAAATAGATATCGGACCGCTGCAGGAGACCCATCTTGCCCAACAGCAAAATACTCTCACAGATTTTTTCAGGGTGCGGTCGCGGACGCAGGTTTCACCTCACATGCTAGGGGAGTGCTGATGTGGCTAAACCCCAAATCGGGAGTGACTTTGCAATGTACATAAAGACCCTAATGGCAGGTATATAGTCACTAGGTGCCACAAAGCAGGTCAACAAATGCTAGTGATCAATGTATACGGCCTCAACTACGAGGACCCTCCCTTTTATAATGCTTTGGCCTCACTGCTGATGCGGAAGGATGATGTGCCGATTGTTTGGGTGGGGATTTTAATTGTATTTTAAACCCTAATATAGATAGGTCCAAAGACCCTCCATGCAGACAGTCAGCGACAGCCAGCACCATATTAGAGATCATTGACCAACGTGGCCTCGTGGATGTCTGGAGACAGAAATTCCCGGACAGGGCTGGGTATACTCATTACTCTGCTAGCTACGACACCTACACACGCATAGATTACTGGTTGGTCTCTAGGGCATTGTTACCGCAGGTTGGCACTTGTGAAGTCCTCCCCAGAACGTATTCTGACCATTCATTCTTAACTTAAAGGTTGGGGTAGGTGGACCGGGGCCCTTCCTCTGGCGCTTCCCCCCCGTTCTCTCTTCTGGACTCAGCATTTAAGTCGGAATTGGCCCAGCTCATAAAAACATTTTTTTAAACTGATGTGGGGTCCGTAGACAAGTTTGCCACAGTTTGGGAAACCTTCAAGGTTTACATCAGGGGGATGACAATAGCTAAACATGCGGGGGTGCTCCGTGCCATTCGAGACAGGTTGTCTAGATTGGAGAGTGACATTGCTGGCCTCGAACAAGCCTACCAACGCACTTGGAGACGTTGCGATTCTTGAGGAAATTAAGACTGCTTTGGAGGATTTTCATGAGACAGCAAATGGAGAGGTGAAACACCTAGGCAAATATGCCTCAGCCAGGGTATATGGGGAGGGAGACCGTCCGGGAGACACACTCGCTAGGTTTACTCAACCCAGGAGAGAGGCTGCCGCAATAGCGGAAATTATAGACGAAGGGGGACACATACTTACATCTCCTGGGGGGGTTGCTGATGCATTTAAGTGGTATTATACTGACTTGTACACCACTAAAGCCACTGCAGACGAGGAGTCCATCAAGCACTATCTGGAATACATCCAAATGCCCTGGCTCTCTAATATTCACAGGGAGCACTTGATGGCCCCTTTACATCCAGAGGAAATATGTACTGCTCTTAAGACAATGCACTTAGGTAGTGCCCCAGGCTCTGATGGCCTCACTGTTATGTTTTATAAAACATTCCAAGAAGAACTTATCCCCCATCTGACTACTCTATATGAGGAAATGGCGGAAGACGGAGAGAAGCCCACAACTTTAAGGGAGGCTTTGATCGTCACATTACTGAAACCTGGCAAGCCGCCCAAAGCCTGCTCCTCATATAGGCCACTCTCGCTTCTAAATGTTGACGCAAAGATCTTTGCGAAGATATCGGTCAACCGCTTAGCCCCTTTAATTCCACATTTAGTTAAGCCCGAGCAGGCGGGTTTCGTTCCGGGTCGCAGTGTTACATATAATTTGCGTACTATTTTCGGCACAATTCAAAAATCGACCCTGCAGTGAAGGCAGTTGCTGTATTCCTCGATGCCGAGAAGGCATTCAATTCGGTTGAATGGGGTTTTCTGAAGGGCGTCCTGAACAAAGTGGGGGTAGGCGAGGTGTTCCTCAGATCGATCTCAGTTTTATACATGACACCGCGAGCCAGGGTCCGGGTGGGCAACGTGGTTTCGGACGCTATTAAAATTTCGCAGGGCACCCGACAGGGCTGTTTGTGGCCCCGTTGTTATATGCCCTGGTGGCGGAGCCCCTCCTTTGTGCGCTCAGAGAGTATCTTCATCACAGAGACATCCTTTTCCGTGACAATTCCCTTATAGTATCTGCATATGCAGATGACACCTTAATCTATGTCCGCGAGCCGGAGAGGAATCTTGAGCCAGTGCTGGCTGAGGTCTCGCAGTTTGGACAGGTCTCGGGGCTACGCATTAACTGGTCCAAATCGATTATGTTCCCCTTAACGTCATGTACTACTCGGGTACCGCTCGAACTCCCTTTACAATGGTCCACTGACCCAATTAGGTATCTGGGGGTCCAAATTCATACCAATTCTGAGATTGTCCTGGCTGAAAACTATGGTAGGGCGATATCCCGGCTTGAGGACGAAGTTAGCAGATGGATTAAACTTCTCCTCTCTCTAGTAGGGCGCATATCTTTGATGAAAATGGTAGTACTGCCCCGATTTCTCTTTCTTTTTACAAATGTACCAATAACCCTTCCGACTCGCACGTTTAACATACTCAAGTCCTTAATGATTAGACTGGCGTGGGCAGGTAAACAGCCTAGGGTCAGATGGGAAACTCTGACTTTGCCCTTCTCTGCCGGGGGACTAAATGCCCCTGACCTGGAGCTATACTATAGAGTGGCACAAGCCTCGCACGCACATGCCTGGATACACGGTCCAGAGGACGTCCTGCACTATCGCATTGAAAGGGTGGTAGCCGATCCGATTCCTCTCTCACACCTGATTTTCTATAAGCCCAATCGAAGACACGGAGTCCTGGACTCAATACATGCGACTATTCACGCTTGGAAATGCCTCTTAGAGAAACAGGCGGGAGCGCTCCTATACTCTCCTTTAACACCGGTACAATGGTGTAAATGGTTCCAGACAGGGACTGAGCCGGAGGTCACCAAAGCGCTGCAGAAATTGGGCATTAATAGACTGGGGGATTTCTTTGATGACGGGGTGGTCTATACGTGGGAAGATGTCCCGAAGGAGGAGGGGTTCTCCACTGTGCTTGACCAATTCCAATACCTTAGGGCTCGACACGCCTGGCGCGACCTGCTCGGTGATGACTTGCTGGAGCCTGAAGCTTTGCCTGCACTCACGTATGTCTTGCAGACTGGTTCCCCCCGGAAGGTAGTGACCAGGATGTATGGGTTACTACAAGATCAGAAAAAGTCACTGTCGTTTAAGGCTCGCCTGGGTTGGCAGAGAGATCTGAACATAGTTATAGACGACAAAACGTGGCAATATTGTTGTTCAGTTACGAAGAGTATGTCCTTAAATAGTAGACACAGACTTGTACATCTCAAATACATTAATAGAGTGTATTATACACCAGAGAAACTCCACAGATACGGTTTAAGGGACACAGCTGTCTGTGATAGGTGTTCAGAGCAGACAGCTGGTTTTATACATTTGGCTTGGTATTGCCCGAAGATCATTGGATATTGGGAGGGGATATTTCTCAGGTTGAGTGAGATTACAGGACGCACTCTAGCCCCTGACCCGGTGCTGGCTCTCCTCGGCCTAGATAAGGATATAGACAAAGATATCAGAAAGCTTGTAGTGTTTGGTATGAGGATAGCCAAGCGCCGGGTCGCCATGAGATGGGGAAGAGGTCCCACACCTACGATAGAGGAATGGGCTGCTGATATGCTCTACTGTAATACCCAATCCGATGTGTTTAGCGAATTGTTGCCACCCCAGAGCCGGCCTAGAAGTTTATGTGGGCTGTATCAAAACTATCTAGTGGGGAAGGAAACCGGTGAAACTGAGGGTGGGCGTAATCTTGTATAATGCTCCTCATTATTGATATTCTGCACTATTTGAACAATTATATGTCCTATTCAATAATTGTACAGCTTGAATGTTTGGGTCGGGACTTCGCTGCACTTATATGCCTTGTTTTCATGTTTTCTTCTTTTATCCAACTGACATGTATTTTACTCTTGCCTGGGGTCACTCTCGCCACAGTACTGGATAACATCATGCTTCCTAGCGCTATGACTGTAGAAGTAATTATATAAGCTATTGTTTGTACCACCCTGGTAGGGTGCATGGTCGTGCTGACATGTGCTGTTTCTTGTTGTGTTGAAGTTAAAAACCAATAAATACATTTAAAAAAAAAAATTAAGGTAAGGCTGTACTTGGATTCCTCATCTTTCAAGACTAGCAGCAGGCACTTTAACACTGGATGAACACACAGAAAGACAAACACAAAGACCGTTTTCTGCAGTGACTATACTGATCCTCAAATATAAATCTTACACAACTGTGTAGCCTCCTGACTGAATAGTGAAAATGGACATCAGCAAGTCAAGAGTGCGTACAAAGTCTCCTTGCAGACCAGCAACAGCCATTAACTGAGGAGTCTGCATCTCACATTTCTTTGTGAGTAGACTGATGTAGAAGACTCCCAAATCCTGAATTTACTGCATGATTATCAGGCAGTAAACTAAACACAACAAAATGGCGTCCTTTGCGAGGGACCCGTTTTACTATACTTTTTTACAAAACGATGTTCATTTCTTTGTGTGGTAGAAGGAGTGCCTGTGATTGCAGCTCATTATTGGAGTAATATTTTGTGATTCAGAAAGAAATTCAGATTCTTGAGAAACACCAAAGGTATGAGGCACCACATCGCCCCTGTTGACCGTCTTATTTCTGAGAAGATGTTACACTACAGTTGTTGACAAACAGGTGAGACATTGTAGGTTCAGCAGCCTCAAAGATGGTGAGCTCAAGCTGCTAGTTTAGTTTAGTAAGCTACATGAAGTAATTTCGTAAAATGTGCTTTCGACTCAAAGGAAATGTATATGGGTGGAGGAGTCATTCATTGTATAGGTGAGATAAGCCTTCGTTTTCAGTTCTGGTTCATCATCGAACAATACACAGCATTAAGTTTTCATGTGTTTGTGCTCCTTAACCTACTTGCGGCCTTGTGGAGATTCAACTACAGAAGGGTCCACAAGCCACTACGTGCTCGGATAGTGACTACTAGGTGTATCTGCCATTTTGAAGTAGAGTGCACAGTATCAGAATAAGTGGTGCTTCTGACTTCTCAAACCTCTGAAAGAAAAGAGTGGCACGATAAGTTCTGCTCTCTGTAGAACTGACAATTCAAATCATCAAGCATAGAGGGTGTGATATCAGAAATGTGTCTTCCCCATAAAATTATGACATGCGGTCAGGGCACAAGTCCTAAAAAAAGAAGTGGGGGGACTAACCAGGTTAGGCAGTATGCAAGTCAAATCACGAAGCGTGCCATCACAGTGCATGATGTCACGACGCGTGACATTGCATGTGACATCACTGGAAGTGACCACAAGAAGTGACATCAGATATTACCACCTCACACATATGTTTATCAGGTATATCAAGAGTACATTTAAGCACATTATGAGATTTAACAAATGAGATTTGGCGTTGGGTTGTGCCAAAAAAGTGGCGTAATCCCGACGCAAAATCTGGGCCTCAACTAATGGAGAAGCATGGCATTAGATCTGTTATGCTTAATTGGTTGCAAAGTCTACATTTGAAAATATTTGATTGGGTTAAGGCATCTGCTGTAAAGGTGACCAGTAAATCTCAGGGAATAGTAAGAATGGTGAGATAACACTAGAGTTTAACGCATTTGTTGGAGAGATCTGTGTTTTGGAAAGTTCCAGATTTGAATCAAAGTAGTATAAGGTTAATGTGTCTCCTGCAAAGCACATCACATAACATGCCGATGCCAGATTTTTATTTTATGTAGATAGTAAAGTGGGTTACTGCTTTTAACACAGAGATCCTTTTGTTACCTGCAGTTCATAAATTTTAATCTTTGTAATATAGCACAGTGAGCTATGAAGGACATGTGACCCCCTACACTGTTGTAACCCTGTCTCATGTAACTCATCTTGTACATTGATTTACACATGTACATGATTTATTGTCAATGTATAATGTGTATGTTATGTAAAGAGCTCTGACACTCTGCATTGGGTTGCTTAGTGCTATAAAAGAAATAAAATAGTGCTATTGTAATTGTTATTTGTGTAAATACTGGGACAGACCAACACATATGACATTCTTACACTGCATCCATCTCTTATATACAGGGACTGAACAAAGGCAAAAGCATGCCTCTCTTAAGTACCTGTGAAGAGATAACAAGCTGTGTGCCTTTGTTTCCCCTCCGTGGCATTTACATGTAAGTGTCAGTTTCCAGGGCACCCCCAGTCAGGATATTCAAACAAAAGGAGGCCGGATGGCCCCTTAACTTCGGCCCAGCTGGAGTTGGAAAAAAACCTCCCTCGTTGCCTGCACGTTGCTGCTGGGAATGGAAAGCAGACAACATACAGGTGCTGCTGAACGTGTCCCGGTGTCTAAAAATTACACCAGGACAAGCTCAACATATTTCTGTGGGGCCGAACTTATTTGTTTTACTAAAATAGTGGGTGGACACGGTGTACCTGGGTGTGTCCCTGACTTGTGCCCTGCATGCGGTCTTCTCATTCCCCCCCTTTCCACTGAATCAACAGGAGCTAAGTCGTCAAACACCAGTTAAGGTGTTTAATGGAATGCAATGGGTTTCTGGATGCCTAGAATGTGTTTCTATATATTGTCTGAGCACCAATGAAAGATGTACATGGAGGACATTGTCAACTTTGAGAGCGCCTTCGTCACAGACATGCACCTTGAGGGTGAATAGCTGAATGCAAAGTGTCTCAATGAACATGCTCGCCAAGAAACATTTCTTTCAAGAGGTCGTGCAAGCACTATCCACAGATGTAGCCAAAAAGTACATGTGAAGTACCCAGAGTCCCACAAAAGTCCTCAGGGGGCTGTTGTAGTCAAAAGTTGGAGCCTCCATACTGGAATGTCTTAGGAGAGAGCTAAAAAACCTTCCATGTGCCAGCAAGATAATAGCAGAGAGACTTTTAGAAGTGACATACTAGTTGCCTGGACATAAACTTACTGTACTGCACTTAAAAGAGTCTGTCTTCTTTCTCTATACATGATAATCACCCCAGGCCCTCAGCTCCCAAACAGATGGCATGCACTCAAGGCAGCCAGAACCAATATATCAGTACTTCCAACTTCTGACACAGTGGATGGAACGCTCAAAGGATATGTATATGGTCACAAAAAGGAAAGAGGAAATATTAGAAATCCATCCCCTATCAGAACAAGCATGGGTAAAGCAAACAGGTCTATTCGGCCATGTCAATTCTTTTCTTGAGCCACGTTGTACAGAAGCATAGCCATTTTGCAGCAGGTTTAAAGTTAAAAAAGCAGTATGACGTGGCCAGCGTTGACTGTTTTAGCGCTTTTTTTATGTTCAGCCATGCAGCACAGCAACAGTGCTGCTGTACAACATGTCTAAACAAGCATTTGCAATGCAATAGGTCTCACATTTACGAGAGTTTGAGCTATTGGCATTGTAATTACAATGCCTTTTATTTATGTGTTGTTTTTAAAACAGATAAATAAAAAGGCATAGAATGATTTATAAAGATGCTCTGGTTGGTGGCTCCCTCCAGAAAAACACAACCAAAACAAGCGAGCACAGCAATAAATAAAGAAGAGAGAAACGAGGCTCCATCAATAAGAGAAGTCAAGCAGACCTATAAAACTATCTGTGGAGGAGCAGGGAGCAGGGTTACTGACTGAGAAGGACCAGGACAGTCAAAATAAATCAGCCTGAAACAGGGTTCCACACACAGCACTGGAGAGCAGGAGTGAAAAGAACTAGGTTGGGTCTTTACAGTTTCCATGCAGCACTCACACAAAGACCTACTCTGGTGGTGCCACAGAGGCCGGTCAATACAAGAATTTCTTCGCTCCTCATAGATACCTGCAAATTCACATTGGTATAAAGTCCTGCTACAGCACCAGACGTTACACTTCCCATCTCAGTGTGACTCACAGAAGCCAACCCCGACCGATGAACGACAGTGGCCTGTTCAGATTCAAACCTGCATCCTTCAAGCCAAACACAGATTTCTTCAGCAGGTGTCCAGCAACAAAGGAGCATGCTGTAGGAGAGTAGGATCTGCTTCACATGGGTACCCCCACTTTTTGCTGATGCTTCACTGTTTTTCGACATTAGTCTGGCTGGGGCCCTGCTAATCAGAACCCCAGCCTAGCTGCTTCCTCTCTAAAATGGTTTCCATGTGCCTTAGGCACATCACTGATTGGAATCTGGAGTGCCCTTATAAGTCCCTAGTATATGGTATACTATGTACCAAGGGCATAGGTACCTCAGAGGCCTACCAGGGGCTGCAGCATGTATTATGCCACCCCTGGAAGGCCATCCAAACTGACACCACAGGTCTGCTACTGCAGCCTGGGTAAGGTGGTGCATGCACTCCTTACTGTGATATAGGTTACCTATATCACTAAATACATACACACATATAAACCTATAAGTCACTCCTAAGGCAGGCCTTATCAATCCTGAAGGCAGAGTGCATGGTTCCTATGTGAGAGGGTGCCCCTGCATGAGCAGGGCCCCTCTGCAGCGTTCGGAGACCCTTCTCTGATGCTGTTTGTAGTGCAGCCTGACCATATACTCTTAAGCGCATTATAACCTCGCGTTAAATGCTAACTTTGGAATGGCTGCACCTAAACATGTCGTGTTTGGTGTCAAACATCTTGGAATACTACCCCCCGCCAATTCTGGCGGCGGGGGTAGCATTCCACCCTTCTAGAGGGAAAGACATGTTAACTCTGGCTAGCCCGGTAACTTCTTTCCAAAGCCCTAGCATCACAAAATGGATGCTGCTGCCACAGACACGAGTCTGGCCTCCTGCTGCTGGACGAAACTCCGGCAGGGGAGGCCTGGACAATAGGTTTCCTGTCCCAGGGAGGTGTGACCACCTCCCCATACAGGATAATGTGTATTGGGGCTGGGCGGGAGCACTTTCGGGTGCTTTGAAGTCCTGCACTGGGGGCACACTTGGTGTCCCTAGTGCATACCCCAGTTCAAACCGGATCAGGGGCTTGCAGCCCCTGCTTTGGCGCGAACTGGACAAAGGGAAAGGGGTGTAGCCACCCCTCTGCCCTGACCCACCCATAGGTGGGGCCACAGAGTAGTCCAACCCCTAAACTTGGTATAAGTATAGGAACCCAGTCCTTAGGACTTTAGATTATCCCTGGACGAAACTCTGAAACAGAATCCTGGACCTTCGATGCTCTACTCAAGATTAGAGGACAGAAGAATCTCCCTTGGGGTCAAGGAGTGACTCCCCTGCTTGGCAGGCACCAAAGACGCATCTGTCCGGTCTGCATTTCTGAAGCTCCCGTCGGACGCCGAAGTCTTCGCATCACCAGAGGTGGATTCTCAGACTTCCCCGAGGCTACCCTGAGTCCCCAGCCAAGCTGAGGCCCGTAGCTATCGTGGGTAACGTGAGACCGTGACCCCTGTACACCGAGCACATTTGCAAGTGCATCCTCTTCTGGGTCTCCCACGAAGTCGTGCTTTGGGCTCCGAGTAGCCCTAGCCTCCAGCACCAACTGCACCGAAGATCACTGGCCTCCACTCCACGAGTGTCCTGTGAGCCAGATCCACGTGCGACGTCTCGAGGCTCCTTCGCGGTCGCTAGCCCGTTGGCTAGTAGCCCTTAACGAAGGCCAATCTTTTTCTTCTTGGGCATCCTGGTTGCTCCAGGCCTGCCCTCACTTACCCTCGCTGGGTGAGTTCCCCAGACCTTGCTGGTCTGCACCATCGACGATCTTCATCTTCATCGAGACTTGCCGTTGCCAAGGCTTGTTGGGTCCAATCCGGTCGCCGACACCTCAGCACTCGACAGACATCGTGTACCAGCCCGAATCCTGCTCCTGGTCGCCGACAACGCCTCCTGGACCTCGTGGCTGAAGAGTCAAGACGACCGTCAACGCACCTGAAGCACTCGACATCGGTGGGCATCTGTCCATCGCCTTCCTGGTCACTGGCTAGTGACCCAGACTCTGTCCCCTCTGCTTTCAGGTTCTTCAGATCTCCGATCCACTCTTGGATCCACCCGGACACTTTCCACTTGGTCGCCAGCAGCACTTTGCAGCAGATCGCCATTCAAATCGACGACGAAACCCGACCCCGAAAGGCACCTATGCACCCGGCTTCCCTGGGTGAGGTAACACGAGTACTCCGGTGCTCCCGTGGGTAGAGACTCTTCAAAGTACTAGTTCTCAAAGGGTTTGCTCCAAGTCCTCCTTTAAGTGTCCCTTTTCTTTAATTTCCTGATCGCGACTTTCTCCATAGAAGTCAACGGCGTATCGCGGTTGTGTATTTACACTGCACGCGTCCCCCGTGGGTCCCCTGTGTCACTACCTTGGGTGGTTCCTTGTGGTCCAAGCACTTCTAGAGGCTCTAGGCCTAGTGTCTAGTTCAGTCGTGGTTCTTATACCACTTTATTGGTATATGGTTTGGTACGCCCCTAGGGCCCAAACGTGTATTTGTGCTATTACTGTGTTTAAATAACTTATGACTTGTGTACTTGAACTCTAGCCTCATAAAGAGACTAGAGGGGTGTGTTTAGCAATAAATACATATATTTTGAATATATACCTGGTGTGGTGCTCTTTCATTTGATCACTCAAGAGATTATAGACTGGTAAAACAAGCTGCTTTACATTCCTTCAAGACTTAGCCTGAAGGCTGCTCTCCATAGCTACCACTAGGATAGCTTTCAATAAGGTTGTCTTTAACCTATCTCCAATAAGGGGTTGTTTGGACTGGTGCAAGGTGCCCACTATAATTAGTGGACAGCATATGCCAGGCCAACTTCTCACATTGGTGTGCAGCGTGTGGGATTCCAGCTTGCTATTGTTTTACCAGATAATCTCAATTGAATTGATCAACTGAAAACCACTAAAGGTACTTAAGGTACATATAATTTACGCTTAGAATACAGTAAGTTCTACTGAACTTAGAGTTGTGTGTTAAGGGATAGCACACCCTTTCTACAACTCAAGAGAGTTTAGTAGGCCACACTAGAGTAGGTAGTGCATACACCATACCACACTAGTAATGTCTTTAAAGGTAGGATCTAGAGAATCCTTACCAGAAGCCACTGGGCTTCTTCCCTCCAAGTATGATACCCTCCCATTCTTGGAATTGAGAGCATTATGTAACTTGAGGAAATTAAGGACAGGCCAAAGTCCCAACACCTTAAAGAGTTGTTGGTGGCTTATGACCTTAGTAAGCCCTTGGGGACTGAAGGGGTAGGAGCTGAGGGTGGGACAGAAGAAGAGGAAGGGACCAGGGGTACCAATACCCCCAGCCCCCCCTCTGAAACTGGCCAGGAGGGTGACAATGACCCTGACCTGGATAACCCAATCCCTCCTGTGGAAGATGAAGAGGATGATCAGGATGATGCCCTCTTTGTCCCCCAGGAAGGATTATGAGTGTGCCCAGAAAGTCTAGATCTCCTTCTCAGGAGTCTAACCACTCTGGCACCTCAATAGGGAGCTCTGTCTCATCTCATAGGAGGGAATCCTCTCATGAGAGAAGAAAGAGGCTGATTCAATATGAGGAAGCTCAGCTTGAACTCAGAAGGAAGCAAGTAGCCTTAGACAGGGAGTCCCTAGGTCTCTTTAGAGAGAAAAGAAAGTTGGGACTAGAGTCCCATGGTGGCAGCCATGTCCCTAGAGATAGGGAAAGGTCCTATGACCATAGGAACCTGAGCAAGATTGTCCCTCCCTATCAGAATGGGGATGACATCCACAAGTGGATAACTGCTCTAGAGAGGGCCTGTAAAGTACAGAAGGTCCCTCAGGAGCAGTGGGAAGCAATCTTGTGGCTCTCCTTTGCAGACAAAGGTAGAGATAAGCTCCTCACTGTTAGAGAGGAGGATGCTGATAATTACAAGGTCTTGAAGAGTGCTCTTATTGATGGGTTTGGCCTAACCACTGAACAGTACAGGTTGAAGTTCAGAGATACCCAAAAGCACAGACTCAAGACTGGGTAGACTATGTGGATTGTTCTGCCAAGGCTCTGGAAGGCTGGTTGATGGGCAGTAAGGTGTGTGACTTCTCAGGATTGTACAATCTGATAATGAGGGAGCAGATTCTTAATAACTGTCAAAATCAGCTGTTGCATCAATACCTGGTAGACTCTGATCTGACCTCTCCCCAAGAATTGGGAAAGAAGGCAGACAAATGGGTCAGAACCAGGGTGAAGCAGAAGGTACAGAACCAAGGTGGGGACATCAAGAAGCAAGATGCTAAGAACTCTGAAAAGGGTGGGGAGAAGGGTAAAGATCAAAAGTCTTCATCAGGCCCCCAAAAATCTTCTTCAGGTGGGGATTCACAGTCTACAAAAGGGAAAGGCCAAAGAAAACCATGGTGCAAGGACTGTAAGCAAAAGACCCACTGGACCAGTGATTGCACCAACTCCAAAGACTCAAGTCCAGCACCCACCAATGCCCCTAAGGCACCTGTTCCCCCTAGTACAGTTACAGTTGGTGGGAGTGCTCCAGCCAAGGGTTTAGTAGGGTTCACCCTGGGTACTGAGTTGGGCTCTGACCTAGTCAGAGAACTGACTCAGGCTGTGTTAGTCTGTGATGGAGGCATGGATGTGCCCTCCTCTATGAGTCCCAGTAATCTGGGCAAGTACAGACAACAGCCTTTAATCAATGGACGAGAGGCTTTGGCATTTAGGGACACAGGGGCAAGTGTCACAATGGTGACACAAGACCTTGTGAATCCTGGGCAAGTTATACTTGGTGAGATGTACCAAGTAACCAATGCTAGCAGTGTCAGAACAGACCATACTCTGGCAGTTGTTAACTTCTCCTGGGGAGGGGTAACTGGCCTTAAGAAGGTTGTGGTGAGTGCAAACCTACCAGTCGAATGCTTGCTTGGCAATGACTTAGAGACTTCTGCTTGGGCAGAAGTGGAGCTCAGGACCCATGCAGAAATGCTGGGGATCCCTGCAGATGTGTTTGCTGTGACCAGGTCACAAGCCAAAATGTCTAGCACTGAACAGGCCTTGGATTCTGGAAGAATGGACCAAGTGCCTTCCAAGAGGAGGAGTAGTAGGGTTAAGGCAGTGCCTTCCCCTTGGCTCAGGAGGAAGATAAGTCCCTTGAGGGGGATGATCTCAGTCCTGAAGAAGGAACTGTCCCAGAGGAACTTGAACCTGACCAGGTTGAGTTCTTGGGGACAGGGGGACCTTCTAGGGCAGATCTGAGCCAGGAGCAGCAGAGCTGCCCCTCCTTGAACCCCTCAGACAGCAAGCTGCTGCTGAGGCTGCTGGGAAAGCTAGTGGTCCCCATACAGTGTATTGGGATGATGGACTCCTGAACTCAGAGTAGAGACCCCAAGCCTGGTGCTACCAGGAGGTTGGTTATACCTCTGAAGTTCAGGGGCTTCCTATTGACCCTAGCCCATGATATTCCCTTGGCAGGTCACCTGGGCCAGAACAAGACTTGGGACAGAATTGTCCCTCACTTTCACTGGCCCCACATGTCTGAAGACACCAAGGAGTTTTGTCGCTCCTGTGTAACCTGCCAGGCCAGTGGCAAGGCAGGTGGCACTACAAAGGCCCCCTGATACCACTACCTGTGGTGGGGGTGCCCTTTGAAAGGGTAGGGATTGACATTGTTGGTCCCATGGATCCCCAAACAGCATCTGGGCACAGGTTTATCCTGGTGGTAGTGGATCATGCCACCAGGTACCCAGAAGCTATTCCCCTCAGGACCACTACAGCACCTGTGGTGGCAAGGGCCCTCCTGGGAATTTTCTCAAGTGTGGGCTTTCCTAAGGAGGTAGTATCAGACAGGGGTGCTAACTTCATGTCTGGGTACTTAAAAGCAATGTGGAAGGAGTGTGGAGTGACTTATAAGTTCACCACACCCTATCACCCACAATGCAATGGTTTAGTTGAGAGATTCAACAAAACCTTGAAGGGCATGATTAAAGGGCTCCCAGAAAAGCTTAGGCGAAGATGGGACATACTCTTGCCCTGCCTTTTATTTGCATATAGGAGGTGCCTCAGAAGGGGTTGGTTACAGCCCTTTTGAACTTCTGTTTGGCCACCCTGTGAGGGGTCCACTGTGCTTGGTGAAGGAAGGATGGGAGTTACCTCTCAAGCCCCCAAAGCAAGACATAGTGGACTATGTACTTGGTCTCCGCTCCCGGATGGCTGAGTATATGAAAAAGGCAACCAAAAACCTTGAGGCTAGCCAGGAACTTCAAAAGGCCTGGCATGACCAAAAGGCTGTTCTGACTGTTTACCAGCCAGGGCAGAAGGTGTGGGTGTTGGAGCCAGTGGCCCCAGCAGCTCTCCAAGACAAATGGAGTGGAACCCCACACTATTGTTGAGCAGAAGGGTGAGGTTACCTACTTAGTAGACCTAGGAACACCCAGGAGTCCCCACAGGGTTCTCCATGTCAACCGGTTAAAACCATATGTGGACAGGGCAGACATGGGCTTGCTCATGGCTACTGATGAAGGGCAGGAGGAAGAGAGTGACCCACTCCCTGACCTGCTCTCACAGAACCCTGACGATGGGTCAGTAGATGGTGTAGCCTTGGCAGGCAGCCTCACTACCCAGCAACAAACTGATTGTAGACAGGTGCTCAATCAGTTTAGACATATGTTTTCACTGACACCCAGTCAGACCACCTGGTGCACTCATGAAGTGGACACTGGGGACAGTCTGCCTATTAAAAATAAGATTTATAGGCAACCTGACCATGTCAGGGACTGTATCAGGACTGAAGTCCAGAAAATGTTGGAGTTGGGAGTTATTGAACCCTCAGATAGCCCTTGGGCTAGTCCAGTGGTCCTTGTGCCAAAACCTCACACCAGTGGTGGAAAAAGAGAGATGAGGTTTTGTGTGGACTACAGGGGTCTCAATGCAGTCACTAGGACTGATGCCCATCCAATACCAAGGGCAGATGAGCTCATAGATACTTTGGCCTCAGCCAAATATCTCAGCACATTTGACTTGACAGCTGGCTACTGGCAGATCAGACTAGCTGATACTGCAAAGCCCAAAACAGCATTCTCAACCCCTAGTGGGCATTATCAATTTGTGGTGATGCCCTTTGGTCTGAAGAATGCACCTGCCACTTTCCAGAGGTTGGTGAATACAGTTCTCACAGGTCTGGAAGTCTATAGTGCAGCATATCTAGATGATATTGCTGTCTTTAGCTCCACCTGGGAGGATCACCTGGTCCACCTCAGGAATGTTTTACAGGCCCTGCAAAAGGCAGGCCTGACTATCAAGGCCACTAAGTGCCAGATAGGGCAGTCAGGTTGTGTACCTGGGCCACCTTGTGGGTGGAGGCCAGGTTCAACCTTTGCAGAGCAAGATCCAGACTATCATGGACTGGACTGCTCCAACTACCCAGACTCAGGTGAGAGCCTTCTTAGGCCTGACTGGGTACTATAGGAGATTTGTCAAGGGGTATGGATCAATAGTGACACCCCTGAATGACTTAAATTCTAAGAAAATGCCCAAAAAGGTTCAGTGGACAGCTAGCTGTCAAAAGGCATTTGATGACCTGAAGCAGGCCATATGCACTGCTCCCATTCTACAGAGTCCTGATTACTCCAAGAAGTTCATTGTTCAAACTGATGCATCTGAATTGGGGGTAGGGGCTGTACTGTCACAATTGAATGAAGAAGGTCAGGATCAGCCAGTAGCTTTCATTAGCAGAAGGCTGACCCCTAGAGAGAAACGTTGGTCAGCCATAGAGAGGAGGCCTTTGCTGTGGTCTGGGCTCTGAAGAAGTTGAGGCCATACTTGTTTGGTACACACTTCCTGGTTCAGACAGACCATAAGCCCCTCTTATGGCTAAAACAAATGAAGGGTGAAAACCCCAAACTGCTTAGGTGGTCCATTTCCCTGCAGGGGATGGACTTTACAGTGGAACATAGACCTGGGAGTAACCATGCCAATGCAGATGGACTCTCTAGGTACTTCCACATAGAACATGAAGACTTAACTGGGCAAGGTTAGTTTAATGTCCCTACGTTTGGGGGGGGGGGGTTGTGTAGGAGAGTAGGATCTGCTTCACATGGGTACCCCCACTTTTTGCTGATGCTTCACTGTTTTTCGACATTAGTCTGGCCGGGGCCCTGCTAATCAGAACCCCAGCCTAGCTGCTTCCTCTCTAAAATGGTTTCCATGTGCCTTAGGCACATCACTGATTGGAATCTGGAGTGCCCTTATAAGTCCCTAGTATATGGTATACTATGTACCAAGGGCATAGGTACCTCAGAGGCCTACCAGGGGCTGCAGCATGTATTATGCCACCCCTGGAAGGCCATCCAAACTGACACCACAGGTCTGCTACTGCAGCCTGGGTATGGTGGTGCATGCACCCCTTACTGTGATATAGGTTACCTATATCACTAAATACATACACACATATAAACCTATAAGTCACTCCTAAGGCAGGCCTTATCAATCCTGAAGGCAGAGTGCATGGTTCCTATGTGAGAGGGTGCCCCTGCATGAGCAGGGCTTCTCTGCAGCGTTCGGAGACCCTTCTCTGATGCTGTTTGTAGTGCAGCCTGACCATATACTCTTAAGCGCATTATAACCTCGCGTTAAATGCTAACTTTGGAATGGCTGCACCTAAACATGTCGTGTTTGGTGTCAAACATCTTGGAATACTACCCCCCCGCCAATTCTGGCGGCAGGGGTAGCATTCCACCCTTCTAGAGGGAAAGACATGTTAACTCTGGCTAGCCCGGTAACTTCTTTCTAAAGCCCTGGCATCACAAAATGGATGCTGCTGCCACAGACACGAGTCTGGCCTCCTGCTGCTGGACGAAACTCCGGCAGGGGAGGCCTGGACAATAGGTTTCCTGTCCCAGGGTTGTGTGACCACCTCCCCAGACAGGATAATGTGTATTGGGGCTGGGCGGGAGCACTTTCGGGTGCTTTGAAGTCCTGCACTGGGGGCACACTTGGTGTCCCTGTGCATACCCCAGTTCAAACCGGATCAGGGGCTTGCAGCCCCTGCTTTGGCGCGAACTGGACAAAGGGAAAGGGGTGTAGCCACCCCTCTGCCCTGACCCACCCATAGGTGGGGCCACAGAGTTGTCCAACCCCTAAACTTGGTATAAGTATAGGAACCCAGTCCTTAGGACTTTAGATTATCCCTGGACGAAACTCTGAAACAGAATCCTGGACCTTCGACGCTCTACTCAAGATTAGAGGACAGAAGAATCTCCCTTGGGGTCAAGGAGTGACTCCCCTGCTTGGCAGGCACCAAAGACGCATCTGTCCGGTCTGCATTTCTGAAGCTCTCGTCGGACGCCGAAGTCTTCGCATCACCAGAGGTGGATTCTCAGACTTCCCCGAGGCTACCCTGAGTCCCCAGCCAAGCTGAGGCCCGTAGCTATCGTGGGTAACATGAGACCGTGACCCCTGGACACCGAGCACATTTGCAAGTGCATCCTGTTCTGGGTCTCCCACGAAGTCGTGCTTTGGGCTCCGAGTAGCCCTAGCCTCCGGCACCAACTGCACCGAAGATCACTGGCCTCCACTCCACGAGTGTCCTGTGAGCCAGATCCACGTGCGACGTCTCGAGGTTCCTTCGCGGTCGCTAGCCCGTTGGCTAGTAGCCCTTAACGAAGGCCAATCTTTTTCTTCTTGGGCATCCTGGTTGCTCCAGGCCTGCCCTCACTTACCCTCGCTGGGTGAGTTCCCCAGACCTTGCTGGTCTGCACCATCGACGATCTTCATCTTCATCGAGACTTGCCGTTGCCAAGGCTTGTTGGGTCCAATCCGGTCGCCGACACCTCAGCACTCGACAGACATCGTGTACCAGCCCGAATCCTGCTCCTGGTCGCCGATAACGCCTCCTGGACCTCGTGGCTGAAGAGTCAAGACGACCATCAACGCACCTGAAGCACTCGACATCGGTGGGCATCTGTCCATCACCTTCCTGGTCACTGGCTAGTGACCCAGACTCTGTCCCCTCTGCTTTCAGGTTCTTCAGATCTCCGATCCACTCTTGGATCCACCCGGACACTTTCCACTTGGTCGCCAGCAGCACTTTGCAGCAGATCGCCATTCAAATCGACGACGAAACCCGACCCCGAAAGGCACCTATGCACCCGGCTTCCCTGGGTGAGGTAACACGAGTACTCCGGTGCTCCCGTGGGTAGAGACTCTTCAAAGTACTAGTTCTCAAAGGGTTTGCTCCAAGTCCTCCTTTAAGTGTCCCTTTTCTTTAATTTCCTGATCGCGACTTTCTCCATAGAAGTCAACGGCGTATCGCGGTTGTGTATTTACACTGCACGCGTCCCCCGTGGGTCCCCTGTGTCACTACCTTGGGTGGTTCCTTGTGGTCCAAGCACTTCTAGAGGCTCTAGGCCTAGTGTCTAGTTCAGTCGTGGTTCTTATACCACTTTATTGGTATATGGTTTGGTACGCCCCTAGGGCCCAAACGTGTATTTGTGCTATTACTGTGTTTAAATAACTTATAACTTGTGTACTTCGAACTCTAGCCTCATAAAGAGACTAGAGGGGTGTGTTTAGCAATAAATACATATATTTTGAATATATACCTGGTGTGGTGCTCTTTCATTTGATCACTCAAGAGATTATAGACTGATAAAACAAGCTGCTTTACATTCCTTCAAGACTTAGCCTGAAGGCTGCTCTCCATAGCTACCACTAGGATAGCTTTCAATAAGGTTGTCTTTAACCTATCTCCAATAAGGGGTTGTTTGGACTGGTGCAAGGTGCCCACTATAATTAGTGGACAGCATATGCCAGGCCAACTTCTCACACATGCAATTTGGGCACACTTGAAAATCAGGAGGGCGCAGGAGAACCAAACACCACATTTTTGCATTTGATATAAAACGAATCCACAAGTAGCTACTGGTCCCATCTGGTATGAGTGCCCGTTCAGCAGACATCTAACAGGCACTGTTAGAAATGGGGGTCTCTAGTTGGCAATGGCTGGCCACTGTCCAAGTAGGGACCCTTCTTCCTAAGTCAGAGTGAGAGGGCTACCCTCTTTAATACCCCTGCTCAACCCTGTGGTAACGTAGCACGAGCAGGTAGGCTTATCTCAGAGGCAGGGTGTGAAGCATTTATGACCATACACAATAACACAGTGAGGAACACTACAAAGGGACACCACACAAGTAGTTATAAACAATGAGTATCTTTATATAAAGGCAGATTTATCACAAGACCAATAACTGTAAGAGCCACAATACTGTCAAAAATAGGATAGCTGTTGAAGGGCTGTCAAAGATAGTTCAAAGGTTGCAAGAAGAAGGTTCAAATTCCAGGCAGGGGTCTCTGCGCCCTTTCTCGTTCAGAGGTTGCAAAAATAAGGTTCAAATTCAAGGCAGTGGTCTCTGCGACCCTTTCTCTCATAAGACTGTCAAAAATAGGATGGCTGTTGAAGGACTGTTAAAAAATAGTTCAAAGGTTGCAAAAATAAGGTTCAAATTCAAAGCAGTGGTCTCTGCGACCCTTTCTCTCACAAAGTACCTGGGTTTAGTAGCAAAACCAACAAAATGTCGCAAAGAAGTGGTAGCGATGATTCTCGGCACGCGAGGCCGGCGATGCGTTGAAATCCTTGCCGCAAGGGAGGATGATGCGCCGATCTGCGTGATGCGTGCGGAGACACTGCGACCAACTTCTGCACGCTAGGCCGCCGATGCGATGACTTTCTTGCCGCGAGGGAGAAGTCGATGCGACGATCCTGTTGCGCTGTGCGATTGTGTTGCGATGCGAAGAGATGAGCGCTCCGCGAGGGAGCGACGAAATCCGGTGCGATGCGATGAAAATGGCGGACGCACGGCGTCCGCAAAGCGATGTCTTGAAGCGATGATTTCTTTAGGGGTTGCGAGCACTCGGCGACAGCAGCGCGATTATTTTTCCAGCGCGTCTCAGCTGCAGCGGCTCGCAAAGGGGCGTTAGCGATGGTTTCGTGTTGCGAGCACCCAGCGGCAGCAGCGCAATGATTTTTCCAGTGCTCTCGGCTGCAGCGGCTCCCAAACGTGCGTTAGCGACGATTTCCAGCACTCTTTTCTCTGAAGCAAAACTAGAGGACCTGGAACTCACAGGAGCCTCATCAGCAGATAGCAATCCTCGCAGGGAGGAAGCAGGAGGTTGGTGGTGGAGTCAGATGTGCCCGAGACTCCAGCAGGAGGCTAGCTCTTTTCCTAGCCCTTGGGTAATTGCTGTAACAAAAATAAAAGTTCTCTCAAAAGTTCCTTTTCCTCTTCTTCAAGGTCCAGTGGTCACTGCTGCAGGCCAGTGCAAGAAACAACACACCAGCACAGGGACAGTCACTTCCTGCAGATTCCTCCAGTGGCACGGACAGAGTTTCCTCTCCAGATCCAAAAGCAATACAAATTGTAGGGGTTTGAGCACAGATATTTATACCCCAAAAGTCTTTGTTCTCAGAAGCTACAAGTCACTGAACCTAGCCAGAACCAGTTCTGCTCAGGCCTGGAGCACTTTGTTTACCAGGCTGCATTCTTCCTTTCAGAAAGAGGGGGTCTGCTAGCAGACACACAGTAGGAGGTGGAGCCAGCATTCACCTTGCCAGGCACAGCCCTATTCAGGTCAAGGAGCCACCCCTCCCCACACTCTAAATGCAGATCTCTCTATTCAACCCGGGTCTGACTCAGCCTGCCCTGCCCCTCTAAAACCAGACAGCCAATACACATAACAGCAGAGCACACTGGAAGGCTTAGGCAAGAAAATACCTACTTTCTAAAAGTGGTATTTTCAAACACAGAATATAAAAATAAACTTCACTAAAAGATGCATTTTAATATTCTGAGCTCAGGCATACTAAATTCGTTTTTCTACCATGTTCCTGGGGTCAGTTAGGACTATAGAATGTAATAGCCAAACTGCCCATTCTAGCCTATGAGGAACAGGTAGCCTTACAGTAGTGAAAAACGAAATGGGGCATAATTCACTACCAGGACATGCTACACACACCAAGGCATGTCCTACCTTACACATACAATGCACCCTACCATAGCGGTGATTTCCAAGATGCCAAGGGAAGGTTCAGGGGCTGGGAAGTGGGTGCACTTCACAGCCAAGATGGCAATTCTGGACTGCACACAGACACTGCAGTGGCAGGTCTGAGACACACTTTACAAGCTGCTTCTGTGGGTGGCACACATCAGTGCTGCAGGCCCACCAGCAGCATTTGGTTTACCAGCCCTGGGCACACATAGGCCACACTACTAGGGACTAACAGGTAAACCAAATAAGCCAATCAGGGATATACCAATTCACCTAGACATATTTACAAAGGGAGAGCATATGCACTTTAGCACTGAACAGCAGTGGTAAAGTGCCCAGAGTCATAAAACCAACAGAAACAGGTCAGCAAAAATACAGGAGGCAGGCAAAAAGTTTAGGGGTGACCCTGCAAAAGGGCCATTTTCAACACAACCCCCTTCCAGCCAAAACGCAGGGTAGACCAATCACTACTTTGATGGGCTTCCCTGCTTCGGGCGATAGAACACGGAACTGGCCCGCAACTGCAGGGGCATATGCCAGCTCTACTCCAATCTGAACCCTGGTGGATCCCTCTGTCCACACTCCCAGGGCCCACTAAGATAACCAATGGGGACCTCTGCCCCTCACCTGTGGACACCACCTGTGCAGCACCTAACCTTAACTGGCCCCCAGGTGTGTCCCAACAGATGAACAATAAGCCACAGTAGCCACTGACAGTAGTCAGTGATGAAATCCAAGCCCTATACCTCTCAGGGCTCTCAAACTTTGTGGCATCAGAGAGTGAGGGGCAGTAACCCCAGGTGTCTGGCACCTTTTGTCCACTCTCCCTCCTGTCAGGTCAGGTGACGCACCCTGACACTGACCCACCAGCCCTGGGCCTGTTCCCAGCGGCGGGGCCAGAGACTGGGGTGGGCTCCCCACACCCGGTCCCTCTCTTTGGGGCTCGGTACCCTCCCACTTGGAGCGGTACCCCCTCCAGAATTGTCAGGGCACCTGAGGCAGGTGTCCTGCATAATTCACCCACCAGTTCATGGGTTCTATCCTGCAACTGGTATCCCAGCATAGGGTCTGTACCCTTAGACTGGGCGGAGGTCAGGGGTGAGGCTGCCCTCTCCCGCCCCTTTACTGGGGCCCGGCACCCTCCCACCTGGAGAGGTGCCTCCATAACACAAACCGGGAGGGGCACTGTTAGCAGTTGCCCCTTTCTCCAGATCAGGGGGACACCCTGAACCTGGCCCCCAACCTAGGGTCTGTACCCTTAGGCTGGGCCTGTGCCTGGCAACCCAGGACTTCTGGGGAGTACACCAATTCCCCCAAGGAAAATACACTCTTCCACTAGTTCAGGGCCTTGTTCCTGCAACTGATCCATCAACCTGGAAAAACCCTCAGGTGGTACTGGGGTCCAGAGGCGAGGACTCCCTCCCTCTGCACCCCCTTCCAGCATACTGCACCCTCCCACCTGGAGTGGTGCTTTTAGGAAAAAGAAATGGTCGGGACACTGCTTACAGTTGTCCCTTCCTCCAGGTCAGACAACACCTGGACCTGACTTACCATCCCAGGGACCAACCCCTGTGGTTGAACAACCGCCTGACCACCCAGGACTTCCTGGGGAGCACACAGGCTCCCCTCAAGGAAACACACCCCTCCACCAGTTCAGGGCCTGGACCCTGCAACTGACCTACCAACCTGAAAAAACCCTCAGGGTGCACCGGGGTCAGAGGCGAGGACTCCCTCCCTCTGCACCCCCTTCCAGCATACTGCACCCTCCCACCTGGAGTGGTGCTCTTGAAAAAAATGGTCGGGACACTGCTTACAGTTGTCCCTCCCTCCAGGTCAGTCAACTCCTGGACCTGACTTACCAACCCAGGGACCAACCCCTGCGGCTGAACAACTGCCTGGCCAACCAGGACTTCCTGAGGGTGACACATACCTAGCGTGTTGCGTGACAGTCTGCCTGGCACAGAGCTCACGACCTCCTGTCCCTCTGACAGTGCGTGAAGATGCCCCAGGACAGAAGTGGCGTCACCATGGCCAATCCTATGAGGCTCAGCCCTTCTGGCTGGCCCCTGACCCACTGGTTCTTCCACTGGGGACTCTTTCCCCCTTTCATCCCTCAGACTGGACTTCTGTACCCTCCCCTAGGAGTGGCTCTGCCAGGCACAAGAACTGATGGAGGCCTGACTACAGGCACTCCCAGCTCACCTAACACTGGGGTACCCCCACAATGGACGGTCCGTCCAGACAGACTAGGCTCCCCACCTGGTGTTCCCTCATTGAACCATCCAGTCCTGGGGACTGAGGCTGGGGCACTCCGGGACCTATCCCAGTCTCACTCCTGCTCCCACGAGACAGGATGTGAGGCCCTACAACCTCCTCACAACAAGGGGACCCAGCTGTAACACTCCTAACCTTTCCCAGCACTCTGGGTTGGAAAACTTCTGAACCACTTCTCTTAGGGTCATTCCCTAATGCCTCTACAGAGCCTCTGGTACTCACCCAGAGGTCTGCCTCCTGCGCAAGTTCCCTAGGATCAGAGAACTCGCACTCTAACACATGTTGGTTTAGCTCTGGAAAATAGGAACTCACAATATGCTCTCCCACAATTGGATTACACAGTTCCACGAAGGTGCTAACCTTTACCTCACAATCCAGTGTCTCACACACGTACCCCACACCACTCTTTTGAAGTGGGCAAGACATTAACTGACTGTCTCTATCACTCAACCCACTCTCTTCTGGGCGGTCCTCAAACTCATACACCAGGACTTCAACCACGGGGGAACCCCTCTCCCTGCACCTCTCATCCAGAGTCGGTAGAGTCTCCCTCCTTTCACTAGGACTATGGGCCCCTGCGCTAGTTCCCCAATCCACCTCAGGGACACTGCACACGAATGGAGCTACCTCATATCCTTGAATCCCCTGGTGTAGATCAACCCCCTCCTTTAAGTCAGGTGCTACATCTCTGGGTGGGTGTACTACACTGTCATCACTATATACTTCAATTTTGCTGCCACCACTGGACCCCACCCTCTCTGGGGAATCCAGACAATTAAAACAGCGCTCCAGGGGTAACCTACCCTCTGGAGCTAACTTCTCCTTTTCTGCTATCTGCGCGAGGTGCGCCTCCAGCTGGGCAATCTCTATTTGGAGCCTCTCCAATTCCAGCTGGTACTCCCTCTCCCTCTGTCTGCCCAACTCCTCTGGGGACCATGAAGGGGATTAGGTGCTACCCTGTGCACTAGACCCAGCAAGGGACTCCCTACCTATGGGACCTTCCCGCCTGTCCACCAACTCCTCTGGGGACCCTGAGGGGAATCTGGCACTACCATAGGCACTAGACTCATCAAGGAACTCCCCACCTATGAGATATTCCATAACACTTTCTTCCTCCTCTTCAGACTCTCCAGAGCCACCCTCAGACCAACTACCCTCTTGGTAGGTGTACTGGGACTCCAAGAATCTCCATCTGTCTTGTTGCCAAAGTCTCAGGGATGTCTGCAGGGATAGCTGAGTCTCCTTCCTACTCACTGCTAAGCCCTTCTCCTCACAGAACCCCCTTAGCTCCTCTAGACTGTAGGTTAACAGATCATCTATATAAAAGGTAGGTCTCATTTCAGTAAGACCCATTGTAGCAATAACTGGCAATATCAATAATAAAAAAAAATAGGCTTGCCCGTTGTAACAATCACGGGCAATATCAATAACAGATAGAAGAAAACTTCTCAAGAAAATGTATGCGGGTAAAAAATCACCGGCAATATCAATTACAATATAGGATCCAACAATTCTCAAAAATGTATGCGGGTACTATCACCGGCAATATCAATAAAACATAGGCTTGCCCATTGTAACAATCACGGGCAATATCAATAAAAGATAGAAGAAAACTTCTCAAGAAAATGTATGCGGGTGAAAAATCACCGGCAATATCAATCACAATATAGGATCCAAAAACTCTCAGAAATGTGTGCGGGTGAAAAATCACCGGCAATATCAATTACAATATGGGATCCAAAAACTCTCAAAAAATGTGTGCGGGTGAAAAATCACCGGCAATATCAATTACAATATAGGATCCAAAAAAAACTCTAAAAAAAAATGTATGCGGTACGTTATGGTCTGCACTCACTAGTAGTGTACACTATAATTATTGTACGCGATCATAAATGCAAGTCCAGATCCTCACCGCTGACCACCAACGTTAGAAATGGGGGTCTCTAGTTGGCAATGGCTGGCCACTGTCCAAGTAGGGACCCTTCTTCCTAAGTCAGAGTGAGAGGGCTACCCTCTTTAATACCCCTGCTCAACCCTGTGGTAACGTAGCACGAGCAGGTAGGCTTATCTCAGAGGCAGGGTGTGAAGCATTTATGACCATACACAATAACACAGTGAGGAACACTACAAAGGGACACCACACAAGTAGTTATAAACAATGAGTATCTTTATATAAAGGCAGATTTATCACAAGACCAATAACTGTAAGAGCCACAATACTGTCAAAAATAGGATAGCTGTTGAAGGGCTGTCAAAGATAGTTCAAAGGTTGCAAGAATAAGGTTCAAATTCCAGGCAGGGGTCTCTGCGCCCCTTTCTCGTTTAGAGGTTGCAAAAATAAGGTTCAAATTCAAGGCAGTGGTCTCTGCGACCCTTTCTCTCATAAGACTGTCAAAAATAGGATGGCTGTTGAAGGACTGTTCAAAAATAGTTCAAAGGTTGCAAAAATAAGGTTCAAATTCAAAGCAGTGGTCTCTGCGACCCTTTCTCTCACAAAGTACCTGGGTTTAGTAGCAAAACCAACAAAATGTCGCAAAGAAGTGGTAGCGATGATTCTCGGCACGCGAGGCCGGCAATGCGTTGAAATCCTTGCCGCAAGGGAGGATGATGCGCCGATCTGCGTGATGCGTGCGGAGACACTGCGACCAACTTCTGCACGCTAGCCCGCCGATGCGATGACTTTCTTGCCGCGAGGGAGAAGTCGATGCGACGATCCTGTTGCGCTGTGCGATTGTGTTGCGATGCGAAGAGATGACGCTCCGCGAGGGAACGACGAAATCCGGTGCGATGCGATGAAAATGGCGGACGCACGGCGTCCGCAAAGCAATGTCTTGAAGCGATGATTTCTTTAGGGGTTGCGAACACTCGGCGACAGCAGCGCGATGATTTTTCCAGCGCGTCTCAGCTGCAGCGGCTCGCAAAGGGGCGTTAGCGATGGTTTCGTGTTGCGAGCACCCAGCGGCAGCAGCGCAATGATTTTTCCAGCGCTCTCGGCTGCAGCGGCTCGCAAACGTGCGTTAGCGACGATTTCCAGCACTCTTTTCTCTGAAGCAAAACTAAAGGCCCTGGAACTCACAGGAGCCTCATCAGCAGATAGCAATCCTCGCAGGGAGGAAGCAGGAGGTTGGTGGTGGAGTCAGATGTGCCTGAGACTCCAGCAGGAGGCTAGCTCTTTTCCTAGCCCTTGGGTAATTGCTGTAACAAAAATAAAAGTTCTCTCAAAAGTTCCTTTTCCTCTTCTTCAAGGTCCAGTGGTCACTGCTGCAGGCCAGTGCAAGAAACAACACACCAGCACAGGGACAGTCACTTCCTGCAGATTCCTCCAGTGGCACGGACAGAGTTTCCTCTCCAGATCCAAAAGCAATACAAATTGTAGGGGTTTGAGCACAGATATTTATACCCCAAAAGTCTTTGTTCTCAGAAGCTACAAGTCACTGAACCTAGCCAGAACCAGTTCTGCTCAGGCCTGGAGCACTTTGTTTACCAAGCTGCATTCTTCCTTTCAGAAAGAGGGGGTCTGCTAGCAGACACACAGTAGGAGGTGGAGCCAGCATTCACCTTGCCAGGCACAGCCCTATTCAGGTCAAGGAGCCACCCTCCCCACACTCTAAATGCAGATCTCTCTATTCAACCCGGGTCTGACTCAGCCTGCCCTGCCCTCTAAAACCAGACAGCCAATACACATAACAGCAGAGCACACTGGAAGGCTTAGGCAAGAAAATACCTACTTTCTAAAAGTGGTATTTTCAAACACAGAATATAAAAATAAACTTCACTAAAAGATGTATTTTAATATTCTGAGCTCAGGCATACTAAATTCGTTTTTCTACCATGTTCCTGGGGTCAGTTAGGACTATAGAATGTAATAGCCAAACTGCCCATTCTAGCCTATGAGGAACAGGTAGCCTTACAGTAGTGAAAAACGAAATGGGGCATAATTCACTACCAGGACATGCTACACACACCAAGGCATGTCCTACCTTACACATACAATGCACCCTACCATAGGGGTGATTTACAAGATGCCAAGGGAAGGTTCAGGGGCTGGGAAGTGGGTGCACTTCACAGCCAAGATGGCAGTTCTGGACTGCACACAGACACTGCAGTGGCAGGTCTGAGACACACTTTACAAGCTGCTTCTGTGGGTGGCACACATCAGTGCTGCAGGCCCACCAGCAGCATTTGGTTTACCAGCCCTGGGCACACATAGGCCACACTACTAGGGACTAACAGGTAAACCAAATAAGCCAATCAGGGATATACCAATTCACCTAGACATATTTACAAAGGGAGAGCATATGCACTTTAGCACTGAACAGCAGTGGTAAAGTGCCCAGAGTCATAAAACCAACAGAAACAGGTCAGCAAAAATACAGGAGGCAGGCAAAAAGTTTAGGGGTGACCCTGCAAAAAGGGCCATTTCCAACAGGCACACACTGAGCCCTTGATGATTCCAGTAAGGTCTTGTCACTGATTACACCTATTACCCCCAGCATGTCACCAAATCGATGGGCTCTGGAGTAGAACTTTTACACAAGTGCTTGCATATATGGCAAGTGAGGCACTGGAAGATGGTGTGATCTGCCTGAATCACACTTTTGTTCAAGTGAGAAAGTCGGACTAGAACTTAGACCTCTTTGATCCAAAGTTATCAACTTAACAAACAGGCCACATCTCAACTTAGTTATAAGCCAAACATACCGCTACAGCACGCCTCCACTTAACTACGGGACCGCAAATCAACTTAATCACTAGACTAGATTTTAACTACATCTAAACCCAATTTCAGCACCAGATCACACAGCACATCAGCAAAGGAGACTGATTGTTTCTGAAGGCTCACTGAGTTTTAAAGACAGACGCAGATCTAACTGCCTAAGAGGTGAACAACATACACAGGAGACAGAAGGTTCCGGTACCTAGAGCTGGCATGTTAGGCTCCCTTCACTGAAGACATCTCAGGCACCAACAGATGGATCTCTGGAGCGGCTGACTCTCTGTGCCTTCTCAAATGGTGCGTAGAACCCGCCTTGAGCCGACCGGCCGTAGGGCTGTGAGATCACAATGCCTCCCGGGTAACAGCAGGAAACTGACATCACTGCTCACCCAGCGTCCCCTGTGACGCCAGCTGACAGGAACCCGTCTGCCAATGTGATCTCGGCACTCTGATCTGAATAATAAAATGGCGTGTGCTAGAAAGTGAAGTGTTTGCGGGATACTCATTTTACACCCCACAAACAGCTGAAATGCGGAGTCGGCCATACCAAACTTGAAACAAGTGGCTTACACAGTAGAGATCTCTGCAACATGTGCATTAACACAGCCTGTCTTTACTGTTGCTGTAAATATTAACCTCCTACATGCACAGCATCTATGCCTTTCATATTTACTTTTAGCAGTATCTCTCTCTGTCCCATCTATAACACACATCGGTCTTATCCTGGATGTCTGAGAACAATATATATCTGAAATCTAATTTTTCATTGATGTATTTTATTATTTCCATATTTGTTGCTTGTGTGCAGATCTGATTTTTGTTTGTAATGCCGTACAGCAGTAAAGACAGATCCCCCTAATCGAGTACGCAGCGTCTACACAACCTCCATACAGGTGTAGCTCTCCGGCGCCGAAAAAGTACAACAGAAAGTACGGCGGGAGGGGGGCGGGTAGAAAGACAACCTGGACAACGGGAGGGGGCGGGAGCATGTTGAACATGGACCAGGGGGAGGGAGCAAAGTAAAACAACAGGGAATTAAACAAGTAAGCTGCCAGAAAATGAGTTGCCTATGTATTTGTTTCTTCGTTCTCTCCCTGCGTTCAAGGCTGCTGTGAAAGCCTACACTCCGCACTCCTCGCTAGCCCCTACCCCTATTCGCTCCTACATAATGCAAATATCCTTTTTCTAAACGTACTGGCTCAGTAAAGCATTTCTGTTTGAGACGCTCCTGCCTGCCTCTAAGAACTTATAGCGCTGCCTGTGGCCTCGGCGCGCTGTGAAGGGGACGGGGTCATCACATACAAACGTGTCAGTGAAACTAATGTTTGCAGCCTGGCACTTTACCTTAGGGAAAGTGGACGTACAGTCAGTTAAGACCGAACAAAACTAGTGTGGCTATTTACATGCAAGCGGTCATTAGGCACATTTGTTTGCAAGCAGGGACTTTGGGTCGTGAAAACAAAGCGTGTGTCGTGCCCGGCGCTACGCGTGCTCAAGTGCCAGCGAGTGTTCATTCAAAGGGATTAATTAGCTCATCCCGCGCAGCAGCTTACACGTCGCAGATCTTGTCTTCGTCTGTCAGATGCCTTCTGACAGTGATGAGTTTTTGGATACCGAGGCGGAAGCCTCATTACTCCACATTCATTTTGAGTTTTTTAGTCGCTGTTTCGGTTTTCTTATTGAAGTGTGACACTTTGTCACAGTTGAAGTTGGTTCACAAGGTCAGCGCTGTGATGGGCCACGGATAGCGGTCAAGTGGGTTTGCAGAAATGTCAGCAAGTTTTATCGCAGAGTCTTGTCTTTGTCTGTCAAGATGCCTTCTGATGGTGATGAGTTTTAGATGCCTGCCGAGGCTGTAGCCTTCTGACAGTGATGAGTTTTGGATGCCTGCCAAGGTGGTAGCCTTCTGACAGTGATGAGTTTTGGATGCCGAGGCGGTAGCCTCACTGCTCCAGCTTACACTCTGCAGGAGCAGGGCTTTAAGTGGGATGAAAAAACTGGGGGGTCTCTCAAAGGGGCGTGGTTGATGTAATTGTGGGCATGGCTTAAAACACGTAAGCTGAAAATCTGTGCTTAGCTTAGTGTGCCCCCGACTGGTATTTTGCTGCTTCTGTCATTGCATCCAGACATATACTACAATAAGTAACATTACACCTACAACAAGCCAGTACTGTTGGCTTTGCCAATGCTTGTAAGTTGCATAAGATAAATAAGCAACAATTATGGTTTTGTTGCATAGCATATTGAAAATGCTTCCATTCTGAAATGGTGAGACTGTGAAAGAACTATAATGAGTCTCTTTAAAGTTACATCAAAGGCAGTGAAGGGTGGTACTGCTGCCGAGTTAAGATATATTTTCTTCATCCTGAGGCCAAAAATCGAGAGCAGGATAGAGACACGTTTCAGCATCTGTCTTTTAGAACTGCTGGTGCTGAGCACCGGCAAGACCTGGCCCACCTAAAGCCCTGTGCAGGTGCAAACGCACCCGTGGAGGCTCGACCTAATGAAGCGCTCGGGCCACTGACAGCACCGCACCACGGTACCACCGCATGCAGGATCACTCACTGGGCCATACCAGGGTAGCACTGGGAGTCGGGACCAGGCCAATATGGTATAAGCGCAGGAGAGAAGCCAGTGATGGGAGCGCCGCATTCCCAGGCTCAACCTAAGCGCCGCAGCCATTCTTAAAGTGAAAGCACGGCATGGGGAGTTTTTACAAAAAAAAATCATTTGATTGTGAAATTCACAAACAAGTGTTTTTTTTTTAATAAAAGGCTCCATGCGGTGCTTACACTTTAATGGCGGGCGACCACGCCCCTTTCTTTAGACGCGGCTCGCTGTAAGCTGAATACGGTGAGCAGCATCTAAAGAAAAGGGCGTGGCCACCAATAAAGTGAATGCACCATATGGGGCACTTTCACCCAAATTTATTTAAAAAAAACAAAGGTTTCATAGTGCGGCAGCCGCTAAAGTTAAAGCGGACCGCGCTACAAAATTAAATAAAGAAGCGGGGGCCGCTAAAGTTAAAGCGGACCGGCCTGGCAGCGTGCTGTCTTGTAGGGAAAGCAGGTCGTGGATGGAATAGGGGGCAATCATTAAACAAAATAGTGCTCACAGCCAAGATAAAGCAGACCATGTAGCAAGACAAGTAAAAGGTCCAGTCTTTATGGGAGGTAACAAATGCAGACAAGGCGGTACCAAGGAGGGACTAAGAAGCCTAATAACGACTCGGAAGCCAGCGTTTACGAAGGACAATGACACAAGCCAATTAAAAATATGGGCAAAGAGTGGGCGGGGATTCAAAGCCATACTCCAATACTGCATGCCTCGCAGCAGCGCATGTGCTGACCAGGCTCAACCTACAAAACATTAAGAAAGCAAATAGCTCTCGAGTAGGTGAGATCTATTGGTCTTGCCAATGCTTTTTCTCCTAAGTGTTTTGCATCCCTAAGTTTTGGCTGACAATCCTGTATATTCTTACTGACAGCCCTGCATCCTCACCATGCATCCACCTCCTGTCCAGTCAGGTAGTGAACTACCTGAGGTGGACAGTAGGAGGGTAGATGTGGGTTTACTCAGGCTAAAAGCGGCACTGAAATGCAACAAATACCTGTGCGCTGCTCAGTAAAACTCGTGCTTGGGGTATGCACAGAATGGGATAAAACAATGAAAGACTGGAGAGCGCACTGGATGCAGAGGAGACATCGTGGGACTTTAGGGTAACAAGTGTTGCCCAGAGGTGGGCTTGGCTGATGAACCTAACGGGAAAGGGGGAAGAAATAGCACAGAAGAGGAATGGAGGAGAAAAGAGTCTGTCATTGGCAGGGATGTTTGATCAGGGAGGGAGTTTACTATGGAGCAGTTGCAGCAAAGATGGTGCTGGGTCAGGGTGAAATTTTGGGCTTGGGGGGGAGGAGGGGGGGTTTGGTTGATTCGTTGAGGTGTAAGTGAGTGTCTTGTTCGGACAGATGGACCGGGGGAGAGTTTGGGAAGTCGGACTGGTTGGGAGTATTGGGTGTGTTTTCAGCCTGGTACAGAGTAAGACCTTTGAGAGTTAGATGAGAAGGAAAGTTGGGCAGAAATCAGGCAAAAGGACCTGCCACAATTCCTGGGAGGTTTAGCGCCTCAGATACCCACAACCGTACCCGGACCCTCACATGGAGTAATTTCAGGGGTGGGAGCCTGGACCCTGCAGATGTGGCAATTGGAGGTGGGTGAGGATGGTTCTCTCAGGTTAATTGTAGCGGGGAAGTAAAGTGTGATCTCATCTCATGGGAGGGAATTGGCAAGCAACAATGCAGGAAGGTGGGGGCAAACAACAGTGCAACAGCTGAAGTAAAAAAATAAATACATTTAGAAAACAACTGCTATGACACGGCCAGCGCTGGCCGCATTATAGTGCTTTTTTGGTATGGTGGGTAGGAGCGGGACAATCACGGACAGCAGTAGGCGTGCAGGATGGGGCAGGAGGGGAGCAATCAACATGACAGACAGGGGGAGGGCAAACAGCATGATGGACAGTGGGAGGAGGGTGGGTGGGGGCAAGCAACACTACAGACAGCCGGAGGAAGGCAGGAGGAGGCAAACAACACTATGGACAGCCAGAGGAGGGTGGGAGGGGGAGAGCAACACAACAGACATTGGAAGGAAGGCAGGAGGGGGCAAGTAAAACCACGGACAATGGGAGGAGGACTGGGGGAAGCAACAATATGGTCAGTGGGAGGAGAGCGGGAGGGACCAAGCAATAACACAGGCATTTGGAGGAGAGTGGGAGGAAGCAAGCAACACCACGGACAGTAGAAGGGCAGGTGGGGCGGCAAGCAAGAGGATGGCAGAAGGACCAAGTACATGCACTCTTATGGAGTGCATAATTCAACAAGCATTGGCATAGCCAATAGGTCTCGCCTTTGGGACCTTATAAGTGTTTAGCCATGCAACAGTTAATGTTGTTGCAGTAAGGATATTGTGCTGCATAACTAAATACTTATAAAGTCCCAAAGGCGAGACCTATTGGCTATGCCAGAAGCTGTTGCCACGTCCTTAAACACCTTGCCCTGCAGAGCAATTATAAGTACCTAGTGGGCATCACCGCCTCCACCAGGCCTAGTTTGGTGTCTGCTGAATGATTATAGTATACATCTGCATAGCAAAGCAACTGGGAATTTCAGAAAAACTTCAATCAAACCACCTGTATCACATCATACAAAGGGCATTTTCAACAGACACAACACTCGCAGAGATTCATTTTCTACAAACCACTAAGGACTGTCATCAGAAGCCTGCAAACAATCACACATAGTACCCATCTTAGCAGGAAACGCCAGCATGCCCCCTCTTACGTTTTAACAACTTAGATCAACTGAGTAATTCATCCCAAGCCAATCCAGCTATTGTGGCCTCAATCAACGCACTCGCTGCATACAGAACATCCTCAGTGCACACTGATCACACAATATATCAATTGCACAGTGTTCCCCAAAAACAACAGTTTCACAATGGTGGCAATAAACAACCACTGCATATTGATTTCCAAAAGACCCCTATCAAGTACTGCCTCCCAAAAATTCCCTTTGCTTAAACAGGGCCATCATGCAGTGCTCCACAAAATAGGCACATTGGTTTAAAAATATTTTTATATCACAAGTTACATCTAAAAAACATTAAGTCAGAGTCAAAAAATTCTACGGGGTTCAGGATTTTAGAGTGGGCTTGAGCAACTGGCTAGAACTACAGATCTAGATGCATGGCGGATTTGATGGATCAAAGAGACCTCAAACACAGTAGGAATGAAAGTAAGGAAAATGCGGCCTTCATCAGATAAATGCTCTCTTTCTTGATAAAATTGATTGCAAGTGCTCCTAAAAGGATGATACCTTTATGAGACAGGTGTGTATTGTGGTTACCAGCTTTCCTGACACCAGAAATCCTTTCATGACGGCAAAACAGTTAATAAGGGGGCGCTACCAGCCTTACGAGGCCTTTGTATAAAACGTAAATAAATAAAACAAGCACACTACAAACATCTGGGATAAACGTGCACATAACTGCGTGGAGCAACTACAGCGATTTCACGAGGCTCCGGCAGGCGAGCGAGGGCTGTTCACAAGGTCCCCGGCAGCTTTCAATGGCCACTTCATGCGGCTCTTATGGGTGACCACTACTCCTCAAGGAAGATGGGGGGGGGAGGGGGTTCAATGCACACTCACCTAACAATGCAGCTTCACGGCGCTGACAGGGTAGGGCGAAAGCACGTTCATTGCACTGCTAGTGGTTTCACAGGCTCCGACGGTGCCTCTTCAGGCAGAATGACGGAGGTTCAGTCATACAAAGCCCTGCTGTCAGATTGAATTAGGCAGAACACGGGTTTGGTGCTTAAAGCTGCCTGTAACAGATTATGCACTTTACAGGGGACACCCGCAACCGTTGCCCCTAGGGAATTCCCACGCCGGAATCATGTGCCCAAGAATGTGCTTTTGGCGGGCTCTATCACCGGCGAGACACTACCGAGAGCCAGCTAACCTCAAGCATGTGACCCAGGGCACAATTACAAGGCTGGTTAGGGTAAGGACTGTAACACGACAGAATGGGCAGGCAGAGAGGTGTGGGCAGGAAATCCAAAACAAATAGCAAGTAAAAAAAAAAGTGAAAGCGCGAGCTGGGAGCAGGGCCGTGGGCCAACAGGAGTACCAAGCATCGGAAAAAGGAAATACCAGAAGCATGCAAGGCAGCGAAGACAGGAGAGAAATGGAGAGGAAGTAATGCGGGAGCGAGGAGCGGCGCGCGCAGTTGCCAGGGGCTGAAAGTTGGCGGGCTCTATCACCGGCGAGACACTACCGAGAGCCAGCTAACCTCAAGCACGTGACCCAGGGCACAATTACAAGCCTGGTTAGGGTAAGGACTGTAACACGACAGAATGGGCAGGCAGAGAGGTGTGGGCAGGAAATCCAAAACAAATAGCAAGTAAAAAAAAAAAAGTGAAAGCGCGAGCTGGGAGCAGGGCCGTGGGCCAACAGGAGTACCAAGCATCGGAAAAAGGAAATATCAGAAGCATGCAAGGCAGCGAAGACAGGAGAGAAATGGAGAGGAAGTAATGCGGGAGCGAGGAGCGGCGCGCACAGTTGCCAGGGGCTGAAAGTTGAAAGACGCGCTCTGTGGTGGGGGAGGGGGAGGGAGTTGAAGCGCGAGCAAAACAGAGAGGCAGAGCGAGGCGCGTGCCTGGGAGAGCGAGAGGAAAGCCAGATGGCGCCTCTGCTCGTACCTGTGCGCGTAACCGCACGCTCTATGCCACCCAAAAAGCTGTGGACGGCTTTTTAAAGCCCACTCACTAAATGTCTCGCCAGAGCAGCGCATGCGCTGGCTCAGGCGAGACCTAAAAATGGGGACCCCCTGTTATATATAGGTTAACGGGGCAGGGAACACAATCACATATATATATACAAAAAAAATCCCTCGTCTAACCTTTAGCCTTAATTGGCTTACGTCCTAAACTCTCATGAACGTGCAATAGGCTCAGGGACAATTTTGTTGAAAGTATCCAATGTTTTATTTAATCAATTCATACTTTTCATAGATTATTTATCTGCGTAGAGTGAAACATCTCCCATACAAAATTTCTCACATCAATTGGCAGGTATCTAGAATAATGTAAACAATGTTAAAATCATGAAAAAAACATAAGGAACCAATTTATTTAATTCATACACATACATATTGCTCACACAATCACCAGTCTATGGTTTCCAAAAAGGGACAGCTTTTCATCAGACATTAGGACCTTACTTATCAAAATGTTGTTCTAAAACTTAAATAGCAGTGTTCAAAATTACAGTTCTGTTATGTCTTCATACATTGTGTAAGTTGGTACATCAAATCATAATATCTCCAACAGAATTTTCCACTTTTATTTTCTCGGTTCTAATCCTTTAAGTTATTCTGTATGGAAAGTATTATTTTCTTTATTGTTTCACAAAAGTGGCTTAACAAATGATCATCTATAAGTGCTTCCATAAGAAGAAAAAAGTAGCTCCCAAAGCGCGAGCGGTGGAAGGACACTGGACAATGAGGTGGTATTTGGGCCATGCTCCAGAGGAGGGCCGAACACAAGAAGAGGAAGTCAAACCAGCATGCTCAGACCAAAGAGGAGCAAGCATATGAGAGTGACGAAGCCAACCAATGGGAAACAATAGGTAGGCGCTAAGCCCTTGATAAGTTAACAAAATGTCTCAGGCAAGACCTAAAAAGCGCTCTGATGCATCATTGTTTTATTAAAAATTGCTGGCAGGACAGCAGGGCAGGAAGCATGTCAGGGGGAGGGAGGACATGCAACAGGGAGGGTGTAAATGCCTTTCTTCCCGCCCTCCGTCCATAATAAACAAAAGTGCTAAGACAAGGCCAGCACTGGACGCATCATAGCACATTTCTTTTTACTTTCAGCCAAGCTGCACAGCAGCCATACTGCTGTGCAACATGGCTAAAAACACTGACAAAGGCAATATGTCGCATAGACGAGACCTACTGACTTTGCCAATACTTGGTTTTTTTCCTGGCGGGATGGGAAGGTGGGAGGGGGCAAGCAAGAACAGGAAACAGGGTTGGATGGGGCAAGCAACAATGGGGGGCGAGGCAGAAGGGTGACGGGGGCATGCATCAACGTGGAGTTTCCAAGCAAGCACCAACGTGGATATAGGAGCAGAAGGGGGCAAGTAATGTGTGAAGAGGGTGTAAGCAACAACGAAGGGACAGAGGAGGCAAGCAACAGGAGGGAACATGGTGGGAGGGGCAAGCAACAACAGTGACATAACGCAATCATATGGAGAGGAATGGGAAGGGGGGAGGGGGCAAGCAACAACATAGAGAGGGATGGGAGGGGACAAGGGTAGAAGGCCTGCAAAATCATGCACTCTTATGGAACGTTTCAACTTTTAAAGAAAAAGGAGTTACAAAAGCACGACCAGGGAAAAGACAAGTACTTGGGCCATTCTCCAGGGGAAGAACAAACACACGAAGAAGCCTACACGTGCTGACCGAAGAGAAAGAAGGAAATGAGTGTGACATGAGCTCAACCAATGGTAACCAATGGGTGGGCTTTATGCCTACTGTAAGATAACAAAATGTCTCGCAAGTGGCAGCGCATGCCCTGTCTCAGGCAAGACCTAAAAAGCAGTTCATTGACAGTGAAATTAAAAACTAAGCAGAGGGAGAAAAACACATCAGCTCATGATTTTTAAAAATGAAAAAAAACGCCTGTATAAAATTGAAATCTGATAAGAAAAGCATTAAGTTAAAAATAAAAAAGGAAGCAGAAATAGCAAGAGCTAGAATTTGGAGATGCTAAGGAAAACGAAAATATCTGCGATGTAACGGTTGCATTAGTGCAGAACATTCGGGACTGTCCGAGAAGTGTAGAATTTTAAAGGCACTGAACTATTTTTCCAAAGTGAAAACTCAGTCTGTTAAAGTAAGAAAATGGAGGGATGGCTCTCGAAAAATTGCACCTAATTTACCACTCAATGAGTCCTGCACAGGACCCAACCTTACCTTAATGATGACCCACTCAGCTTGTCGCAGCGGGCAGGTGCTACACTTGCACAGCACCTCCAGTGTTGGCTTCCAGTGAAATATGAGCAGTAGGATCCCCAGGCTCAACAGAGCCCCAATGTAGCAGAGCACAACCCGCCATGTTACTTTCCGGTAACCGCTGATCTCCTAAAAGGGAGAAAAAGACAGAGAGGTTATACGGGTATCTTGTTAGTGAGAGTCAGGGAGAGGGTCATACTAAGGGGAAAAATGGCAGCAAATGCCAGTTCACAAAATCTGACAAGCACAAGCATGGGGAGGAGGAGATGAGATATACAGCAGAGAGAAAAGCATCATGAAAAATATTAGAGTCCTGTAGCGAAATAGCGAGGAAATATACAGAATGAAAGATGGAAAAACAGAGTGAACACAAAGGAGGGAAAAGGTTAGGGCATTGGAGGGTTGGGTAAAGAGAGAAGAACGAAACAACAAAAGGAAAGACAAAGAAGGGGAATGCCAAAGACTGAGACGGAGACAACTAAGCATCAGAAAAGGAGATGGAGGTAGAAAGAAACCAGATACAAAAGAATAGTGAAAGAAGTGTAAAGTAAGAAGAAAGGAAACAGCAGAGGTTGAACACGAAAAAGAAATAAAAAGAAATAACTTTACAAAAGAAAGATCACCAAAAATAGAGCTGGGAAGCAACTGTCACCTTAGGTGTTAATACAGGCCTATAAGAAACCACAAGTAAAAAGCTCATCTTTGACACGAAAAACTAAGCAAATATGCACACGTGTCATATCCTCCTTCATGCACAAACCACAACATAACCAAGCTACCTGAACAATACACAGCAAGGTTCCTGACCTGGCAGGTGAAATGAACAGTGCTGCTTAAACTGACAGCCTCTTTCAGACGAGAAATTCTATTTTACAAAAATTGTATGCATAATATACTTTTTGTTTCCGGAGTTTTATATAGTGCCAACTTGACCTGAAGGTATCGGAGCACTTTACATGAATGAGCACCAGTTGCGTTACAGACGGACATATTCATTTTTTGTTAGGCACAGGGAGATTAAGTGATTTGGCCAGAGTCACAGGATGTCGATCGTCTCTGCCGAGACTCGAACCCGGTTCCCCAGCGTCAAGGTCGACCACTCTAGCTGTAAGGCCACATCCTCTCGCCACTTACTTGAAGAAGCTTTCAGCCAGTCCTCTTTTTTTTATTTAATGCAGATTTATATAGCGCGAACTCGACCCGAAGGTATTGGAGCGCTTTACATGAGCACCGGTTACGTTACACATTCAGGCAGGGTATATTAAGTGATTTGCCCAGAATCACAGGATGTTGACGCGACCCCGAGGCTCAAACCTTGGTTTCCAGCACCAGAGTCGGCAATCTAGCCGACGGACCACATCCTCTTCGTCCATCAGTCTGATACGGAGCCATTCGCATTTCTCTTCAGCCCATTAAATCATGCACCTTGAGTCAATAGGTCTGCCCACATCAGCTAACTTCACTGTGAGTGACAGCATTCTGTCCTTTCACAAGGTGCACACCCACACACAAAGGAGTCCCCTTCAGCACCAGGGACTACTAAGGCATCGTGTGATTGAAACCCCAAAATATTTTTTGCTTTTAAGCTTTTTTTTTTTTTTTTTTAGATTTAGGGGGGTACTGCTGCTTCCCCACGAATAATGTTTAGCAAAAACCATGCCAACAAATAAGCATTGACAAAGCCAAAAGGCTGGTAGCCAACACCAGATCTATTGGCCTTTCCAATGCTTGTCCTACATCATGAGAGCAGATTTATACATTTACTTTTTTTTCATCTCCTTTATTTTTCATCTCCTTTATTTTTCAGAGTTCCCCCTTTTCTTTCCCTTCCATTCTTGTTTCTCCATACTTTCTTTTCCTCACTCTTCCCAGCCATGGCACAATCCTGCTCCCCACTTTCCTACTCTAGGTCAAATATAATCTCCTTTTATTTTACCATGCCTTTTTTCCCTTCATCTCTTTTTTTACCCTCCATTTTCCCTTCTGCTTCTAATAAATCTCTTTATGTCTATTTGTCTCCACTTATTCTTATTTCTTTTCTTTTACTCTTTCCATTTCTTTCTTCTTACTCAGTATTACAGAGGAAAGGTTTTGGGAAAGGATGCCATGGGAAGTGGTGCCAGGGTACAGAGAAATTGCAGTGGTGCCAGGGCACAGAGCACTTGCTGCTCCCTTCTGGCATGTACTGCTAGGGGTTACAGAGGTAATGCAGTGTTACACTTTACAACCAAACGCATCTTAATTAGATCGCAAAAGCTTTACCTGCTTTGCAAGCATCTGGTACTAACAGGTCTGACAGGTAAGAGCTTTATTTCTTAACAGTTTAGGAAGCTAAATGCATTACCGCGGGTGTGCTCAATATAGGTCCAGAAAAGCAGGACCCTAACCAGATTTTGAAGATACATGCATAATATACATTTGGATTCCATGAATTTAAGTAGAACTTATTTACATAGTTGCTGGGAATCCTGAAATCCTGCATTGGTCTGGCCCTCCTGGACATACGCTGGACACCCATTAAGGCATACTGTATTTCTAATACCACCACCCAAAACACTACTAATGATGCATTATTGACACCTTGTCCCAACTCTTTTTAGTTAACCTTGTTTCTGATATGCAGACTATTAGCAGGTGGTGGTTCTAAACCAAAGATTGAGTTTAAGAAATATACTTAGTACAATATGTGAATGATGTGCTTAAGCCTGAAATATAGGGGCCGGTTAAACGAATCTCAGTAGATTCTGCCTTCAGTCTCGTCCCCAGAGGTCCTATATTCTTACTTCTGTGGCAATTAATTGTTCTCATTAGAAGAACCATACCAGACACCCTACATCAGTGGCGCTGTCCCTGGAGTGGGGGCATCACCAGCAGGGTACTCCCCTCTCTGCCCAGTAAGAAGCAGCATATCTGCACCCTGGGGTGGGGACCACAACCACGTTGTCAGAAGGAGGCCAAGCGAAACAGAGCTCCCTTTAAACACTGAATATTCTGAGCCCATTACAGCCCCATGCGGCGTGGAGTCCTTGGTTGGCTGTGACATCTACCCGTGCTGACCCACGGTGGCCATTGACCTCCTCTCACAGGTGTCCGGCGGGCTTATTTACAGCAGTTTCCTAGACCACGATTTCGCATCTGGCTCGGAACATTGGTGACTACCCTCCCGCTTCCTAATGGGCAGGATTAGAAATGCTAAAAGCATGCCGCGAACTGTGAAGGGGATGTCCAACACACCAGTTACAGTTGATTACCCCACAATGGGACTACCAGATTTTATAGAACTGCATGTGGGTGGAACAGCACCTGATCAGTTGGATCAGATTCTAGCGGCCATCAGTGAAACTCGACCCACCCTTGAGGCAAAAATAAACACCCTGTAAACTTACTATAAGAAGATCAACAAAAGCTAAGAAGCAGAGTCATGCACAGTGAGGAGACACTTAAGGAACTTCTCCCGAAGACCTCTGATATGACAAAGACACTGACTGACCTCACAGAAAGGATCATATTTCTTGAGGGCTGTGCTGAGGAAGCCAAGGGGCAAGCCAGGAGAAACAACATTTGCATTGTAGGCTTACCTGAAAATACAGAGTGGTTAAATCCCACACTACATGATGTAAAATGGCTCAGAAACTAGGTGTCTCAACAGGACCTGTCGCAGATGTTCACAGAGGAGCAAGCACATCATGTCCCGGCCAGACTGCGCCCTCCCGGCGCTCCACCTAGACCGACTGTTGCAAAGATCCTTAACTTTCGGGCCGCAATACTATTCTTTAAATGGCTTTAATGAGGAAATATCCTTTTTATTCATCCCCACATGGATTACACATTAGGTTAGATCAAACTGTATGCTCTGAGGCCAAACAAGCATCAATCTATCACACAAGCTACATAAGAAAAACACTGCCCAACCATTGCCCACAAGAGGTCGGCTATAATTGGGGGAGGGTACTCACGCCCATACCAACCTGAAAACTCCAGCTGCTATGGCTGGAGGACTTCATTATCATGAATCAAATAAGGGAAACAGTGAACTATTTTCGGGAGAATAAAAACACAGCATTCTCACTTTTAGCACAATAGGAAGCTTTTAAAGTAGTGTCTGTATCCATACTACCATAAGAGCTCATGGAACACCCAATTCAGAGCTCAAAGCCATAGAGAATTCCCTATGGCCCTTGTGCAGGTGAATGTTTTGGTCCCTGCAAGTACAGGCAACTTACAGGAGGCCAGGGAGAAACATGCCACAATGTTAGAAGGCCTTTGGTTTCTAGATTGAGCAACCTGTATGGCAAGAAGACATAGGGAAGGCAATAAAGGGAGTAGGCTCTTGGAGAGGCTTACCAGACCACCGCACACACAAATACCTATACAATATATTAAAACCCCACAGGGGTTCGTCCCACAGGTCTATATCCATCCTAAACAGGGAGTATAAAATATTGAGCTAAATTATTGCTGATCGACTCCTTCCCCTCCCTCGACTTATTAACGAAGACGAAAATGGTATAATTCCACAGAAAAAAACATCTCCCTTAATATTAGGTAGTTTTTTTATATCTTGGAGGTGTACCCTGTCATCCAGGCCAGTACTAGACATCAATCAGTCGTTTGATACCCTTGATTGGACATGTGCCGGTGAGAAGTGGAGGCCCATAATGTGCAGCAGGGGTGACGCGGGCACATGCACACTCTCTTTCACACGTGAAAAAATACTCACACCCAGCACATACACACACACACACTCACAGCATGCATGCACGAACAAATACACACACATTCATACATAAATACATACACACACACACCCAGCATTATTATTTTTTTTTATCTTACCGTACTGCAGCGATGATCTCGTGTGGCAGGACGGAAGTCTCGGTTTCCTGAAAGCTTTGGGTAAGGAAGGGACGGAAGGAAGATTCCGCTGCCTCCTCTCATTGGCCTTGTCAAAGGTAAGCCAATGAGAGGAGGACCTTGTTTGCCTTGTCACAGAATGGGACGGGGTCAATGAGTGTTGCTGACCCCACCCAACTCTCTGATGGACACTCAGCCCTGGGCACTTCAGGGCTTAAAACTGTGACGCTCCTTGTCATGAGGGGGAGGCTCACAGAAGATTGTGCCGGGCTGAGGTCACGCCCACCAAGCTGTAAAATCATCAGCCCAGACTATTTCGACTCAGGCAGGCACCTGTGCATTTAGCACATGTACAGCGCATGGATGCCTGACCTGAACATGAAGAGTGTCTGTCAGGCTGACCTTCACCCAGCATGACAGACCCCTTTCCTTGCTGCATCAGGAATCGGTGGAGGGGTGGGCCCCTCTGCCCTTAATGAGGGGCCGTGATTGCTGTTCAGAATGCTAAGAGGGTAATGCATCCCGAATCTCCTGATTGAATGGATTAAGCTCCTTTGTTCTGGGCCAATGGCTAGAGTTAAAATTGCTAGCTATATTGCCAGTCCCTAAAAAATAGCTATTGGTACAAGGCAGGGATGTCCCCTCTCCCCCATTAGCATTTGCTTTCGTAATAGAGCCCCTAGGTGTAAAGCTGCGTGACCAAGGACAGCCTTGGGCCATCCCATTGTTGGGCAAGGTACATGCCATGTCACTCTATGTGGCGGACATGCTGCTTTATGTGCCAACCATGCCAAACCTTATCTCTTTCCCTTCAGACAAGCCGTGGCTCAGAGTGTGATTACACTGGGTGGGAGTGTGCTTCATGGGTGCCTCACATATTTGGTATTTGAGGATTAATATGTACCATGGGCAGGTTGACCTCCTGGATGGCAATCTGGGTAAAACGGTATATTCGTTGGGATCCCAGGTTACCTTCTGTAATACTTTGCCTCTAGTGTCAAAGTCACATTTATTCATGTCTTAGTTAATGAAAACCATACAAGCGAGAAGATCTTGCCCTCATCATATACAAATCCTTATTTTGTAAATATTTTATAAAAAGAGAATAAAGCAAATGAATCAAAACTTCATTGCGTACTAAGGATGCTTCTCTAATTCAACATTAAAAAGTTTTTTAATTTCTTATTGATAGTTCAATAATTGATAGCACCACCAGAACAGTCATCTGAACATCAGATCGAATTGTCCTCTAATTTATCACTAGTGGTGTGAAAAGAACAAAGTGTGTAGTACAGACTTGTTAGTGAATCGATTGGGCCACCCAGTCATCAAAAGTTTGTAAAACATAGCGAAGAGTAGAAAAAGTGAAACTGGAATTCTGCAAATCCCCAGTAAAAACCTCTCAAGTTTACAATAATTCACAGGAAACTAAGAAGCTCAGTAGTTTTTTAACAGACTGAATATATTTCACAAATCTTGCTGCCAGTATACGGTGCTCTGCTTTGAGACCGGCCAATACTGAGAGCTTGCAATAACATATACCCAGGAGCCGGAATTGTTGATTTAAAAATGCACGTCGGTCTGGTAGCAAGACTGGGCAAATGCAGACAATATGGATAATTGTTTCGCTATACGATGGGCACAGCCTACAAAGTGAGTTGGTGCTTTTCCTTATGCTCGCAGGAATGCAATCCAGAGTTGGCTGACTACCCAACCTATATTGGATGAGCTTTTGTTTAACTTGTTTTGACATACAAACACTTTAAATTGGCTGCAGACCCAGTTTGTCATACTTATTTAAAATCATCAAGGCGTGCATATGAAAGGCAAACTTTTGTTTGCCTGCCAGTTACGAATTCATGCGCACTACTTTGCCGATGAACTTTTTAAAAGTTGTGAAAGGGATGGGGGCTGTCCACAGTGCGACTGCCTGTAAGTTCTGTAATGACTGATCCAGAAAGGCTAGGGGTGTAGAGTTACTACCTGAACTTGTTATTTCTAGCCACACTTGGCTTTCCAGCAAACCAACATTTGCAGCGCGTAACTTAAAACAGGTTTGGGGCGTGGCTAAAGACCTGTGCATGGCGGACGTGTGAGCTCGGAGCTCCGCGCCGGCCCGACATTTATTAGCCTTTCCTGGAGGTGCCCAAGCCGGGAACGTGCCGGCGAGGACCGGGTGTTACCAGTGTTCCTGGAGGCTGCTCCTGATGCCCGCGCAGGTGGTGGAAAGGTGGCGAAGCGGCCGAATCCCTGCCGGCCGCTGGTACCGGCGACGATCCAAGATGGCGGACCGGGTTGATTTCAACTAGCTGCGCAGTGAGGAGCCCCGACCCCTTCTGTGGCTTGCGCTGAGCCTGGGAGCGCGTCCACGGAGGCCCGTAGCGGGCGGAGGTGAGGTGTGGGAGCAGTCTGGACCGTGGGGTCGCGGTCGACACAGTGTCTCGCCCCGTGCCTGCCAAGTGCTACGTGTAGCGCGGTGGACGCCAGTAAGCTTGCTCAAGTCGGAGCGCGTTGGGGCATACGGCGGTGACAACAAAGAGGAGAGGGCGGGCGGAGGTAAGGGGGTTGCAGCGACGACAACGGAGGTGGCTCGCGGTTTGCTGGACCGTACCTTCCCCCCTCCGCCATCGCCCGAGTGCACTGGCATAGAACCGGGCAAATCATTGCGGCCCTGCGCATGTAGGACTGGACTACGTTGGTGGCGGACGAGGCACGCGTAGCCCTGGCGGCCCTAGACTGCAGGAGGCTGTACTCCGCCAGGCGCTTCCCAGAATTGCAGTCTGTTCCCAGACGCGGAGTGCGCACATTTGATTACACCGCTGTGGGCCCTGCGGCGGTGGAACAGGCGCCGTGACTGGAGTGTTGGGCCCCCCCCGGAGCCTTGGAGTGAGTGGCGGTTTTGAGACATCGGCTGCCGGCCTGACCCCCATCCTGGACACGTATCGATAACTGGTGGGCCGCTACCTACCATGGGCAAACCACGGGGCCGGCAGGCTGGGGCCTCTCAGAACCCTGAAGATGGCGCCTAGGAACAATCGCAGCCCGTGCCAGAGGCTTCGCTGCAACAACAGGTGGGCAAGATACTGGAGGCCATAGCAGATACAAAGGCCACCCTCCACCAGGACATCACCACAGTGGCGGTAGGGCTGGGTCTCTTGCGAGAGGACCATAAGAAGCTGTCGGAGCGGGTGAAGGAGGCCGAGTCCACCATCGAAACCATAGCCCCTGCCCAAAAAGCCCTGGAGCAGCAGATGGGAGCCCTCGCGGATAGGGTGGGAGTGCTGGAACGGCGGGCCGAAGATGCGGAAGGCCGTAATCGGCGGAACAACGTCCGAGTCCTGGGCCTACCGGAAGGAGTTGAAGATAATGACATGGTGTCCTACCTGGAGCGCTGGCTGCGAGAGGTGGTAGCGCCTGAAGGCCTGTCCGCCTTCTACACCTTGGAGAGAGCTCATCGGGTCCCGGCCAGGCCTCTGGGGCGTCCGCCGCGCCCGGTGGTGGCCCGCCTACTCCACTTCAGGGATAGGGACCTACTCCTGCGGAGAGCGCGGATGGATGGCCCCTACTCCGTAGACATTGTTCTGCATTCTGTCCATCAATTGTTGTTTTCGCATTTGTCACCCTGAGTGGTACGGGTATGCCCAGACGTGGGTCCCGTGCTCTCCATGCCGCTGGAGTCAAGCTATCCTGGCTGAAGAGGGGTGAAACCCCGAAACCGGTCCTAGGATGCTTGTTTCCAGTCCAGGGAGGACCTGGCCTGGCAGTTCGGGCTGGACTGTTCCCATAGGGCACAGGGTCAAGACTGATTTGCATATGGCTGGGTTCAAACTGGAATGGCATGGTGAGCAAAAAACGATGGATTTAGGCCCAGATCTCTGTACTGGGGTGAATGTATGACATTGTTCTGCATTCTGTCCATCAATTGTTGTTTTTGCATTTGTCACCCCTACTCCGTAGACAACAGCAGGTTCTCCCTATTCCCAGACTATACCTTAGAGGTCCAGCGGAAACGAGCCTCATTCCTAGAGGCTAAGAAAGTGTTGAGGGATGAGGGCCTTAAGTACTCACTGATGTTCCCGAACCCAGTTGAGGATTGAGCTCGATGGTAGCACCCATTTCTGTAATAGCCCGGAAGAAGCCTTGGACTGGATCGAATCCTACAGGGCTGGATCCTCCCGGCTAGTGGGCCCTCGACCTCAGGAGCAACACAAAGTGGGGCCGAGGAGGCGATCGAGGCGCCGCACTCGCAGAGGGGCCCCCAAGAAAGCGACTGTGTCTCAAACAGAATGGGAGAGGGCGGATGCCCTGCAGGCTGTGGCAGCGATTATGAGGAGCAGGAGCCCCTCCCCAGAGGCTGGGTCCCGCACGTCGAGAGGCACTGGGGAAAATGACTCGGACTCCTCTGGCAGTGGCAGCGTGAAAATGCCGGTGGTGACCCCGGGTACGGCGGATGAAGTCATTTGATTTAGCTGGGACCTCAGCCTGTTGCCTCAGTCGTGGCCGGCCTGCTGGTGCGGAACCCTGGCCTTGGGCCGACAGAATCCGAAGGGGCCGGCGCGCCCAGAACAGTTTGTGTGTCTATTTTTGGGGTTCCTTCTTAGTCTAGCTCTTTTGCCCACCCCTCCCTGGGTACCTTACTAGTGTAGGGTCTCCCTATGAGAAATGTTCTGTACGCTGTTTGGGCGACTGACCGTTGTCAGGATGCCCTGGGTTCGGGGAGTTGTTCGCCGTTGGGGGTTCAATTGTTTTTCTTTTTTATTTGTTTGATTGCAGGGGAGGGCGAGTGTGTGTGCGGGCGGAGAATGGTGGGTCCACCCTATGGGTGCCACGGGAATGGAGGGTACATCTAGTGGTCTGAGGTTCCTCACGTGGAACATCCGGGGGAAGGGATCGATGTCCAAACGGCACAATATATATTCCCACCTGAGGCGCAGGGATGTCCACATTGCGTTTCTTCAAGAGACGCATTTGAATGCGGGGGAGGCTGGGCGGTTGAAGAAGCGGTGGCGGGGCCAGATATTTGCGACCACCTACTCGGCCTTCGCCAGGGGGGTGCTGATTTGGGTGAGGCCCGGGGTTCCCTTTACCCTCGACCGCTCATGGATCGATACAGATGGGTGGTACGTCCTGCTCAAGGGGCGACTAGCGGGGCGGGAGGTGACCTCGGGCACTATCCATGTTCCTAATCAGGATCAAATCGGCTTTCTGGAGACGTTATCTGCCTCTTTGGCTCACTGTCACACAGGTTCCCTAATATTGGGGGGTGACTTCAATTGCGTGGCTGACGTCGCAGTGGACCGCTCACACCCTACCCTGCTGGGGACGCAGCCACATTGCACAGCAGCTGGCTTTCGGTCCTGGTTATCTGATTATCTGATTGGGGATTGGAGGACACCTGGACACTGCAGCACAGGGTAGATAGGGAATATTCCTTTTTCTCACCGGTCCACCAGGTCCATACTCAATTGGACACGTTCCTTTGCTCCCCAACCCTTAACGGCCTGGTCTCGCACACTGAATACCTGGGGCGGACGCTATCGGATCACAGCCCATTGCTTCTAGTACTCCCACCAATGGGTCGTCGCCCTCCGATTCCCACTTGGAGGCTAAACCCAGGACAGAACGCAAACTGTACAACTCGGCGCTTTTTCATCCAAGCCAAAGAACTTAAGTTGTGGCGTCCCCCAGGGAGCATCTCTTAGCCCAACCCTCTTTAATGCCTATGTTTCATCTTTGGCAAAAATAGGTACCAAATGGGGCTTCGATATCTGCTCCTACGCGGACGACACGCAACTAACAATAGCTATTGGAGATGAGCACGAGAGCACTAGGGCCAACCTCAACAATTGCCTTACTGAAATGGCAAGCTGGATGTCGGATCACTGACTTAGGCTTAATGCAGACAAATCTGAAATTCTGCTCTTTGGCGGAGCTAACAATATCTGGGATGCTTCATGGTGGCCCCGCTCTTTAGGACACGCCCCAGCACCCAAGCAGTGCGCACAAAATTTGGGTGTCCTTATGGACAACAAATTATCCATGCAGGATCATGTTCGGACTTTATGTGGGAAAAGTTTTGCCACATTGAAGCTTCTAAAAAGACTCTTCCCTTGGATTCCTTTAGAACACAGGAGGACAGTCACACAGGCTCTACTTGTAAGTAGGCTGGACTACGGAAATGCCCTGTTTGTTGGTATGCCAGACTACCTGTTCAAACGCCTGCAGGTGGTGCAAAACGCTGCAGCAAAATTAGTATGCAATAAGGGCAGATACAGCTCAGCAACTGACTGCCTGAAACAACTTCACTGGCTGCCTGTGCGTCAAAGAGCTCGATTCAAGCTCCTGGGGCACACTTTTAAGGCACTTCATCGTACTGGCCCCAAGATTCTTCACAGTAAAATCCAATTCTACACCCCTCCTACATGCCTGAGGTCACACCACCAGGCTCTCGCCAAGATAAAAAGGATTAAAAAAGCTAGGGCCGGGGGACGCTCCTTTTCTTACCTCGCGGCATTACAGCGGAATGGGCTGCCAATAGAGCTGCGGCTGGCCACAGACTACAACACCTTCAGGAAAAAACTAAAAACATTTCTATTCCCTGTCTGAGTAGTCCTTTATATTCTTAGTTCCACTCCTCAGTTCTAGGATCTGCCTCCTCAGCGCCGTGATATCCCTCTGGGATGAATGTTGCGCTCTACGAATAAATAAATAAATAAATAAACCCGGCACTGCTTGACGACGGCCCCTTTTGCGCTTCTCTGTCCTCATTAACGGAGACGTATTTCCTTGCCAATGCCGGTACCGCCTCCTCGGTGCAGGTAGAGTGGGAGGCGTTCAAAGTGGTGGTGAGAGGTCAATTTATGTCCCAGGTGTGTGGGGCGCACAGGGAACTGAATATGGAACTTCTGGACTTAGAAGGGACAATTCGTAGACTGGACAACTTGCAAGGTATAGACGACTCAGCCCAGGCACCTTTGCAAGAGGCGCGGACCCAATACAATGACGTGTTAGGTAGACTACGGTGCTACAGTTACAAAGACTACCTGGACGGGGTGCAGAGGAAGGAGGGGAAGGCGGGTCGATTGCTAGCACAACTTATTCAACCTGAGTCGGGGAAAACACCTATCACACGGCTGGGCCTGGACATGGGCGAGGTGGTGCATGACCCTGAGGTCATTAATGGCCTCTTCCTACGCTACTATGAACAGTTATATAGCGCCCCGATGGCGGCCCCCCTGCCAGATATACAGCGCTTCTTGGCCCCTCTACAGCTCCGTACGCTGGAGAAGGAGGATAGGGAAGCCCTAGGGGGCCCCATCTCTGTTCATGAAGTCAAGGCAGCAGTAGCAGCATTGGCGTCCGGTAAGACTCCTGGGCCCGATGGCCTACCGGCTGAGTTCTACCAGCGATTCACTGATACACTGTCCCCACGTCTGGTGACTCTCTATGAGGAAGCGTTTGAGGGAGGGGGAGGCTTGCCAGATTCCACCCAATCGGCACTTGTGATACCGCTTCCCAAGTCCAAGCAGCCTGACGCGGGAGTCAGGGACTATCGTCCCCTCTCCATGCTTAATCTGGATTTCAAGATCTTGAGTAAAGTGTTGGCGGGCAGGCTACTCCCGCACATGAAGGCCCTGATCCACCCGGATCAGAACGGGTTCTTCCTCTCGCGTAGCACCTCTTACAATCTTCGCAGGCTCTATTCGGTGCTCTACCATACGGAAGCGCCCGCGCTCCAGCAGGCGGCGGTGCTGTCGGTCGACCTAGAGAAGGCTTTCGACACAGTGTCTTGGGATTACCTCTTTGCAGTGATGCACCGCTTGGGGCTCGGAGAGGACTTGGGGCGGTGGGTGCGACTCCTTTATGCTGCGCCTACGGCGAGAGTCAAGATGGGCTGAACCATATCTAGGGCATACAAGATCTCCCGGGGATCCCGGCAGGGATGCCCCCTGTCCCCGCTCCTTTTCGCGTTGGCGGTGGAACCATTGGCTGAACGGTTTCACTTGGGGGGGGGGAGAGGGCTCGGACTGACGCTGAGCGGGCGGCAGCACCACATCTCATTATATGCAGACGATTTACTGCTGTATCTTGCGGAGGCTGTCGAGGGGGCCGCGGAAGCTCTGCGGATCTTGGGCGACTTCGCCCTCCTCTCGGGCCTTAGGGTTAACAGAACCAAAACCTTCCTGTTCCCTATCGCTGGACCCCTGCCCAGGCCGGAGGCATTGCCGAATGATACACTCTGGGCGCAGAGCACTTTCAAATACTTGGGCATTAACATTTTTCACGACCTGGAAGATGTGAGGGATGGAAACCTGGGTCGAGCATTGCGCTCCCTCCGCTCCTGCGTTCGGTTCTGGTGCACATTGCAACTACCTATAATGGCCAGGATCACGCTCTCCAAAATGGTTATGCTGCCCCGGCAGTTGTATCTCTTCAGAAACCTGCCGGTCCTGATGCCGAGAAGCTGGTTCCGACCCCTGCATTCACTCCTGCAGCACTGGGTCTGGGGGGATGGGCGCCCGAGAGTGGCCCTGCAAACCTTACAGCGCCCCATGTCTGAGGGGGGTCTCGGGGTACCTAACTTCGAGTATTACATGTTGGCGGCCCAATTACAATGGCTAGCGCAGTGGATGGAAGGGGTAAACGGGGAACGAACGTGCCCGACTGACCCAGCGCTGAGTCGCGGGTTGATAATTTCGAAACTCCTGCTACCAGCCGTCCCCGCCCCCTCCTGCTCCCTACTCCAGAAAACGGCCTTCTTGGCGTGGAGGAGATGCTGCAGTGGTCGACAACACAGTGCGAAATACTCCCCCATGCAACCCCTGGTGGGGTTGCCGCATGGAGAACCACAAGCCACATTCACAGGTGCCCAGCTGCTCAGGTGGTCGGAGGCCGGGTTGGACACCGTCGGGGATTGCTACCTAGATAAGGAATTGATTCCCTTCGCGGACTTGGCGGAGGATAGTGGACTCCCCACGGGCCAGTTTTTGATCCATGAGGCGCTGACGCGCACCTTTGCACGACTGTGGAGGGTGGAGCCTGATACGCATCCTGTCCTCAACGCACTGCTCACCCTTGGCATGGCGGGCCATCTGGTGAAATGGCTGTATGTTGCACTGGTGGAGGCCTCCACTGGCCCCCTTGTTGGCCTGCGGGAGCGTTGGGAAAGGACGGGGGACAGGCCCCTTACAGACGCCGAATGGCGCAGAGTTCTGCGCTACGCAGGGTAGGTCTCCTGGAACACCCGGTTGAAATATACTCAATTCAACTACACCCACATGACTTACATGACACCACATAGACTTAATGTGACGTACGGAGGGGAGGTGAGACAGTGTCCTAGGTGTGCCCACCCGGACGCCGACTTTGCCCACATGACTTGGGAGTGTCAGGGAGTGCGCCCCTACTGGGAGGCGGTATTGGCCAAAATCAAGGACGCGCTTGGGAGGGAATTGGCCCTGACGATCCAGACGTGCCTACTAGGTCTCTTCCCTAGACCCCCTAAACGTAAAGTGGGAAATCGCTTGATTGACCTTACGCTGAGCCTTGCCAAGCGTAGGATAGCAGTGGAATGGAAGCTGTCTAGAGGGCCACAGATAGCGGTTTGGAACAGGGAGGTCATTGCGTGGGCTGGAGCGGAGGGCAGAGCATTGGTGTGGGAGGAGGCCAAGGGAGTGAGATTGCGCCCCCTAGCAGAACAATGGAGAGAGGTACTGGCGGAATGGGAGAGTCCGAGGGGGGCCAGCAGTGACGCGGGGGACATGGAGAACGACACTCATACAGATGCCGGGGTTGACACCCAGAGTGTGAGATCTCCCAATGCCCAAAGGGATTGCGCCAGACAAAGTGAGGCTTAGCAGCGCACGGGGCGCATCTGTATTAGACCAGGTGCGGGAATTGTGGAAGCCCGGGGAGGGGGCCCCCCTGCTACCTCCGCTCTTGAGAAGTTTCACGACCCATTCTCTACTGTATGTAGATGACTAGATGTGCGCACACCGCTCCTCTGCATGAGTAGTTTAGTTTTCATTATTCTTTTCCTTTTTCTTTGTATTCTTTGTCTTAATTTTTCCCTCCTCTGTTTGGCTAAATTTTACTCTTTCAGTTTTCTTATATTCATCATACCGATTTTCGAGTCCAAATAAAGTGTTTGCTATGTAAAGGTATACACCATTACAGAACTGTATAATGGTTGAACGGTGGTGGAGTAACTCCCCTTACAATTCTATAAGGACAATAGCTGTGACGGAGCATGTGCTCCGGAAAATAGTCAAATGTTGCGGATGCACTATGGTTTGTTTTCTCTGGTTATTCTTTTTGCATTTACTGTATGATAACGTACAAATGCCAATAAAGATACTTAAAAAAACAAAAAAAACAGCCTGGCGGGAATCACTTTTGTTAGAGGCTCAAGGGAGGGGCCTAAACATATTTTCTATAGTTTTAAGAACGAAATTAATAAAAAAGCTGCCTTTAATTTTATGGTCTCCTTATGAGGAAGGAAGGTTCCACGGTTGTCCACAATCACTAACAGGTACTTGTATTCCGCAGCAGATTTAATTTCAAAGCCATTCAAGTACCACTGACCAGGCTTCTTCGTCTTTCTACCCGTAATCATTATTCTGGTTTTCTCAAGATTGATGGAAAGCCCATTGCGTTAGTAATCATGCAATGTATCCAAGAGCCGTAGGGCCTATTCTGGTTTTAGATATTAGAAGGGCATCATCTGCATAGAAGAGGCGGCTGATTGGTTTCCCTCCAAGCTTTGGGGCAGTGTGAATTCACGTCACCTAAATCTGTCAAAAGGTCGGTCAGAAAGATATAAAAAAATAATGGGGCAAATACGCAGCCTTGTTTTAGGCCTGCCCAGGTTTGTATTTTATGGGCGATTGAACTTCCGTCCCCAATTTTAACTTGTAGCCAGATATTGATTACAGTGTTACAATGCTTTTTAGCAAGAGGAGACAGGATATTTCTTGCTGCTAATTTCTGCCAAAGGAGGTTGCATGGGACTGCATCTAAAGCAGCTTTAAAGTCTACAAAGCATAAATATACCATGGATTTAGTTTCGACTGCTTTGTCAGCCGCCAAGGCCAGCAGATTTGCAGTGGTCCCAATCCCTTCTCTAAACCCTGCTTGGTAAAGGAGGGGAGGTGGGGAGGGGAGGGAA